>CM061556.1:279274051-280004489 GCA_030864225.1 Capsicum baccatum var. pendulum
TAAATATGGCCCCAAAGTATAACATTGAGGGTAAATTTATCCCCATAATATAATGAAGGATATATTTAGCCAATTTTTTAAAGTAAAGGGGTAACTTTGATCCTTTTACCTTATATATTTTATCCGTCCATTCATAGTTGTCTATTATTGACTTTGTACATAAGTTAAGAAATAGTAATAAATAATAGATGTAATTTTATCATATCACTCTTTGAATATAATTAATTTTGTACTTTGAGAAATATATTGGATAATAATTGTTATTAATAACTAAGGGTAATTGGGTAAATTATCCATTGATTTTTTAAACTGAAAAAGTATTGTTAGTTATTTATTTTCAGTAATATGGATAAGTATTGTTGGACGAAAGGAGTATGAGTTGATTATTTTAAGTTATTACCCTTAGTTATTAATTATAGTCATTACTCAATACATTTTTTTAAGCATTGAATTAAGAGAATCTTCCACAAATAGCTACACTTTGCTGTAAAATTCATCTTCCATAGCCATATGTTACATAATTATCATTTATAGCCGTTGTATTCAATTTACGCCTGCTATATTTGATTTTATTAATAGTTTGTATTCAAATAAAATATAAATACAACACCTAGTTAGCCGTTGTATTCAATTCACAGCCGTTGTATTCACCTTTTTACTCAGTGGTCTATATTCATAAAAAATATAAATACACTACATATTTAGTCTCGCTAAAAATACTACCATTTTTTTTTCATTTTCTTATATTTTTCCTTTTTCGTATTTTCCTCATTTTTTCTTATTTTTTTTCTATTTTTTTCTCTCTTGTATCTCTAACTTCTATTTCTCTTTCTTCTTTGATTCTTTTTGTTTTCTTTTTTTGTACTTATTTTCTTTATCATTTTTTTTATTTTATATCTTTTGTATTTTCGAAAAATATGACTACTCGAGCACAAGTCATGGATGATAATGTAAATACCATAATTATTTATTGTATGTGTAGTTACACCGTCATTTATATTTTTGTATTCATTGATACAACTATATTTGTATTTGTATTTAAAGTTCGTGCTTGTATTTGTATTTTGTAGTTCGCATTTGTATTTGTATTTTGTAGTTCGCACTTGTATTTATATTTGTTAGTTCGAACCATCATTTATAATTTATATAATTTGCACTTGTATTTTAAAGAATTATTTTGTATTTTATAATTGACTTTATATTATATTAAATTATATTTGTCTTGTGATTTTATTGTGTTTGTATATTTAGATTATATTTGTATTTATATTTTATTTTCATCGATGCCTTTTTATTTTTAAAGAATTATTTTGTATTAGTATTTGTAAGTGGATTGCATATTGTATTTAGACGTGATTATGTACAATTTAATATTTGTATTTGTATACAAACAAGTAAATGCATTAATTGTATTTTCTTGATTCTAAAATATATAAATATCTAATGTGTCATTTGATACAAATGTACCTTAGCTTTTTGTATTTGTATGTCAAAATTAACATTCGTATTTGTAAATAAAGAAATATCACTTGATACAAATACAATTACAAATTAATGAAACAAATAATTTTACAAATACAAATACAAATTCTATTTGTATATATTGTATTTATACAGAAATTTGAATTGTATTTATTTATATCAATAAATACAATTCGTATCATTTGTCACACCCCTTTTTAACTCCAAAAGATATGGTTTTTAAGTTTCGAAAGGGTTTTTATTATTAAAGTGACAAAAATAAGATTTGTTCTGAAAGAGGATTATTTTTACATTTAAACTCAGAGTCGCCACTTTACGTAAACCGGTGTGCCAAGTTACCTTTGGAAAATCCTTTTCAAAACGATTTGACTCTTGAAACTGGTTTGCAAACAGAGATTCTGGTTAAGGAATTCTATTGACCAAAGGAAAGGTGTTAGGGACCCCTCGATCCCGTGGTTCGCCACGGTCGCTTGGTAGAGTGAATCGGCTAATTCGGCACTACAATGTACAAACCAAACAAAAACATGTAAAACAATCAAACAAACAAACAAAACAAAAAGAATCCAAACTATAGTGTTCAGTCCGAGTTATACAGTCTCGAAATAGAAAAATCCGGAAATGTAAATCCTATTCTAAACTAATCCTAGACTAAGCTCCAATGCTTCACTCGATGCCTCGGGCCTTCATCACGAACGTCCTCCAAGTACAAGATACTTCGGGGCATTTTCCGAATAAATCAATACAAATCCCACGAGGCATTCCCCGTCCAAATGAATACATTTTAGTGCTGGAAAATCAAACTATTCAACAAAATTTCAAACATTCCACGAAATTTCCAACATTCAACCAAAGCCACAAATTCTAAACTTTGCCTACCCAACCTATGTTTGCCTAAACCAATCGACGTATCATGATACTACCAATTTTAATTAACGTTCATTTCAAGTCAAACAACCAATGAATCAAACTAACCAAAATTCACCAATTATGTCAAGTTTTCAATTCTCACCCCCAAATTAATTTTAATTCTCCAATGATATACCATTTCACCGTACAATCTATAATCAAGAGAACCAACCACGAATCAAAACAAATCACTATTAATCATCAACAAAGATCAAGCAACACATGATATTCAATCCAACACACCAAATATAATAAATGATGAGATAAAAGAAGGAAAGAGTAGAATTGGACCTCGATTTAAAGCTTTCTCAATTCGATGTATTATTTTGATTAAATACGATAGAGTCGGAGTTAGTTAACCTCGAATCAAACCTCAATAGTGAATCCTAGCTACGGTATGCATCCCTCTCTTGTTTTCTACTGACCCGAAATATAAATCGGCAAAAATAGACAAACTTGAATCCGATTTTGTGCCAACCGAACTGTTTTCCCATGGTTTAGGCTAGGACACGGCTGGTTGGCTTACCTCAATGGTGGGAGATGGCCGGATATGGTGTTTTCGGTCGAATTTAGCCGTAACGGTAACAAATAATGTTGGCAGTGTTCCTCGACTGAAGATTTCGGTGATATGTCGCTGGAGAACAAGAGACGAAGAAGATTCAGGGATTTTTGGGTCTGTAGGTGGTCGGATTTGATAAGGGAACGTCGATTATGGGGAGAAATTTTACCGAGAACTCTCTCCTTTTCTCTGTCTCTCCTCAACATCTTTTCTCTCCCGATTCTCTATTTTCAGTCCATGGTCAGAGAAGTGTGTGCGTTTATGTTTAATATCATTGCTGAATCAGTGGGTGTGTGCAGATGATGAGAAATGGAGAATTATCTTCTCCTTGTGGTGAATTCCCATGAGGTGTGGTGCGAGTAGATTCTATTCTTCTATAGAAGATGAAAATGGAAGATGATAGTAATGGTTTTGTGTGTAGTGGTGTCTTGGTGAGAGAATTGTGTGTTGATGTGTAGCTGCTATCTTATGGTTCCAAAAAAAAAATGGAGAGTCTAGTGAGCTCCTCCTTTTGGTGAATAATGGTGGAGTGTTTGAATCTCCCCCTCCGTGTGAATTTTGTATCCCCCTTTATCATCTAGAAAGAAAGCAGACCAAAAGAATAATCATGTGGGCCCCCTTTTTTATTATTAATGTGTTTGTTAAAAAGAAATAAAAAATATGAGGGGGTGGTGACGTGAGTGGGGTGGGGTAGTGGGGTAGGTGGTTAGGATAAAGTTTGTTAGGATAAAGTTAGGGATTTATTGAATTTTTGTTATTTTTTATATTTTTGTGGGATATAATCATATGGGTGAGGGCACGCAGTAAGAAAGGGGTAAAAATGGTAAAAATGCTTTCGGAGAGGGACAAAATTACGTGTCTACATTATGCTCCTCTTTGCATGTAAACACAAAGTGTTTTCATACTAAGAAGTTAACAGCGAGACGGAATTTTGACCCGACCATTATTCAAAGAAAGAAATAAAAGAAAGAAGGACAACGAGTTGGAGTTTTGAGTGAGGTCCCGTCGAGGTTCCGGTCCGCGACTCTGTCACTACATCAAAAATTAAAATTTCAAGCTAAAACATGAGAAAAATTACAAAAATCCTATCTATGCTACTTCTTTGACTCTTGACTTGCCATTGCATCACCCTGTTCTTCAGGCGGGCTCCTGACTTGCTATTTCCATATGTTGTCTTTCAATTTCTTCACTTTGTTTCTTGTCTTTCATTTTATTCGCCCCATTCTTCAGGCGGGCTCCTGAAATCACATCAAAACTAAAAAGAAAATTATCCCAAACAAAGATTATATAAAGAGATCATTTGCTAGGAAAGTGAAGTTCCAAACAACAAGAATTAAATTTTGCCCTAGTTTATCATCAAAGGACTTTTGCGAAAGTCACATCATTATAGGAATCAAGGAGAATGGATCGACTATAAGGTACGTCTTACTAGAAATAAAGGGATATGACTCGACTAAAAAGGTACATCTATAGGAATCAAAGGGAATGACTCGACTAAAAGGTACGTCTTCTAGGGTCCAAAGGGAATGACTCAACTAAAAGGTACATCTTATAGGAATCAAAGGGAATGACTCGACTAAAAGGTACGTCTTATAGGAATCAAAGGAGATGACTCAACTAAAAGGTACGTCTTATAGGAATCAAAGGTAATGACTCAACTAAAAGGTACGTCTTCTAGGGGTCAAAGGGAATGACTCGACTAAAAGATATATCTTACAGGAATCACAGAGAATGACTCGACTAAAAGGTACGTCTTCTAGGGGTTAAGGGGAATGACTCGACTAAAAGTTACATCTTCTAGGGGTCAAGGGGAATGACTCGACTAAAAGGTACGTCTTATAGGAATCAAGGGGGATGACAAGACTAAAAGGTACGTCTTATAGGAATCAAGGGGAATGACTCGACTACAAGGTACATCTTAGAGGAATCAAAGGGAATGACTTAACTAAAAGGTATATCTTATAGGAATCAAGGAAGATGACTTGACTAAAAGGTATGTCTTATAGGAATCAAGGGGAATGACTCGACTAAAAGATACGTCTTATGGAAATCAAGGGAGATGACTCAACTAAAAGGTACATCTTATAGGAATAAAGGGAGATGACTTGACTAAAAGATAAGTTTTATAGGAATCAAGAGGAATGACTCGACTAAAAGATACGTCTTATAGGAATCAAGGGGAATGACTCGACTAAAAGGTATGTCTTATAGGAATCAAGGAGAATGACTCGACTAAAAGATACGTCTTATAGAAATCAAGGGAGATGACTCGACTAAAAGGTACTTCTTATAGGAATCAAAGGGAATGACTCAACTAAAAGGTACGTCTTATAAGAATCAGGGGGAATGACTCGACTAAAAGGTATGACTTATAGAATTCAAGGGGGATGACTCGACTAAAAGATACGTCTTATAGGAATCAAGGAGAATGACTCGACTAAAAGGTACATCTTATAGGAATCAAGGGGGATGACTAAACTAAAAGGTACATCTCACAGGAATCAAGGGAGATGACTCAACTAAAAGGTACGTCTTATAGGAATCAAGGGGGAATGACTCGACTAAAAGGTACATCTTATAGGAATCAAGGGGAATGACTCAACTAAAAAGTATGTCTTATAGAAATCAAAGGGGATGAATCGACTAAAAGGTACGTCTTCTAGGGGTCAAGGAATGACTCGACTAAAAAGTACGTCTTATAGGAATAAAATTTTTAATTTAAGGAATGTATCACCTAGCAACTAAAAACTGAAATACCTGGACAAGAAAGTGTGTCTCCGAGGGATATAGGATGATGAATTTTACCATGATTTGATTATCAAACCTGTGCATCAATATTGTTTCCTGTATTTGTAGGAGTGAGGCATTGCAACCCTTGATATTTATGCTCTGAAGTCCTTGATTTGAAGGTAGTATGTTTCATATTTCATCAAAGAAAACTTGTGAGTTTAAGAACATGGTGGCTGGTTTGTGGATTTAGCTTTTGCGGCAATCGCTCTTGCCTCCATCACATTTAACCTTGCTTCCAACCATTAGCATATATCATTGTCTTGTTGAATCATTGACCCGAACTCATATTATTGTGACTAACATAAACACAGTATCTCTACTTTGCTATGCTTCTCAGATAGACCCTTTAAACCTTCATATTTCCATGTGTTTCAAAACTTGTTTGTTGACAAAAATTTTGCATGCCTTATTTCAGCTCACAATCATGTGCCGACCTTTTATTTTGCTTTGTGCAATTAAAGAAGTTGATAGCCAGTTTTGAGATCCTTTGTCACTTGTTTTGACATGGACTTGACTCAGAGACAAGAGAAAAATGACAATAAATTTTATTTTATTTGGATAACTGACTCAAGAAAATAAAAATATAACTATAGAAAAGAAAGAAATGACAATGAATGTCCTCATTGAAAAAGATGAAAGAAGAGTTTATCTGGAAATGACAGTTAACTCTAATGATTATGACATACATATCGAATTAAACTGCCTGATCTTTCCATCCAAAACTCTTACAAATTGTTGTTGAGTTAATGACCCTGAAAGTGAGTTGCTTTCTGGGGCCAATTGCATTCGGAGACCTCATTCAGCTAGTGGATCCTTGAAGGGTTTTCTCTAACAAGCCTCTCTCATTTATTTTTATCACCTCACCATTTTCTTGTGGTATCCGAGAGAGTTTTTCACCAATAAGATTCCCTTATTTTTATTTCTCTACACTCACAGTCGTCTCACAGTGCCCGCAAGGGTTTTCACTGATAAGACTCTCTCATTTTTATCTCTCTCAACTTACCATCATATTATGGTTCCTGTGAGGGTTTTTTCCAATAAGACTCTCTCATTTTTATTTCTCTCCTGCTTCTACTGAGGAAGACTAGTAGTTCCCAAAATGCTTCATCACATCCATTGCACGCTTAGCCTTATCATTATCAAAGATTGATATAAAGGTCTTTCTTTGGTTGTAACTTGGATTTTGGATAGGGAAATAAAGGATGGCATGGGGCCCAAACGACACTTAAAGTGGGGTAGGACTTACAACTTTTGGAATCGACTCAAACAATGAGGATTAACTCATGCCTCAGTTTCTTTTGACGTCAGAATCGACTCAAACAATGATGATTAAATCATGCCCCAGTTTTTGACTGGGAAATTCTAAATTGTTTATTTGGTTGGACCGATCCGAGAGGAAGGAAGCCTACATATCTCACCCCCGAAAGAGAAGAATCAGGTCACGCGTAGTTCTGCCATCTTATTCTTTTGCTTGATTCTGATTTTTTCTTTTGTTGACTCTTTTTCTCTTTGAAATTTTCTAACTTTATTTTTCTTGACACTCATCTTTTTTCTTTTATTCTCTCTTTTCACTTTGTGATTCTTTTTTTTTCTAACTCTATTTTCTTGACACTCTTCTTTTTTTATTTTTGGAAATATTTTTGTCTCTTTTTGAAACTTTTCTGACTTTATTTTTTCAATAGATACTTTTTCTTGAACTTTGCTGACTCTATCTTGATTCCAAAAGATGGGTATAAAAGAAAATAACACTAAGTCTCAAACGGGGTAAACAAAGGATGACACAATATTTGGATAGCAAAATAAAATGCCTTCATCATATCAATCCTTGAGAATGAAAGTACATAACATGCAATTGGAAAATGGGAGATAAAGATCATGTATGACACTTTAACAACACTAACTTAAACTGAACATGTATGTCATTTCTTCTTCTATACTTGTCCAGCATACAACTCCACCTTTGTTATGCATCTCTCACATCGAATGATTCATGCTTTTGTGGAGCTAATTTCTTTTTGTTCCTCTTGATATAGGATCACGCAGCCACTATTTGACCTAATTGAGACGTGTCTATCAAATGCTGACCAAGTTATTCTAACGATTCTCAAAATAATTGTCTTAATTTTCAAAGAAGGCTTCAACTTGATCACTAAATATCCCAGCACTCTATCTATTTTCTCAGACGCTCTTTTTTTCTAACTTTAACCCTCTGATTCAATGCTCATGCTTAAACTGAATTTTAAGATCTGGCTAAAAATTTCACTAGCATGTCATATCACTAGAGTCAACATAAAATGTACTATGTAAAGAAAACAAACAAACAACACATATTTAAAACACAAAGGAAAATGAGACACTTCATTTAGTTGAAACAAAAGATAGAAGGGTTTGAACATAAAAGACAAAAGGACAAAATAAAATAGATCCCGAACTACAACCCTGAAATAATTTGGATAACAGAAAATAAAACAAAACAAACTATCAGACCTCTTCCTAGTAGGGAGAAGGGTGGCTTCTCAAATGCTCAGTCTGACATCTTAGCCACTGGTTTGCATATCAGCATGACTAGAGTTTCCCTCACTTTCAATGTTTTGCACCATAATTGATCCACCTTGAATCATCTTTTCAATTTCTCTTTTCAAATCTCGACTGTCTTCAATACTATGATCCTGAGCATCAGAATGATACACACATCGTACATTAGAATCAAAATTTCTTGAACAGCGATTAAGAGTGCACCCAATGAGAGGAGTGATAATGCCTCATTGTACCAATATATGAAATAAACTGGCATACGACTCTCCAATTGGTGTAAATCCATCTCTCAACTTCTGCCCCATTTCATCGTTTGGCTTTGATTGAAAATCAGGCTTAGAAGGGTTTTGGTATGTTTGTGAAGTTAGAGGAAGACTCTGAGGAGTTGGTGTGTTCCACTGTGGGTAACATGGGGGTTGAACATGTGGTTGTGCGTTATGTACTGGATACGAAGGTGGAGGAGCAGAGTATAATGATTTTAGTAGTGATTATGTGGAGCTTGGGCATAAACTTGGATTTGAGCCTGGGAGTGACGACAACGGGGTCTTCTTGACCGTGCCCGCTGTCCAACTATAGTATAAGATGAATATTCCTCATTCTTTGCCTCCCCAACACTTCCTAAACCCTTTTGAATTGCTTGAGTTGTCGCTTTTAATGTTTCAAAACTCACAATGCGGCCAGTCTTAATTCCCTCTTCTATCTCTCCCCCATTTTAAGGACCTCAATAAATGACTTGCCTAATATAGGTAACAAGCGTTGATAATATGTTTCATCCTGCGCTTGAGTAAGCACCTCCACTATTTTGCTTTCTTTCATTGGCGATTTTACTTTTGCATCTTGTTCGCGCCATCTGATCGTATACTCCCTGAAACTCTTAGTATTCTTCTTTTATATACTAGTTAGGGATTTTTTGTCAGGGATCAACTCCACATTTTATTGAAATTGTTGCACAAATCCATTAGCTAGGTCATACCAACTATTCCACTTGTTAATGTCTTGGTCAACAAACCAATTTGAAGCTAGCCCTGAAAGACTCTCCCCGAAATAAGCCATGAGTAGTTCTACCTTCCCTACAACGTCTCTTAATTGGTTACAATAGCACCTCAAATGTGCCACTGGGTCCGCATGCCCGTCATACTTCTCAAACTTTGGCATTTTAAAGCCAGGAGGAAGGTTGACACCTGGAAACATTCATAAGTCCTTATATGAGAGACTTTTGTAACCCCAAAGTCCTTGCAAGTTCTTCATAGCCAGTTCCAAACTTCTCAATTTTTTGGTCATTTCCTCTTGTTCTTCTGTCATAACAGGCTTGTCAATGTTAGGAGGAAATTCAGGCGGGTGAGCGTCACCGTAAAGACCAGTCAACTTGAATGTAGGCTCGAAAGTGTAAAGCTGATCCCCTGTAATATCCAATGCAGGATCTCTTGTAGAGTAGGGAGGCATAACTTGTGGATGAACATCAAAAGTATGAGATTCAGGTGGGTGTGGCACCGCAAAAGCATGAACAACAGGTGGAGCCGAGTATGTGGTAGTCTTGGATTGGGGAGTGAGGAAATGAACATTGGAAGTGGTTGGATACTGTTTCCCCGGAGTCGATCCTGATACATGTTGTGCCATATCAACAAAAATGGGAAATTGTCATGTGACATGGAAGGCAAGCTAGAAAGATATTCTAGATTATCAGTGGGAACTGGAGGAGGCGGCAACCCATTAGCCCAAGCTCGATGCATTTCTATCATTTGTTGCCTCAATTTTCGAATCTCTTCATTAGATCCTAAATTTTTATTTCTCGAACTCCCTATCTGATTAGTGACAACAAACTCGGTATCTTTGTCGGCCATAACCTTCTTTGTAACTTGGTGCAATATGGAGGACTAGCCAAAATGTCACAAACCAATCACCTCAAACTAACTGAACAAGAGATAGCAAATGCGTTAGAGTTCAACACTTTCTCAAAATCTCTTTTTTTTCTTTTTGAAAAGTTCACTGAACCCAAGAAGGGCGCCTACGTATCTCAACCTTGAGAGAGGAGAATCAGGTGTGCGTAGTTCGTGAAGTCTTGCCAAAATAGTCAGTTAAACTCTTTTCCTTTTATTTTCTTGGAACTTTAAGAAGAAAAGAAAATAACAAATTATCAAAAGAATTGACGAAATTTTTTTTTGCATTTTTCATATTTAAATTTCCTATACAAAATGAAACCTATGACAACCAAAGAAAAATCTTTTTTGAATTTTCGATTCTAAATTTCATATGAAAATGAAACTTGAAACTATTAAAGGAAAATCTTTTTGTGGTTTTCTTTTCGAAGATGTATATGACACACCTACTCTAAATGAAGAGTGAAGAAAATCTTTTTGGGATTTTTTTTTCATATTCCTATACAAAATAAAACCTATGATTACCAAAGAAAATCTTTTTGGGTTTTTATTTTCGAATTTCATAAGAAAATGAAAATTGAAACTATTAAAGAAAAATCTTTTTGTATTTTTCTTTTAAAGAAATATATGACACGTACTCTAATAAAGAGTGAAGAAAATCTTCTTTTTTTTTGAATTTTTCAAATAAGGTTCCCGAACCAACAATAGGCTGCCTACGTATCTCACTCCCGAGAGAGGAGAATCAGGGGTGCGTAGTCGTCCAAATTGGACAATTAATGATTAAATCACAGATTGCACCCTAACTTGAGACGCGGCCAAAGACACACGATGAACAACATAACAATTTTTTTTTTGTTTTTGAGTTTTCTATTTGACACTTCACATAAAAAATAACACCAACAGCTATGAAAGAAGATCTTTTGGTATTTTCGTTTTATGAAATATACAAAACTTCTACCATATTTTTTAAATTTTATAAAAAGCTCCTATTAAAAGAATTTTTTTTTTAAATTTTCAAATTATGAAAGTTTATTAAAGAAACAAAAAAAAATCTTTTTGATATTTTTGTTTTTGACAAAATAAGTGCAAAAGGTAAAAAAAAAAAAAATCTTTTTGAATTTTTGGATTGTGAAAAACAAAAGCCATAAAGAACTCTAAAAACTACGAAACTCATTTTTTCCTTTTCGACTCACTTTTTTCTTTTCTTTTTTTACAAACACACCTTACTTCTAACACATGTTTTCTCCGAATCAGTCGATCAAATGATCAAGTTACTCTCAAAGATGCAACATTTAGCATATAGAGATGTTTTAGACGCAAGTCTCCTACAAAGGGCCACGTGGGTCCCACTAAGTCTCAATATGATGCAGATAAGCATGACCTGAAGGATGACCTACGTTGGGGTTTACTAACAAGGCTGTTCGGGGGAGCATATGGTCGATAGTGGCTGCTTTGCTTTCCACCCACTCCATAAGTCCGGCGGCTCCCCCCTCCTAAAATAAAAGTGACTCAACTAGAGTTTGTGTGCACGACGTGCACTCCAGGACTTGTTGCAGAAAGAATCACTCGGGTTATGCACATGATGCCAGATATAAAGCAGTAACACATACGATAAAAATTGTAAACAAAAAGCACGTAGGAACTCAACAATGATAAACAATAACACAAAACAACTCAAATAAAACGTCTATACACCTATAGTGCCAAACTAAGCCGATACAACTCTAAAAAATAAGCTCGAATTCTGAAAAATCCCCAGCAGAGTCGCCAGAGCTGTCACACCCCTTTTTAACTCCAAAAGATATGGTTTTTAAGGTTCGAAAGGATTTTTATTATTAAAGTGACAAAATATAGATTTGTTCTGAAAGAGGATTATTTTTACATTTAAACTCAGAGTCTCCACTTGGCATAAATCGGTGTGCCAAGTAACCTTTGAAAAATCCTTTTCAAAACGATTTGACTCTTGAAAATGGTTTGCGAACAGAGATTTCGGTTAAGAAATTCTGTTGACTGAGAGGAAGGTGTTAGGCACCCCTCGATCCCATGGTTCGACCACGATCGCTTGATAGAGTGAATCGGCTAATTTGGCACTACAATGTACAAACCACACAAAAACATGTAAAACAATCAAACAAACAAACAAAACAAAACGAATCCAAACTATAGTGTTCAGTCCGAGTTATACAGTCTCAAAATAGAAAATTATGGAAATATAAATCCTATTCTAAACTAATCTTAGACTAAGCTCCAATGTCTCACCCGATGCCTCGGGCCTTCATCACGAACGTCCTCTAAGTACAAGATACTTTGGGGCATTCCCCAAATAAATCAATACAAATCCCACGAGGCATTCCCCGCCAAATGAATACATTTTTAGTGCCAAAAAATAAAACTATTCAACAAAATTTCAAACATTCCATGGAATTTCCAACATTCAACCAAAACCACAAATTCTAAACTTTGCCTACCCAACCTATGTTTGCCTAAACCAATCGACGTATCATGATACTACCAAGTTCAATTAACGTTCATTTCGAGAAAAACAACCAATGAATCAAACTAACCAAAATTCACCAATCATGTCAAGTTTTCAATTCTCACCCCCAAATTAATTTTAATTCTTAAACGAGATACCATTTCACCGTACAATCTATAATCAAGGGAACCAATCACGAATCAAAACAAATCACTATTCATCATCAACAAAGATCAAGAAACACATGATATTCAATCCAACACACCAAATATAATAGACGATGAGATAAAAAGAAGGAAAGAGTAGAATTGGACCTCGATTTAAAGCTTTCTCAATTCGATATATTATTTTGATTAAATCCGATAGAAACGGCGCTGATGAACCTCGAATCAAACCTCAACAGTGAATCCCATCTACGGTATGCATCTCTCTCTTGTTTTCTACTGACCCAAAATAGAAATTGCCAAAAATAGACAAATCGGAATCCAATTTTGTGCAAACCGAACTGTTTTCCCACTGTATAGGTGATAACACGGCTAGTTGGATTGCCTCAACGGTGGGATATGGCCGGAGATGCTGTTTTCGGTTGAATTCAGCCGTAATGGTAACAAACAATGTCGATAATGTTCCTCGATTGAAGATTTTGGTGATATGTCACCGGAGAATAAGAGACAAAGAGGATTCAGGGATTTTTGGGTCTGCAGGTGGTCGGATTTGATAAGGGAACGCCGATTCTGGTGAGAAATTTCACCAAAAACTCTCTCGTTTTCGCTATCTCTCTCCCTCACATCTTTTCTCTCTCGATTCTTTATTTTCAGTCCATGGTTGAAGGAGTGTGTGCGTGCGTGTTTGAATATCTTGCTGAATCAGTGGGTGAATGCAGATGATGAAAAATGGAGAATTATCTTTTCCCTGTGGTGAATTCCCGTGAGGTGTGGTGTGAGTGGATTCTATTCTTCTGTAGAAGATGAAAATGAAAGATGATGGTAATGGTTTTGTGTGTAGTGGTTTCTTGATGAGAGAATTGTGTGTTGATGTGTAGCTGCTATCTTGTGGTTCTAAAAAAAATGGAGAGTTCCAGTAAACTCCTCCTTTTGGTGAATAATAGTGGAGTGTGTGAATCTCCCCCTCTGTGTGAATTTTGTATCCCCTTTTATCATCTAGAAAGAAAGCAGACCAAAAGAATAACTCGTGGGCCCTCTTCTTTTTGTTGTTAATGTGTTTGTTAAAAAGGAATAAAAAAATGTGGAGGGTGGTGACATGAGTGGGGGGTGGGGTAGTGGGGTAGGTGGTTAGGATAAAGTTTGTTAGGATAAGGTTAGGGATTTATTGAATTTTTATTATTTTTTGTATTTTTGTGGGATATAATCATATAGTTGAGGGCACACAGTAAGATAGGGGTGAAAATGGTAAAAATGCTTTTGGAGAGGGACAAAATTACGTGTCTACATCATTAAATATAAATAAGTATCTATAGAAAAAAAATCAGTCGTTCCTTTTCAATAATTAAAAAAATACAAATGATAGTTCACATTTGTATTTCAATAATTAAAAAAATACAAATGATAGTTCGCATTTATATTTGTATGTTATAGTTTGTATTTGTATTTATATTTTATAGTTTACACTTGTATTTGTATGTTATAGTTCACATTGTATTTGTATATTCTAGTTTGCATTTACATTTGTATTTTATAGTTTACACTTGTATTTGTATGTTATACTTCGCATTTGTATTTGTATGTTATAATTAGTATTTGTATTTATATTTTATAGTTCACACTTGTATTTGTATGTTATAGTTCACATTTATATTTGTATTTTATAGTTCACACTTGTATCTATGTTTTCTAATTCGCACAAATGAAAAGAAGGAGAAAAATCAAAAAGGAAAAAAAAAAGGAGAAAAAATGAGAGGAAAAAAAAAAGAAGTAATAGAAAATAGAGAAAAAAAGAAAAAAAGAAAAAAAAGAAGGAGAAAAAATGAAAAGGAAAAAACAAAAAATGGAAAAAAAAAACAAAAAAAAAGTGAAAAAAGAACAGAAAAGAAAAGAACTGAAAAAGGAAAAAAAAAAAGAGGAGAGTAATAAAAAATAGAGAAAAAATATATATGAGAGAGACTATGAATTACAATTAGGGATAATTAATAGGTAAGAGGGGGCTATGAATTATAATTATTTGAAACTTAGGCTAATTAGGGTATTTAGGAGTCTATGTTTTCATGTTTTCTAAGTTATGTAGTTATCCTTTAAATTAATTATATCCAAAATGTAATATTGTACAACTAATGATATTACCTATTATTTTTTAACATATACATCAAACTAATCGGAATACTAAATAAATAAAAAAAAATTTTAAATTTTAAATTTTAAATTTGCCTCAATTATCAAATCCAATTCAAAGTGGGAGTTTGGAACCAACACGGAGCAAACATATCCATGGAAGTGGTCCGCCCAAATCACTCTTCCTGGTTCGTTAAAATCACAATATGGAGTGTACGCAAGATTTTCCACAAATTAAATGGCACTATTCGCATATTCATTATCACAAGCTTCTAACCCTAAATTTTTTTCCTTATCCAAATTGATATTTATATATCTTATGTGGTGTTAGATCATAGTAACAATTTTATTATTTTTTATGCAAAATCAATAAATATAGGACGTATATTATTTGTATATAAATTTCTTATACTTAATTATTGTGAGTGTTATGTCTTCCATTTTAATTTAAGTGACTTAATTTTTTTTCTAGTCTATTTAGAAAGAAATGATCACTTTTGAAATTTGAAAATATTTTTGCTTAAACTTATCATTTTGACCCTTTTTGTCCGTTAAACTTCATGCTCAGTTAACAGATTCACACAAATTGAAGTAGGGACGTGGGGGCATATAAATATTCTTACTTTATTAAACTAATTAACTATAATATAATAATTAAAATAACTCGATATAAATATTCAATGCGAATAAATTTTAATCGTCCAGTTATTATATATATACATAAATAATTTTAAAATATTATTTACATATATATACGTACCTAGCCAATTGACAAATGCCCTTTTCAGAAGGATGTCTTTGTCACTGGATGTGTGTATGTCCATCTTATCTTTATTTCTTGTCAACAAAGAAAAATATCAGTTTATTGTGTGGAAAGCGAGCATTCTTGTCATATTTGATGGATCGGTTTAAGGTTACGCTTCATCTCGCCTTCCTCCGTTTTAAAATAAGTGTGCTAAAATAAAAAAAAAATTATATTAAAATAATTATTGCTTTAGAAATTTCAGACAAAAAATAATACTTCCTCAATTTAAAAAAGAATGACATACTTTTCTTTTTATTCCATTTAAAAAAGAATGATCCTTTTTTCTTTTTGGCAATACTTTAATTTCAACTTTCCACGTGACATGTTTGTGACCACAAGATTAAAGGGCATTTTGGTACATTTGACACAACTTTAATTTAAGGCCACAAATTCAAAAGTCTTCTTTATTTTCTTAAACTTTGTGTCAAGTCAAAGTAGATTATTTTTTTTAAACAGAGGGAGTAACTGTTTTCAACATTCTTGAACTTTCTTTGTTTCAATATATTTGTCTTACTTTCGTTTTTAATCTGTTTAGAAAAGAATGTATCTTTCTTGTTTTGAGTCTCTTTATCTTTCACATGTCATGTTTAAACCACAAGATTAAGAGACTCTTTAGTAAATTTTATATATTTTAAATTTAAGACCACAAAATTCAAAAATTATTTTTACTTTCTTAAACTATATATCAAATCAAAATTAGACAAACAAAATAAAATGAATGGAGTATTAAAGAACTACATCTTCTTAATAGTGCTCAATTATCCAAAAAAATCTTCTTCGTAGTAAACTATACTTTCTATTTATTATTTTTCTTAGTGGGCCCCTCTTATCAACTTCACTAGTATATATAAAACACTAATTTCCATAGAGGAAATAAGTTAAGGAATGGAGATTGTTGCTTCCTACTTAGTCTCATTTTTGTTTGCAATAATTTTAGCAATATATGCATGGAAGTTGTTGAATTGGGCATGGTTTAAGCCAAGGAAATTAGACAAGTGCCTCAGACAACAAGGTCTTAAAGGGAACTCTTACAAATTAATATTTGGAGACCTCAAAGAGTTGTCCAAAAGCTTTGAAGTTGCAAAGTCCAAACCATTGAATGTCTCTGATGATGATATATCTCCCAAAATTCTTCCTTATTTTGTTGAAGCAATCAAGAAACATGGTATGTTTTCGTTTTGTTTCGCACCTAATGGTGTTTTAATTTCTGCCTGTTTTCAGATCGACTAATTTGAAATACTAGTCAAGTTTGGCGTAATACATGCGCATTTAACTTAGCTTCAACTTTCATCCATGCCCTTCAACTTTGGGTGTGCATAAATGGACTTAGACTTGTATAAAGTTGATCAAATACATGCATCTATCCTATGTGGCATCTTATTTGACTAATTCATGTCCTACATGGCGTCCTATGTGTATTATGCCACATAGGATGCATATATCTATTTGTTCAACTTTATATAATTTTAAGTATCTACTTATGCAATTCAAAGTTACAGGTCTTAGCTGTAGACTGAAGCCAAGGTAAAGGCATGCTTATGCGTTATGCCTTAAAAATTCATTGCTAGGTAGGAATTAGCTAAGAAATTTGTCGCTAATATGTCAAGAAATAATTAGAAGCTAACATGATTTATTGATATTAATCTATAGTTAAATAATATTAGCGGCTTGTATTTACTATTTAGTGACAAAGTTATCCATTGCTAATATTTTTTGTAGTGCAGTTACCAACCCACCACAACTTTTTGTGAGGGTAAGTTTCCAATACTTATGTAAGAAAAAGGAGTTCTTTGAATTTTGGAGAGCAAATGGTCCATTAAATTTGATAAAAACTATGAAAAAATTGATTAGCAAAAACTCACTTACATGGGAACAAGTTTTGTAGTTTTTATTTTTGATTTATTTGACCTAGAGTTTGTTGTAACTTTTTGAAATGTAATTTTTGCTAAATTTTTATATCTTTTTACTGTCGAGTTCAATTTTCTTTTGTCGTTACTACAAATTATTGGATTTGATGATACTTTCTTGGCATTTATGATTTTTTTTCTCCCCACAGTTTCCTATCAAATCTAACGAACATAAACGGAGACTGAAAGTATTAACTTTTGACAAAATTAAATGAGTAAAACTGTTTTGTATATAATTAATGACTTATCTGAACCTACCATTAATCATAAGAGATCATTTATGTCATCTTCTGAACTATGGACTTCCAAAATTTTACAGGTAAAAACTGTTTTATATGGCATGGGCCAAAGCCTATGGTATTAGTATGGGACTCTGAGGCAATAAGAGATGTGTTGAACAAATATGCTCTCTACCATAAGCCCAACTCAACTCCCATCACCAAGTTGCTAGCACAAGGAATTTCAAGCTACGAAGAGGACAAGTGGGCCATGCACAGAAAAATCCTCAATCCTGCTTTCCACGTGGAGAAGATAAAGGTATTTTTCACCTACAAAATGATCAAGAAATAGTTTTAAGTAATACATAAGAATATCTCATCTTTAACCATTTAAGCTTTTAAATGAAATAATCACATAATTCGTTATGATAGAATAGGCATTCTCAGATTAAAATCTCGTTGCCACCAAAATACATTAGATATTTCCACGTAGAGGCAGAGCTAGAAGCCAAAGGGGATTCATCAAAATCCCCTTCTTTAAAAATTTACTATGTACATATAAGATTAAACTTGTTATTTTTATCTATCTGTAGTATGTGATGAATTCTCTTAGTCCTTGGTTGTGTTTATTTCTTTATATTTCCAATTCCTTTTATGGAATTCTGGTTTCGGTACTATCTACATGTTTGGCCTATGAGGAAAAAGAAACCAGGCATCCAAACGAACGTTGAATATATCATTGGCATACTATATAAACACACACTCAAATTTAGCTTCAACTGCCAAGTAAAAACACTTGTTTACCAAACATATCAATAACTTTTTTTCAGTTTCAGCACTTGTATTCAAACACATAACTACTTATTTTTAAAATAAGACAGAGGCGGATTTAGAGGCCCGGGTGGGGGATCCCGAGAACCCAATAACTTTCGTGCGGATTTAGTATTTATATAGAGAAATTTAGTAAATATATAAAAATTATAAGTTGGAAATCGATAAACTAAGTGTATTGTTGATCTAGGAGAGTAGAAAGACTTACAAAACTTTCATTGATCTCATGATTGTGGGTTCAAATTCCCCTAGTATCTATTTGTTTTTATGTTTTTTATGTTTATCTAATATGGGAACCCACAAACTTTAAATTCTACTTTCAAAAAAACACTTTAAAAGCCAATTTTTTCAGTCAAATGGGCCTGATATAACTCTAGACTATTTTTCCCGCCCCTTTTTTCAGCTTATTCAAATGGGCCCGATATCAACTCTACTTTCTGTTGGGAAAATCGACTATTTTTTCCGCCCCTTCCGAACCGCTTTCAAGTAGAAAATAACAGAGAAATTAAATTTCAAGCAGAAAATAACAGAGAAATTAAAGAGAATAACAACACAAAGATTTAACGTGGAAAACTCTCCAAAGCCATTTTTTTCAGCTTATTCAAATGGGCCTGATATAACTCTAGACTATTTTTCCCGCCCCTTTTTCCAGCTTATTCAAATGGGCCCGATATCAACTCTACTTTCTGTTAGGAAAATCGACTATTTTTTCCGCCCCTTTCGAACCGCTTTCAAGCAGAAAATAACAGAGAAATTAAATTTCAAGCAGAAAATAACAGAGAAATTAAAGAGAATAACAACACAAAGATTTAACGTGGAAAACTCTCCAAAGCCATTTTTTTCAGCTTATTCAAATGGGCCTGATATAACTCTAGACTATTTTTCCCGCCCCTTTTTCCAGCTTATTCAAATGGGCCCGATATCAACTCTACTTTCTGTTGGGAAAATGGACTATTTTTTCCGCCCCTTCCGAACCGCTTTCAAGCAGAAAATAACAGAGAAATTAAATTTCAAGCAGAAAATAACAGAGAAATTAAAGAGAATAACAACACAAAGATTTAACGTGAAAAACTCTCCAATGGAAGAAAAATCACAGGACTCCCAAAAAAATATCCACTATATGAAAATTATTACTCCATACAATACATAATATTTTTTTCTCACACACCCTCACTTTCTATAATACTATACTCAAAGAGATATCCAAAAGAATTATCTCTAAACCTCTTTAATAGGTGGAGTTTATTTATAACTTTCAACCTCCTTACAATCAAAGTAAATTTCCGATGTGGGATTTTCTTTCTTCAAAACAAACTTCAACACTTTCTTGGACTCCACTTGTGGAATTACAATAGATATGTTGTTGCAACTCTGGTTTCATTCTGTTTTCTTTTTTACATTTTTGTTCCTTTCTGGCTTGCAAATTTAACCCAAGTTTGCAGGAGTGAAATATTCTACAAGATACAGTTTGGTAGCACTAATATGCGGTTTACAAATGTGTAGAATATGCTTTCAGCAGTTCATTTGTGCTGCACTGAAATGGTGAGCCAATGGGAGGAGGCTGTCTCAATGAAAGGAACATCCTGCGAACTCGATGTATGGCCTTACCTCCAAAGATTGACTAGTGATGTAATTTCTCGCACAGCCTTTGGGAGTAACTATGAAGAAGGTCGAAAGATATTTGAGCTTCAAAAAGAACAAGCTGAGCATGTCATTGAAGCTTCTCGCACCTTATATATTCCAGGATGGAGGTAATAAAATGTCGTTTTTCCTGAGTCTTAAGTTTTATATTATGAAATTTGGGTGCATTACTAGAAAAAGAAGGAACAACTACATTAAGTGAGCATTGATCCCTAATTCACAAGTTAAATATTTCAACATTCACCCAAGTGTACCATTAACATACTTAAATAGCATAGGTGCATGTAAGGTAAGGTTGCGTACAGTAGATCTGTGTTCAATATTATGAACTTCAATATTAAGTTCAAGTTAAAGTGTGAACAACCAAATGAAGTTCTAACTATGTATTCACAAGTATGAACTTCAATAATAAGTTCAAACCAACTTATACGTGAATATAACAACGAATATAACTATAGGTGAACCAACCCGGTCCAATAAACAAGTGATTAATTGTTGATGATATACATATTGTTATTGATTGTAGGTTTTTGCCAACTAAGAGAAACAGAAGGATGAAGGAGACTGAAAAAGATGTTCAAGCAATGATTAGAGGAATCATTGATAAGAAAGTGAAGGCAATGAAAGCAGGGGAAACCAATGCTGATGACTTATTAGGCATGTTGTTGGAGTCCAACTTTACAGAAATTGAACAACATGGTAACCAGGATTTTGGTATGACTACACGAGAGGTCATCGAGGAGTGTAAATTGTTCTATTTTGCTGGGCAAGAGACCACCTCTGTACTGCTTGTATGGACAATGATTTTGTTGAGCAGGCATCCAGATTGGCAAGCTCGTGCTAGAGAAGAGGTTTTGCAAGTCTTTGGTGATGATGGAACACTAGAATTGGATGGATTAAACCGCTTAAAGATTGTAAGTTAGTTAACATTTTTCCTTCTTTTATGCATCCAGAATCTAATATTTGTTAAATTTTTGTACTACTTCTCACACACATATACACATATGTTCTATGTCGAATTGGGTTCAATATGCTATTTCAATGTGGAACTCCTCCTAATCATATAGGTGACAATGATTTTTCACGAGGCATTAAGGCTATATCCACCAATTGAAGCGCTTAGTCGAATGACTAAAACTAAAACCAAGCTAGGGGAACTAAGTTTACCAGCTGGAGTGATGCTCTCTATGCCAATAATGTTAGTGCATCATGACAAAGAAATATGGGGTGAAGATGCATCGGAGTTCAAGCCAGAGAGATTCAGTGAAGGCGTTTCAAAGGCAACAAAGGGCCAAATGACGTTTTTCCCCTTTGGTGGGGGACCTAGGATATGCATTGGACAAAACTTCGCGATGATAGAAGCCAAGATGGCTTTGGCTATGATTCTACAACGCTTCACATTTGAATTATCTCCTTCTTATACACATGCTCCACAGCCTGTAATAACTACCCAACCTCAGTATGGTGCTCCTCTTGTGTTGCACAGATTGTAAAAAGAGTGAATAAACCCTCTTATGCAAATTAGTTTACACTAGTCACTCTTTCCTCTTTTCTAGCTTGGAAAAAATAACATTATCTTTATATTTGAAAAGTTTTTCATTTGAAATATCTCATTTTCTGTTAATGAGATGAACTTGTACATATAATAATCCGTTATGACATATTTTTGAGCACAAGTACCAATAATTAAGAATACTTTTGGTATTTTGTAATTGTCTTTCCTCATTTTTCTTAAATTTTGTGTTCAATCAAACACTATCATGACAAGAATCACATGGAGCAGTAATATCTTTGTAGAATCAGTCAAATCTCTCTTAACGTGTTAATATGTTAAATTTTAATCTGCCTCACTACTTGATCACGAGTCTTGAATGAATTTGGAAATACCTTGAGGTTTCTGATTTGCCAAATATAGTATACAGTGGCTTCCATTGCATATATATATATATATATTGACAACTTTTCTTTAGATAAAACTGTTTTTTCACTATTTTTCTTTATTTTCCTAAAATATATATAGTAGGGGAATTAATTAATATTTTCCTTCTACTAGACTTTCAAAAATATATGAGACTCCTAAAATATATGGTAGGAGAATTATTTTCCTTTCTACTAGACTTCCTAAAATATATGGAACTCCTAAAATATTATGATAGAAGAATTAATTATTTTTTTTCTTTTTACTGTTCAATTAGAAAAATACTCCTAAAATAATATTATATTAAGAAAATACTTCTCTATATATTGAGATGTACCTTAAATTAGAGAACAAACCGGTTTGCGTATTGAGAGAATATGATTGATGCTCATCAAACTTGATTCGATTGCATGTCTAGATTGATGAATACTTGATTTTCTAACTCTCAACTTCTTCACTGTTTTTGTCCGCATAATAGAATTCAACATGTGTGTGTATATATATACTAGTTTAGGGGTACGCGCTTTGCACGTGTATCTCATTTTAATGAGTTCAAACATTACACTAAATAGGATATTTATTTAAATAATAAAGATGAATAAATAATTAAATTTAATTTCTTTTGAATATGTAAAGATGGAGAATTTATTTATTAAACCTAACCTTTACCAAAAATATTTTTAAAAGTCGATCGACATTCATCTGCCATCTGTAAATTGCAACAAAATAATAAATCATAGAGGCATCAAAATAATACAATTAAATTTAATCTTTACACAAAAAAAAATTCTCAAAGTCATTCGATACTCATCTACCACCTGTAAACAATAACAAAATAATACGATAATAGAGATATCAAAACAATAAAATTAAACCAAACTTTTACACAAGAAATTCTTCATAGCCAACCGATAGTAAACTATAAAAAAAATAATATAATAGTGATCACAAAGTTTCGATTTTGATCTAACTAATTCTTGTCTGAGCAAAAGTTTTGACCCTAAAGAATGATTTTGAATGAAATTAAAGAAGATATATATATATATATATACACACACATGTTGAATTCTATTATGCTGATAAAAACAGTGAAGAAGTTGAGGGTTAGAAAATCAAGCATCCACTAATCTAGACATGGAATCGAATCAGGTTAGATGAGCATCATTCATATTCTCCCAATAGGCAAACCAGTTTGTTATCTAGTTCAACGTATATCTCAATACTTATAGAAATATTTCCTTAATAGAGTCCTATTTTAAGAGTCTTTTTCTAATTGAACAGTAGAAAGAAAAATATTAATTAATTCTCCTAAAATATCTAATTATTTTTTTAAGTAATTATTGCATCTTTTAATCACATCCAACAATTATTAATGATTAATAATAAACACTAATTGTGCAAGAAATTCAACTTCTCGAACCAAATCTTCTTTCAACTAATTATATATTTCTCTTAAACCAAAAGGGCTTTAGAAGTCGCACAATTTATCCTAATCATATATATATATATATATATATATATATATATGTATATATATGAATATAAAACAGAGAACAAACTAAAAAGAATAATATTACAAAAATCAAACAAGGAAGATAATTAAGGACCTCTAGCCCGATCAACACATAAATACACCCGTATAAAAACACAGTGGATCATTATAGAAACAGATAATTAATAATAATAAACACCTACATTCAAAAAAAATTATTTGAACAAAGAAATAAAAGGTATAGAGATAAACCTTTAATTTTTTTGTCTACTTCATTCGGCAACATGCTTGTTGCGTTGAGTTTTTAATCTGAATTTTTCAACTGCAAGAAAAACGCGAGAAAAATCATAAGGGAAAATTCATTGTCAATTGTTCATCGTGTATAATGCATATATAATCAATCTTTAAAACTATTAGAAAAATAAAAGGCAAAAGAATGAACATGGTGAATGAAAGAAGACGACTTGAATCAAATAAGAAAAAATATAAGTAGAAGTTATGTTTCTTGTAAGATTGGTTTAAAATATTACTTAAATAAAATTGTAGAAATTATTTTTTTTTACATAAGGTAAAATTTTAATAATTTAAAAGTATTAAATATAATGAATGTTTACCTATTAAGGACTTGAATTAATTTTAAAATCAATTAAGTAATAATTATTTTATAACAAAAGTTACTATACGTTCATATTTAATAAAGAGTTGTTTGCTTAATTAGAATCCTAATTTTGGTATGTTTTTCTTTTGTTGTTGGTAATACTAATTGAGGTATGCTACTAAAGAAGAAAAAAAGGAAATTTTGTGTTTGCTTGTCTTGAAATTTAATCCCGTTTGTTTTAATATTTTTTTCCCTTAAAACCAATCTACTATTATTAGAAGGGAATCTAAGTAATTATAAATATTAATTAATTATAGCCGACACCTAACAAAATTTTCCATAAAATTGGGAGTGTTCCCATATATTTGAGGTTTTAATTTTTTTTTATATTTATTAAAGTCAATATTCAATATTAATAATAATTATTTGAGGAAAAAAATAAAAAGACGATTTTATCTACTGTGAAGTTTTTTAATGAAGGACAAAAAGTTCAAAACACTTTTCATTTCAAAATCATTCTTTAGGGTCAAAATTTTTGCTCAGACAAGAATTAGTTGGATCAAAATCGAAGCTTTGTGATCACAATTATATTTTTCTTTTATAGTTTACAGATCGTAAATGAATGTCAGTCGGCTTTGAAGAATTTCTTGTGTAAAGGTTAGATTTAATTATATTGATTTGATATCTTTATTATCTTATTATTTTATTTTAATTTAAAGGTGCTAGATGAATGTTAGTCAGCTTTGAAAATATTTTTTTAGGTAAAGGTTGGGTTTAATTGTATTATCGTAATATCTCTATTCTTGGGCAGAGCTACATGTAAGTTAGGGGGTTCATCCAAACCCCATTCGATGAAAAATTATGCTATATATATAGTTAAAATTATTTTTTATGTATATATAGTAGATGTCGAACCTTTTTCGGTTAGATGGTATGTTCACTTGTGAAGCGCCTTGCTGAAAATCTTGGCTCCGCCACTATCTCTATTAGTTTGTTATTTTGTGGTAGTTTACAGTTCATAGATGAATCTTGATCGGCTTTGAAAGATTTTTGTGTGTAAAATTTAAGTTTAATTATATTATTTTGATATTACTTTTATCGTATTATTTTGTTGCAGTTTACAGATGATAGATTAATGTTGGTCGGCTTTGAGAATTTTTTTTATGTAAAGATTAGGTTTAGTTGTATTATTTTGATATCTTTATTTTCATATTATTTTGTTATTATTTACAGGTGATAGATGGGTATCAGACGACTTTGAGAAAATTTTTGTGTGAAAAGATTAGATTTGATTGTATTATTTGATGTCTCTATCATTGTATTATTTTGTTGCAATTTACTAATAAATAAATTCTCCATCTTTACATACTCAAAAGATATTAAATTTAATTATTATATTCATCTTTATTATTTAAACAATTATACTATTTAGTGTAATATTTGAGCTCATTAAAGTGAGGTATACGCGCAAGGTGCGTTTAGAAAAGTGATTCTAACTTTTTACCCTTTACTAAAAAGCTTTGTTTTAGACAAAGTTGTCTTTTTACTTTTTTTCTTCATTTATTATATTATTATCGTTATAATATTAAATATTGACTATAATAAATATATGATATGAGAATATTCCTAAATATATGGAAAGAATCCTAAATTTATGAAAAGTTTTAATTTGTTGGGTATGTATTTTTTTAATGGAAAATTAGTAATACTATTTTTTAACCAAAACTATTCTGGCGTGTACAAAGAAGAACCCCAAAAATTTAAATTACTACTAATATTAAGTAAAATTTAACTTAAATAAAATGTTTTCCTTATATAAATCCTAAAAGTCATAGCCACCAGATTTATGATAGTCCCTTTTTTCCTCTCACGTATCCTTTTTGGGGTATGTTCTCAAAACAAATAATTTGATTTGTAATTGTTTTAGGTTTAGTTATTTGATATAGGTAATAAATTATAATATTTAATATTTTAAAATTAATTAGAATTTTACCTTATATAAAAAAAGTGATTTCTAAAATTCTATTTAAGTAATATTATGAACTCAAAAGTTACAAGAAACATACTCCTATTTCTACGTTTTCTTATTATTTTGATTTTGCTTCATGTGTATTCTTGCATTTATTATTATCACCCTTTATGTTTTCATTTATTTCTTTTAATTTATAGCTTTAAAAATTATGTAGGAGATACATAATCAACAATTGATAATCAATACACTTCTTTTAAATTCTCGTATCTCTCTTTCAGATGAGAATTTTTGATCGAAAAACTGAAAGAATTTCCCGCCGAACGAAGTAGCTACAAAAATCAAAGGTTTATTTCTTTTTTTTTTTCATTTAATTGTAACTTAGTTTTGATAATGTTATTGAACTATATTTTGATATATGATTCGTTAGTTTTATAGTTGAATCCTTAATTAAACTTATTAGTTGAGTTTGAATTATAAGATCAACTAATAAGTTGGAGTAGCTTATTGTTCTTTAATCTTTGATTAGTTGAGTAGCTTAACTCGAAGAACAACCTTAAAACTCTAAGTTAGAGTTAAATATATTTAGGAATGATTCATAGTGCTTTAGCTAATTTAGCATTGTAATGAGACATTCATTTTTAAGATGTTGTAGCATTAACACTTTTAGGGTGGAGAGAATATACACACGTGCAACACACGTATACTTGACTAGTATATATATGTGCGTGTGCGCGCGCGTGTGTGTAGCCAGTCCTCTTGGACAACCAAGATTGTTATGTAAAAAGGATCAAGGAAGATCCTATCGTAAGGAGAAGGGGTAGGAGTAGGTGCTAGCTTTAGGGGCGGAATCGAAGAAAAGAAATTCATTTATGCCACGACGATCTATATGGAAGGGAAGTTTTGTTGATGCATTCCTCTTGAGAATGAAGAAGAAGAGAGATCTTATTTTTAACAGGAAAATTTGGTCATATAGATCTTCTACTTTGCCGAAATTCATTGATTGCTCTGAACGAATTTATAATGGAAAAACTTCTGTTTGTTGTAAGATTATTGAAGGAAAGGTTTGTCATTAATATGGAGAGTTTGCTTTTACGTGGAAACGAAGACCTTCAAGAACAAATATTGGACCGGGAAGAAAAAAGGCATTATTCATATACTCTCCTCCTTTAATTTGTTTGACCTATTTTTCTTTTTAATTTATTTTAAAAAAATATTTGACATGTTTAGGAGCACAAGATCAAAGGACATTTTGGTACGTTTGACATATCTTTGATTTAAGACTATAAGAAGACATTTGGTGTGAGGTATAAGGTATAATAATCCAGAGATAAAATGCAGGATATCTAGCATTTGGTTGGAGGTATTAGTTAGTTCCAGAATTACTTATCCCACCATTTAAATCATAGTGATGGGATAAACTATCCCATATACATAGTGGTATATCTGATTTTGAGATAACTAATCCCCGGATAACTTGTTACCAACCAAAAGATTAAGGAGTATTTTGACACATTTGACATATCCCGGTTTATAATAATAAGATTCTAAAATATTCTTTATTTTCTTAAATTTTGTACCAAGTCAAAAGAGATCAATCAATTTAAAATAAAGGGAATGTTTGTTATCACGACTCAGTGTAAAATTTTATTTTGAATTTAAGGCGGTGACGTTTTTTAGTATACTTCTTATATACAAATTGATATTTATATGTCTTAAGTAACAATTTATTCCAGGGGCGGATCCAGGGGCTTGGGTGGGGGTTCCTGGAACCCAGTTAGTTTTGCGGATCTTGTATTTATATAGAGAAATCTAGTAAATATTTAACAATTATAAGTTGTGATAGCATACAAACTACGAAATCGGAAACTAAACTACGATACAAAATGAAAGCTAAAAGGATAGATAGAAAACAAGAAATAGATAGACAGAATGAATGAATGGATAGCAAACTAAGGGTATATTAAAACCCTAACCCTTTATTCAATATCAATCAAAGCATCTAACTCTCATGTAGACCTCAAGGGAATCGGATTCCCAAGCAACCCACGTTTCTAAAAAAGGTATCAACAGAAGCTTATCCAAGCTTGTCTCACACACTCAAAAGAGTATACATTCATAATTCATCAAAATCTCCCTCCTAAATCAAAGAGAGGTCCTATTTATAGTCTTGGTTAAATTATTACATCTTATGGTCCCAAAAGTGACCCATTTGGAAAGAACAAATCATGGTTGCCCACTTAACATCTGCTTAAGCATTTATAGAGTATATGGGGCGCATCTCAGGTGTATCCCAAGGGAATAGTGGATTGTTTTTACTTGATCTAGCAGATATAGAGTTGGTTGGTCGTACCTTCAAAGCGGATGGGGCATATATCCTCTTTTGGAGGCTTTCTAGCCCCGTCTTGCATTCCCTTGGCCTCTTTAATGTCCCTTGAAGATTATCACCATCCAATTGGCACCTTTTGATAGCACCAAGGAGTTATCAAGTTCCTCTTGGGCCATGAGCCTCTCATCCAAAGATCGGGAGGTAATTTGGATTGTATCATACCCTCCTTCTTGAAGAGGATTCGTCCTCAAATCTACAACCTTAAGGCACAAGAGAAGAACACACAACCAACAAATCCTCAAAGCATGAGAGTTAGCACAGTGGTGAACATAAACACATCTATGCCAAAGAGGTACACATTTGACATACAACCAATGATTTTTTTTATCAACAAAATGAATTCATCATACACTACACAAAAGGTTTTGGCTATAAGGCGTCTTATGAAACAAGGAAACTACCAAGGTTGTAAGACACAAGTATTTCATTATTTTACCATAAGTCTATACCCAAGAGCTCCTACCTCTATCTAAAATAAATCCCACATCAACATGGATATTATCAAATGCAAAGAAGATGAGTCTCTTCCATGGTGTTTCCATACTTAAGAGTAGCAAGGTACTTAAGAAATCTAGTAATCAAGTCACTAGAAGTTGTAACAACCAAGGATAGAGTCAAGTCATCAGGATGCACAACACTTTTCCTTCAAGACAACTCATGTTCACACTAAATGCATTTTCAACACAAACATGGCAATTATTATAGGCAAAAAGATAGAAAAGAAAAGAGTTAAGGACACCATTCTCATCTAAATTACCCTCAATAATAAGTCTACAAGAAGCTGAGATAAGACAATTTAAGCATATTACATTTTTTCCTTTCTAGCAATTTCCCACACGAAGTGAATTCACCAACTCAATCATTCTATTAGAGAAAATAGAGGATCTATAAGAAACCAATTCACTCCAAGCCAAATGGTATACCCAAGATGTTGTTTCTAAGAGTCCTTCCTATTACCTTAACTCGTCCAATCACACAAGTGTGAAGATGATTAGGAACATATGTCATACATTAAGTACACACCAAGGACTTTTCCTAAAACCACAAATAGATTGGGCACAATTCAACCACCAAAGACAAACACCATAAAGGAATCTTGAAGACACTAATATTCTCATGGTGTGACATGCTATCAATCAATTTCAAGGGTCTATACAATATGGGAGAAATATCATCATGCCTCCAAGGATCACTAGAAAGAGGAAAGGGTACATATACCTTAGAAGTGAGGCGTTGAACTTTTTATCTTGTCCTTGAAATGTGATTTATAAGGACCTTACCTCCTATGTATCAACTTGGACTAATAGACTTGATACTTTTGCCTCTTTGTAGGAATTTCCTTAAGAGGTAACTCATTCTTTTGATTCATGGGGTTAGATGTTTCACCCCTTGTCATAAAATATCCATCGACCCATAGGAGTTTGACTAGGTGTCTCCTTTGAGTCAGGCCTTCATCAACTTTGAAGTCCTTGAATAAGAACTCATCTAGGACTTCAAACTTATGCTTATGAGTAGGGGTATGCAAAAACAAACCAACCAATAAACCGAACCGATAAAAATGCTATTGGGTTATTGGTATTTGGTTATTGGGTTAACGGTTTCTTATTGGTTTTATAAAAAATTTTATCGGGTAAATGGTTCGATTTTGGTTTTAGATTATTGGGTTATTGGTTAAACCGATAACCCAATAAGAATACACTAAGTTATTATTTTTCCCTATTTATGTAATATATATATATGTGTGTGTGTGTGTGCGTGTGTTATATACACTACTTATTCACAGTTTTGTGATTCACAAAGTATTAAGCTATTCAGGGAAACAAAGGAACAATATAAAGCACAAGTATTATCATTGGAAAGCTTGAAGCATTTAGTAGCTTCCAGCAATTAGGATTCAGTTTTTTTCGGAACTAACATTCAATTCAAGTCTGAATATTCTTGTAAACAAAAATGCATTGCGTAGGATTTTGATGGTAACTAAGATTTTATTTTTATGTTAGTTGCTACTATTTCTATTTTATGAGTATTTTCTTATTGGTTAAACAAAAAACTGAACCGTTAATGATCAAAAATCGATAAACCAAAAATCGATAAGAAAATCTCTTATTGGTTGGTTATTGATTTTACATATTTAAAAATTAAAAACCGATAAACTGAACCAATAAAACATAAAAACTAACCGAACTAACCGATGTACACCCCTACTTATGAGAGTTCTTCTTTGAATCCAGATTTGGAAACATTGGCTCATGATCTTGGAAGAGAGAAATATTAGTACTAGGTGAAGGGACACTGTGTATTGATCTTCAACTCAGGACCTGTTCCCAGATACACTCATATAACGAGAACTAGGAGATATATAAAGCAAGAAGTGCAGGAATAAAATAAATAAAAGACACAAGGTTTTTACGCGGAAAATCTTTGCTCAAGGGAGAAAAACCACGACCTACCTTCAGGCTTTCTAAGCTTCACTATACTCAAGCAACTTCTTAAATACAGACTCTAAGGATTAACCTCCTAATCCTTTGTTTCCTAGCAACAACTCTATCCCAAGGAAACACAAATAGTACCTCTACTACTTCAACCTCTAGCTAACTCTAACTGGACTCCACAAGCTAAATCTATCTTGAACAATCACCTAACTCTAGGTGATTACAATGAAAGGTATACACCTCAAAACCTACTGACAATTATAAGAAATGTAGGTAAACATTTTAGAACAAAGTACAAAGACTTAACTACAACAAAGAGATAAAGACACGACTAGATAAATAATTAGTTTTCTATTGCAACTGCAGTCTTTTGATTCACCACTTCAAAAAGATATTTAGTTTTCAGAATATGGAAGTGTTGGACTTTTTATTGTGGGAGCTTAGCAATATATATTGTAACATAAGAAAACCTTGGAGTGATCCCATTGGTTGAGGAAAAAAAGTGGAAGCAACTTTTTCTACCAACTTTTGTACTTTGTGTCAGTTGTGGCTGTTGATTGTGATAGTGATGGGTAAGCCCAACCTATTCTCTATAAAAAATCTAGGAAATAGGTCCCAACATACAGAATTCATATAGTTTGTCAATCATCAAAACTAAGGACTTAATAATTTCCCCCCTTTTTGATGATGATAAACCTATGCAAGAATTCATCATTTTCAAACCATCCACACAAAGAACAATATACACCTTAGCAACACCCCATAAGACACAAGGCCATGTCAAACCAGTTTGTTCAACCAATTACCCCTATCATTGATACCTATAAGTATATAGGCATCCTACACCTTATTCCCTCTATCATGAGAATCAAGTTCCCCTTGAGTGAGACAACACCTATCTTTATTAGTACAACCCAAACACATCCCAAACTGCTACTTCCCAACCTAAAGCCTAGCCAATGTCCAACCTACTACATCCCAACATGCTAAAGCAAGCTAACACAAACTATGTAATCTACCTCAAACTTTCCCCTTTTTGGTATCATCAAAGAGGTTAGGCAGTAAATTAAGCATAGATAAGCATATATGTTAATTTATGCCCATTGAGGCAATACTTACATGATCAAGAAAAGATCAGATAAAAATGAGACAAGGGATAACATAGATAAAAAATCACAGTTATTCAACAATCAGTACCGAAAACCATTCAAACATAACAACCATTAAAAATGTCAAAAACAACAGTGTCAGGTACACATCAGAGACAAAAGAACAAGAAGAATCACAGGGCTTAAAGATAGGACTAGGAAGGTGAAGGAGTAGGTCCCATAAGAGAAAGATTTAGGAAGAAGTTCATGTAGCTCGATCCAGCTTCTTGAGGAGTATATTCATTCTTTCATATTCTGCAGCATGAGCCTTAAGAATCTATGAATTAACTCTTTATTTTTTGCAGTCAAGGATTAAACTTAAGTTTCTAACTTCTCCATCCTTGCATGTAGGGTAACATTTTCTTCTTTTAACTTTTCACCAGAGTTAGTCCCCTCTTCAACTCATTTGACTGATGGAACTTTTAATGTAACAATCTCAACATCCTTTATAGCAATTATGATAGTCATTGACTCCAGTTCTTCCTTCAAATTCTTCTGTGGTTCCACCAGCTCAGACACAGGGGACTTAGACTTCTCACTACATCTCCTGGGAACACACTCATTATCCTTTAGAGTGGTTATATAAAGTATTTATTTAATCGATCCAAATTTTCCTTGTTCACACACCACATTAAAGTAGTCAAAAATATTGTTAAGTCAAAACCAATATACCAGGCCATGTTTTCCATCTTTAGCAGTAATTACTGTATGCATGTGTTCAATAATGAGAGTAGAAAGGTTAATTTTCTTAAATTTGGCCAACATCTCCATGAGATATAGATCAGGACCTGTGAAAATGGTTCTTTTTTCTAATCTAGGTAGAAGATACTTATTTACCAACTCAAAGAATAGTTGGTACTCACCATTTAGGGCCTTATTAGTTACATTCTTTACATTCATATCATCAATATTACTACAAACCGTTAAAAACTTGGTTGCTCCTTCTTCCTTTCTTGCAGATTTTATTCCCTCAGTAGGGACTCCCAAGATTTTAGACATTATCTCCTCATTAATAACAATATTTATTCCATTCACCTGAGAGATCATGTACAAACCATCTTCAGAGAATGTTAGGTTGTGATAAAAAATGCATTTTTTATTCATATAACAGAGGAACATGTCCCTCAAATAGATGCTCCCATGCTTGAAACTTAACCCATTCGATTAATTCCTTCATTACAGGAAGCTCAGCCATAGTGGGATCAAATATTATGCCTCTCATCACTTTTTGAGTCTTTAAAATTTTTTGCCTTGCCTCTTTTGATAGCACTCTACCCTTCACAATAAAGGAGGGGGCCTTTTCCAGGGCACCAACTCCCTTTTCAGATGAACTAGAAGCTTCAGAGGTATTAGCAACCTTGGGGCTGGGACCTGATACGTTGTTCCCTACAAATTGTACCCTTTTTATCTTCCCAGTTTGCTTAGATATATTCTTTTATCTGAACTCACTTCTCTTTTTTCGGAGAATAATTTACTTAATTCCTTTAGAAGAGTGACTAAATTTACTAGTCTTGGTGGGGAGATTCATGAAGTAGGTATAGTAATGATAGGCTTAGATATTATGATTGATGAAAACACAAAATGATAAGCTATGTGGTTAGTACTCCATGAATTAAGACATGAGGTTGTTGGATTACAGTGATGAGGTGAGGTTATATTCTTAATGGGAGGTAGAGTACAGAGTCCAATGGCTTAAGCTAGCGCCTTTTTACCCCGAGTTAGGCTTCAACATAAAAAGAACTATGTAGTGGAACTGAAACTCTTGTAGTTAGGTATGTTATGGAAAACTTATAGGTTAGAAATAATGAAGTATGTTATTTACTTATTTATTATTTGGGGCATAGTCGAGTAGTGTCTCTAAGTGTAAGGTCTAATCGTTTTAAATTGTACGGTGGAGAATGTTTCTATTCCTATCTTCTGCAAAACCTCATTTCATGAATAGTACTAATGTAAATCGGGCCTATTATCACCAAATAAGATCATGCCTTATGTTGTGATGATTATGATCCCTAGAACTCATATGCAAGGTCATCTTTATGTTAATTCTTGTTATCTCACGCTTTGTGCTTACACGTTTCACTAAGGGTTATCATGAAGCCCTTTTGATGCCTTTGCATACTTGGTTGAGGAGAAATGTTCAATGTGAAGCTATGTTCTTTATTTCATACTTTCTGAGCTTCAACAAGTTTCTACCCATCATTCGGGAATGAATGATCCCAAGGGAGAGATAATGTAATACCTCAAAGTTGTAACGCTCTATTAATGCATTTAAAATGACCTTTAGAACACCTATAGTGATGGTAGATTATGTATAGACATTGTGGGAGGTGTTGGGGGGTGTTTTAGGACCTCAAAACTTAGTGTGTGTTGTATTGCCATCGCCTATAGCCACTGGAAAAGCTAGGCGATGAGGTAGGCACCTCTCACCTAAGAGCTAGAAGATGGGCAAGGCGCCACCCATATTGTGGGTATGCCATGGACAAGGCGTCGCACACCTTGTGGCTACATAATAGGTTGGGCACCGCATGGCCAATGCATTGCAGCGTAGGGGCTCTATTTTTGTATTATTTTAAGGGTAATATGGTCCTTAAATGTTCCATAACCATCCCTAAGCACTCTTAGATGAAATTAAAGTCCATATTCATGTTATATCACTCACTAAATCCCTAATTCATCTTATTTAAGCAAGAAATAGGAAAATGAACTAGGGTTTTAGAGATTAAGCCTCAAGAGTCAAAGTTTCTCAATGTTTTCATCAATCTAAGGTATGTGGGGATATCCTAAACCTCATGAGCATAGATTTACTATTTTTAAACAAGCTATAAAGAGCATATATTTATGCATACGAAATAGATTTTGAAAGTATTGATGAACATGCTTTAAAAATCTCGTTTTACAATGAAGTTTTATAGAAATTGTGGTGTTGTACCCTAAATATGAAATTTTTTCATGTGTTCATGTGATATTAAGTTTGAGAAGTTAAATGAGAGCATGATGTATGTAATTCCCTTTCTTATTATTAAACCCATTGTTTTGACATATTGTGGGTTGATTATACGGATAGCTTAAAGCTTGAGTTTGAAGGTTTACTGTTATGTATGAATTATACTGTTTTTATTACTAAATGAGAGGGTGTTTTTCTTGATTTATAAATGTTCATGTTCCCAAAAAAGAGTTGCATGTAACTGAATATGGAGATGACCACTGTAGATAAAGTATTGAAGAGAGATAGCGTTTTGTTTTCATATGCTTTTGCAGTATGAAATCTCGCCTGATTTTTTAATATTTTGGGTGGTCAATAACATGCTTTGCAATAAGAAGGGTAATAGACAAGTTTTGGTATAAAATGAAGGACTTGAAAGTCTGGGTATGACTATACTCTATTAAAATGTGCCCTAAATAGAATAAGAGAGAAGCAGTTATAAGAAGAAAGCATGATTTTTTTAAGAGTCTAAAATAGGCTTAAGAAAGTTAGATGGTTACCCGAAGAAGGCACAAGTTTAAATAACTTATTTCTCAACATAGTGATTTGCCGACACAGGTTTTGTATTTCCCTGAAATAGGGTATTGTACGCTGGTGATGGCCTTGTGGCGTAGTAGAGATGCAGAGACTCCAACCCTTATGGGAAAATTGGGTTAGGGGCTTGGCCGTCAAGTCAAGAGCGGATTCCATATAGCCCATAAAATTATAGATTATATGATATACCATCTAGCTCAATAGATAAATAAAGAGTTGAGTCATGATTTCAATAAGTTATTTTGAAGCTCATCACATTATGCCCATGTGTTTTTATTTACCTTATGTTAAATGTTTTTATAAAATGCTCTCACATATGTTGTATAAAAATATATTACTTTGGATTGTTATATGTACCAGTATTTTTTTGTATTGACCCCCTATATTTCAGGTTATGTGGTATAGTCCCATGGTCCATCACATCAGTAGAACAATTGGGATTTGACAGAAGTGATGAGCCATCCATCTTTGAAAAGGCATTTATTTATATGTGGAATCTTTCAGTATATGATCCAGTCGGGGGCTTTGTCTCAGCCTAGACAGTTAGTATTCAGTAGAGGCTTCGTAGATGGTAGTTGAAGTGTTGTATTGTCATATCTTATGACACATTTCAGATTGTAAGTTTTCTAATAAATATTGTTATATCTTCCGCACTTTAATTTATGTATGGATTTTGCTTATGAGAGTATGCTAAGGGGTCTCTCAGGCTTTGTGGTTTAGGATACCCATCACTAATAGGGTCCTAGCTTGGATCGTGACAAGCTTGGTATCAGAGCACGATTTATGGTTTCAGGGTATCTACGAAGCCGTGTCTAGTAAAGTCTTGCTTATGGGTGTGTTGTGCACCACACTTATAATCAAGAGGCTACCGGGCATTTAGGAGTTGTTTCTCATTTTTTCATATTAAAGTTCATGCTATAGTGTCGTCCATATAAAAGGTATCCAATTTTCTTCCTTCCTATAATTTTATGGGTCAGGCCTCATTGTCTAGGCGATACAAGTTCAAGAGTTTAAATCCCCAACAATGTGATCCTTTTTTGTTGAGTTATCCATGAAGTTATGAGATAACACAAGGACTTGAGAGGAGTCCATTAGTGCTTCAAAGTTATTGATTCAAGTGTATACCTCTATCTTAATAAAATTGTGCTTTTCAGCCTGAGGTATGAAGTGTACTCAGTCCCTTTCAAAATCCCTATTACGGATGTCATGCTTAAGGATAAAGATATGTGACAGAATGTTGGAACATTATTTTCACATAAGTAGTAGTATATGATAAGGTGTAATAGCCTATTTGTAGTAAGATGATCACGAAGTTAGTTTTATAAAGTTGCAAGTATAGAAGTTAGAGTGAGGGTGACTTTCACATAAATAAATAGTTTTAGTTGTATAACCCTTGACTGGGGGTGGTTTGCTCTTTTATGGTGATGGGCTGATGTTGTAGAAAGATTTGTAGATTGCATGGTATTCTGTGAAGGAAGTGATTGGCTATGATTGTTATTTATTCAAAATAGGAAAGGATCTCAGAGTGGATAGTTATGGTGGTTATAGAAATCATTTATAAGTTGTGAATGAAAAAGGGATAGATTAGTTAACAAGTTATAGGTAGAGACTCATTGGTGTATATAGAACTTGAAGGTAGTGGGGATATATGTATGGGTAAGTAAATATGATGTGATAAAGTGGTATATGTTGATAAGATCGTAATTGGTTATGTTATAAGATTAAGATTGACTGTCCCTATTATGTGACTTTACCCCCTTGATTGTCTTTTCTCTAGTAGTTGTAAACTAGTACTTCATGTGAGAAGGTATATAGTGAATTTTGAGATGTAGTAGTGATACATAGAGAGGATATGATTTTAGGTAGTAGTTAAGTGTAATGAGGTATTGGTTTGATTTCCTAATTTGATGGACCAGTATAGTATGTGGCATGCCTCATCGGTGGTACATAATTGATGCTAGACTATAGACTTGAACTTTAGATGTGGAGTGTGGTGGTAAGTATATTGGCTTAAGATTAATGATGTATGTTTTGTGGGAATGAACTAGTAGGCTTAATGTAAGATGTGAAATTTCCTAGGTTGGCAATTTATGAAAGAAAGAGTGGGTAATTGTTATATATGTACATGAGGACTAAGGTGAAACGATGAATTGTGGTTGAGTCGTTAAGAGGATAAGAGTATTAGGTATATAAGAATAAGTTGAAACCCCCTGATAGTATGTTGTTAGATAAGGTTTTATGGGTATAAGTGTCATGTGTACCTAGCTCATGTTCTTGAATTATGTAGTATGGGGAAGACTAAGGAGTTGTTGTGAGATGTTCTTTAGAGCTAAATTGAGAAAATATAGGTAGGCGGTATGTGCCTTTGGTATAGTTTTACAAATTTTGTAACGTTATGAGTTATGCGATTAGAGGTTTAATACGAGTATGTTAAGTAATGAAGGATGAATTATTATATGATAAGGAGATTCGGATATGTATGCTCATGAGAGTGTGAGTTGTAGGGTGATGGCTATAGAGGCTAGCGAAAGTTAAGAGTTGCACTTTTGGAAAGCAAGACCTCCAGAGTATAGTTTATCAGAGGAGTTTAGCATTAATGTGTATGGTGATACCCCATTGTGTTGAGTGTTGTTCTTGAAGATTTATTGAGAAAATATGCCCTCAAGTTTAGGATTGTGACTTTAATCTAAAGGGGAGATGACAAACTAAGGTAGTTCTTGAATTTTCTCATGGTGGCAAGTTTCAGGGAAGATTCATGATAAATCTATTCCTATTCAATCAGACTCCTTCTACTTCAATTTAAGAGGTCATTCTACCAATGCCTCATGTATTCAAGTGCCTATACCTAAGGTTCAAATTATCTATGCAACTTATGTCTATGTTCCGTACTTCAAACTAAAAGCAATAATGTCCCCCGACAATCCAAGCTTTCAAGTATTCAAGCTCTATGTTATGATGCCATTGATCTATAAATCTATGTCTCACATCATGCTTGGTTCAAAGAAAATATGTTTTCCATATGTCATCGAGTCATTTTATGTCGGGTTTAGCCTAAAGTGATATGGTACATGCAAACTCATGACTATCTCAGCTCTGAAAATGAGGAGCAATAACTTCAAGTATCAAGTCTTGTCTCAATCAGTAACTCCATGAATTTTGGCCTTATGGTATACGATTCATGATATATGCGCTCATGTTTCTCACCATAAGCTCAGTCCTACAAACTCATGTTGTACTATGTTTATACCCGAACTACTCTCTATTTATGATTTAGGCATCGAATGTATGAAGTACTTCATTCCTATTGCACCACATCTACCATTGCATCCCCCACCTTGAGTATTGCAACGTATGAGTTATAATTAAATAGTGTTACTCCTATTCATGATGCTTATGCTCGGGTCGCTCAATGACCATCCGTATGTTAGTATGATGGTGGTTGTGTGAACATAGTAATGTCTTAGGTAGGGGAGTAGATGTTCTTGAATGTGAAAATTTTAATGTGATTCTCGAGTTATGATTATATGTGAAGGAGGAAAAAAAAAGATGAGCTTTCGTTGTGTGAAATAGTTAGGAAGGAGATATGTGGTGAAAATCTTTGTAAGAGTGACTGAATTTGTTGGTCTTAGTGGGGAGATTCATGAAGTGGGTGTACTAATGATAGGCTTGGATATTGTGATTAATGAAAACACAAAACTAATGTGCTATGTGGTTAGTACTCCATGAATTAAGACATGAGGTTGTTGGATTACAATGATAAGATGAGGTGATATTTTTAATAGAAGGTAGAGTACAGGGTCCCTAGCTTAAGCTAGCGCCTTTTTACCCTGAGTTAGGCTTCAACATAAAAAATACTATATAGTGAGACTCAAACTCTTGTAGTTAGGTGTGTTATGAAAAAATATTAGGTTGGAAATAATGAAGTATGTTATTTATTTATTTATTTATTATTTGGGGCATAATCGAGTAGTGTCTCTAAGTGTAAGGTCTAATCATTTTAGATTGTACGGTGGAGAATGTTTCTATTCCTATCTTCCGCGAAACCTTATTTCATGAATAGTACAGATATAAATCAGGCCTATTATGTAACACCCCATAAAATTTTCGAGTCATTAGAGCTTTTAAAGCATGTCAAGAAAGGCTTAACACTTAGAAAATTTGACTAAGTGTTGAAACTTTTTCATTTCCATAAGCCTTCGAAACTTTGATGAATTATTTTGTGAACTTCCCAACCTCCAATTCTTGATTTTCTTGTTACGCTGTGAAGGGGCAAGTCAAGAGTACATCCCGGGTGAGTTTCAGAATTTTTGGACGAGCCTAAGGTCGTGTTTGGGTTGGAAAAACCGTAGATAAAGGCTACAGAGGGACACCCCCAGCTTAGATCCTTGGCCCCCTCCCTCAGTAGCAAGGCGCCGCCCAGGTTCTTCCATGGGAAGAGCAAGGCGCCACCCTTCTCCCCTGGGAATAGTAGGGCACCGCCCAGGCTGTAGCCCTGGGCCAAAAATCTGCATTCCAAGTCCGTGTTTTCAAGGGAAATTTGGACATATCCCACCTCTATATAGGCTTCTTTAACATGAGAGTCATCATATTTTCACCCAAAATATAAGGTTTTCTCTCAATTTTCCTAAGAATAAGAATAAGGGTTTCTATTGAAGGTTCAAAATCAAGGAAATTCCTCCGTGAATCTTTCAAGAATCATATAGAAAGGTATGTTGGATGTTGATTCTTGGGTTTCTCCCACCCAAGAAGTTCAAGAATCCTTTTTTAAATTGAAGATTTTATGTTTATGAGTTTTTTTATGACTGAAGTTGTTTGAAGTTGAAGCCCACGTTAATATTAAGTTTTAATTCATGTTGTGATAATAAAGATGCAAGTATTGACCTTAGTATGTGTTGGTTATGTGATGTTCATGATAAAGTCCCTTCATGAAGCATGCTGAGTTATGTAATTATGTTAATTTGGTGTATTGAATGTTGTATGGACAAAGGATACCTCCCACATGTTTCATAAATTGCTCATGTGAAGAAAATAGTGTCATTGTAACATGAAGTATGTTATTCCCAAGCATATGTCAACTAGTGCATGCTAAGTGTTTGTTAAAAGGCCTAAAATGAAAGAATTATGATATGTTGCATATATTCCTATTCATGTGAATTCCTTGTTGGATGAGTTATGAGACAATAGCATTTCCCTTTACAATTACATGTTTAAGATTCCCAAGTGCTCGAAATGATGCTTCATTGGTTATGTTGCGAATAATAGTCTATTGTCATGATTGTTACGCAAGAGTTTTCATGTCTTATTTATTTATGCTATCGAGTCCTGGGGGTATTTAATACCCGAAAATTTAGTTGCTTGTCTAGAGCTGAGTCAGTCTCAAGATAATCTCAGTCGTGCCATGATTAGCAGGATTCAAACAGATACAGAATGTAAAGAAATTTAGTAATCTCGGTACTAGTTCAATCCAGTCTCAGTATTCAGTCTGATCAAGCTCAGTACTCAGGTCAAATTTCAGTAAAGCTGAGTGAGTTATAGAACTCAGTCACGTTCATACAGAAAGTACAATCCATAAGCATTCTGTCAGATAACGGAATCAAGCAAACTCAGTCAGATCAGTCAAGTAAGATAATCAGCAACAAATTAAGTTTAGTTTAGTTTAGTATAAGAATCAGTTCAGAGTCCTTCAGTTGGGAGTAGGAACTAGCACCAAGCGAGTGCAGGGATGGCGAATTCCCCTTTAGAGAGGCAGAGTCGTTAGGAGCAATCCCTAAATTCCAGAACTGCGTAGCCAGCATAGGGCTAGGATTCACCCGTTAGATTAAGGCTTGATTATCATATTGCCTTCGGCTTGACTTTTTGTTCAGGGTCACCTATTAGAGAGGCTTGACCATAGTAGAGGTCTTTACCCATGGCACGGTATTGAAACCCTTCCATCCCAATAGATTAGAATCGGGGCATATCAATTAGGTGAGAACTCCTATAGTTGTAGTTTCAGTATCAGTCTTCAGAGTAGAACTCAAAAATCAGAACTGTCAGATACAACCACCCATCTTAGAAAAGAACTTAGATAGTTCCATAGATTCATAGACCACCCGCTAGATAGGCCTTGTATCACATAAAGTTAATCAATATCAGTACTAAAAGATCCAGAGATCCCCTGTTAGATAGGCCTGATCTCAAACTCAGTCCATCATTTCTATTATTACAAGATTCAGAGATCTTCCGCTAGATAGGTCTGATCTTATATACAATTATTCCTTATCATTATTAGTAGATTCAGAGATCATCCATTAGAAAGGTTTGATTACAGATTTAGTCAGTCGATAGTAGCAAACTCAGAACTCAGTTATTGATATAAGTAGATTCAGTTAATCAGCTTCAGTATCATCAGTTTCAGAGATCACTCGCTAGATAGGACTGATCTCAAATTCAGTACTCAGTTAACAATATCAGAAGATTCAGTTATTCAGTACCTCATTATTATTAGTGAGTTCAAACGTCAGTAAAACAGTATTCGAGTCTCAATATTCCGAGTCATGATGATTTTCAGTTATGGTTTGTGCATTCATGCATATGTCCTTATTCAGTACTCTCATGTTATTCAATTAAGTTATGTTCATGCATAAGCCCTTGCATTTAGCCTTACCTTATATAGCATACTAGTACATTCAAAGTACTGACACATACTTTTTTCTTACGCTATGGTGTCTTATACCATAGGTTCATAAGCACGAGATCTAGAGCACCCATAGCAGTCCAAACTCAGTCAGCAACAATAGATGTAGTAGTCAGTCCTCTTCATTTGAGGATGCCTTCTATTTCAGTTTTATATTAGATTCATTTTATTTTTAGTAGATGAAGTTAGTTGGGGACATGTCCCATCAGCTCTACAAATCAGATAGTTAGAGGCTTTTCAGACAGATGTATTAATATTTAGTTTTTAGTTTTGTGAATTTTAGACGTTTTGAACCTTATGGTAAGTTTTCGCCAGTTTTCTGCATTTGTTATATTATATTATGCAGATCTCAGGTACAGATATCAGTAGAGGGTTAGCTTGTAGTCCTTCGGGATCATGAGCACCATGTGGCGTTATGATTCCGGAAAATCGGGGCGTTATATATTATCACCAAAACTCATGCTTCATGTTGTGATGATTATGATCCCTAGAAATCATATGCAAGGTCATCTCAATGTCAATTCTTATTTTATCACGCTTCGTGCTTACACATTTCACAAGGGGTTATTATGAATCCCTTTTGATGTCTTTGCATACTTGGTTGAGGAGGAATGTTCAATGCGAGGTTACGTTCTTTATTCCATATTTTCAGAGCTTTAACAAATTCCTACCCATCATTCGGGAATGAATGATCCCAAGAGAAAGATAATGTAATACCCCGTAGTTATAACACTCTATTAATGCATTTAAAATGACCTTTAGGACCACCGTAGTGATGGTAGATTAGGTGTAGACATTGTGGGAGATGTTGAAGGTATTTAAGAACCTCAAAACTTAGTGTGTGTCGCACTGCCATCGCTTACTGCCGCTGGAAAGGCTAGGTAGTGGGATAGGCGCCACCCACCTGGGAGCTAGGAGATGGGCAAGGCGCTGCCCATGTTGTGCCTATGCCATGGACAAGGCGTCTCCCATCTTTTGGATAGGCCATGGGCTGGGCACCGCATGGCCAATGCATTGAAGCGTACGAGTTCTGTTTTTGTATTATTTTAAGGGCAACAGGGTCCTTTCACATTCCATAACCGTCCCTAAACACTTTTAGACGAAATTAAAGTCCATATTCACGTTATATCACTTACTAAATCCCTAATTCATCTTCCTTAAGCAAGAGAGGGGAAAACTAACTAGGGTTTGAGAGATTAAGCCTCAAGAGTCAAAGTTTCTCAATGTTTCCATCAATCTAAGGTACGTGGGTCTATCCTAAACCTCATGAGCGTAGATTTACTATTTTTAAACAATCTATAACGAGTATATATTTATGCATACGAAATGGGTTTCAAAAGTATTAATGAACATGCATTAAAAATATTGTTTTATGATGAAGTCTTGTAGAAATTATGGTGTTGTGCCCTAAATCTGAAATATTTTGATGTGTTCATGTGATATTAAGTTTGAGAAGTTAAATAAGAGTATGATGTATGTAATTCCCTCTCTTATTATTAAACCCATTGTTTTTACACATTGTGGGTTGATTATACGAATAACTAAAAGCTTGAGTTTGAAGGTTTATTGTCATGTATGAATTGTATTATTTTTATTACTAAATGTGAGGGTGTTTTTCTTAATCTATAAATGTTCATGTTCCCAATAGAGAGTTCAGTGTAATTGATAAAAGAGATGATCATCGTAGATAAAGTATTGAAGAGAGAAAGTGTTTTATTTTTATGTGCTTTTGAAGTATGAACTCTCGCCTGATTTTTCAATATTTTGGGTGGTCAATAACACGCTTTGACATAAGAAGGGCAGTAGAGAAGTTGTGGTATGAAATGAAGGACTTGCAAGTCTGGGTATGACGATACCCTATTAAAATATGCCCTAAACAAAATAAGAGAGAAACAGTTATATGAAGAAAACATAATTTTTTTAAGAGTCTAAAATAAGGCTTAAGAGAGTTAAATGGTTACCTGAAAAAGGCACGAGTTTAGATAACTCATTGCCCAAAATCGTGATTTGCTAACACGGGTTTTATGTTTCTCCTAAATAGGGGATTGTACGCTGGCGATGGCCTTGTGGCGTAGTAGAGATGCAAAGACTCCAGCCCTTGCGACAAACTTGGATTGGGGACTTGACTGTCAAGTCAAATTTAAAGTCGGATTTCATATAGTCCATGAAATTACAGATTGTAGGGTGTACCATCTAACTCAATGATTTCAAGAAGTTGTTTTGAAGCTCATCACATTATGCCCATGTGTTTTCGTTTACCTTATGTTAAATATTTTTATGAATTGCTCTCACCTATGTTGTATAAAAATATGTTATTTTGGATTGTTCTACATACCAGTATCTTTGTGTATTGACCCCCTATATTTCAGGTTATGCGGTATAGTCCCATTGTCCATCACATTACTAGAACACTTGGGATTTGACAGAATTGATGAGCCATCCATCGTTCGGAAGGCATTTATTTATATGTTGAGTCTTTCAGTATATGGTCCACCAGGGGCTTTGTCCCGGCATAGACAATTAGTATTTAGTAGAGGCTTCGTTGACGGTAGTTGAAGTGTTGTATTGTCATATCTTGTGACACATTTCAGATTACAAGTTTTCCAATAAACATTGTTATATCTTCCGCATTTTGATTTATGTATGGATTCTGCTTATGATAGTAAGCTAAGGGATCTCTTGGGCCTTCGTGGTTCGGGATGCCCATCGCGGTCAGGTTCCCGACTCGTGTCGTGACATAATAACTTAAAATCACCGTAGAAATTTTTGTCCAACAATACTCGTCTATCTATAAACTATATCTATAATCTATATCTATAATCAATATCTATAATATATTAAAAGTTTGAAGAACTTTATAAATGTTGTTTAAATTTTTTGTCTTTCATTAAAAAACCAGACAATAGACAAAACAATCATTTACTAATTTTTTTTATAATAAATTGTAGTAAATAATTTTTAAATTTTAATTTTAAATAACCAAAGACTACACGTGTGAGGCACACACATTTAACCTAATATTACTAAAAATAGATGTCTAACAATACTTATTCAGTTTGAAAAATCAATGAATAATTTACTTATTTCTATCCATTTTACCCTTAATAATAATTTATAGTCATTCCTCAATATAATTTTCTAAGCATTGAATTAATTATATCCAAAGGGCGATATAGTCAAATTACTCGTACTACTTATTGTTTCTTAACATATACATCAATGATGAATAAGTATTATTACTAAGAAAATAAACTTTAAATTATGAAATCACATTGGTCATCAAATCTACTCTCCCGTCCCAAATTTCCTAATTTGATTTTCTATTTTACTTGTTCTTTTTCATTAATCAAGAATAGACAATTATTTTTTCATGTTTTACCCTTTACATTAATTACCTTTTTTTCAAATTAAAATATAAACATTATTTAATAGGGGCACTATCATAAATTAGTCATGTTATTAATTATTTTTATTAATCAATATGTCATCTCAATTTGAGTTGGGTAATTTGGGACGAAGGGAGTAATTGAATGTGGGAGTTTGGGACCAACACGGATCAAACATATTATTTAAGTGGTCCGCCCAAACAATTCTTCGTGGTTCGTAACATTGTAATTTAAGTGTACGCAAGATTTTCCACAAATTAAATGGCAGTATTCGTATATTCATTATCACAACTCAATGTGAAATTTTATTTTGAATTTGAGGTGGTGGAGCTTCCAATCCTATAATTTTTTTTCTTATCCAGATTGATATTTATATATCTTATGTGGTGTTAGATCATAGTAACAATTTTATTATTTTTTTAATGTGAAATCAATAAATATTTTTTGTATAAAAATTTCCTTTACTTAATTATGTGAGTTATATCTTCCGTTTTAATTTAAGTGACTTAATTTGTTTCTAGTCTATTTAGAAAGAAACGATCACTTTTAAAATTTGAAAATATTTCAGCTTGAACTTATCATTTTGCCTCTTTTTGTCCGTTAAACTGCGTGTTTGGTCAATAGAATCACACAAATTGCTTCTTCAGAAAAGGAACATCAAACGTTTACTTGGAAAACACGTTATACATGTATGATCCAAGTAAACGTCCAAACATCCTTTCTAGCATACCCGTTCGAAGAGTCATGGATAGGATGAGTGAAATGGTGGACAGGTAGCGCCTGAAAAGCAGAAACAGATATTTCTGAATCCCAAGGGCGAGTTCTCCGGAAGAACCCAACAATTGATGAAAGATTTGAAAGCGCACAAGAAGGATTCATTCCCACCTCGGGCAAGTAGGGGAGTGGAGGCATATAAATATTCTACTTTATTAAACTAGTTAACCATAATATAATAATTAATACAATTTTATATAAATATTCGATGTAGATAAATTTTTAATCGTTGAGTTATTATACACAAATAAATATTTTTAAAATATTATTTACATATATATATACCTAGCCAATTGACAGAGGCTATTTCTAGAAGGGTGTCTTTGTCATTGGATCTGTTTACGTCCGTCTTTATTTCTTGTCAACAAGGAAAAATATAAGTTAATTGTGGTGGAAATCAAGAGCATTCTTGTCATATCCAATCGATTAGTTAAAGGGCCACACTTCTGGTGTAACAGATCATAATTATAATAAATTACTGGTCAAATAATTAATGAATAAAAATTAAGAAGAAAATAAGAGAATCTTCTTCTTAGATGAGACACAAATATCTCGCTCTTTTTAAGAAGATTCAAATTCACTGCAATATAATTTACATCGATATAACAGTATATCTCTTGACTTGTCCCCTACAAGATACAACAATCCATAAACGATATACAACTCAAGCAATTCCAGAGTAGTTGAAGAGTCCAAAGCTCCATCACAAAAACAACTTTATTAAACATATTAAAACACTCTTTTGTATAGTGAATATAGTTGTAGATTTAGGATATTTTCTTTGTCTCAACTCTCTCTTTCACTGATACAATTTTCACACTTATCATATTTTGTTGTTCATAATATATCCAACACAAATGAAGAAACACCACTATTTGGAGGTGTAGAATTTTTTCTTGTAATGAATATGATGAATGAGGCATAGTAATGTGAATAGATAAATAGTCTTGATGTTAGATATGTTACATGCAGTTAATGACCATGGAGTTATAAGAAACTAATGGTCATATGAATTACTAGAACTAATAATCATATTTTACCATAATTTATACCCACTAACACAAAAAAAAAAATAATATGGTGAGTTACAAGAATAATGACACCGCTTTCTTCATTTTATGCCAACTAATTGTCATTCACTTTAGTATTTTTATTTTAATATGAAATGCACCAACACTTCATTCCACCTCCCTCTGTTTCAATATAAATAAGCTAAAGCAAAAAAAAAAAAATCTTAAAATAATTGTCGCTTTAGAAATTCAAGAAAAAAAAATAGTAAGTGTTTCAAAAACATTTTTGTACTTCTTTTGTTTTAATTTGTTTATCTACTTTCGGTTTTAGTCTGTTTAAAAAGAAATGTATCTTTCTTATTTTGAAAACTCTTTATCTTCTACCTGTCATGTTTAAGGCCACAATATTAATAGTTTGAGAAATTTTACATACTTTTAGTTTAAGACCATAAAATTTAAAAATTATTTTTTACTTTCTTAAACTGTAAACTGTGTATCAAGTCAAAATCAGATAAATACATTGTAAAAAAGAAAGTACTAAAGCATTATTTCTTTTTAATAGTACTCAATTATTAAGAAACATCGTCTAACAAATACTAGAAACGGCACTAGAAATAACATAGTAAACTATATTTTTTATTTATTATTTTTCGGTGTGAAATAAGCTAATATGACGATTATTTTTTGGACGGAAGGAGTATATCACTTTGAATTCCCCCCTTATCAACTTCAAACACTAGTATAAATAACACATTAATTTCCATAGAGGAAATCAGTTAAGGAATGGAGATTGTTGCTTCCTACTTAGTCTCATTTTTGTTTGCAATAATTTTAGTAATATATGCATGGAAGTTGTTGGATTGGGTATGGTTTAGGCCAAGGAAACTAGATAAGTGCCTAAGAAAACAAGGTCTCAAAGGGAATTCTTACAAATTAATCTTTGGAGACCTCAAAGAGTTGTCCAAAAGCTTTGAAGTTGCCAAATCCAAACCATTCAATGTCTCTGATGACGATATATCTCCGAGAATTCTTCCTTATTTTGTTGAATCAATCAAGAAACATGGTAAGTTTTCGTTTTGTTTCGCACCTAATGGGTATTTTGTGCCTGTTTTTCAGTCCGACTAATTTGAAATACTAGTGGAAAATCTCACTAGGATAATTCCATTCCTAAGATTCGAATCCAAGATTGTTAATTAAGAGTGGACGGATACATTAAAAATTCGTCACTAGGTGGGAATTAGCTAAGAAGTTTGTCGCTAATATGTCAAGAAATAACTTGTAGCTAACATGATTTATTGATAATAATCTATCGTTAAATAATATTAGCGGCTTGTATTTACAATTTATTTACTATTTAGTGACAAAGTTATCCATTGCTAACATTTTTTTATAGTGCACTTATCAATCCACAACTTTTTTTGTGGATATGTAAGAAAAAGGAGTGCTTTGAATTTTGGAGAGCGAATGGTCCTTTAAATTTGACTAAAACTATGAAAAAAAGTGATATTAGCACAAACTCACATATATAGAAACAAGTTTTTGTAGTTTTTGTTATTTTTGATTTATTTGATCTAGAGTGTTTTGTAACTTTTTGAAATGTAATTTCTGCTAAGTTTTTATATTTTCTTGGTGTCGAGTTCAATTTTCTTGTTATTGCATATTATAGGACTAGTGCAATTATTCGCGCTTCACGCGGTTGATCGAAAAATTAATATATTTCACTGATTACATATACAAATATTAATTCTATAAATTGTTAGTTTCTTATTTTAATGAAATTACAGATAATATTTATACTTAGATCAGAAAAAAAAATGTAGATCTATATCTTTATCCGAAATAATGATATGGTCTTTCATTTTTTTCTCAGTCTGTACAATCAAAATACTTTACATCTTTTGAAGTAAGCCTTTCATATGTACATAGTTGAATTAAAATAAATCAACATGTGTTGTGATGTAGTGATAGGACTACTCTACCCTTAACCAGAGGTCTGGGATTCGAGCCTTGCGTATAAAGAAAATCTTGTTGAGAGCATCAACCCTAAAATGGGTACCTGACATCGGATGGGAACAAAAAAAAATTAAAAATAATTAAAGTATATGAGTGGTGAATTAAATAGAACAAGAGGTTATATTTCAAAACAACAATTTACATATTGAATTAAAAATATTATTTTTTTATTTCAATTTCCTTCATCTCTTGTTTGAGTACCTATCTTTCGTACAAACATCAATTCTTTTAAAAAATTTAATTTCTATGTCATGTTTTTATTATTACATTTGTTTATATATTTTAAATAATTTTTTAAGAAATTATGAAAATGAAACAAATAAGAGTTATGAATAATATTTAAAAATAGAAGTTATAAATAATTCAAATAGCTTCAATGTAAAAGAGGCAGAAAAAAAAATAAAAAATCAAAACTTTACAACATAGTACTTAAACAAAGAAAAATAGATTATACTAAAAATCAAAAATTATTATCTCGTAAAATTTAACAAATATTGTAAGCAATTGCTTATTAATTTAGTGTTTACCGCAAGTTGATTTTTTTATCAATCACACAGAATAGATATAATTAAAATATCAATACTATCAAAATTACTTCATGACGTGAAGATTTTCTTGAGTATACTTATTTTGCAGAAGAATACGAATACATATAAAAAAATGCTAAAATTAAGAAAGCAGGGCTAAGTACATAAAAATCGATAAAAAATTTGAGAATGAAATATTTCTTGTCTTCCAATACTCCTTTTGTTTTACATATTATAATTCACAAGGTAAAATGATAGAAAAGAGAAGAATGAGAGTCTTCATGAAACAAAATATGAGTTTATATAGCAAAATAGAGAAAAGTCATGAGACTTTCAAATTAAAGTTTGGGGGTTATAAACATAAAAATTATGAGAGTTACAAATATTATTATAGGAGTCACAAATATTATGAGTTATGAGTAATTACTTCTTATAGATACATTAAATATTAAAAAAACTTAAAATATTAGAAGATATAATTGAAAATCCTACATTTTTTTTTTGGTAATCAAGAGATGTATTAAGAAGGAATAGTTACAGAGGAGTTAGTCTGGTTCAAGAGTAAAAACCTTTGGGCTATGCCCATGAGAAAGTACTGGAACCTTTCTCACATTAGTAGTACCAACTACATCCGCCCATACATTTTGGGCTACAAAAGGGGGGAGAAACAAAAATATTACAAAGACTTAGTTGTTCCTTCCTTGCTCCATGTTTAGCTAAGGCATCAGCAACTAAGTTTTCCTCCCTATAGCAATGCTGAATTGTTGTTGGTCCCAGCTTTCCTAATAGCAACCTACATTCATGGAGGGGGGGGGGGGTATAAACAAGATTCCCCTGCTGGAGCATCTCAATTATTTCTTCAAAATCAATATTAACATGAATTGGAAGCAAACGATGCTTCAGTACAAGCTAAAGACTTTGAATCAGGGCCAACAGATCTATCAAATTATTGGTAGCATAAGAAAAATATTGGGCAAACCCCAGTCCCCAGTCCCCAAACAAGAACCATTAGTGTTGAGTTTATAGGTACCTCGCAGGGGAGGTGTCCAAGCAATAGAAATGAAAATCCTAGTAGGGAGAGTGGTTTGGTCGGTGGGGTAAGCAAATTCAGTAGCTTCTACATAATCTTGAATACTGAAGCTGCTTGACAGTGTTGAACCAATGTCCAGTATGAAAGAAGTCTAGGGATAAGAAAAACTCACCCTTGTAGAGCTTGATCAGGTTACTCCAAAAGGAGGTAGTTTGAGGGCACTCAAAGAAAAGGTGAGGGATGTTCTCCAAAGGGTGAGTGCAGGAGGGACAGGAAGGGGAAAGATTGATGCCTCTATGAGCAAGAGTAGCTCTTGTGGGGAAGCTATTATGGCTCAAAAGCCATAGGAAGCACTTAATCTTATTAGGAATAGGTGCTTTCCAGATCCATTTCCAGTGGGAAAGAGCAGGTCCAGGCCAATTAATCCTAGATAGCAGAAGGTGGTAAGCAGAAGCACAAGTAAAGGATCCATTACCATAAAGAAGCCATCTATGGGAGTCAGTGTTGATAGAAGGGTCAGGACTAAAAGTATTATGAATCCTGTCTTGAAGTGGAGCAAGGATATGGAAAGGGAAAAAGTCTAAGAATAACACACCGTTAGAAATATAGGAGGCAAGTTTAGGTGGCTTGGGGTCAGGCAAGGGGCCCTGAATGAAAGATAAAGAAGTAAGGAGAGAGGGAACCCAGTGATCATGCCAGATATTAATTTTGTTCCCATCATAAGTAGACCAGAAGAGAGCATCCTTGCATAAGGACTAACCTCTCTTAATATTCCTCCAGGTAGAGGAGGAAGGAGAGGTTTTGAGGTTGGAATTACCATATTTCTTATCCAAAAGTTAGGTCTAAAGAAATGAAGAGGAGGTGTGGAATCTCCAAGCAAGGCTGCAAAGAAGGGAATCATTTTTTATATTGGTTGTTTGGACCCCCAGACTACCTTGTTGCTTAGGGAGAGTGACAATGTTTCAATTAACCAGGTACATCCTCTTTTTAGCTCAGTAGTTATCCAAATAAAGTTTCTTTAGGTTCTATCAAGGAGCTTGTGAAGTTTTCTAGGAAAAAGGATAAATTGAATGACATGGTTGAGAATACTGCTCAGGCTAGCTTTAGCCAGGGTGAATCTCCCAGCCATATTGAGGAATCTAGTTTTCCAACCAGCAAGTTATCAAGGAGATAATGAAAGTCAACGAGTTTTGGAGGCCCCTGAAACATGGGGAAGCCCAAGTACTTCCTAAAAGAAACACTAGCCTTGATACCAAAAATAGAAGACAAAGTAGATTGGGTAGCTGGACAGAAATTAGCAGAAAAGATAACCTTAGACTTACAGAGGTTGACCTTTTGGCCAGAGTGAGAACTAAACCTATCAAAGTCCCTGGTGATGGTAAGACAAGAGGATCTATCTGCCTTAGCAAAGAAGGTTAGTTCATTAGCAAAGATGAGGTGGGAGAAAGGGGGACCTCTTCTACTAATTTTGATAGGGCTTCATTGAAGAGTGTCAACCTCATGGTTAATCCTTCTAATTAGAAGCTCCATACAGAGAATAAATATATAGGGTGACATTTTATCACCCTGTCTGATGCCCCTGGTGGGATGGAAGACACCAGTTTTACCCTCATTCACAAGAATAAAAATAGGAGGAGAGGATAGACAAGACATAATGAGGGCAGAGAGCCCAGGAGAAAAATTGAAAAAGAAGAGAGCTTTCCTAATAAAGGACCATTCAAGTCTATCAAAAGCTTTATTAAGGTTAATCTTGACAATTATGCTCTGAGATCTGCCTTTTTAGGTCCTAAGATGCCTTAAGTACTCTTGAACAATAATAGCATTGTCAGAGGCCCTCCTCTTAGAGAGGAAACTAGCCTGAGTAGGACCAATGATGGCTTGGAGGTGAGGCTTAATTCTATTAGTAATAATCTTAGTGACAACTTTATAAGGACAATAGGTCTGAAGTTCCTAAGAGAGGAGACATTCTTACACTTAGAAATCAGGCACAAGTAAGTAAAATTCACCTTAGCATCCATGGTATAGGTGGTGAAGGTGTGGGTGCAAAATGCAACAAACAAAGGGCCCAAAGAGTCCCAATATTTTTGGTACATGGAAAGGGTGAAGACCATCAGGACTAGAAGCTTTTGTAGGTTTGAAGGAGAAGATAACATTTTTTATTTCAGCATAGGAAGAGAGAGAGTCTATGGCTAGGTGTCTAGAGGTGTTTATAGAGCCCATATTAGAGGAATTTTGCTGACAAGCTTGGAAACTACAGGTAAGAGAAGTAGAGAAAAGGGAGGAATAGAAGGAGAGGATGGTATTCTTGATTTCCTGTTGATTGTGTATCCAGACACCATTTTCATTGAGGGATTGGATACCATTTTTCCTCCTCTTGTTAATGGTAGTGGTATGAAAGAATTTGGTGTTCTGATCCCCCTCTATAAGTCAGTTAATTCTATATTTAAGCATCCAGAAATCAGATTTATCCCTGAGAAGGGACTTGTAGTCCTGAAGAAGCTGTTGCTTAAGGGTATGTAAAAAGAAGCTGGTAGGATACTTAGGAGACTTTTGAATCCCAGCTAGTCTAGCAAGAATATGCTTTTTTCTATGGAAGAGGTTACCAAAAATCTCTCTATTCCAGGTTCTAGCCTTCTCCTTAAAGTCCAAGGTGACATCAGTGAGGTCAGAACCAACAGGGAAGCATTGGCTTACTAAGTTAGGAAATTCACTATGGTTACACTATATGAATTCAACTCTAAAAGGATTCAGGATATGCAGGGGAGGCCTAGAGAGTTGAAGAAGCAAGGGACAGTGATCTGAATGGGTCTTAGAAAGATGTAAAACATAGGAGTCAGGGTATAATTGAATCCAGTTATCAGTAGCTAGGCACCTATCATGCCTTTCCATGATAAGGGACTATCTATTCCTATATCTCATAATGGACCAGGTAAACTTACTACCCCTAAAGCCTAAGTCTATGAGCCCACAATAGTTAATACATCTCCAAAAAGCATTAGCCCTATGCATATTGATACAGTTTCCCCCAAACTTCTCAGAAGTACTCAGGATCTCATTAAAATCACCACCTACAAGCCAAAGAATACTGTTATCATGATTAAGAGAGTCAGCCATGGAACTGAGATGGTCCCAGAGATTATGTCTGAGTAAGACATTAGTGCTAGCATAAACTATAGAAAGAATCCAGGAGGTGGGAGGATTAATAACCTGAACAGTAGCATGAATAGCCTGAGAGGAAATAAAAATGCTAGTGAGGGAAATGGTGTCCTCCCTCCAAAAGATAACAATACCCCCAGAGTGTCCAGTAGCACTGGATTGGAGGAAAATCCTACATTTTACTTTTAACTCAATATTATTTTCTCTATCTAAAGAGCATTTGTATCAAATAAGAACAATGCAAAATATGTCACAAATAAGCACAAACTAAAATAAATTGAATGATGTTATTTAAAAGAATAATGATACCTTTCGATTCTCCATTACTACATATAATAATTATATATTAATATAACAACTTATACATAATAAATTATTATGGTTATTAACAAATTTAATGAAACTTAATAAATGGGATAATTAAACTTTGAATTATTTGGATGAATTACGCAACTGATTCAATTAATAGCATTGATAATTTAGTAGCATTACTAACAAATTAATTAAATATGGTTATCTTTGATATTCTATGTTTTATAGTGATTTTTTCATCCTTATAAAATTAAGAAAAAAGTTTTAAAAAAAATCACAAAAAAGATAAATATGATTCTAGGCCTTAAAGTGCGCCATGTCAGCAAATGTTTAATCCTCTTTTATACATAATTTTTTAAACTCGCTCTTTAAAAATACTTAAAAAGTTATTTTTAACTTAAAAAAATATTTAAAATAAGTCAATTCAAATAGACTCTAAATGACCTATTAAAATTGACAAAACTATATTAACAGTAAAAAGCCTTCCTTAATAAATATATTTTTCACCTTTACTCATTTGAAAATGAAACCGAAACATCATATATAATATTAATACCTCCAACTTCATTCCAACGAAGTGTATTAATCACTACTTAAATGCTTCAATTATTATTTTATGGTGATTAAATGGATAAAACTCTTCACCTCCTTACTTTATTTATAACACCAGTAATTAAAAAAATATTAAAAGTCTCATCAAATTTTACTTTACAAATTTCAAAAGTCCAAAATGCACACACACACACACAAAAAACGTCGCTTCTCATTCAAACATATAGTCAACAAAATATATGCGATAACATTTTGAAAATTACTTTATATTAAAATAATTATAATTGAATGAGTACATTAAATGCATTAAGTAATTATAAAAAATTATTCTAAATGGAAAGGTGAAAAAAATTGGAAAAAAGGAAAAATTAATGTAAATGAGAACTTGATAGGTACAAAGAAGGAAAAAAGAGAAATTTAAGAAATTTATAAAAAGAATAATGATTAGGTTAATTAAGGGGAGAAAAAGTGATAGTAAATTAGCGTAATAGAAGGGTAAAAAAAAGTTATTAGAAAAAGTAATTAATTATATTAATTATTATTAACACTAATAAGTAATATTTTGTTTTCTTGCATTAAATTTAGTTTTCCTAAGAATTTAATTAATTTTTCCTCAGAAAAATTGAGACTTTTTTTAAAAAAAATTGACAAAAAGAATAAACATTAATGTTGATCATAAAAGGGGCCAATCACCTCTTCTTTTTCCTGTTTTTTTTTTTTTAATTTCTTCTTCTTCTTCTTCTTATTATTATTACTATTATTATTATTATTATTATTATTATTAATAATAATAATAATAATAATGATAATAATAATAATAATAATAATAATAATATGAAATGAATTCAATATTAAAAAATCAGAAAAGTAAATGATACAATCAAATTCAAATCTCAACATTCCTTTTTATTTTTTCGTTATTCCATACTTTTTTATTTTTCTTTATTTTTCACTATTTGTATAATTTTTCATTATTTCTATAAATTCAAGATGACCATATATGGAATAAAATAAGTAGTTTATTCTTTGAAATCTTTCTTAGAAAAATTGTAACAAAAGTGAGCCATTACTGTGCAATTCCTAAGATTATGGAATTCTCCTAAATATGAATGGAATCTTCCTAAAAAATAGCACATCAAAAGATAAAATATTCAATAAATTAATAATAAATTTAAGCTAATACTCATTGATGCTTCTTCTTCTTCTTGTTTCTTCCTCTGCTTCTGCTTCTTCTTGTTTCTTCTTCTACTTCTATTTCCTTATTCAACTTCTTGTTGCTTTTGCTTCTTGTGTACCTTCTTTTTTTTGCACTCTTGGATATCAATAAAATTTAAATGTTTAGTGAAAGTCTCATTCTATTATATTTCTATAAATTCATATTGCATAAAGCTCAACAACAACAACAAACCCAGTGTATTCCCACCTGGTGGGGTCTGGGGGTAAGATGTACGCAGTCCATACCTAAAGAAGTAGAAAGGCTGTATATTGCATAAAGCTCATTTTTGATAAATGAGAGTCACTATAGATGCAACAACGGGAGGAGGACTACTTGGTGCTACATCAATTACAAGTGATTGTGAAGAAGAGGAATCATCCATATTTTGAACATTGGATGATTTTGTTGATGCTTTCATCATTGTTTTCTTGATTTAATTGTGTAGGGGTTCTTACAGAATTTGCAATATAAAGAATTTGTAGAATGTGTTTGGTTCTATGACCTTTCAAATCTTCAGAAACTGTAATGGAAGAATTAATGTGTAATTAATTTTTCAGATAAATGAATAATATAAGAAAGAGGGAAAATTTTCAAGAAAAAAATAGTAGAAAAAATTCAAAAAAATGAAAAAAAAGATAAATATGATTCTAGATTTTAGAGTGCGCCGCATCAGTTATCTTATAATTCTCTCTTATATATATATATATATATTGATTTGATGACACTTTCTTGGTGTTTATGATTTCCCCCCCCTCCCCCCCCCCCCCCCCCCCCCCCCACAAAAAAAAACATTGTTTTCTATCAAATCTAACGAACATAACAATTAAATATTTGGAGACTGAAAATATTAACTGTAAAAGTGTTTTGTATATACTTGCTTATCTAAACCTACCATCAATCATAAGAGATCATTTATGTCATCTTTTTAACTTTGAACTTACAAAATTTTACAGGTAAAAACTGTTTTATGTGGGTTGGGCCAAAGCCTATGGTATTAGTATGGGACCCTGAGGTAATAAGAGATGTGTTTAACAAACATGCTCTTTACCAAAAGCCCAAATCAACTCCCTTAACCAAGTTGCTAGCACAAGGAATTGGAAGCTATGAAGAGGATAAGTGGGCCATGCACAGAAAAATCCTTAATCCTGCTTTCCATATGGAGAAGATAAAGGTATTTTTCACCACTACCTCCCTAACAAAAATGATCTAAGATAAAGTTTAAGTAATATATATAATAATGTCTCATCCTTAACCGTTTAAGTTTTTAAATTAAATAAGCACATGAATTATGGTAGAATAGGCATAGACTAGGACTAAAATCTCATTGTCACCCAAAAACTTTAGATATTTCCACGCAGAGGCGGAGCTATAAGTCAGAGAGGTTCATCTGAATCCTTTTCTATAGAAATTTACAAATGTATATATTCGGTCAAACTTATTATTTTTATTTATAGTATGTGATGAATCCTTTAGTTTCTTGGTTGTGTTCATTTCCTTATATTTTCAATTCCTTCCGTGAAAATCCTAGTTTCGCCACTATCTACATGTTTGGTCTATGAGGAGAAAAGAAATCAGGCATACACACGAATGTTGGATATATAATTGGCATAATACATAAACACAAAATCGAACTTGGTCTTAACTACCAAGTAAACACTCCAACTTTGAGTATGCACATCATCTAGACACCTCAATTTGTCTCAATCATATCAATTGAACATAAAGCTTACAAAATGATCATCTAGACACCTACCAAATTTACGTGCCACGTCGGCATCTGGTGTCCACGAGACACAAGAAAGTGTTTAGTTTCCGGTTGCGGCGGTGTTTAAATGTGCACTCTCAAAGTTAAAAATGCTTAGTTACCAACCAAGGCCAAGTTTAAGTATCTGTTTATGTATTATACCTTATGCTTTTAAATAAGAGAGTCACAAAATTCAATAAAAGACCTCACCTCCGAGACAATACAATGAAATTTATTTCCAATTGTATTGATTATCACAAATCCATGATGTCAACTCTACTTTCTCGGAACTCCACTTGTGGGATTACACTAGATATTTTGTTGTAACTTTGCTTTCATTCTGTTTTCTTTTTTACATTTTTGTTCCTTTCTAGCTTGCAAATTTAACCCAAGTTTGCAGGAGTGAAATTTTCTGCAAGATGCAGTTTGGTAGCACTAATGTGTGGCTTACAAATGTGTAGAATATGTTTTCAGCAGTTCACTTGAGCTGCAGTGAAATGGTGAGTCAATGGGAGGAGGCTGTCTCAATGGAAGGAACATCCTGCGAAGTCGATATATGGCCTTACCTTCAAAGATTGACTAGTGATGTCATTTCTCGCACAGCCTTTGGGAGCAACTATGAAGAAGGTCGAAAGATATTTGAGCTTCAAAAAGAACAAGCTGAGCATGTCGTTGAAGCTACTCGCACCTTATATATTACAGGATGGAGGTAATACAATGTCGTTTTCCCAGAGTTTAAGTTGTGTATATTGGCAGTGTGTGATATCTATTAGTTTAAGTTACCTCACCTAAAAGGATTAGTGATAAATTTTTGTTGTTTAGAGCAGAAGTTATCCGTTGTTAATTCCATTTATTTTTGTAATGCTTGTAATAACCAGTTAATATACAGTACTAATAGAGTAGAAAATCTTTACGCGTGTATATAACCCTCCTTTCCTATGTCTATTTCCAAATAGCTTCAAGAGAAGAAGTTAAAGTAGTGATAATTGATGATGATATACATGTTTTTGTGTGTTAAACTAATGTAGGTTTTTGCCAACTAAGCAAAACAGAAGGATGAAGGAGATTGACAAAGAAGTTCAAGGAATGATTAGGGGAATCATAGATAAAAGAGTGAAGGCAATGAAAGCAGGGGAGGGCAATGCCAACGACTTATTAGGCATATTGTTGGAATCCAACTTTAAAGAAATTGAACAACATGGCAGTAAGGATTTCGGTATGACTACACGAGAGGTCATCGAGGAGTGTAAATTGTTCTATTTTGCTGGGCAAGAGACAACCTCTGTATTGCTTGTATGGACAATGATTTTGTTGAGCAGGTATCCAGACTGTCAAGTTCGTGCTAGAGAAGAAGTTTTGCAAGTCTTTGGTGATGGCACGCTGGAATTTGATGGATTAAATCGCTTAAAAACTGTGAGTTAGGTCAACATTTTTTTACCTTCTTTTATGAATCCAGTTGAAGCTAATACTTCTTAAAATTTTGCCTTATTTCTCACACACATACATATATGTAATATGTCGTGTGTCAAAGAAATTAGATTCAGCATGCTAATCCAATGTTGAACTCTTTTCATAGGTGACAATGATTTTGCACGAATCGTTAAGGCTGTACCCACCAGTTGGAGCACTTAATCGAAGGATTACTACCAATACCAAGCTAGGGGAACTAAGTTTACCAGCTGGAGTGATGCTTTTCCTGCCAATACTTTTATTGCATCATGACAAGGAAATATGGGGCGATGACGCGATGGAGTTTAAGCCAGAGAGATTCAGTGATGGCGTTTCAAAGGCAACAAAGGGCCAAATGACGTTTTTCCCATTTGGCGGGGGACCTAGGATATGCATTGGGCTAAACTTCGCAATGATAGAAGCCAAGATGGCCTTGGCTATGATTCTACAACGCTTCACGTTTGAACTATCTCCCTCTTATACACATGCGCCGCTGGCCGCAATAACAATGCAACCCCAATATGGTGCTCCTCTTGTCTTGCACAAACGACTATAAAGAGAGAATAAACTTTGCTTATTTATGTCACTTTCCTCTTTGCTTGTTTGAAATAGAATAACATTTTTTTTATTTGAAAGTTTTTTAATTTGAAACTTCTCATTTTATGGTAAATTAAATGAGATGAACTTTTGTACCCATTATAATATCATGATATATGTAAAATTACAAGTACTAATTAAGAGTACTTTTGGTATCGTCTAATTGTCTTTCTTTATTTTGCACCAACTATAAGAAGATATTGGACATTCAAAAAAAATGTTGTATGGATTCATTTGTAAATTGTAAGTTTACATAAAGATCATATTTGATCATTTGATCATACCCCATATTAGTAACCTGTCTCTAGTGTAGAGCATGTCTTGGATTGTGATCTTAAAACTATTTTTTAAGCCGTTTATTGATTCTTTTATTTTCGCTCTGTTTCAATTTATTTGAAGTACTTTTTATTTTTAATTTGTTTCAATAAGAATGTTTCTTTCCTTTTTTTTTTGATAATTTTTTAATTTTAATTTTCTACATGACATGTTTAAAAGAAAAAGATGTGATGCATTCTACATATCTTTAGCTTAAACAGTAAATTTAAACGACTTCTTTACTTTCTTAAACTCCGTATCAAGTTAAAATCAATCAAATAAGACAAACAAATTAAAATAAAGGGAGTAATTTACTAACATATAATATTCAGAAAAGGGTCAACAATACCCCTAAAATATTCGAAATGCAGTAAAAATAACCTCCAATTGTTTTTTAACTCAAAAATATCCCTCCGTTGAAATTTTGGCTAAAAAATACCTATCTCTCTAATGGAATGACACTAAGAATCCCACGTGGACTAAAAATGTCACATGAACAGTCCACGGAGAAAATCACCCCATTTAATTGTAACCCCCCGCATTTTTTTCGGACTAGAAATTGAAGCGTCGTTCCTATGCGTATTGATCCGAACTAGATGATTCTTTGTTAATATATGTGTGGTGATAAATCCTACAGTGTGAAAATACCTTTGGATATGAATTGAGGTCACAAAAATCCCCTAACTCAAAGACGAGTTGAAAACAATTCCATCGAGTACGTTTTAGTGGACACTTCAACTTGGGTCAACTTTCGTCCAGTATAACTTATGTTATATAGTGAAATGGGTGTCCTTCTATATATCAAATGAAATTCCTTAAGAGTCCTCTTTCCAACGCAATTGATTTCGTCGAAATCCAACATCGGAGTAAAAAGTTATACCCAATTTACTTCAGCATGTCAGTCTGTCAAGCCGAGGGACTGCTGCGGAGTTTTTGATTTCCTTAGGGGTATTTTGATATTTTTTGTCATCCCAAACTTTTTTCAATCGATTTAAATCATCCAAAACACTCTATAATCCATTTCTTTTATCAGTTTTAATATCTCAATTTCTCTCCTCTCTCAAGAGTAAACTGAAAACTAGGCTTTCTTTCAAGATCAAGAATCAATCCTGTAAGTCCAAGACTTATAAAGAAAAAATCAAGATTTGAGTTCTACTCTTCAAACCTTGTAATCTAAGGTACGTGAAATTTTCCTAAATCTACATGGGCATGGTAAATTCTTATTAATCAGTTAAAGGTTTAGAAATTATGAATTTACAAAAAGGGGGTTTTGGATTTATAATTAGATTCATGCTTTTAAAGTTTTTGATGATATTAATTTGGTCTTGAGGCTTTTCCCCCGAATCTAATTACTAATCACGTTTAAGTAGATATATGTAGAGTTTGATGAGTTTGAATTATGAATTAAGAGCATGAACTATTTGAAATTCCTCTCTTATTTACAAGTCTCTTAACTTCGTAAGATATGATGTGTTCGAAATGTGATATTGGAAATATAATTCAATATAAAAGCCTTGACTTTGTTTATGACTTGATTATGAATTTTGAATTGAAGAGAGAGGGTTTTACATGTTGGTAAGTGCTGAATATATATATATATATATATATATATATATATATATATATATATATATGAAAAAAATTTCACGGGTTGTTGAAACTCATGACCACCACATGTTTGTTGAAATGATTGAAAAGAATGACCTTTGCGTAATTTGATAAATGTTTTGGAAGAATGAATCTTTCGGAATTGTTTAAACTATGGTAGTCTAACCTTTGTATTTTGTAAGAGAAAGCTGTAAAGGATATTTTATAGCTCGGAATTATGACTTGAAAGTGTTGGTATGACGATGTCAAATCAGATAAATTCATGATAAAACTCAGAACAGGATACAGATTTTATTTTAGATTTCAGATTTTGAATTCAAAAAGATGCATGTTTAGAATGTGTTAAAAACTGGGCACTAAGAGAGTTAGGTGGTTACCCGAAAAAGGTATGAGTCATATAATTCATTGTCCAAAACCATGTTTCGCCGATACGAGTATATTATTATACGCTGGCCTAGTACCCTGGGAATATCAGATTCAGATACTTCAACCTGTACGGCAAACTTGGGTTGGGGGCTTGTCCATCGAGTTAATGGCGGATCCCATATTCCTATGGGAAACTTTCAGATATGTAGGGTATACCACTTACCTCAGAAGTAAAAAAATAAAGAATGGGTTTACATCTACAGATTTGCATTGAATGATTATTTTAAGTTGCCCATGTATTTTAAATTATTTCTTGCTTAACATTTTTATGAAATGCTCTTACCTATGTTGTATATAAAAGTACATTATTTTAGATTGCTCTGCTTACCAGTACATCTGTACCCCTCCATCTTAGGATCTGAGAAACAGTCTCGGGGTCCAATTCAACAATAGGTTGAGTGCGTTGGAAGTTGCAATTAGTGAGCCTCCCTTACTTCGGAAAGACTGTATTAGAACTTGTTATTGTTAGTTCATTTTGATTCATGGCCCAACTGAGGGCTTATCCCAGATTTCAGATAAATGCCATTTTCAGTTGTTAGAGATTTCACAGACTGATGTTAGACGTTGTTTAGAGGTTTATGTTTTCCATTCCAGATTGTTCAATTGAATTATGATATCGACCATGATTCTTTTTTATTTTGTATTTCCGCAGTTCCTCTTTGTAAATGAATGATGTATATGATTGCATCTTAAAAGGGCTCTCGGGCCTTCATGGTTTGGGATCTCTGTCATGGCCAAGGCCCCGGTTCGGGTCATGACAAACTTGGTATCATAGAATGGTTCATGGTCCCAGGGTGTTTGCAAAATCACGTCGGGTATAGTCTTATTTATGGGTGTGTAGCACGCCATACTGATAAATAGGAGGCTATATGGCATTTAGGAATGTCTCTCTTTCTTCATATTCTAGTTCATGTTATGGAGTCAGAATGTTCCTCTTTCATACTCTAATTCATGATATGGTGTCGCCTATACGAAAGAAAAGTTATCCTAATTATTTTCTTACTCTGGTGTTCCCAGATAATGCTCTCAGATTTACTAGCAGAAACTTTAGAAGTCACATAAAGGGCTTGAGAGGAGCTCCCTAGTGTGTCATAGTCCCTCAAGTTTAAAGTTATGTCCTCATTCTTATGCGGCGTTCAGTTAAGACACAGTAAGATGTGTATTCTTAAGTCATTGAATATTGTGTGTTAAGTTTCTATCTCTTGTAATCTTGTTATCATTGTGTTGTTCAAACTAATCTAGTGAAGCTGTGTGGGGCTCTTTCAATTCACTAGCATAGTTGCTTTGTTATTCATCTCATTTTCCTATTTAAAACACACAATCAAAGTCTAGTGAAGCCGTGTGAGGCCTATTTCGAGTCACTAGCAACTTGTTGTTTATCTTGTTGTTCTTGTGTTGGTTGGAAACTAAGGGTTTAGAGGTGTAGTGACAAGAAAAATGGTTAGGGATATTGATATATATAGCTGAATTTTTTTGCATATGATTGAGTTAGTAATGAAGTGATATATCCTTGTGTGTTAGGTTAGTAGAAGGTAGAGAAGGAGTTATTGGTTAAGGTAAATTATTTTTTTGCTTGAAGTATGAAAAGAGTTGTTGATAGTGTTAGTTGTGCTAGAAAAGTATAGGTTATTGGTGAAAGTACTTAGTAGATGAATGCTATTAATTTAGGCTTCCTTGAGGTTGCAAGAGGGAGTTTAGTTGAAGCTTATAGAGCCATGAAAGAAGTTTGGGTGTATAGATAGGTAAATAGTAATAATGTGTAGAAGGAAGATGCGTTAATGGATTGCAAATAAGATAGGCCATATGATTATGATAGATTATTGTTGTTATGAGATTCTAGTGGGCTAGTGTTTCTTAATGTCTTATTCTATAGCTTCCTAGTGAGAATTATATGTAAGGTGGGTTATTATATAAGATTAAGGTTGACCATGTCTATTATATGAATTTACCCCCTTGGCCCTCTTTTCTTTAGTGGTTACAAACCAGTACTTCATATGAAAAGATATGAAGTGGATCTTAAGCTAATATAGTGGTGTCATGGAGGGGATTGTGATTGTAGGTAGTAGTTAAATGAAATGAGTATTTGGAGTTGATTTCTCAATTTGATGGACTGGTATATTATGTTGCGTTCTTTACTTTATTTGTGGTAGATGTTTGATGCTAGATTATAGGCTTGAATTGTAGATGTAGAATATGATGGTAAGAATAGTATCTTATGATTAATGATGTATGTTTTATGGGAATGAATTAGTAGGCTTGATATGATTTGTGAAAGAGCCCAGGTTAATATTTGATAAAAAGTTTAAATGGTAATTGTGAGATATATGTATATATGAGGACTAGTGTTAAAATGATAATTTTTGGGTAAGTCATAAAGTGGATAAGGACGTAAGTATATAAGCATAAGTTGCAGCCCCTCCCCGGTAGTATGACATTACTCGTTAGGTAATATTTTATGATATAAGTTATACGATTAACGGTCTAATGTTAGAAAGTTAGTAGTGGAGAGTGGATTTTTATGTGATAAGGAGTGAGGTAGTATATGCTCTTAGGACTACGAGTTGTGAGTTGATGATGATAGAGGATGGTGGAAAGCAATGCCTTCAGAGTATACTTAAAAAGAAAAAGTGAAGCATTTATGTGTATAAGTGTTTTGCGTACCTAGTTTCTATTCTTGAAAATTGTGGTATGGAGAAGTTTGGGGAGTTATGGTATAGCATTATTTAGATTTGAATTTAGAAAATATGAGTGGGCAATATGCGCCTTTGGTACAGTTTTACAAAGTTTGTTAATTTGTAAGTTATGTGATTAGAGGTGTAATGCTAGAATTCTAAGGAGTTGAAGAAGAGGTGTTGAGCGATTTGAATCATAGACGCCCATGCCCATAATGATGTTAGTCATTAGTTATGATTTTGGAGTTATAGGAAGTCATGATTAGTATCCCTGAGGGGGAAATGTCCCAGAGAGGATGTAGTGTCTGTATATTAAAAAAATGAATGAGAAGAGTTGTATTCATGTATATGTCGATATCCCTTGGTGATAAGGCGTGTGAATGCGTACACTTATGGGAGTGGGGGTTGTAGACTGATCGCTATAGCGAAAGTTAATAGTAACATTTACAGAAAACCAAGGCCTTCAGGGTATAGATCATTAGGGAGAATTAGAGTTTAAGCATATGGTGATGTCTCTTTTATGCTGAGAGTTATGACTTTGATCTAAGGGGGAGATAGTGAGTTAAGGTAGTTTTTCAAATTTTCTCATTGTGGCAAGTTAATGAAGAGTCATGATGAACCTACTCCTATTCAAGAATATTCCTCCTACTTCAGTTTAGGAGTTCATTCTACCAAGGTCTTATGAATTCAAGTCATACCAATATCTAAGGTTTGAGTTCTCTATGTATGTCATGCCTTAACCCAACGTCCAAACAAGAAGAAATAATGTTCCTCAGTGACCCAATACATATCCAAGTCATATGTTATGTTGCTCATAATCCAAACCTATGTCTCACAATATTCTTGGTCATAAGGAAATTTGGTCCTGTATGTTACTGAATCATTTTATGTTGGAATTAGCCAAAGTGGTGAAGTTGTGCGAACTTAGTACTATTTTAGATCTGAAAATGAGAAGCAATAGCTTCAAGTATTCACCTTTGTCTCAATCATTGACTTTATGAATTCGACCCTTATGTTATACAAATCATGAGATTTGTGCCCCCATATTTCTCACCGCCGTCTGTCCTAAGAATTATGTTGTGTTGTGGTTGTGCTGAATGACTCTATGCTTACGATTCAAACACCTGATATCTGAAGCACCCTGTCTCTCTTCTATTGTATCTTCACTTTATGTCCCTCCTTGAGTAATATTATAAGTATAAGATATGAATTGATAAGTGTTACTTCCATTCATGAAGTTTATGCTCGGGTCCCTTAATGACCTTCCGTATGGTAGTATAATGGTGGTTGTGGAATGTGGTGATGTGTTATGTCGAGGAGTAGATGTTCTTAAAAAAATTGGTGTGAATTCTCGGGATAAGGTTATAGGTGAAAGGGGAAAAGAAGGAGATAAACTTTTGTTATGTGGAAAAAGTCAGGAAGGAGATATATGGCAAAAAATTTTGTGAATGTGTTTGAATTTGCTGATCTTAGTGGGGGGAAATCCATGAAGTGGGTGTAGTAATGATAAGCTTGAATGTTGAGATTGATGAAAACTCAACCCATGTACTATGCGGTTAGTATTCCTTAAATTAAAACCCGAGGGTGTTTGACGATAGTGATAAGGGAAGGTAACGTTCTTAATGGGATGTAAAGTACAAGGTCCTATAGCTTAAGTTAGCACCTTTTTTCTCCGAGTTAGGCTTCAATATAGCAATACTAAGTAGTGGGACTCAAATTCTTGTGGCTAGAAGTGTGGTTGGGGATTTGTAAATTGAAAAGTGTGAAGTATGTAATTTATTGTTTGGGGCGTAGACAAATAGTGTCTACAAGTTTAAGTATTTTCATTGTATCATGTAAGATGGAGAATGTTCATATTTGTATGCCCCACGAGAATCTTATCTCATGTATTGTACCAATCTTAACATGGTCTATGATCATCAAATAAACCCTTACTATGTGTGGTGCTGATGATGATTCATAGAACTCATGTGCAAGATCATCCCTATGTAAAGTCTCATTGCCTCATGTTCTTTGCTTTCACGTTTTGCTAGGGGTTATCATGAAGCTTGTTTGATTCCTTTGCATATTTTATCGAGGAAAAATGTTCAATGTGAGACTGCGTTCTTTATTCTACACTCTTAGAGCTTCAAAAGGTATCTACCTATCATTCGGGGATGAATGATCCCAAAGGGGAGATAATGTAACACCCCGCATTTTTTTGGACTAGAGATCGAAGTGTCGTTCCTATGCGTATTGAATCGAAATATATGATTCTTTGTTAATATATGTGTGATGATAAATCCTACAGTGTGGGAATACCTTTGGATACGAATTGAGGTCACAAAAATCCCCTAACTTAAAGACGAATTGAAAACACTTCCATTGAGTACGTTAGTGGACACTTCAACTTGGGTCAACTTTCGTCAATCATAACTTATGTTATATAATGAAATGGGTGGCTTTCTATATATCAAATGAAATTCCTTTGAGTCCTCTTTCCAATGCAATTAATATTGTCAAAATCAATATCGGAGTAAAAAGTTATACCCAATTTACTTCAGCATGTCAGTTTGTCAAACCGAGGGACTGCTGCGGCGTTTTTGATTTACTTGGGGGTATTTTGGTATTTTTCGTCATCCCAAACTTCTCCCACACGATTTAAATCATCCAAAATACTCTATAATCCATTTATTTTATCAGTTTTAATATCTCAATTCCTCTCCTCTTTCAAGAGTAAAATGGAAACTAGGCTTTCTTTCAAGATCAAGAATCAATCTCGTAAGTCCAAGATTTCTAAAGAAAAAATCAAGATTCGAGTTCTCCTCTTCAAACCTTGTAATCTAAGGTATGTGGAGTTTTCCTAAATTTACATGGGCATGGTAAATTCTTATTAATCATGTTAAAGGTTTAGAAATTATGAATTTACTAAAAGGAGGTTTTGGATTTATAATTAGATTCATGCTTTTAAAGCTTTGATGATATTAATTTGGTCTTGAGGCCTTTCCCCCAAATCTGATTTATAACCATGTTTAAGTAGACATATGTATGAGTTTGATGAGTTTGAATTATGAATTGAGAGCATGAACTATTTGAAATCCCTCTCTTATTTACAAGTCTCTTAACTTCGTACGATATGATGTGTTCGAAATGTGATATTGGAAATATAATTCAATATAAAAGCCTTGACTTTGTTTATGACTTGATTATGATTTTTGAATTGAAGAGAGAGGGTTTTACATGTTGGTAAGTGCTGAAAAAAATTTCATGGGTTGTTGAAACTCATGACCACCACATGTTTGTTGAAATGATTGAAAAGAATGACCTTTGCGTATTTTAATAAATGATTTGGAAGAATGAATCTTTCGGAATTATTTGAAGTATGGTGGTCTAACCTTTGTATTTTGAAAGAGAAAGATGTAAAGGATATTTTATAGCTCAGAATTATGACTTGCAAGTCTTGGTATGATGATACCAAATCAGATAAAGTCATGATAAAACTCAGAACAAGATACAGATTTTATTTTAGATTTCAGATTTTGAATTCAAAAAGATGCATGTTTAGAATGGGTTAAAAACTGGGCACTAAGAGAGTTAGGTGGTTACTCGAAGAAGGCACGAGTCATATGATTCATTGCCCGAAACTGTGTTTTGCCGATACGGGTATATTATTATACGCTGGCCTAGTGCCCTGGGTCGTATCAGATTCAGACACTTCAACCCTTACGGCAAACTTGGGTTGGGGTCTTGGCCGTCGAGTTAATGCCGGATCACATATTTTCCATGGAAAACTTTCAGATATGTAAGGTGTACCACTTACCTCAGAAGTAAAAAAATAAAGAATGGTTTTACATCTACAGATTTGCATTGAATGATTATTTTAAGTTGCCCATGTGTTTAAAATTATTTCTTGCTTAACATTTTTATGAAATGCTCTCACCTATGTTGTATATAAAAGTACATTATTTTGGATTGCTCTGCGTACCAGTACATCTGTATTGACCTCCCTTCCATCTCAGGATCTGAGGCACAGGCTCGGGGTCCAGTTCAGCAATAGGTTTGAGTGCGTCGGAAGTTGTAATTGGTGAGCCTCCCTTATTTCGGAAGGACTGTATTAGAACTTATTATTGTTATTTCATTTTTATTCATGGCCCAATTGCGGGCTTATCCTAGATTTTAGATAAATGTCATTTTCAGTTGTTAGAGATTTCGCAGACTGATGTTAGACGTTGTTTAGAGGTTTATGTTTTCCATTCCAGATTGTTCAATTAAATTATGATATCGACCATGATTCCGTTTTATTTTGTATTTCCGCAGTTCCTCTTTGTAAAAAAATGGTGTATATGATTGCAAGTTAGAAGGGCTCTCGAGCCTTCATGGTTCAGGATCCCCGTCACGGTCAGGACCTCGTTTTGGATCGTGACATTAATACACTAACTATTAGCCCATTTTTTATCCATTTAAAATCCGACACTGTTCCATCTTCAATCAATTTTTGTCAGACATTTGAGTAGTACAAATTCTTACTATATTTGTTTTAAAAAAAAAGATTTGTTTATAATTGCAATTGAATTTCTCTTGAAAATGAGTGAAACTTATGTTCATTGTGTTGTATTGCTAATAGAAGCACAACACCTTCTATACAAGCTTTGTAGGTTTGAGAAATTGGCAGAGTTGGATCCTATATATTAAACTCGAGAAATTGATACTCGAAAAAAAAAAAAAAAGAAGCAAAAGAGGAAGGCGGAGGAAGAGAAGGAGGCGGCAACGATGATCATGCTCCCAACAAGAATATTAAAGATGAAAATCAAGCAAACACCGGAGATTAAGGACAACCATCATTTCTTGTCTTTCGTATCATCAGCAGACCTAAACATTGTGAATTATTTTATTAAGTATGATTTAATGAAGAACAACCCTCCTCAATTTTTTCGCCTATTTCGAATCCCCCATTGCCAATTCAAAGAAAGAAAGCAAATTCATTGCTGGTAGCAGGAAAATCAATTAAACTACAGCAAGAAAAACAATATTATTAGTATGGACATTGACAATAACAACAACGGATTAAATGGGGTGATTTTCTATGTGGATGCTGATGTAGATTGGTCATGCGGTCTTTTATGTTTACATGGCGTGTTTGGTGTATTTTCGTTAGAAAGAGGGATATTTTTTAGTCAAAAAATTAACGGGGCATATTTTTACTTTATTTTGGATAATGGAGAGTTATTTTTGGCCCTTTTTTGTATAATATCAAACAATTTTTTTTTTTTTATCTTTTATTGATCTTTATGTATATTAACTATACATAGCGAATTTATACATAAAATTTGGGACCGGTGAATCCTTAATTTTTTTTTTGTAAACATAGGTATTTTATGTTATATTTCTTTTAAATTGATATAATATTATCTGCAATAATACTATCATGATACTATTATCATAAGTAGGCAAAATAGTACATTTAATTAAATATTGAGTTATTTAAGGGTCAACTCTTACTTAAAATTTCATGGGTGTTAAAAAGAATGACCTACTTTTATTTTTAGTTAGTTTCAAAACAAATGATTTTTTTCCCTTTTCTACAACACTTTAGTTTCAACTTTTCATGTGACATGTTTAAGATCACAAGTTTTAGGAACATTTTAATATAGTTGACATAACTTTAGTTTAAAATTACATGTTTCAAAAGTCTTCTTTATTTTCTTAAATTTTGAGTCAAATCAAAACAAGCCATTCTTTTTAAAACATAAGAAATACTTTTTTTAATTGATACTTTTTGTGTAGTTACTTGAGAAAATTAAAGGAAAGGTGTCATTTAAGTCTTGAATGAAGTATTGGTGAAATTGACCAACTTAAAAGGTCAAACATCATTAGAAAACTTGATTAAGTTAATTGTGGACTTGATTAATATTTTTAAAACTTTTTAATCTTTTCAAAAACACAAATCAACCCAACCCACACCCCTCTTCAATCTAAATCAACCACTCTCTCTCTCAACAACTTCTCTCAACTCTCTCCCAACCAACAGTTCTGTAACATTCCTCCCTTCAACCTCTAGCGACAAATAGTCGGGCGAGTTCCTTTTCGACTTTCAACCGTCAATTGATGCGAAGACTTCTCCGGCAACAACAACTTTGAGTTCTTCGTCGTCCCAGTTTCTTTTTCATAGGTGAAATATTATGAAAAAACAGAGGAACTTAAGTGAACTAATCTTCTAGTATTAAAATGTGGACTGAATAAAATCCTAATTTCTGGCAATTTTTCTTCTTTTTATCGTACTGTTAATTCAAATTTGTTGGTGATTTTTCATCACAGTTGATGTTCTTAGTATGTGTGTGTGATGTGTTGGTGTTGCTGGGTTGATTTTTTGTTTGTCTTGGTAAAAATGGTATTGCAACAGATGAAACATCTGATGTAGCAGATGAAACATCTGATGCAACAGATGAAAATCTGATGTAACTATGACAATCTGATGCAACAGGTGAACAATCTAACAGATCATTCACCTATTGCGATAGACACCTCTTCTGTTTGGAAGAAATCTAAACAATATTAATCCAACAGATAACTGATCAGTGTTCTATTTTTATTCTTTCAAACGATTCACCCTTCATTTTGCAACAGATTAGTGACTGTTTTTATTCTTTCCAACGGTTTACTCATCCGTTGCAATAGGTCGATTATATGTTACAACAGATAACATACCTGATGTAATAGATTAGTGATCTGTTTTTATGGTTTCCAACGGATTACTCATCCGTTGCAACAGGTTGGTTATATATTGCAATCGATAAACTACCTGGTGCAACAGATTAGTGATCTGATTTTATTCTTTCTAACGGTTTACTTATCCGTTGCAACAGGTCAGTTATATGTTGCGACAGATAACATACCTGGTGCAATAGATTAGTAATTTATTTTTATGGTTTCCAACGGATTACTCATCCGTTGCAACGGGTCAGTTATATGTTGCATCAGATAAAATACCAGGTGTAACAGATTAGTGATCTGTTTTTATGGTTCCCATGGGTTACTCATCCGTTGCAATGGGTCGGTTATATGTTGTTTCAGATAAAATACCAGGTGCAACGGATTAGTGATCTATATGATTTCCATGGATTACTCATCCATTGTAACATGTCAGTTATATGATGCAACAGATAACATACCTGGTGCAACAGATTAGTTGTCTGTTGGAACTGTTATATTACTGTTATGCATTAATCAATTCTAATCTATGTTATGTTCCTATTAATTTAAGATACTATGGCTCCTAAAAGAAAAGAAATTGAATCAATTCCAAGTAAAGAAATAAGTGTAGAAGCTCGGCTACATCCATCACTCTATGAACTTGCTTTACAAGTGTTATCTTAATCAGGAGAAGAAGATAATGAACACAGGGAGGAGGAATCTTTCAAAAGAGATGATCCAAATGCTAATAGCCCTTCCGCCGAAGTGTTGGTCAAAACCTTTAGCATTGATCATTATCCTATGGGAATTCAGTGCGATGGTGCCACAGATTCAATGGGTGATCTCGTGGTTAAGTCAGTCATGGAAAAATCTTTCGACGCCTTCGAAAAAATACTTTGAGAACAAAAATTGGATTCTTATTTCAGGTAAATCTGCTTTGGGCAATATCTTGATTTGCCGAAGTACAACAATGCTCGTTTCCAGATGAAATGGTATATGATCTTCTCAAAAGCAGGTTTATGTAAGAAAACAAAGATAAGATGGATGAGGTCGGGATAAATTACTGTGGTATACCTGTTTGTTTTGGTTGGAAGGAGTTTACCATAGTTACCAAACTAAAATATTATCCTCCTTCTCCTTCTTAAGTTATACCTACTCTGACCTAAAAAAGCACCCCGCACACCCAAAAAAGGAAAGGCAAGTCAAGTGATCGTGATGACTTGGTGTCCATTGTTGGTCCAAGCTTCAAAAACAAAAATTTGATAGAAGCGTTGAAAGGTAAAGGACTTTCAAAGAAGCACAAGCAATCATTGTGCTTGGTTTGGTTTGTACAAAATGTTCTTTGGGCGAGAAACATTAAGTAACAACCTGAAATCACCTCCCGGGACGTCACACGATGCTTAAAGGTACAAGTAGCCCCAAGCTAAGCCTTTGAGCCAGTCACTACATATAATAACTCATTTAAAGAAGAAATCAATGAAACACTGGCACTGTCATATCAAATAAAAGGAAATACAAAGATAATACTCGGTCCAAACGACCATAATACTTGAAATCTTGACACAACAACAATCTGATGACTAGTCTGATAACGCCTCTACTACTCTATGAACAAGATAGCCATTGGGACAGGTCCCCAATTGACTCAAACTGAACTGAAAGTAATAACATAAACACTCAAGTACTGAAATAGCTAAAGATAGGCCCTCTAACCATGAGGACTCACCATTGGAGAAATATAGACAAAGGTACTCGGGAATCACTGACGAGGCTGGGCCTGAGCACCTGAACCTACATTATAAGACAATGTACCTCATAGACGTATATGTAGATCAGCACTTGGGAATGTACTAAGTATATGGGGGTGTATGCATTTACATAAAACCATAGCAATACTCTTTAATCAATCATACATGCAATTAGGAATGACTCGCATGGCTTGAATAAGGAAAGATGTAAAGCTCATAAATCATGTAGAATAAATCATGTAACATAAATCTCGTAAGTCATTATACTTTAGCTTTAAAATCTATACTCTTCTCTTATTCTCATTACTCAAAGACTAAAGAAAGATTTAAACCATACTTTCAACTCATGCATATATCTCATGGAGATTAAAACTTCTTTAATGCTCAAGAATTTATAACTCTTTGAACTCAAACACTTGGAACTGGGAATCATATAACTTTGGTTTAAGAAAACCGGTAATCAGCTCGTATTAGTAAAGAAAACTACTTCCTTCTTTGGAAAATACTCAAAAGCAATTCATTCATTTTGAAAAATATTTCATCTCAAAGCTTTAGGAAAAAATATTCTATCTCAATGGAAAATACTTTAGTTTTAGGGAAAATAACTTATATTAAGGGAGGTTCTCTTAACCGACATAAACCATGCGAGCGACATGGAGTCCAATGTCTTGTCCTCCTAAGGAAGAAACCTCACATTGGGGAGAGGCTTCATACTCTTTCCAAGGAGTATAACCTCAACTCAGTGATCACTTATCTTGGCCTCAGGCCCAATCATTTCGGCCTCAGGCCCAAAATCACAAACCTACGGTGGTACGTAGTTCTGGGGTAAGAAACCATAGTCGATGCTAAATAATAGTCCCTTTAGTTTATCTCGATCATCTCATGGAAATCCATTTTTAAAAATAATCTCATGGTTCATAAGAACCCAATAATCAAGTCTATAATCTCATGTAATAAAGTGGATTTCAAAGCTCTATGACCATTAGGTCAAAACATTTCTCAATAATCTCGGAATACTCAAATCATGGGTGCTTATAGCACAAGAGTTCATAAAATTGCAAGTCTCAAGTAGGGTTTAATGACCTATAATTCAATTTATCTCAAAATCTCGACATACTCATATACTTCAATATCTTAAATATCGCAACTATTAACTTTTCAAGGAATTAAATCATTGGGTATAAGCCCAGCTTCAATTTCTCAAGAAAATATGTCAAAATAATGCCATTAGACTCTCAATTTATGGAAAGCATCAAAAGCTTGCAACTAATAATAATGGGTGAAAAACCCTAATTCAATTTCATGTAAAATATCATAAGTTGCAGAAAATTATAGTTTAAATAAGCCTTTGGGCACAAGGGTGAAAGAATTACCCTTGTTCCAAACTCCACATACCTTAGATTATGAAATTGGATGAGCAAGCTTGCTCTAAACTCTTCTTCTTACTCTTTGAGAGAGGGTTCTTTCAACCTTGGACTTGGGGAACTCAAATCTCAACTCAATTTGTGGAATCTATGGTGATTTCTCGAATTTCTTGGAGAAGGGTTTTAGATTTAATCTTGAGGAAGAAACCCTAGCCCTCTTGTGTTTTGGATGATGAATGAAGCCATTTTCTTCGTTTGGAATATATATAGTTAGTAAAAGAGTTGAAAGACCAAAAAACCATTTTTAAAATGAGTTAAAAATACTGAATGGAGGCTGCGACGGTCGAAGCGAAGGTCCGTTGCAAGTCTGATGGTCCGTCGGATCGTCCGTCGCACGTTGGCCAAAAAATAGACACACTACCTCGATGCGATGTTCCATCGCAAGCTCGAAGATCCATCATATCATCCATTGCACGTTGGCCAGGATGAGGCCACACTAGCTCGATGCAATGGTCTGTTGCAGCCTTGATGGTCCGTCGTCCTGCCAATCGCACTTGCGCCCGAAAAGGGAGTTACTGCCTTGATGCGACGGTACGAGCGACGGCCCATCGCAGACTTGATGGTCCGTCGGATTGTCCTTCGCACCTAGGCGGTTTCAATAACTCACAGTAAAACGGCCATAACTTCTCACCCCGATATCAGATTTGGATGAAATTGGTATCGTTGGAAAGCTAATTCAATTCTTTACATGACAAAAAGTCAAATTTAAGAAAATTCTATATGGTTTAAACACCAATCACTTGGTAAGTCACTTCTCAATCTTTTAGGGCCAGAATTACACTTCACTTAACACACTCTAAGGCTCAGACTACGAGGGAACTTTGTGGGGTCTTACAATATCTCTCCCTTGGAAACATTCATCCTCAAATTTCGCTAGTTAAACTAGGAGCATAGGAAAATAAAGGACACATAGCTGAAGCAAGTTGCTAAGCGGGCTCAAAATCTCTCTAAACTCTTGAATACCACAGAAATTGTAAGAACTCATGCAAGAATAGATATATAGCTGAACTTTAGATTAGAAAGGCCAAATTAAGGAAGAATAATACCTTCTGATTGATTAGAACTCACGAAAAAGAGATGCGGGTACTTGGATCGCATGTCTGCTTCTGCCTCCCAAGTAGCACCGGTTCCGCCACAAAAATTTAACCAAGGAAACCTCTTTTTTCCTCAGCCTACGGATCTAAAAATCTAGAATCTTAATAGGAGTATCATCGAAGGAAAGACTGTTCTGAATATCAGCACTCTCTACAGGATCTACCATAATGGAATCACCAATATTCTTTTTAAGCTTGGAGACATGGAAAATAGGATGAACGACTGACAACTCTATAGGCAACTCAACCTCATAGGCTACTTTACTAACACGACTCAAGACTCTATACGCGCCAACATAACGAGGACTAAGCTTTCCCTTTTTACCAAACCTCTTCACCCCTTTCATGGGTGAAATCTTTAAGTATACCAAATTACCCACCTCAAACTCAAGATCTCTTCTCAACACATCGACATATGAGTTTTGATGACTCTGAGCTATCTTCAACCTTTCTCTAATCAACTTAACTTTCTCCATAGCTTCAAACATTGCATCAGAACCAATCACAACAGCTTCACCCACTTCAAACAAACCTATGGGTGATCTACATCTTCTACCATACAAAGCCTCAAATGGTGCCATCTCAATGCTATCATGGTAACTATTGTTATAGGCAAACTCTATCAATGGCAAATGCTCATCCCAGTTACCTTTGAAATCAAGAGCACATGCTCTCAACATATCCTCTAGGGTTTGAATGGTCATCTTGGCATGACCATCTGTCTACGGATGAAAACCGAAACTCAAATGCACTTGGGTACCAAGACCCTGCTGAAATGCGCTCCAAAACTGAGAAGTAAATTGAGTACCCCTATCTGAAATGATAGATAAGGAAACTTCGTGCAGCCTGACTAACTCCCGAATATACAATCTAGCATAATCCTCAGCTGTATAAGAAGTGTGCATGGGTAAGAAATGCACAGACTTAGTCAGCCTATCTACAATAACTCAAATAGAATCATGATGACGATGCGAAAGAGGTAACCCAGTCACGAAGTCCATATTCACCACATCCTACTTTTAAGTGGGTACACCAAACCCTTGCATTTCACCACTAGATATTTGGTGCTCTACCTTAACCTATTGGCAAGTTACACACTTTGCTACAAACCCAGCTATATCTTTTTTCATACTATTCCACCAATAGATTTCTCGCAAAACTTGGTACATCTTGGTAGCACTGAGATGAATAGAATACCGCGCGCCATGCGCCTCGGCCATAATCCTTTGCCTTAGATCATAAACACACAGGACACATAACCTACCCTGGAATCTCAACACGTCATCTCCCCCTTGGGAGAAAACCTCTACCTTTTGGTCCTTAACTGACTCCTTCAGTCTGGCCAAACTAGGATCTCTGTCTTGCTTCTCCTTCACTTGCAAAACTAAAAAAGATTCGGAACTACTCTACACCAAAGTACTTCCCTCGACTGAATCAAGAAACATAACACCCAATCTAGCCAGACAATGAACATCACGAGCTAACTCATTCTTAAATTTCTCTACATAAGCAATGCTACCCATAGACAACCTGGTAAGGATATCTGCCTGACATTGGGCTTGCTCGAGTGATACAACACACTCATATCATAGTCTTTTTACAACTTCAACCTTATCCTCTGGCTAAGATTCAACTCCCTCTGAGTAAACATATACTGCAGGCTCTTATGATCAGTAAACACATCAATATGGACACCATAAAGACAGTGTCTCCAGATTTTAAAAGCAAAGACCATAGTAGCTAACTTAAGATCATGGGTTGGGTAATTCTTTTTACGCGGCTTCAATTGTCTAGAGGCATAGGCTATAACTTTAAGAGCCTCTTTGCATCAACACATAACCCAAACCAACTCTAAAGGCATCATAATACACCACAAAACCATCCGTACCATTAGGCAAAGTGAACAAAGGGGCTGAAGTAAGTCAAGTCTTCAACTCCTGAAAACTCTTCTCACAGAAATTGGACTATTGGAAGTTAACTTTCTTTTGGGTCAACCGGGTCATGGGAGATGCAAGAGAAGAGAAACCTTCAACAAAATAGCTGTAGTATCTCGGTAGACCCAAGAAACTCCTAATGTCAGATGGGGAAATTGGTCTAGGCCAATTTCTTACAGCTTCTGTCTTTTGGGAATCAACTCTAATACCTTTGGCTGAAATAACATAACCCAGAAAGGCTATAGACCTTAGCCAAAATTTATATTTATTGAATTTGGTAGAAAACCGGTGATATGTAAGAGTTTGCAAGATAGTTCTAAGGTGATCTGCATGATCATTCTCAGTACGAGAGTACACAAGGATATCATCTATGAACACTATGACAAATATAATAAGATATTGCTTGAACACTCGATTCATGAGGTCCATGAAGGCTGCAGGGGCATTGGTTAGCCCATAAGACATGACTAGAAACTCAAAGTGACCATAGTGGGTTCGAAAAGTTGTCTTAAGAATATCACATTCCCTTACTTTAAGCTGGTGATAGCCGAACCTAAGGTCTATCCTAGAGAAATAACTTGCACCTTGTAACTGATCAAATAGGTCATCAATTCTTGGAAGAGGATACTTATTTTTGACTGTGACCTTGTTAAGCTGACGATAGTCAATGCATCTATGCAAAGAACCATCTTTCTTTTGCACGAATAAAATAGGTGCGCTCCAAGGAGAAATACTGGGACTTATGAAACCTTTATCTAAAAGATCTTTGAGGTTCTCTTTCAACCACTTAAGCTCTGCAGGTGCCATACGGTATGAAGGAATAGAAATATACTGAGTGTCGGGAAAAAAGTCAATCCTGAATTTTATCTCTCTATCGGGAGGTACCCTTGGGAGATCTTCTAGAAAAACATCAGGAAACTTATTAACATTATTAACTGACTGAATAGTTGGAGCCTCGGACTTAGTGTCTTGGAATCTAACTAGGTGATAGACACAACCTTTGGATATTAGCCTTTTGGCTTTGAGATAGGAGATAAAATGACTCTTGGGAGATACCAAACTCTCGGACCACGCAAAAACTGGTTCATCAAGAAACTGAAACTTGACCATACGGGTACGATAGTCTATAGATACATAACAAGAATGAAGCTAATCCATACCCAGAATAAAGTCAAAATCCACCATGTCTAACTCTATCAAACTAGCAAATATGACTATGAATAAAAGTAACAAGACAGTCTCTATACACTTATTTAGCAACAATTGACTACCCTACTGGGGTAGAAACTAGGAAAGGCTTGGGAATTTTTTCGAGAATTATTTTAAAATTCATAGCTACAAGTGTGGTCACATAAGAAAGACTTGACTCGGGGTCCAACAACACATAAAAATCAAGACAAAAGACATAGAGCATACCAATAACAACATCAGGGGAATTCTTCTGCTCCTGATGGGATGGTAAGGCATAGAATTTGTTCTGGCACTAACTGCCAGCAGTGTTATATAAAGCGCCTTGAATAGGGGAGGGATGAGGTACAGGGGCTGGTGCACTAGTAGTCTGTGCCTGATATCGGGTATCTCTATTCCCTTGTCTAGCATGCGGACAATCTCTAAGTCTTGGCCCTACTTGCCACAACCAAAATAAGCCCTTAAATCTGTGAAACACTCACTGGGATGATCCCTACCATACTTAGCACAAGAAAGATAATGGGATCTATTACGAACACTGTTCTGTGACCTAGACATAAAAGACTTTCCCCCTTGATCATGCCTGCCTCTAGGCGTGGGAGAACTAGCTGATGAAGATGTTGGAATAGGCGGACGTCTCTAAAATTGCAGGTGGTTCCCTCCATGGAACCTAGGCTGACTATACTTATGCTACTTAGGTCTAGCCCTCTTGTTACCCCTCACTCTGTCTCTCTCCTTTATCTTATCTGCCTCTATCTACTGGTCATGCATCATCAACCTAGCCAGATCCATATCCCTATGCAACATCACAGTCCTACACTCTTTCAGTACCAAACTAGAAACACCTATCACAAACTTACTCATACCAGCTCGGGTGTCAGAAATTAAATCAGGAGCATACTTAGCTAACTGGTTGAACTTAAAGCAGTACTCTTTAACAGTCATAGAGCCCTACCTCAAGTTCAAAAACTCCTCAATCTTTATTTTCCTCATCTCAAGCGGAAAGAACTTGTCCAAGAATGCATCTTAGAACACCTGCCAAGTCATAGGAGCAACACCCTCATCTCTACCTTTTCTCCAAGATACAACCCAGTCATAAGCAATGTCTTTCAATCTATAAGATTCTAACTCAACATTTTCTTCCTTAGAAATATGCATCACCTGTGTGATCTTTCTCATCTCCTCAAGGTACAAATATGGGTCCTCATCTGCCTTAGACCCATAAAACTCTGGCGGATTCATCCGCATGAAATCACAAATCCTAGCCGTAGGTACATCACCTCACTACTAATCTACAACAGTGGCTTAGTTATTGGCCCAAACATTAGCAATGACTGTTAGGGCTAACAACTAAAAGGCCGCCTAAAACTCAGCATGAGACTCTATCTCATTCAAGGGATTAACAGGCTGGGGTTTCTCATTATCATATCTATGGGCATCCGCTCTTTGAAGAGGCATTTGCTGAAATAGGAGAGCATGAATTATCAGATGAGAGGGATAACTATAGGCACGACCGAATCTAAAAGAAAAAAAATAATTTTTTCCTAAAATGTCTTATAGCCTCTTGCTCATAGATGTGGCGGGCTACACACCGATGATCAAAACTCTACTCAACGTGGCTTGTCAGACTCCATAGGACTCCTTTAAAACCTTAGTCTCTGATACCAAGTTTTTAATGACCCAAAATCATCCCTCGGGATGTTACATTGTGCTTAAGGCTACAAGTAGCCCCAAGCTAACCCTTTGAGCCTGTCAACATATAATAGCTCATTTCAAGAAGAAATCAACAAAACACTGGCAGTGTCATATCAAATGAAAGGAAATACAAAAATAATACTTGGTCCAAATGACCACAATACTAGAAATCTTGACACAACAACTAGCATCATGTCGGCAGGTACATAAATTAATTTGATAGATATTGGTTTATACAATTCTTGTTGTAAGAACTTGGCATTAACACATATAAATCATCATGTAGAAAATAAAATGAGGAGCGCTACAAAGTGAAGAAATCGAGTCTTGGTTTTGATATGTTTGACTTTGTTGTTGCATATCCCGAAATTAATAATTGGTTCTAGTTGATGTCACAGCCCCAAACTTGCTGGAATAAGAGGTTAAAATGCCTTACATATTACTATTAATTAATACTTTATTTAATTACATTTTCTTATTGATTTTTTTATCACGTAATCCAAAATATTTGATAATATGTGCAACACATCGATGTTATTTTTTACTACCTCCGAAAGAAGGCCAAGTTTCAAACACAAGAATAATACAAATACACGATAGACAATTATTTGTACAAAGTTTACATCAAAAATATCTACGATAGGTATTGTCAACAACAACTAAAAGTTTCCCAAAAAGAGGAATGCTTAATCAACATCATCAAAGATTCTAGCATTCCGGCTAGCTTACCTTGGAATTTGATCGACGAAGTGTACATCCCAATCAATTATAGTGATGAATTCCCTTGGGTTTTGGATGTCGTCGTTCTAAAAGAGAGGCGCATTCGAGTTTATAACTCGATGTCACGAAGGAGACATTCCAGGACGTTGTCTGAGATATAAAAGTTGGCCAAAATATTACCTACTTATCTTGATATGAGTGGAATTATGGACCAAAAGGTTTGTACTGATTGGTCGACAATTGAAGTATACCGAGATAAAATGGCTAATCCATTTGATGTACAATATGTTAAAGGAATTTCTCAACAAACCATTGGTAGCCTGTAATTTTAAGTGTCATGATTTAGTTTTATTTCAAAAATTTCACAACGTTTGCATGAACTGCAAGATATGGATTATCTGTTTTTTTATAAAGCAGGGATTGCGATCCGTTTGTTGCCACTTACACCGAGTATTTGAGCGATGGATTACAAGTATCAAATGATGGACTTGATTCCGGATTACTCCCCAAAAGATATGTTGCTCTTCTATGGAAATACGGAGAAGCGAAAGCTCAGAAGCCGTATGCAACCGGCGTTAAGGATCCACGACGACCAAAGCTGAATTTTGTAGCACCGGATAAATAATAACTTATCCATATTGATTAGATCTGTATAGCTTGAGTCCGTCAATGTAATAACCTATCCTCCTTGGTTTAATTTGTTGATTTATTTATAGAGTAGATCATTTGTACCCATAATAATTTTTTTTATATTTCATTTATTTGTTGAGTTATTTCATGTAATTTTTGAAGGCTTCAATTTATTTTATCCTGTCTATGAATATAAATAATCCTTATTTTTGAACATGTTAATTGAATTGGAGTACTAGAATCAAATATAGCAAAAGATAATACATCTGCTGCAACAGACGACATATCTTATCATACAGATTTAGACATATTTTGCAACAAGAGATGCAACACGTAGGTCATCTGCTGGAAATTATATAACAGCTTTTCCTACTTTTTTTATTTGCTCCAACAGATTACCAATCAGTTGCAACAGATAGATTATATATTACAACAGATCGTATATCTGTTGGGACAGATAGACTGGGAACATCTGCATAATGCAACAGATGACCAATCTATTCCAACAGATAATTAATCTATCACAATAGGTACTATATCTGTTACGACAGATATAAAATCTAGTGCATTATAAAAATTCAACTTGTCCAGACATAAAAATCATTGCCACTACATGTAAAGTGAATTGGCTTGAAATTAAAATTTGTTATCGTGTTCATTTCTGTATTTATACATGTTCTTTTTTATAAATGGGCTCCAACCATTTAGTTAGTACCCCATATACCCAGACCCATTGCATCTTTCCCATAATGGTGTCACACACACCGATCATTTATGTGTCGATCAGCAAGCACTTGATGTATGCAAGTGAGTATGGCCCGCACGCTGCACCAGTTGTATTTCTTGGGGGCTGGATGTTCTTATTTTGACCTTTAAAATTCCATGATTCCTTCACCAAGACTTCATCTAGCAAATGATCCATTAGCTTACTCTGTGTCAACAACTTAGGCAACAACTTCAAGAGTGGATGCATGTGGGTTAAAAACATCTTCTCGCTGAAGATAGGTAAGTTACAGTTATAAACCTTAATCTTTCCCTCGTATAGTAGTATCTCAATAGTGAGAAAATGTATGACATCTACATTCATAACTGCAAAAATTCTCTTTGCCTTGGTCCAGCTCTTGTCGTGTGGATATGGCCTCTTTCCTCTAACATAGTTAATCGCTTCTTCATCCCATTAGAACGTAGAAACTAACTGATCAAATCCCGAGCCATCAAAATCAGCTATCTTATAGATTTTAGCATACCTATCCTTGAAATTATTGTAGAAGTTGATGTTGGGCGTATATACACGCCTAAGAACCATAATTTACCCATATTTCAGCTAAGTTTTGAGGACAAAATATATAATTCCTGCACTTTTAGTCCATTTTCATTTAAGTGAGCTGACTTACGTGATTAGCATGTTTTTCAGGTATTAATTATGAAGATTTCAGCACTTTATGGACTTATGAGCAGCAAAGGAAAACTTCACATTAGAGGGAAGGCAGCTTTTGGACTGAAAGTGATGCATGGGAACTTTTTCCCGGGCAAACCCAGTAATTTTAAAGACTTAACGATGCAGTAGCAACCTAGTTAGATAAGGATACTATAAAAACCTTATTGCTGAATTTTTCAGCATTATTATTAGACTATTAGCATTCGACATTCTACATTATTCACGTTACAGATTCTGTAAGTAGGGAGACAGAAAAACACGGCTTTCTTGAGCAACAGATAGAGGGAAAACGTCATCCCCTTCTTGACACAAAACCATCTTTATTGTGTTGATTGTTCTAGTTTTGGTACGATGATGATGTCTACTTTGATTTCCGTTGTATCCATGAATAGCTAAACTTTTCTATTAGGGTTATGGAAACCTTGTAAGATACTATCTATTACTATGAGTTTGTGAATTCTTGATGTGTATGCTACTTATATCATTACTCTCTTCGTTTAAATTGAATTCTTATGGTTGCAAACGTAGGAATATGCCAGTATATCATTAACTTGTTTGAGAGAAAAGTTACATGTTTGGAAAAGAGAGTGTGACAAGAAAATAGGGTTTCCAACTCCTATTTACACATTTATGCCTTAACCGGATTAACTTTCTTGGAGAATTTGTACCATTAGTTATACACTTTAGGCTCGAGAGAGATAAAGTGAAATAAATCCTTGATGGTTGGGAAACACTTGGATGTACAATTAGAATACGAATCTCTATAAGTGCATGCATGTCTAAATTCCGCATTACTCATAGTTAATAGATAAGTAGAAATTACAAGGTGGACATAACCCTAACTTATAATTGTCTATGATTAAATCTTACTAAATACATCATCTCATTCGTTACTTTGATATTAGTAATTCACGCATAATCAAATCCCTCCTTTTTCCGTGGAATTTTCGACCAACAGTCTACTAATAATTGCAACACCTAGTGACCAAGTATTCCCTGTGGGATTCGACACCCAACCCAGTTGGGTTCTATATTTGACAGCGACCGCTTACACTTTCTAACGAGAGTTGTAATTTGAGCGTTATCAAATTTTGGCACTGTTGCTGGGGAATACGGTTGTCAACTAAGTTTGTGATAGTTAATAGACCCTTTGGTCAAAGATTCTCGAAATTTACTTTTTGTTTGTTATTTTTGTTTTGTTCAGGTTTTGTGGAGTGTATGCCAAAGACACGAAGTTCTGGTCAACTGTTATTACCTCTAAATCCTGAACCACATCTTATTGGCAGAATGGATGCGCAACGAAACCTTGAATGGATGGCTGCTCAACAGGAGCAAGATCGATTAGTTGCATTGGCAGCTGCTCAAGTTCATCAACAGAATATTGATAACCCAGGTCGTACAACAAATTTGGATAATGAGGACCTGGGTGATGATGAGCTACTTAATCCAAGGCATGCAGATGAGGTGGCAGTGCCTGTGAATAGGAGAAATCGTTAAGATAGAATAAGACCTGAACGCCGAGCTGTGCAGGTTTCTTTTGATGATAATCATGACGATTTGGATGGAGCTGGTGCCACAGGGGCTATTATTCCTCCGCCCTTGGCACCCGGAGCCAAGTTCAATATCACAAGCACTATGATTTAGCTATTGAAACTCAAAGGGTTATTTGGTGGACTTGCAAGCGATGATCAGAATATGCATCTGATCAATTTTATCTCAACATGCAAGTCATTTGACAATCCAGGAGTTGGACAGAATGCAATTAGGCTGTGCTTATTTCTATTATCTCTATCTGGAGAGGCAACTCTATGGTTGAACGGGCTAACTCCTGGCTCTATTACTAATTGGAGGCAACTGAAAGACGCTTTCCTAGAAAGATTCTTTCTACCATCCAAGAGAGCACAATAAAGAGATGAGATAAGCAATTTTTGACAACTTCCAACTGAAGCTCTCCACGAAACATGGGAGAGGTTCAAGAAGAAGCTTATGAGGTGACCAAATCATCAGATGACCAATATCCACTTGATGGAAACATTATATAGGGCTTTGAACTCGGTGACTAAGCCAGTGGTTGATAATGCTGTGGGTGGGTCATTCATGGACCTTACTTTTAATGAAGCAAGTGATATTCTAGATCGTATGACAAAGTAGAGTAGAGCTTGGCATACCAAGGATTCTGAGGTAGCAAGCTCTACTGTATCTATTGGCATGACTGCAGAACAGAGACGAAGAGAAGAGGAACGTGACCAAGATATGGCTCACATGAAAACACAAATGGACCTTCTTACCAAGTATTTATTATCAGGGAAGACAAAAAAGGTCAAGGCTGTTGCATCACAGGGTAGAGTTAAATCCGATTCTGAGGAGAAAGTAAATTATTTGAATAATCAGGGGGCTTTCCGAGGCAATGCCCAAGGAAACCAAGGTCAGAACTATTATGAAAAATCTGGATATAAGAATAAGACTGACAGGAGTGGTTTGTATATTCCTCCTGAGAATTGTGAGGCTGCGGAATCTGGATCTGTAAAGATGTCCATGGAAGATATGATGGCTAAGTTATTGAAAGGAGTGGAGGCAACCAACACGGGAGTGACTGAGGTAAAGAATGATTTGTCCTCAATAAATCAATTGGTTGATTCACACTTTATTTTAATAAAACAGTTGGCACAACAATTGAGTCAACTTTCAGCGGCACTCAATCAAAGAAAAGCTGGCACCTTACCTAGCGACACTGTGCAAAACCCAAGGAATGATGGATCATGTATGGCTATTACTACTAGGAGTGGCAAGGTGTTGGAAAATCCATCCAAAGGCAAGCAGGTGGTTGATAATATAGAAGAGAATGTTATTGAAGCAGATTGTGATGATTCTGTAGAAGCCGAAAATCAGACTGAGAACATTTATGATGTTACTCCTAGATGTCTGCAGCCTGAAAAGATCGATAATCGGAAGCAAGATAAAAAGAAAGTGGTGGAGAAAACTCTTTCCCTTTCACCACCACTTTTTCCTCAGAGACTGAAGCAGGAAGCTGATGACACCAGGTTCAGTAAATTCATGACTATGTTGAAGTAGCTGACTATTAATGTGCCTTTGATGGAGGCGCTGGAGCAGATGCCAGGGTATGCCAAATTCATGAAGGACCTTTTGACAAAGAAGCGGGCAGCAAGCTAAGAGCCGGCAGATAATGTTTATCATTGCAGTGCAATTGCCACGAGGTCTTTAGTACAGAAAAAGGCAGATCCTGGTGCTTTCACTATTCCTTGCACAGTGGGATCTATGAATTTTGCTAAGGCATTGTGCGATTTGGTAGCTAGCATCAATTTGATGCCACTATCCATTTACAAAAAGTTGGGGTTGGGCGATCCTACACCAATCAATATACGGCTTGTGATGGCAGATAGGTCAGTAAAATGACCTGTTGGTATCTTATATGATGTATTGGTGATGGTTTCTACCTTCATTTTTCCTGCAGACTTTGTGATTTTGGATTGTGAGGTGGATTCTGAAGTTCCCATAATTTTGGGGCATCCTTTCCTTGCAACAGGAAGTGTGCTTATTAATTTAAGAGCTAATGAACTTTTATTTTAGATGAATGATGAAGTGGTCCATTTTTATGTATTCAAATCAATGAAGCAGCCAAAATATATGAATGTGTTCTCTGTAGCTGAAGTTTATTATGAAGATGAGAAAGAATTATCTGTAGAGAAGCAGCTTATTGTTGAGCCATTAGCTTCTGTGCTTAGGAATTTTGAGCGTGAGGATGTTGAAGATTATGAAGAAATTATTTGTGCTCTAACAGGAATAGGGTCATATTCTCATACTCCTAAGAAGCTGGAACTTGATCTTAAGAATCGACCTTTACCACCAGCGAAACCATCCATTGAAGAGCCACCAATGCTAGAATTGAAGGAGCTGCCCAGTCATCTAAAGTATGCATTCTTGGGAAGTGGAAATACACTTTCGATTATTATTGCGGCTAATTTGGGTGAGCAGAAAGTAGAGGCTCTCATCTCTTTTCTGAAAAGGTACAAGAAAGCCATCGATTGGACTATTGCTGATATAATTGGTATCCCTCTTGGGATATGTATGCACCAGATTCAGTTCGAAGAAAATTGATTGCCCACCATTGAGCATCAACGGCATTTGAATCCACCTATGCAAGAGGTGGTGAAGAAGGAAATTATTAAGTGGTTAGATGCAGGGGTGGTGTATCCAATCTCAGACAGTAAATGGGTGAGCCCAGTACAATGTGTGCCCAAGAAAGGGGGCATGACGGTAGTCGCAAATAAAAAGAATGAGCTAATTCCACTCAGACCTGTCATAGAGTGGAGAGTGTGCATGGACTACCAGAAGCTGAATTCGTGGACGCTAAAGGATCACTTCCCAATGCCATTCATGGACCAAATGTTTGATCGATTGGCAGGGAAGGGATGTTTTTGTTTCTTAGATGGTTATTCCGGCTATAATCAGATTTGCATTACTCCTGAAGATCAAGAGAAGACCACTTTTACATGGCCGTATGGTACGTTTGCCTTCAAACGTATGCCATTTGGGCTATGTAACGCACCTGCCACTTTTCAGCGTTGTATGATATCTATTTTTTTTATATGGTTGAAGACACCTTGGAGGTGTTCATGGATTATTTTTCAGTTGTAGGTGAGTCGTTTGATTCATGCTTGGCAAATCTGAGTATGGCTTTGCAGAGATGTGTTGAATTCAACTTAGTGCTAAACTGGGAGAAATGCCATTTTATGGTTAAGGAAGGCATTGTTCTTGGGCATAAAGTCTCTGAAAGACGAATTGAGGTTGATCGAGCCAAGATTGAAGTTATCGAGAAACTACCACCTCCAATTTCTGTAAAGGGAGTTTGTAGTTTCCTCGGTCATGCAGGTTTTTATCGGAGGTTTATTAAAGACTTCTCCAAGATTGCTAGTCAATTATGCAAACTTTTGGAGAAGGATGCAAAGTTCGACTTCGGTGAAGATTGCTTGAAGGCATTTGAATGCCTCAAATGGAAGTTAGTTAAAGCTCCTATTATTGTAGTGCCTGATTGGTCTCTACCATTTGAAGTTATGTGTGATGCAAGCGGGGTAGATTTTGGTGCTATACTTGGTCAGAAAAGAGAAAGGCTATTTCATCCAATCTACTATGCGAGCAAGGCCTTGAATGGAGCCCAGAAGAACTATACCATTACGGAATAAGAGCCTCTAGCAGTTGTTTATGCTTTTGAAAAGTTCAGTGCTTACTTGTTGGGAACCAAAGTGGTGGTTCATACAGATCATGCAGCTCTGAGATATCTAATTGCGAAGAAGGATGCTAAGCCAAGGCTAATTAGGTGGGTGTTACTGCTTCAAGAATTTGATTTTGAGGTAAAGGATAGAAAAGGTTGCGAAAACCAAGTAGCTGATCATCTATCTAGACTTAAGAGTGAGTACATAGCACAACCCGACCTTAAGATTGATGATGCATTTGCCGACGAAGAGATCCTAGCCACAATGGTGGAAGACTTATCGTGGTATGCAGACTTTGCGAACTACGTGGTAAGTAAAGTGATGCCTGAGAATCTCTCCTTTCATCAAAAGAGAAAGTTCATGCCTGATGTGAAACACTACTTCTGGGATGAACCATATCTTTTTCGACAATGTGTTGATGGTGTTATCAGGCGATGCATCTCAGATGTGGAGGTACCAAGCATATTGGAAGCAAGCCATGCTTCCCAAGTTGGGGGTCACCATGCAGGTGATCGGACAGCCAGGAAGGTACTGCAAAGTGGTTATTATTGGCCTTCATTATTCAAGGACGCCTACAATTTTGTAAGAAGATATGATCAGTGTCAGAGGCAAGGCGCTATTTCAAAGCACCATGAGATGCCCATGTTTAAAATTCTTGAAGTAGAGCTATTTGATGTATGGGGTATTGATTTCATGGGCCCATTTGTGAGTTCATTTGGGATGAAATATATCCTAGTTGCTGTGGATTATGTATCCAAATGGGTCGAAGCAGTAGCGCTGGCTGATAATGAAGGTAAGCGTGTTGTAGCGTTCTTAAAGAGAAATATCTTCTCTTGTTTTAGGGTACGACGTACCATTATAAGCGATGGAGGATCACATTTTTGCAACAAGTTGTTCCGAGCCGTATTGGTGAAATATGGGGTCAAGCAACATAAGGTCGCTACACCTTACCACCCACAAACTAGTGGGCAGGTAGAGGTTTCTAATCGGGAGATCAAGCTGATCCTTGGTAAGACTGTAAATGCTAGTAGGAAAGATTGGTCTCGAAAGCTGGATGATGCCTTATGGGCTTATAGGACTGCGTTCAAGACACCAATTGACATGTCACCTTACCAACTAGTTTATGGGAAGGTTTGTCACTTGCCAATTGAGTTAGAACATAAAGCACTTTGGGCATTGAAGCGGCTTAACCTGAATTGGGATGATGCTATTAATCTGAGATTGGAAGAGGTGAATGATATGTATGAATTCCGTCTACATGAATATGAAAAAGCAGACCTCTACAAGGAACGGATGAAAAAGAACCATGATCGGAGGATTATCCAACGAAACTTTCAGAAGGGTGATTTGGTACTTGTTTTTAACTCCAGACTGAAGCTATTTCCAGGTAAGTTGAAGTCTAAATGGTCTGGTCCATTTAAAATTAGCCAAGTCTACTCGACTGGAGTAGTAGAGTTAGAAAACAATGACGATAATGTCTTTAAGGTGAATGGCCAATGAGTGAAGCCATATATCGGTCCACTTGACTCGATAAAATGTATGGCCACCATCTATCTCGATGAAGTCTAAGTAATCGAGATAACTATGTCGTGCCGCAACAATAAATCAAGCGCTACATGGAAGGCAACCCATCGTCTTTAATCGTTTTGTTTTACTAGGAGTTTGTTTTTGTTAAATAAAAATCCAAAAAGAAGAGTCGAGCCACGACCAAAACTAAGGCGCTTGGTGGGAGGCAACCCATCTTTCTAATCGTTTTTGTTGTTTTTGATTAAGTGTAGGTGCAAGACGTACAAAGGAGAGGATTAGTCCCAAATTTTGATTTGAAAGTGAGCCATGTTTAAGGTGGTAAGTTAGGAATGAAAGAGCAAAGATTATCGGTTAGGCATTGCCTATGCTAATCTAGGCAATGGACAAGGCAATGCCTATGCAAATCTAGGCAATGGACAAGGCAATTCCTATGCCAAACTAGGCAATGGACAAGGCAAGGCCTATACCATTGCCTATGCTCACTGCCTCACATAGGCAACGGACAAGGCATTGCCTATGCAAATCTAGGCAATACCATAGGCGCCGCCTATGCCAATCTAGACAATACCATAGGCGCCACCTATGCTATTGCCTATGCTCACTGTTTCAACTAGGCATTGACAAAGGCGTCGTCTATGCCCAACTAGGCATTGACAAAGGCACCGCCTATGCTAAGCATAGACATAGCATTAGGCGCCGCCTACGTATACCTTTTTGTCTCCTAAACCCGATTTTACATGGATCAAACCCGACCCATGGCTTAGTCTATAAATAGATCCCCAATCTTAGAACATAATCCCATTGTTTTCTCAAGATAGGCGCCGCCCAACCTTCCAAATTCTCTCAAAGTTTTTCGTTTTTTTTGCTCATCTAATCTTGCAAGCTCATCTTTCCAAACCATCACCAAGTAAGTTATTATTTTATATTTCGTAGTTGTTGAAATGCTACGTTTATAATGATTTATTAGATTTTGAAGTGGTGTTTGGTGATAAGAATATGGTTGGTTTGTTATGATACATCAAGTTGAGTGAAAGAATACGTGTGGGTGTTCTTGACTTTGTTCCGACTTGTATTTGATTGTTATACACTGTCATATTGTTATGAAGTTGAAATTGTGAAGTTCATACATAATCTTGAAAGTTGAAAGCTTGAATGTTTGAATGACTCGTTCATCGAGATACCGATCATGATTGACCACAACTATAAGATGGTGTGATTATTTCTATGCAATAACATGATACGATCTTTATGTGGTGGTCTTGTTCAAAAAGTGCATTCATCCAAACATGAAAGTATAGTCAAGATTATATAAAAGTATAACTGTGCTAAACATGTTGTTGGAACATATCGCCTAAATGTATGTAAATGAAGTCTGAGTAATCGACATTACTCGCTTAATTAGTCTGTGCAAACAAGTTAATTGTGGGGTGGTGCCTTTACTATTTTTTTTTGATTGAATCTTCTGAGATGAAGCTAACATGACTCTATTGTGATCTCAGGTAGAATGGCACCAAAAGGACGACAAGGAAAAGAAAAAGTGTCCACCTCACAGAAAGGTCAGAAAAGGGGAAGAAAAGATCAAGCTGAGTCCTCCTCTATACAAATACCTCGATGTACTTTCAGGATAAAGTGGGTCCTAGAGGAGGAAGAAAAGGAGTGGTACAAGAACAACAAAGTAAAGAAATATGTTCACGTGGATTTGATGCAAAAGGAGAGTCTAGCAAAGAGAGAGCCCCGCATTTTGGCTAAAATCATGGCGCTAAATCTTGATTTCATTCTCCGAGATATGGGGGAATTCAATATTGATTTAACATGAGAGTTTTATGCCAATTGGTATCCAAAGACTACCGGAAGTTAAGTGAAGATTCGAGGTCAAGTTTTACAACTGAACGCGGAGTTCTTCAACTCTTTTCTGGGTCTTCCATCTATGGATCCATCACCGCTCAAGGAGCTTTATCACAGACCTCCCTACAGTGCAATCAGACACACACTGCGCCGAACAAGGTCAATGGCATAGTGGATTCATCACAAGGATAACGGTCGGCACAATACCTTCCCGTATGCTTCTTGAACAAAGAAGCTCGTATATGGTTGAGGATAGTCAACTCTTGCTTGATTCCTGGGACACAGTACACAAAGATCACACATGATAGAGTATTCTTGGTGTACGCTCTGATGATGAATATCCCCATCAATATTGGTACGGTTATACGATCATCAATGCGTTAGGCAAGGCTGCACAAATGATCCCATTTCAGCTTTGGCAATTTGTTGACTGCGATCTTAAGGAAGGAGCACATTGAAGAGGAATCTGCAGATCATAAGCTTCCACACAACCCAAAGAAGGTTGATCTCACGAAAATGAAAGAGCCTGAAACTGGTCATGGCATCAACCTTACCACTGCAGAAAGACATGCTCGTGATAAAAGTTTTTTTTGCCATCTATATGGCATGACTCGGTTTACCATGATGAGTGGGGGTCATGTTCTGACTGATGTAGAACTTCAGCAGTTGGATTATGACTACCCGATGAATGAGCATGCGCGGGCCATGTGTGGAGTGGGGGTACATTTTGAGGAACCTCTCGATGATGACATGCCAACTGATGATGATTGCCGACTGCCAGACTCAGATGTGGAGGACAACTCTGAGGATGACGACTCTGATGACGATTCTGACGCAGGGGGTATGACCCCAGACATAGAAGAGGAGTCCGACTAATAAGGTTTTCCTTATTTATTTTTCACTGAGGGTAGTGTGTCCCGTCTAAGTGTGGGGTGCTGGTATTTGTATGCTATACTTCTTTACCTACATTTATTCTTATTTGTTTGAATTAGTCGTAGTTAGTTAGTCGTAATTAGTTAGTTAAATTTTTTGCATGAAATTGTTCTGATAGACGGCATGGTATTATGACAAGAGTTTGTGCTCATTACTATTGAGACATTAAGCTCTAGGTGTGACTCACTGTGTGATAATTGTGTGGTTTAATTCATTCATCTGTTGGGTCAAAAGTCTATAATGCTCCCAATTAAGTTGACCATATGCCTTGTGTGTGTGAGGTTATATCATATTCTGTGTCGTGACTGATGCTAGAACTTGCCTGGTATGTGTGTAAAGCGAAATAAAGAGTGTGAGTTTAGGAGATGATTTAGGCATCTCTTTGGCAGCCCTGAATTTGTTTACCTTATTTTTACCTACCCTTGTACATTATCCTAGTTAACCCTCTTTGAGCCTTTAGCTATTTTCTTTGACAGCCTCATATGTAGCCTAATTCATTTTTTTTTCAAGACCATAATTTGATCCAAATTCCTAAGCGCTTTAAATTGTAGGGTCATGTGACAAAATAAGAGAAAATTGGGAGAGAGTGAACCCTCAGGTGCTTATTGGTACTTGAAAATGTGGTGAAAAAGAGTGGCTATCATAGAGGTGTTTTATAAAAAAAAATAAAAATAAATAAATAAATAAATAAAAATTAAAAAAAAAGAAATAGAAAAACAAAAAAGATAGTTGTGTTTATGATTGAATAACAAAATAGGTGAAAAGGGGTTGGTAGATGAAAGAAAGGTAGAAGGGTTGTTAAATGAGACTGTAAATGGCATAACGTAGTGTATTAAAGCGTTTAGGGAACATAGTCACTATTTCTGGCCAAATACAACCTGTAAAAGACCTATTTGATCCTAAACTTTGCATTCTGATATTAGTGGAGCATTACACTAAGGGCAAGCCTATGGTCATCAGCTGCAATATAAGAATTCTTTGTGAGAGTGAGAGCAAGGAGAATATTATACCCATGTTTAGAAAAATGCAAACTTGTGAGTGATTATGGGTGATATCTTGTGTGAGACACACATGGTTGATGATTGTTGGGTAGTTTTGTATGATTCTTTGTAGCTTAACTTGTGAACACGAATTAACCATCCTCACGAGTCTATGTTGAAGGTTGAATTGTTTCTAGTAGTGATCAAGAAACCTACTCTTTGTTAATAATTGTCGTGCATGTCTTGAGGATAAATTTTGTATTGCTATTGTGAAATTCTAGTTAGGTGTTTGCATGGATGTTATATTTTGTTCGAGGACGGACAAAGATTTAAGTGTAGGGTGGTGATGTTGGGTGTATTTAGACGCCTAAGAACCATAATTTACCCATATTTTAGCTAAGTTTTGAGGACAAAATATATAATTCCTGCACTTTTAGTCCATTTTCCTTTAAGTGAGCTGACCTACGTGATTAGCATGTTTTTCAGGTATTAATGATGAAGATTTCAGCACTTTATGGACTTATAAGTAGCAAAGGAAAACTTCACATTAGAGGGAAGGCAGCTTTTGGACTGAAACTGATGCATGGGAACTTTTTCCCGGGCAAACCCAGTAAGGATGCAGTAGCAACCTAGTTAGACAAGGATACTATAAAAACCTTATTGCTGAATTTTTCAGCATTATTATTCAATTATTAGCATTCGACATTCTACATTATTCACGTTACAGATTCTGTAAGTAGGGAAACAGAAAAACACGGCTTTCTTGAGCAACGGATAGAGGGAAAACGTCATCCCCTTCTTGACACAAAACCATCTTCATTGTGTTGATTGTTCTAGTTTTGGTATGATGATGATGTCTACTTTTATTTCTGTTGTATCCATGAATAGCTAAACTTTTCTGTCAGGGTTATGGAAACCTTGTGAGATACTATCTATTTCTATGAGTTTGTGAATTCTTGATGTGTATGCTACTTATATCATTACTCTCTTCGTTTAAATTGAATTCTTATGGTTTCAAACGTAGGAATATGCCAGTATATCATTAACTTGTTCGAGAGAAAAGTTACATGTTTGGAAAAGAGAGTGTGACAAGAAAATAGGGTTTCCAACTCCTGTTTACACGTTAATGCCTTAATCGAATTAACTTTCTTGGAGAATTTGTACCATTAGTTATACACTTTAGGCTCGAGAGAGATAAAGTGAAATAAATCCTTGATGGTTGGGAAACACTTGGATTTACAATTAGAATACGAATCTCTATAAGTGCATGCATGTCTAAATTTCGCATTACTCATAGTTAATAGATAAGTAGAAATTACAAGGTGGACATAACCATAGCTTATAATTCTTTGTGATTAAATCTTACTAAATACATCATCTCATTCGTTACTTTGATATTAGTAATTCACGCATAATCAAATCCCCCCTTTTTCCATGGAATTTTCGACCAACAATCTACTAATAATTGCAACACCTAGTGACCAAGTATTCCCTGTGGGATTCGACACCCAACCCAGTTGGGTTCTATATTTGACAGCGACCGCTTACACTTTCTAACGAGAGCTGTAGTTTGAGCGTTATCAGAAGTTGAGGTCCATTATCCTATCGACAACATCATAAGCATCTGGATACGCTAATTGCCTGCCCCTAATGAGGCAGATAATTTCATCAACACACTATGGTATAAGAAAATAATTTTTAAATAGGTTAGTAATTATAAAAAATAAAAATACAGTGAAAAGAATTTGATGCAGAGGGTTCTATGAATTAGTTCACATATTATCCAGCTAACGCAACTTATACAACAGATGTGTATTATATTACAACAGAATACCAAGTTGTTGCAAAAAATTACACATCTGCTGCGTAGATTCTTCTTCATGGAGTAGATTGGAAGGCTAGGTTAGCAACAGTAAACTTACCTTGTCCTCGTACCACACACACATATTTGTCATATTCGAGAAGTCTTTGGCGGTAAATTAATGCATAGTGTATTCTTTTTGAACCTTCATCTTGATTAATTCTTCCAGTTCCTTAGGCATGGTGTATTCTTTTTGAACCTTCATCTCGATGAATTCTTCCAGTTCCTTCTTCTTCTTCTTTCCAAGCACTGTGAATATGTCCACCTTCTTCGGCGGCCCCTAAACTTCAACAACTATTGGAGCGGGGAGAGTTGCATTTTTTTCTGATTTTAGAATGGAGAGAATTTGTCTAATTTTTCTTAACTTCCTCATAAACTCCACTGTAGGAGTGTATGGCTTCCATACCTCATTGGATGGTATGACACCCCTTCTGGATTTCAACTCCTCAGTAGCTTCAGCAATAGCCTCTAGATTTTCAAGAAGTTTATCCTCTCTGTCCTTCCACACTTTGCATTTGCAATGAGAACATAAGGGTGAGGAGGGGTGAGAGGGACCACTGTAAGGATGGAAGGGACCGGTGTAGGGGTGAGAGGGAGGACCTGTGCAAGGGGTGTTTTCAAACATATTTATTTTTTAATAAGCACCAACATGCTCATAATCATGACTGGAAGCTGCATCAGGATGGATGCTACCTTCACAAACAACTCCACCAGCAACAACCCAAGAAAAATCACTCAGATCTGTTGCAGTTTGAGGTTGGTCTTGAAGAGCTTCAATGTTAGGCTGATCTTGCCTAACTGCTCTTCTTATGGATGTTGCTCCATCTAATTCCTTCTTTATTTACTCCATCGTTGGGTCATTTGTATCAACAAGACCCAGAGTAAGAAAAGAAGTCATCCCCAGCTCATCAATGGTAGGCACAATCCAAGGATACACAACCTATAAAAAAAGACAAGAGGAATTTAAATCATATAATAATAATTTGCAGTCAGTTGGGTTACATGGATGTTAACACAACCAACTTATGCAACAGATAATCTAGCTACCACAACAACTGATCTATATGTTGAAACAAATTGATAATATGTTACATCAGATTACCCATTTATTGCATAATTTGCAGTAGATGGGTAATCTGTTGAGTAAGGTTCAGAGAATCAGAGCAACAGATGGTTAATCTATTATGAAATATGGATCGTCTATCACAAAAAATTACCCATCTATTGCACCAGTTGCAGTTGACGGGTAATTTGTTGCAACAGATGGAACATCTGTTTTAATATCTTTCTTTGATGAAAATTATTTTAGTTGAAAAAAGACATATTGTATCATCCGTAGGGTTAAAGAGATCAGCCTCGTTAATATTTTTTGTTGCTCTTTGCTGCAGCCAACCACCTAAGGATCCTTGGATGATAAACCTTATCCGGGTAATCCTTTAAATACTTTCGGAGGAGAGGAATGACTTCACATTCCCAAGCCTAAAAATTGTAAAAAGGAAGCAAGCAAAAAAAATAGTTATAACTATATTCAATAAAAATTAATGAATGAGTAAAAATAGTAATCAATTTTACCATGAAAGCCCAAGGAAAGCCGTATAATGTGGTCATCTTTGCCTTTAGCTTTTTTAGTAAATATTTGACAGTCAAGTAGTAGTTTTCGTATCCCCAAGGATAATCGTTGAATTTCCCAAAATCATCAGCAAACATCAACAAATCTTGTTCTATGACTTTCTTGACTTCTCTTTCCAATAAAACGGAATGGACAAACCAAACTAAGCATAATTTCTCCCTGTAGTGCTTTGGTATATCTTTATTCTTTAGATCCGCCATCAAATATTCCACTCTGTAGCTAGGTCCAATAATTCCCAACAACCCATCTATTTTTACCTTGTGTTTGTTGGACCCTTTGTGGGGTGTTTTCTTGATGATAGGTTCTTCTGGACGATCGCATCTCAAGCCTGTCACTATGGCAAACTCTTTCAACCCAAAACAAACTGGCATGCCACAGTAGTTGATCCAGACTTCATCCATATTTTTTTTTGCCCTCCTTGGGACCTCCATCATCCCCCGTATACTTGATCCTGCGCTTGAGAAGTCCATATACCATGATCATTGGGATAAGAAGAGGGCAGGCCCCAGACAACTCAAGAAAGTATGCAAAATAGCTCTTCTTAAAAAGTTCATCTATATTTTCCTTCTTCATAATACTCTTAAGTTTGTTAAAAGGTTTCCACAACTGACATTTAAGTACAACATCATGAAATACTGCGTGAGGGTTACTCATCGGCATCGAAACTCAAAAGCCAATGATACTAATAGTTTTGACAAAACCATGCTGGGATTTCGATGTTATTTCATGATCCATTGGTGAGAAGGAGTTATCACTTTCCTCAGCTTCATTTTGCCCTGACTGAGATTGTTCTGGAAGTTTCTCCAAATCTAGCTGTAGTCTAGCCTTTTTTGTTGGGTGGTTAAAAGTTGATCCACTTTCAGTTTTTTTTATTTTAGGAGATATCTTTTATCTACAAACAATAGAAAAACAAAACATACATTGCATTTGATGTTTGCATAATTTTTTAAAAAAAAAGTGAGATAAATTTCAATAAATTATTCTACGCCACATAACCAAAAAAAATACTTCAACGGACAACCCATTAGTTGGAACAGATGGGGAAACCAAATCTATTTAAAGACCTATTTAATATCTCCCAACAGATATTCCACTTGTTGCAACAGATGGACAAATTTCAATAAATTATTCTATGCCACATTACAAAATAAATACTCCAACGGATAACCCATCAGTTGGAACAAATGGGGAATCTATTTGAAGACCTATTTAATATCTCCCAACAGATCTTCCACCCATTGCAACAGATGGACCACCACCACCACAACCAATGCCACCAAGACCACCACCAATGCCATCAATACCAACACCAAGACCACCGACACCACCACCAAAAAACACAAATACCAACACCACCAACAACAGCTACCAACAACACCACAAACACCATCCAACAATACCACGATAGTCATCAAAACACTGAGAGAAAAACTAGGGTTTTCTCGCGTGCTTCCTACTTTTTTAGCATCAAAACTCAAAATTGTTAACCTATTCTCGAAGATAATACAATTAAAAGTCTTTTTTTTATCATTAACTAAAAACCCTATTTTTTAGAATAAAGAACAAATGTAGAACTCTTCTCAAACTTTGTTACCTATGAAGACAAAAAAAATAACAGATACAAGCGGGAATGAAGTCGAAAAAATAACTATATATGGACGTAAATGGGAAGAAAATCGACCTGTTTTAAAGGGTTGAGCAATATATTGAGTTGTTGTTATTTGTATTGTTGAGAGAGAGAGCAGAGCCTGAGAGAGAGAGAGAGAGACAGAGAGAGAGGGAGAGAAAAGAGTGAGAACTCTAGATTTGAAATGAAAAGTTTTTCATGCAAATGGATGATTTGTATAGGTTGATTTATAATTTTGGAAAAGAATGACTTAAAATTGCTAATTTTGTCCTAATTGATCTTAATTAATTTTAAAAAATTTAAAAGATATAATTTTTAGAACATTTAGTTGATGAGAACTCATTTCAAGTCAGAGTGATCGATCGACGACTCAGGTCGGTATGAACGGAATACCAACGTCATGCAATTGCAAAGACTCAATTGGATTTGTAGTTGACCTTGTGAGCTCATTAATTCATCCCTAGTTCTACCTAAATCAACTTAGGTACTATCAGTATCCTAACATTGAGTTGATCAGAACTCATTTCTACTCGAAGTGATCGATCGATGACTCGGGTAGGGATGAACGTAATACCAATGCCATGCAATTGCAAAGACTCGATTGGATTTGTAGTTGACCCTATTAGTTTATTCATTCATTCCTAGTTTCACCTAAATCAAATTAGTTACTATCACTATCCTAACATTGAGTTGATGAGAACTTATTTTAACTCAGAGTGATCGATCGACGACTCGGGTCGAAATGAATACAATACCAATGCTATGCAATTGTAAAGACTCGATTGGATTTGTAGTTGACCATGTGAGCTCATTCATTCATACCTAGTTCCACCTAAATCAACTTAGGTACTATCACTATCCTAACATTGAGTTGATAAGAACTCATTTCAACTCAGAGTGATTGATCGATGACTCGAGTTGGGATAAACGCAATGCAAACGCCATGAATTGTAAATACTCAATTGGATTTGTAGTTGACCCTTTGAGCTCATTCATTCATTCCTAGTTCCACCTAAATCAACTTAGGTACTATCACTATCCGAACATTGAGTTGATGAGAACTCATTTCAACTCAGAGTGATCGATTGATGACTCGGGTCAGGATGAACGTAATACCAACGTCATGCAATTGTAAAGACTCGATTGGATTTGTAGTTGAACCTGTGAGCTCATTCATTCATCCTTAGTTCCACCTAAATCAATTGTAATAAAATCTGTTGCAACAAATGACTGAGCTGTTAAAAATTTTCAAACAAATATTCATATATGTTGCAGTAGATGACATATCTGATTTAATTATCAAATAGATATTTGCATCTGTTATAACAGATGACTGAGCTATTAGAAATTTTCAAATAGCTATTTATATCTGTTGTAACAAATGACATATCTAATTTAATTAATTATCAAATGGACATTTTTATCTGTTGTCACAGATGACTGAGTTGTTGGAATTTTTAAATAGATATTAATATCTATTGCAACAGATGACTGAGATTTTCAGATTTCTAAACAAATATATAAATATATTGCAACGGATGATATATCAATTTGAAAATCCTTTTTTCTCTTTTAATTTTAAAACAAGCTTCTTTCCGAGTAAATAATATCATGTAGTACTTACTACTAAAGGCGGTAAAAAATATTTCTTGGATATCTCAAAAGTGAGTTCATTGAGTAGTCTTGTCTTGTATTTTCAATGTCACTAGTCTTAGTCTTCCTCGTGCCCCTAAAATTATTAATGAAATTAATGAATATTAAAAACCCTCACGTCTACGTACATAATACATCTATAGAAATTATCTCATCTTTTTCTTCAACTGCAGTTTATTTTATTAAACTCTCATCTTTTTCTTTCTCTCCTCTTTAGGGTCACAACCTTTTTTATCTCTTTTCTCTTCTCTTCTCATAAATATTCTTTTGGTTCTATACAATTTCATATCTTTCCTCGACTGATATTGCTGTTTTGATCCTCTTTTTGACATTAAGGTATGGTTCATTATTGCTCTTTCATTCTCGTCTTCTTCTTTGCAAGTTATTTACATCTGTTTTTTAATTTAATTACTATTTACCTATATTATACTTATTAAAAAAATTAAAGAAACTTTTAAGTGTTGAATAAACAAATGAGAATTTTTATTACAATATGCAAAAAAAGTCATCTGTTGGGAGAAGTTTAAAAGCCTTGTTGGTAGTATTATTTTTTTGTATAAATTTTGTTTGTTACTTTATTGTTGATGCATTTATTGATGTTGTTGGTGGGGTTGGCGTTGTTGGAACTTGTGGTGTGGTGTTGTTGATGGTTCTGGAACAAAGGATGTTGGTTCTTTGTTGTTGATGATGTTGTTAGAACAAATATTTTTGTTTCTTTGTTGTTGATATTTTTTATTTGTAGTTTATGTTGTTGTTGATATTACAACAGATGAAGAAATTGTTGGAACAAATCAAACCACCAGAAAGGTTGGTTTGATGTATTCCATCAGACTTCACATCTGTTGCAACGGACTCTACATCTGTTGCAACAGACTCCACATCTGATGCAACAGACTCTATATCTATTGCAACAGATGGATAATTTTCTTTCTGTGACATTAATTTTTTTTCTCTTCTTTGTAGATATAAGGAACTGACAGATCATTAAATTTTTCCAGACCATCACAAGAGGCTGCAGTAAATATGGGTTCGAAAAAATAAGTTGCATGCAGATGGAACCACTTCATATGTGGGAGGTATGTATTACTGATAATGTTATCGTGGAAACACATATAGAGAGCACTGATTTTGTGAATATTGTTTTTACTAATTAGTCATAGATCATTCAAACAAGATGTCTGCAATTTTACAGTTAAGTTTGGTAGGTCTAAACTGATAAGGCTGAGGGACCATGAATATGGTTCTGATACCTTGTTAAGATTTAATGTCGGTTGTTGCTCATATTTATTTGTCAAGCATTATGAAGGGATCTAGTTTTGGTGTCATTGTAAAGAGATTAAATAGCGATTGGACTAAATTTTAGGGTGCATTGGACCCTTGGAGGTCCTACAAAGCTTAGAACTGCATCTAATAAGAACGAAAAACCAATATAGTTATTACCTTAGCCCAAATTTAAATAGCTGGGCTGCTCACTCAGAGAGATGATTATATACCAGAAGGTACGGTAGGAAAATGCCTTCAAGGGAAAATAGGTGCTTGATGGAAGACTATATCATCTGAGAACTAATTGAAGAAGAGACATAGGGTAGAAAGTAACTTCTAGCAAATCTGGCCGATGGAATTATCTTAAAAGATGCGAAATCTGAATCAAGTGAAAATATGAAAGTGTATCTAGTAATGTAATCTCGCTGAAAGAAAAATAATGCAGATGGACACTTTGCTAGGGAGATGCGTGGTCGGGATTATCAACTAGATAAAAAATAGAAGAAGACCAACAAAGCAGCCTCACGAGCATCGAGGGTTGAAATAATGTACAACAAGTCTAGAAACTTATGCCAACAATAACTGTAGTTAAAATAAGGAATCTAAGTGAAGGCAGCAATTTCTGAATTTTAAATTTTATCCCATGCCTTCTTATTTGTATTTTCGATTAGGTCCACTGTCGTTGACCTGATCGGAACCACAAACGAGATTAAAAGGCAAATTGAGTATCATTTCTTCCTTAGCAATATGGTTATAATTGATTGTGTTTTCTTGCCTTAGCATGATTTGAACATTCCTCGGAGAAGATCAGATGCTTGATGTAGTATGTGAATCCCGATAATTTTCAAGCTTGCCTCCAGCTTGCTGATTCTATATTCAAGCTGTTCGTTGCCTTCTTCGAAGTTGGTCAAGAGTTCCTCATCTCTCGTGAGCTCGATCAGGGACACCACCTTCAAAGTTGTGGCATTTTAGGTGCCCTTCAAAACAATTTCTTCAAAAGCCTTAAAGGATACATAGAGGGTCTTTGTGTTTGTTTTAGGTCAAAATATGTTTATGCATGTTGAATTTATTGTCCCAACAGTTGAACAACACCCTTTTATCAAGCGTTGCTCAATACATCTTGCTCAACCAATTTGATAAATTAGTAAGCATGGAGTTACGTAGCCTGTGATCTAAACCGGCTCTACCAAGCCTATCAAATATTACATAACTCCAAGCTCATTACCCTATCAAAAAAATATGACCAAGTTAGTGAACAAATTAAACGAGAATCTCTCAGCCTTTCTGTTGATCGCTCCTCTCCAATATAGATAACAAGATATCTACTGTATAAAATTCCACACCATCGCCAGACATGCTTTCCTGGGAGCAATTCTTCAAAAGATATCTGTTGATGCCTTCTGAAGAATTGCTCCCAGGCAAGCATGTCTTGTGATGGTGTAGATTTTTACATAGTAGATATCTTGTCATTTATATTAGAGAAGAGTGATCAGCAGAAAGGCTGACAGATTGAGCTTCTTTGATTTGTGCACTAACTCGGTCATATTTTTTGATAGGATAATGAGCTCGGAGTTACGTAATGTTTAATAGGATTGGTAGAGTTGATTTAGATAACACGCTACGTAACACCTTGATTATTAATTTATCAAGTTGGTTGAGCAAGATGCATGGAGCAACGCTCGATAAAAGTGTGTTGTTCAACTATTGGGACCATATCTTTAACGTGCATCAACATATTTTGACCTAAAACAAACACAGTGACCCTCCATGTAGACTTTAAGGCTTTTTAAGAAAGCATTCTTAAGGACTTATAGAATGCCACAACTTTAAAGGTAGTGTTTCTGATCGAGCTCACAAGAGATAAGGAAATCCTTACCAACTTCAAAGACGGCAACGACCAGCTTGAATACAGAATCAGCAAGCTGGAGGCAAGCTTGAAAATAATTGGGATTCACATACTACAACAAGCATCTGATCTTCTCCAAGGAATGTTGAAAGCATGCTAATTCAAAAAAAAACAAAATCAATTAATCCATATTGCTAAGAAAGTAATGATACTCTATTTGCCTTTCAATCTCGTTTGTGGTTCCAATCAGGTCAACGACAGTGGAACTTATCGGACACACAAACAAGAAGGCATGGGATGAAATTTAAAATTCAAAAATTTTTGTCTTCGATTAGATTTTTTATTTTAACTGCAGTTGTTGTTGGCGTAAGTTTTATAGACTTGTTGTACATCATTTCAACCCTTGATACCCGTGAGGCTGCTTTGTTAGTCTACTTCTATATTCTATCTAGGTGATAATACAGATCACACAGCTCTCTAGCTAAGTGTCCATCTGCATTATTTTTTTCCAGAGAGACAATAGATGAAATTACATTATCGGATACACTTTTATATTTTCACTTGATTCAGATTTTGCATCTTTTAAGATAATTTCATCAGACAGATTCGTTAGAAGTTACTTTCTACCCTATATCTCTTCTTCAATTAGCTCTCAGATGATATAGTCTTCCATCAACCACCCATTTTCCCTCGAAGGCATTCTCCTACCGCACCTTCTGGCATATAATCATCACCCCGAACGAGCAACCCAACCATATAAATTTGGGCCAGGAAAATTTCTATTGATTTTCCATTCTTGTTTCATGCAATACGAGGCTTTGAAGGTGTTCTCAGAGTCCAATGCACTCTTAAAGTTAAGTCCAATCGCTATTGGTTCTCTGCAGTGACGACAACTATTGATCCCTTCTCAAAACTTGATATGCATAAACACGAGCAACAACTGTCAGTAATTCATAATAGGGTATCTGCACCATCTTCATGAGGTCCTCAGCCTTATAAATTTCAAACCTATCAAACTTAACGGTACAATGCAGGATCTTGTTTGAATGATCAATGCCTAATCGGTTAAAAACTGCATTTACAAAAATATTGTACTTTATGTGTGTTGTCCCGATGACCTAATCAGTAATACATACTTAACTCCCTCACATATGATAGTGGATCCATCTACACACACCTTATTCTTCCTAGTCATCTATGGATTAAATTGAATAAACAGATGACTAGCTAGTTGCAACAGATGACACATCTGTTTATATTATCAAACAATTGGAGACATCAATTACGACAAATGACCAACCTATTACAACATATAACGTATCTGTTGGAGAAATCAAACAGATATATATATATCTGTTGCAAAAGATTGCCAGTATGTTGTAAGTTATCTAACAGAAAGAATATATTTTGCAACAGATTACCCATCTGTTAGATTTATTTTAAAGCAATTTTCTTTTCTTTCTAAGATACAATAATTTATAAATAGGTCCCTCCTTACAAATATGGATGATCCAGATATGTACAAGAATATTCATATCGAGTCCTTGCGTGAACTTCAAAGGCAGTTTGATGAACTCGAGAGAGATTTGGCTGACTTCGGAGCAAGGCTGTCGGATGAAAAATATCTGATTGACAATAATAATAGTAGTAATAATAATTAGGTAATGTTTTTTATTTTAGCGCATGTATTTTCCTCCTTTTGTATATCGGATCTACCCAAGGCATTCAAAAATCTATGTTTCATTTCATTTGGTGGTCGACTTTGAATTTTTAATTCTTATTTAGTATTTAATAATTATTCTGTTTATTCCTTGTTCTCAACATGTCGACGGTTGGTGGTAGGGATTGAGCAATTTGTGTCAACAGAAGCTAATCTGTTGTAACAGATCGATCATATATTGTACCAGACGGTTATTAATAAAAAAGAGTTATTGTTGTTATTGAGAGGGTGAAAAAGACATGACTTTCCGATTATTCAATATGAAAAATATTTCGTAAATAAATAATAAGAAAATAAATGATAAACACAATTTATAACCGTAAAAGAACGATTATTTAATTTTAATAACTGATCGTGACTTTTCACCATTTTTGTTTTTGAATTTATTTTTTTAAATTATTTATTATATAATAAAAAAATACAATATTGGATTAATTAACTTATACGATGATGATTGTTAAGAAAAATAAGGTGATCAATCATAACTTTTTGTCTAAAACAAAAACATATACATTCATCAGTGTTCTTCATGCATCAAATTTCTCATCTGTTGTGACTGATGTATCAGCTGTTAGAAGAAATCAAAAAAGATATTAATATAGAACGTCTATTTGTTTCTACAGATGGTATATCTGTTGCAACTAATGGTTTATCAGATTCAACAGATATACAATCTGTTGCCAGAAAATAAAAATGGTTATTATTTTATTAAAGAATTTGAAAAGATGTTTTTTTTAATTTATAAAATAAAAAAGTCATCAAATTTGGATTAATGATATGATGATAGTTTTTTTTAAAAAAAGTATATTATATGTTGCAACAAATATATATTATTTGATGCAACAAGTTCACTACTATTGCAACAATTGATATATCTGTTGTCACAGATGATTTATCTGATGCAACCGATATTGAATCTGTTGTCACAACTCAATAAAAACGGTTCTTGAAAAGAACTAATTAATAATAATAATCTGAAAAGTCACGACTTATCACAATATTTCTTAATTTAATTAAGTCATTACTTTTCACATTAATCAAAAATATAATTTATAAATGGAGGTGAATAGTTAAATTATATGTTCCAACAAATAGGTTATTTGATGCAACATATTTTATATTTATTGTAACATATGATATATCTGTTGTCACAGATGTGTTATCTGATGCAACAGATATAGAATCTGTTGCCACAACTCAATAAAAATGGTTCTTTGAAAGAATTAATTAATAATAATAATCTGAAAGTCATGACTTATCACAATATTTATTTTCTTATTTTAATAAAAAATATAATTAATGAATGGAGGTGAATAGTCGCGCCTTTTTTCCTCTCATTCAAATTCAATCCTCTATAAATAGGTCCCTCCTTACTCAATCATTCAATCAACTACACTCTATTTATTTATTGCATCTCGTCTTTTATATTACACTCTAGAAGATTATGGCTGACCCAGTGTGGGACATTGCTTTTCTGCAAGATGCCGTGAATGAACTTCGAAATCAAGTTCGTGACCTGCAATGAAAATTGGGAGGAGTTAGAGCAAGAATGCTCCGCGAGATACACAGGCTGAGGAGGGCCTTGCTACTTCCGGTTGAAGATTGGCCGGCTGACAATGATGATGATGATGATGATGATGATGATGATGATGATGATGATGATGATGATGATAATAATAATAATAATAATAATAATAATCATTAGATTATTAATTTTCTTTTAGTCTATCATATGTATTTTTATTTGTTTTTGTTTAATAAAAAAATTATGTTTGATCTTTGACGTTTTAATCCATATTTAATTTTTATTCTGTCTATTATCTTCTCAACAAACATGTCGATGATTCGACGTAAAAAGGTATAATTTAGAATCCAGTAGCAATAGCAAGATTTATCTGTTGGGTTTGTGGCAGGGGTTGATGTGTTGTTCAAAACAGATTACTCGTGTTGCAACAGATAAAAAGTTTGATGCAACAGAGAAATAATTTGTTTCAAGAGATGACTAGTTTGTTTCTTGGCTTTGACGTTTTAATTCGTACTCCCTCCGTCTTAAATTACCTGTCCCAAATTGTGATGCCACATTGATTAAAAAAAGTAATTAATAACATGTCTAGTTTATCATAACCCACTGATCAGTTGGTGGGACAGTAGATGTGTTTGAAATAACTATTGTTTGTTATTCAATCGAAATTTCATAAGAGAAGAAAGCTTTTAACGTCGGTCAGTGTGTAGTCCCCCTATTAAATGATGTTTCCATTTTAATTTGAAGAAAAAGTGATTAATGCAAAGGGTAAAACATGGATTTTTTTGAATCTTTTCTTGATTAATGAAAAAGACAAGTAAAATGAGAAATTGAATTAGGAAATTTGGGACGGGTAATTGGACGTAAGGAATAATTTTGAATCCAGTAGCAATAGCAAGAGTTGAAACATATTGGTTATCTGTTGGGTTTGTGGCAGGGGTTGATTGTGTTATTCCAAACAGATTAATCATTCGTTGCAACAGATAATTAGTCTGGTGCAACAGATAAACATCCCGATGCAACAGATAATACGTATGATGCAATAGATAAATCTTCTGATGCAACAAATAAACAGTCTAATGCAACAGATAAATCTTCTGATACAACAGATTACTCATCTGATGCACCAGATGATTGATCTATTTAAATTGTAGGCACTTATGCTGGATTCATGATCGGGGTTCTATCCATTGTTGGAAAAACAGAAGTGTACCCAGATGACAAATACGGATAAAAATCATAATTTTACTTACCAACGTCACCTATGAAGTAATGCCAAAGTGGAAAGTGATGTAGTAAACTAAATTTGACCTAAGAAATTGGTCAGATAGCAGCAGTAGCGATGTACCAACAACAACAAATGATCGACAAAAAAAAGATGAAGATGATAATGAAGTAGAAGATGGTGAATAAAGCATCAGAAACAATGAACAACAAAAATCGCTAAGAAAGAGAAAACAACAATGGATGAGAAGAGAGAGAAAGACGTCTTTTTTTCCCTCCGTTTCCCATTATTTTAGGTAAACATTGGGATCAAAGTGTAAATTTAAAAACTTGTGGGTTATTTTCAAACTTTTCCAATTTTCTTAATCCATAATAAAGTAATTGTTACCTCCAACTAAAGACTTATGCCACCTGCACCTCATTTTAAAACTCTTTTGTCACCTGGAGCCAAAACCCTATTTACTTGGTTGAATAATTGTTTTCTAATGTCAACATGGAAAGTACAAGTGTTTAATTGCCACGCTGTGTATGATGCTACTACTATTTTTAGTTTGAGGCCGTGCAGCTTCTAGAGTTATATAATTAATGCTTATCCAATTTGATATTTTGTACGGAGGAAATATTTTTGAGAAAATAAGTATTTTTTGAATTTTAAAAGATATTATTTTTAAAATATTTATATAAATATGAAAGGTGAGAAGGAGGAAGAGACAATCCATGTATAATGAAAAAAAGGGGGGGAAGACACAATCCATGTATAATACCATTTGCCAAATCTTTTATCCTAATTTTACCGAGAAAGTCATTTTTCTCATTCTATACAACGTAAATAATTTTTTTTTAATATTATAAAATAATATTTCAAGTATTACAATTATCCTTTATTTTCTTACCTCTTCCTAGGATGTTGAGAATAGGTTTGGATCGGTATTGACAAAGCATTCTACTAATGAATTAAGTGGCTATGTTTGAAATCCGAGTTGATAAATAAAAACTTACGGATAAAAATGGGCTTATGCATATTATTGAGGAAAAACATGTCTAGCTCTCACATTACCGTTCTTAGAGTCTAAGCTTCTCATCTCCCTATTGATTATTATCTTTGGTAGTTCTCTTTATTTTACTAGTCCATTATTGTTCTGTAATTTCTTTGTTAGCTTCATTTTGTAATTGGAAATTTGGGTTTACTGATTATAATAACTGAGTGTTCTATTGTGAAATTGCAGTTATTAAGTAGGAGCTCTATCGTTTTGCTTCCCCAATCACTTAAACTAACAATTTTAAAATTAAAAGTGAAATGTGCTTATCATCCAAGTAATTCTCTTTTATCTTATTAGAATTTTACCAAATTTAATATACAAACATATTTAATGAACTTTTTGATATATAAATATACTTTAGGCAAAAGCTACTGATTTAAACGAACCATATCTGGACTTCTACTACCGCCCCTGAAGTCCCCACCTAACCTTCAAAGGCAATATATACACATATATAACTCATTATATTCCTTAGGGAAAACAAAGTAATGGAGGTTTCTTATTACTACTACCTATTAGTTTCACTTTTTATTGCAATAACTTTAGTTATATATGCATGGAAGTTGTTGAATTGGGCATGGTTTAAGCCAAGGAAATTAGACAAGTGCCTCAGACAACAAGGTCTTAAAGGAAACTCTTACAAATTAATATTTGGAGACCTCAAAGAGTTGTCCAAAAGCGTTGAAAATGCTAAGTCCAAACCATTGAATGTTTCTGATGATGACATATCTCCTAAAGTTCTCCCTTATTTTATTGAAACAATCAAGAAATATGGTAAGATTTCCTTTTTTTTTTGGTCTCCCATATGGTTTTGTGTTCCTTTTTTGCTATCGATTAATTCAAATTTGGATCGAGAAGTGTTTGGGATAAAGGGCAAAGATGACTTCATTTTTAGTTTTGAATTCAAGACTTCAATTAAGAATGGACTGGTAGCTGATCTTTCGCTAAATAGCTCATATCTAACAATATTTTTTGATAATTCATCATAGAATAAAGCGTGCGATTATTTTTATTTTTCACTTTCTTTGTCCTAGTTTATGTGATACTTTTTGTTCGTATTCAGTTTGACTAAACTAGATTAGATTTTAAAATTAAAATTTGAATTAGATTTTAAAATTGAAATTTGATATTTAAGAACTATTGGAAAAATACTGTTGATTTTCTTAAAGTTATTTTTTTTAAAAGGAGCTCTCGTTGTTTCCCTCATTAACTCGAACTCACAACCTCAGGGATGGAAGTTGAGGTTGCGATTATTTTCATATCAATCTGTAAAAAGTATATTTAAAAATATTAATCAAATTTTACATAATTTGAACTTTCAGAAGCGAAAAATGCCACATAAAAGAAACATGGGGAACATATTTAGCGGCAAAAATTATCTGTCATTGCTTCATGTTTTCGTGTTGTGTACATACTTACCAATCCGCCACAATTCATCAGTGATGGAGCCAGAAATTTCATCAAGTGTATCAGATTTAATCTGTACGTATGAAAAATAATATTCGACCTATAATATACTTCATATACATTGTATAACTTTTCGACTAAAGATGTTCGACTACCAGGGGCGGACCCACGTGGTATCCAAGGGGTTCACCCGAACCCCCTCGGCAAAAAATTATGTTGTATATATAACGTAGAAAATCTATATTTATGTATATATATTAATTTTGAACCATCTGAAAACATGGTTGTTGGATAGCTCAGTGGTTCTATGTCCGCTTCTTGAGTCGCTCCTTCAGCCCTCGGTTGTGGGTTCAATTCCCACTACCAACGAAGGCTTTATTTCACACATTTATATTTTTATTCTTTTGAACCTGAAATAAATTCTTGGATCCGCCACTGTCGACTACCACCCTTTCCTTTCTCGTGGTGTGATTTAAGAATTCATAAAATTTACCCAATATTTTACAGGTAAAAACTGTTTTATATGGGCTGGACCAAAGCCTATGGTATGTGTAAGGGAGCCTGAGGCAATAAAGGAAGTGTTAACAAAATATGGCGTCTATCAAAAGGTAGAATTAACTCCCCCAACCAAGTTACTGGCACATGGAATTATAAGCTACAATGAGGATAAATGGGCAAAGCACAGAAAAATCCTCAATCCTGCTTTCCATATGGAGAAGATTAAGGTATTCTTCGTACATACTCCCCACCTCCGAAAATAAAAAAGAAAATAATGAAGATATTATTTGAGTAATTATAATGTCTCACAGTTAATAGTAAGGTTTTAGATGAAATAATGACACGGTTTAGATGAAGTTGGGTGAAGTACCATAATGTCTCAGGTTTCAGTTCTCAATACAGACAAACACTAGGTGATTTCTTTCCATCTGTTCTAGCTTTGGTGGACAGTGCTACCTGGTACCTGTTGTTGGTGGGAGGTGACAGATATCTGTGGAATTAATTGAGCTGAATGCAAGCTTCCATAGATACCACAATTACTAAAAAAAAAAAATGATAGAATAGGGAGGACTTGGATTCATATTTTGTCTCTGTTCAAAAGCAATAAGATATTCTCATGCAAAGGTGGAGCTAGAGTGTTTTCGAGTTCCCTTTCGTTGAAAATTACACTATGTTCTTTTATGGGTCAAAATTTGAAAATCACACTTTATATATAATGTCAAACTTATTTTTTAAGTATATGTGTTGACTGTTGAGTCCCTCGACTTCTTGGTATGTTCAATTTTTTAATATTTTGATTCTTCTTAGTGAAAATTTTGCTCTGCCACTAGAAATACCCAGGTGTTTGGTGAACGAGGAAAAAAATTCAGTCTTGCACAGGATGTGATGAAAATATAACTAAAGTATTAACAATTTAAGGTTTAAATAGCAACTTATTTCCACTTTTTTGATTATAAGAAATTCAAGAAATTCAAGTTATCTGTTGAAGTGGGTCAAAGTCCTACATTGGTTGGCGAATAGATTGACAATTTGCTTATATGGACTTGGGTAATCCTCCCCTCGTGAGCTAGCTTTTGAGATTGTGTTAGACCCAGGTGCCCTATCTTTACATGCTATCAGAGCCAGGTTCATCCCAGTTTGGCTTCTGATCCACGTGTCAGTTGGGCCTTGGGCGTGAAGGGGGTGTTGAAGTGGGTGGAAGTCCTACATTGGTTGGGGAATGGACTAATAGTTTGCTTATATGGACCTAGTCAATCATTCTCTTATGAGCTAACATTTGAAATTGAGTTAGGCCCAACTGTCATATTTTCATTTTTCTATTTTTCTTCCTCTCTAGCTCACGAATATAATATACAAGATGCAGTTGGCTTGCACTAATTATGAGTGGTTTATAAATGTGTAGAATATGCTTCCTGTATTTCATTTGAGCTGCAGTGAGATGGTGAGCCAATGGAAGGAGGCTGTCACAGAGAAAGGATCGTGTGAACTCGATATATGGCCTTACCTTGAGAGATTGACTAGCGATGTAATTTCTCGCACAGCCTTTGGAAGCAACTATGAAGAAGGTCGAAAGATATTTGAGCTTCAAAAAGAACAAGCTGAGCATGTCACTGAAGTTTCTCGCACCTTATATATTCCAGGATGGAGGTAATAAAATGTCGTTTCCTGAGTTTAAATTATGTACTATGAATTTGTCGCTTATCTATTGCTAAATGGTTCCTAGCTAATGTTTTCTTTTTATAGCTAATCCATCGTTAAACAGGATTAGCGACAAAAATTTACTGTTTAGTGACATAAGTTGTCTGTTGCTAAATTTCTGTGTTTTTTTTTTTTTTTGTAGTGCCTGCAATACCAAGTTAACATAAATTGATGGAGTAAAAATTAGTTATGTAGTTGAACCATTTGTTCTATTCGTTCAAGTTTTGCTTCTCTAGAGAAAATGAGATGCTAAAAATGGAAATTGTTCGCAACACATATTGAAAGGGGTACTAATCAAGTATGAATATAACTTAAACCCTTGTTTACCATGTCTATGTCCAAATAGTATCAGGAAAAGAAATCGAAAAGCGGAGCCACCTTATGCCAAGTTCAAATAGTCGAATGACACCCTTTCACCAGAAACTTACAATGTTTAGCTAAATCATAAGATCAAAAGTTTAATATTATGTATATATAGACTATATGTTGACTCTTCTTATTTCGACATGTCTTTTTTTTTTTATAATGTGACACTCTTTAGTTCTGATTCCACCACTGTATACATGTTTTTGATCGTTAACTGAGTGTAGGTTTCTGCCCACTAAGAGAAACAGAAGGATGAAAGAGATTGAGAAAGAAGTTCAAGCAATGATAAGGGGAATCATCGATAAAAGAGTGAAGGCAATGAAAGCAGGGGAGGCCAATGCCGACGACTTATTAGGCATATTGTTGGAATCCAACTTTAAAGAAATTGAACAACAGGGTAACAACGATTTTGGCATGACTACGCAAGATGTCATCGAGGAGTGTAAAGTGTTCTATATTGCTGGGCAAGAGACCACCTCTGTATTGCTTGTATGGACTATAATTTTGTTGAGCAGGCATCCAGACTGGCAAGCTCGCGCTAGAGAAGAGGTTTTGCAAGTCTTTGGTGATGGCACGCTCAAATTTGATGGATTAAACCGCTTAAAAATGGTAAGTGAATATCAACATTTTATCTTACTTTTCGATTTCCATATCACCGTGATATATGGTGCTACTTTATTTTAAAGCTTAGGTTTTTAGCATTTAAGTCATCATAGGATTTAATGTGTGAATATATTATGTGCGGAAAAATATTTGATTCAGTTGAACCCATTTAATATAGGCTTGGCCAACCTCTGGTTATATGTTCTTGATTTCTTTATTACTGTACTAATTCACTGGTAAAGTCTTTTTAATCATAGGTGACAATGATTTTGCACGAGTCGTTAAGGCTATATCCACCTGCTGAAGCACTTACACGAAGGGTTACAACTAAAACCAAGCTAGGGGAACTAATTTTACAAGAAGGAGTGATGCTGACTTTGCCAATACTTTTAGTGCATCATGACAAGGAAATATGGGGCGAAGATGCATTGGAGTTCAAGCCAGAGAGATTCAGTGAAGGTGTTTCAAAGGCAACAAAGGGCCAAATGACGTTTTTCCCATTTGGTGGGGGCCCTAGGATATGCATTGGACTGAACTTCGCGATGATAGAAGCCAAGACGGCTTTGGCTATGATTCTGCAGCGCTTCTCATTTGAGCTATCTCCTTCATATACACACTCTCCGCAGTCTGTAATAACTATGCAACCCCAGTATGGTGCTCCTCTTATATTGCACAGATTGTAATATTTTTCAGCTTTGGTCTCTACTTTCGTTCAATAATAGGCTAGATTAATCGGTTACATGTAGTCTGTTTATGTGGAACGATTGATGTTGGTGAATTTTCTTAACCAGGCTTTGTTTGATGTTCCTTATAGTCAATGCTGAATAATATTTCAGAATATTGGATGCTTTCTCATGGCCCGGTGCTAACTCTACCTTTAATAATTACAGTGATCTGAGTAAAATTTTGTGATTGCCACCATTATACTTTTACTATGCTATAAGGGTCAATTAATTGTTACAATGATAGGTGATTCTTACAGATTGAGCTTCAAAAGGAACAAGCTGAGCATCTCATAGAAGTTTTTCCCGCCTTAAATATTCCGGGATGGAGGTACGATTCTTATATAATTGATTCTCAATATAAATATAGGGTCAGTCAAATATTATTGAGTTTTAGTCAAAAGTTCTTGAGTTTTCCGAGAACCATCACCTTACAATGCCGAGTTTACGTCGATAAAGTAAAAATTATTTGTGTGTGTATATAACTTAAGCCCTTCTTTTTAATATCTTAGTACAACTAAGATTAAACTAACTGATAATGGAGATTGAGAAAGAAGTTCAAGAAACAATAGGGGTATTAATAGAAGAGTGAAGGCAATGAAAGCAGGGGTGGCCTATGTTACGAACCAAGTCCAGCGCAATGTGGACTTGGGCTGACAAGAGCTATTGGACCGAGAACAAGTAACATGATTAGGTTAATTTGGGATCCAAGTTGAATTGTGGGCATAGACGGGATAGTAGTCTGTCATTTGAGGTTATGCCAAGGGGAAAGGACATGGCATGGCCATTTTAAAAAAAAATAACCCATAATTGAAAAGATGGACATGCTATAGCCAGTTGGCTAAAGTAATTCCCCTTTTTACTAGGGTTGTGCAAAAACCAAATCGAACCGATAAAAATATTATTGGGTTATTGGTATTGGGTTATCGAGTTAACGGTTTTTTATTGGTTTTATAAAAAATTTTATTGGGTAAACGGTTTGGTATCGGTTTTAGCTTATTGGGTTATCGGTTAAACCGATAACCCAATAAGGATACACTAAGTTATTGTTTTATCCCTATTTATGTTATATATTTAAATCTCTATCTATCTATCTATCTATCTATCTATCTATCTATCTATCTATCTATATATATATATATATATATATATATATATATATATATATATAGATATGTGTATGTATATAGATTATATGCACTACTAATTTATAATTCAGTGATTCACAAAGTATTAACCTATTCAGGGCAATAAAGACACAATATAAAGTTCAGTTATTATCGTAATAAAAAACTTGAAGCGTTTATAGCTTCCAACAATTAGGATTCAATTTTTTTCCTAACTAACATTCAGTTCAAGTTTGAAGATTCTTGTAAACTAAAATGCATTGCGTAGTTTTTTATGGTAATTAAGATTTCATTTTTTTATGTTAGTTGTTGCTATTTCTATTTTATAAGTATTTTCTTATTGATTAAACCGAAAACCAAACCGTTAAGGACCAAAACCGATAAATCGAAACTGATAAGAAAATATCTCATTGGTTGGTTATTGGTTTTACATATTTAAAAATTGAAAAGCGATAAACCGAACCAATAACACGTAAAACCGAACCGAACCGATCGATGCACACCCCTACTTTTTAGCCATTTGGCCCAATTGAGCACATGCAGTCTCTATACTCAATTGATATATTCTTATACCACATTGATACACTTTTATACTATATTGATATACTTTTTAAAAAAGAGAAAGGAAATTTTATGCAAGCACATGCAGTCCCTATATCCAAGTGATACTCTTTTATACCACATTAATATACTTTTATACTGCATTGATACACTTGCAGTGTCCATATACTCAATTGATACTCTCTTATACTAGATTGATACATTTTTTAGAATGCATGTAGAAACTACATAAAGTCGTATAAAATATGTATCTAAATAATAATTGTAGTTAAAAATTGTATAGAATGTGTATATCTATTTTCTTTTTGATGTTTGACTTGTTTTATTTATAGTTCATCTTTTGGACTTACAAAAATGTTGGGGGTTGGTTTTTGGATTTGGAGAATTGCAGTTGAACTGTTGAAGAAAGTTGGAGTTAGGTTTTTGATTTTGAGTTTGAGTTGCATTATCTGCTCCTCAAAATCCTATGTACTTATTTTGGTCAAATAAAGTTTCTTATAGTAAAACTTTCACATGATTTTTTTGATAGTCAATATCATCATTTCATGGATATACATAATACATGTTTCAACATATAACAATTGTGGTTATGCGAATTTCAAAAAGGAATAGATTTTTTTTTAAAAAAAATAAGCTGCAAAAAAAAAAGGGTATAAAAATAGTGAAAAAACACAAAAGGACAGTGATTATTTTATAATAGAATGAAATATCAAAAAAAAATTTAAAAAATAGAACATAAAAATAAAAGCAGCAAAATTTAAAAAATAAAATGATCTAGTGTTTTTTTTAAAAAAAAAAAAAGGGAAAAAAACGTGAAGCAACTAGCATGCAAAATCCACACTTTTTCTTTGCAAAAGGAAAAGTTGAATTGTGATGCTTAATGGCTATTTACTGGATTTTTAAATTTAGGTGTTAGTTTTGTAAAATTATTTTAGTTTTAGGTGTTATTTTTGTCCTTTTTCCCTTATGCCAACTAGTAATAGTATTCGTGTGATGCGTGTATAGGAAAAACAATATTTTCATATTGAGTTAATAAATAAACTAATTAAATTAAATTAAACTATGATTGTGATTTTATTTGTTTGAACATATAGATCATATTGAGTTGACGAATATGTAACAACAATCTTAATTTCAAATGCAATATAATGTACTCTACTGACCAATAACAAAAACTTCACAAAATCAAAGGAGACAAATTATATAAATACAATCATCAAAAAAAATTCAAAGATTTCGATTAAAAAGCAAGAGAAAATTGGATAATCTATGAAATTAAATTATTCTATATTAGCTTACTCTTTATGAGAAAATTTACTAAAACATGCATAATTTGTAGATTTTCAAAATAGCTTTCATAATAACATAATGATTCTAAACTCATGCTTTAAAACATAGACTTCATAAACAATGTAAGAGAAAGTATTTCGCAGTACTGAGAAATTGTAATTTTTGAAAGGTTCAAAAATACTTCTGAACTATCTGAAATAGCTCAAAAATGCCTCTCGTTAGATTTTTGGCTCAAAAATACCCCTCTGTTAAATATTTGGATCAAAAATACCTCTCCCTCTAACAGAATTTGGAAAAGAATAAAAAATACTCCTGAACTATCTGAAATGGCTCAAAAATACCCCTCTCTTTAACGAAATTCCCCCAAGCATGTCACCTAGATAAAAAAAAAAACACGTGACTATGCCACATTACCATCCACATGTAAAATGTTAGTATTTTTTAATTATATGACATTCTTTTCTTCTTTATTTTTATTTTTTTGCAAAGCAGTGAAACGAAAAAAACCAAAAAATCAATCTTTTGTTAATTACTTCATTAGTGTTTTAAAAGTTCTAGATTTCACCTTTTCATTAGTGTTTTAAAAGTTCTAAATTTCATCTTATTATTGTCGTTTGAGATGAAGGACAGCTTGATCTTGATCTTGATCTGATGTTTACTCGGAGGAGGAGCTAGAATTTTAACTTTTAAGCTAGCAAATGTTGATGTACTAATAATTGAGTTGAATTTACTACATGCAAATTCTTTTTCAAAATAAATGAATTCCTTTTAACACTTGTTTAATCATTCGAAATGAATTCATTTTTCTAAATTCAGTTTTGATGAATAATCTTATTATTTTTAGACAAGTTTGAAAAGAAGTAAAATGATACTTAATATTGATAAATTATTATTTAATTATGTCATTCATTAACTTTATGAAGATGTGTGCCACATTCAAAGATTCATTAATTTTAAATTAGAGGAGGTATTTATTAAATCATTTTAACATAAGCATTTTGATTAAAAGCTAGCAAAGCCAAACACATCTTTTGAGTAACTTATTTGAAGTTTAGTTTGAAATTTGTTACTTTTACAAGTAAATCTTAATTTTAACTTTTATACTGGCCTAATAATTAATAGGTTTATCAATTTAATAAAACTTTTTTGTTGGGTTTCACACTTTTAAACCTATTAACAGGAAAAAACTTATTTTTTAGATGATCAAAGGAATTTGATAATAGCGATGTTACATTTAATGAAATTTTTCAAAAAAAATATTATGTAACCACCGTTTGTCTACCTTGATTAAAAATAAAAAAGTCGTGTAAATTTTGTCTGTTTCACTGACGTTTTTAAATAAAAATAAAAATAAAAATAAAGAAGAAAGGAATGTCATATACTTAAAAAATACTAACATTTTACATGTGGATGGTAATGTGGCATAGTCACGTAGTTTTTTTTTAAATCTAAGTGGCATACTTGGTGGAATTTCGTTAAGGGGAGGGGTATTTTTGAGCCAAATATTTAACAGGGGTATTTTTGAGTCATTTCAGATAGTTCAAGAGTATTTTTTATCTTCTTTCGAATTCCGTTAGAGGAAGGGGTATTTTTGAGCCAAATATTTAACGGAGAGGTATTTTGAGCCAAAAATCTAACGAAAGGCATTTTTAAGCTATTTCAGATAGTTCAGGAGTATTTTTGAGCCTTTTCCGTATAAATATTGTTTTCAAGAATTTTCACATAACAAATAGTTGGATCAGCAGAGGCAGAGCCACAATTTCAACTAAGGAGATTTAATATTTGAATAAAACCTAGCCGAAGGGGGTTAACACCTACTATAGATACATAAAAATAATTTTAATTATGTATAAGTAGTATATTTTTCGTCGAAAGAGGTTTGAATGAACCCCTTATCAAAGGGCTAGCTCCGCCTCCATTTGAATGGAAAAGAATTCTCCGATCTAATTAAAATAGAATAGGTGCTCGCACGACCTGATAATTTGGAGTCTTGAGGCAAGTTGCCTTTTGTTGAACCCTAAGAGCGCCCCTGGATTGTAGTATTGTTTACTAACGTCACTCTACTATGTTTGTGTGTGTATATATATATATATGTCTTTGTCAATTGACCAAAGATGTATAGTACAAGTGTTGTTATGTGTGATGCTACTACGTACTATTCTTGACTATTCGTATTGACTACTTCTAGAGCTAGTACTTATCCAAATTCCAATTTAATTTCTTTGACTATACGTATCTTCAGTACGAAAGAAAATGTTTTCTCCACATCAATTTGTTTAAATTACTTTAATTTTTTTATATGTTTCAGACAAAATAATCCTTTTCATTTTTAGTAATTTTTTAATTTCACCTTTGTAAATGACATATTTAAGACCACAAGAATAAAGAACATTTTGATGCATTTAATATATCTATATATTTATATTAAAAATGTGAAGACCCTTAGAAAAGTGATTTGAACTTTTTGTCCTTTGTTAAAAGACTCCGCAATAGATAAAACTATCATTTACAATTTTACTAAATTATTATTTAATTATTTTATGATATTTTAGGTGTCCTACTGAAAATTAGTTATTAAATACTATTAATTTTTAGTGACTAATTTATATTTGAGGAACTATATATTAATCTTTACAAAAAAAGACTTTTATGTAACTAAACATGAACCTAATTACTAACCAAATACTATTTTAGTAGTAGCTTCTTTACTGAATTTGTAAGACCCTTTTCAACAATAATTTAACAAAAATAGATAGGTTATTTTGGCAAGAATTTTACTTAAAATAGAAAATAAATTACGTAAATTTTCTTTTTTAAAGTTAGCATCCAAGTATTCGTTTCTTTGCTTTTCTATTTAATTTGTATTTTCGTTGCACTTTAAATTTTTTTTATTAGGTTGTTCATTGCTTTTAAATGTTGTTTTAGTTGCCTAACTATGTGATTTTTACGTGTGATTTGTGATATTTTGAGATTCTATCCTTAATTTTTGAGATTCTGTTATAATTTATGTTTTGTAGGTTGTGACCTTGCCCGAAAGAATGCGGTAAGGATGAAAATTTCAATTCAAATTCAAAGCTTCACAAGAACACGGATAATTGAGGTATAACTTCTTCCAATTTAAATTAACATACGATATATTATTTTCGAAAGCTAGATGATCTATCGATATGTATATTTATTATTTAGAAGAAAATTATTCTCTCAATAATTTTTTTTGTCGATCATATGTGGGTTAATTTATTAGTCACAATGAAATTAAGGTTAACGCTTTCAATATGTATCATAATATTGTCGTAAGTGTATCAGGTAAATATTTACATTTAGGGTGTATTTGGTACGAAGGAAAATATTTTCCAATTTTCTCATGTTTGGTTTGCTTAAAGATTTTGTAAAATGTTTTCCAAATCAACTTATTTTTTTCAATTCTAAGGAAAATGATAAAATATTTTTCAAAACTCTCTTTCAACCTCACTCTTAAATTGAAATATTCATACAACACTCAAAATCATTCATCCCTACTCCGACCCTCAATCTCCCTCCCCCACCCCACCCCACCCTCTACCACCCCTATTAAAAATATATTTTAAATTTTTTTCTTACCTCACCCTCTACCCAACACCCAAACCCCTACACCTGCCAAAAAAAAAAATATTTAAAAAAATTTAAACTTTTTTCTTACTTCCCCTGCCCTGCCCCCTACCAACCTCCTCCCCCCTCCTCAAAAAAATTTAATTTTTTAAATTTTTTAAATTTTTTCCTTACCCCACCCTCACTCCCCTAACCTTACCCCCACCCCCTAATACTCCCCATTCAAACAAAAATATTTTAAATTCTTTTCTCACCCCACTTTTTCTCCTCTACCCCGACTCCCTACTATCCCTCCAACCCCCCAAAAAAAATAATTTATTTTTAAAAAGATCAAAATTATTTTCTTACCTCACCTTTATTACCTATTTTGACAATCCCAACCCCCACCTACCAACACCCTCTCCAAAAAAAATTAATATTTTTAATTTATTTTTTTCTTATCCCATCCTTTTATTTTATCCTATTTGTTCTCATTATTTTTGTTAAATATATACAAATACTTTTAGAAAACATATACTTATCCAATTTGCATAACGATCACACAAATACAAGCAAGAAATAACTTATTTTTATAGAAAATATTTTTCCTCCTTCATATCGAACGCATCCTAAAAAAGGTATTTTTTTGAGATCAAAAATTATTTTTTTAAAATGTATTTTTACGCTTTAGCTAAACACTAGAATGTATGTTTTGAAAAATATTTTTTCATTCACCAATCAAACACTATAAAATATTTTTCGAAAAATATTTTCCAGCCACCAACCAAATATTGGAAAACAAGTACTTGTTTTCCAAGAAAACATTTTCCTTGGAAAACATTTTCCTTCATACTAAACAAAGCCTTAATTATGTACGTTCTTCTATTAAAGACACATATAATATTGATGTTGAGTAATTGAAGAGTGTAAAATATTTGTCCATGTACGGTAGAGAAGTGATGTTGGACAAGATCGAAAGATAATAGTATATTCTCACAGAGTGTTTTGTTATTTGCACTCTCTTAATTTTTCAATTTTTTTCTCCTTTCTAATATATTTTATATCATGAATATTAGTCTCAGTCCTAAAATGGATTGTAGAGTACTAATAATATTTTTTTTAAAATTTAATATGACGTATAGGTACGACAAACGCTCCTCCTCTGTAGCTTAATTTTTCTCATACATTTTTTTCTTTGGTGAGCAGAAATTTTCAATTCATTAAATTTTTCATTGTATATATATAATTTTATTGACTAAGATGAAATACTCATAGTGTCAAATCATATCTTTTAAATAGATATAACATTATTGCTATTTCTAAATAATTTTATTTCTTTATATATAATTTTATTTATCATCACGACACTCACGTGCAAAGCACGCACGCTTGACTAGTATTTAATATAAGACCATAAGACTCAAAAATCTTCTTTATTTTCTTAAATTCTATACCTAGCTAGTTAAAACATGTCAATCAATTTGAAATTGAGGAAGTATTTTTTAGAAAAATAGTGATTCTTTTTATGTTTTAAAAAAATATTATCTTGAAAATCTATGTATATAAAATTGCAACATAATATGGAAATCTATATAGATTGTTTATCACTTAATTATAGTATATATATATATATATATATATATATATATATATATATATATATATATATATATATATATATATATGTATGTATCAAAATTTAAAATACTACTTATTTAAAAACGGAGGAAAAACTTCCGCGAAAGTTGTATCTTGAACTAAGTTAATTAGAGCTACGTCGTCCCAACTCCTAACTCCCAACAAGTTCACTATATATGGGAACTTGAAATTATTGACGTAAAACATTATATTATCATCTCATTTAATTTTTCTGATATTGACAAGAGGGAGTTGCTCAGATGGTAAACACCTCCCACTTTTAAATTGAAGGTTGTGAGTTTGAATCTCATGAAAATTAAAAAATTTCTTTTTAGTTGATATAATCTAATGTAACATCCAATGCAAATAAGTTCTCTACCGTAGATTATTATATACATCAATAATTATTATTATAAATAATAATTTCAAGTATTAATGATTTACTAAATTTAATATGTAAACATATTTAATAGATTTGTAAGACAAATAAATTTTAAGCTAAAGCAATTGCATTTAAACGAATTCATATCTGAACTTCTACCCCGCACCTGACGTACCCAGCTAACCTTCAAAATCAATATATATATCTATATATGTATGTGCATGCCATATATGTATATAACTCATTAAAGTCCTTAGGGAAAACAAAGTAATGGAGATTCCTTATTATTATTACTGCTACTTAGTGTCATTTGTGCTTACAATAACTTTTGTAATACATGCATGGAAGTTGTTGAACTGGGCATGGTTTAAGCCAAAGAAATTGGAAAAGTGCCTAAGAAAACAAGGTCTCAAAGGGAACTCTTACAAATTAATATTTGGAGACCTCAAAGAGTTGTCCAAAAGCCTTGAAGTTGCTAAGTCCAAGCCATTAAATGTCTCTGATGATGATTTAGCACCAAGACTTTTCCCTTATTATGTTGAAACAATCAAGAAATATGGTAATATCTAATTCTTTGGTTATATAATTGGTCAAACTTCACATAATTTGAATCTTGAGATGTGAAAAGTGTCACATTTAGTGATCCAAATTATCTGTATGGTTGATTCCTATTCTCTTGTAGTGTACTTACCAAATCTACCACAACTTCTTGTCAGTGGCGAAACCGAAACTTTCATCGATGATGTTCATATTTAAGCTATATGCATGAAAAATAATTTGTAACCTATTTACTTCATATAATTTTTCGACAGAGTGCTAAACTAGCCACTCTTTGGCCCTCACTGCATATAGCTACGCAACTGAATTTATGCAATTTTCCCCAATATTTTACAGGTAAAAACTGTTTTATATGGAATGGGCCAATGCCTATGGTATTTGTATGGGATCCCGAGGAAATAAAAGAAGTGCTTACAAAATATGCTGTGTATCATAAGGCTCCCCTAACCAAGTTGCAGGCAACAGGAGTGATAAGTTATGATGAGGATAAATGGGCAAAGCACAGAAAAATCCTCAATCCTGCTTTCCATATGGAGAAGTTAAAGGTACTCATCCTTTAATTTCCCTTTCCAACAAAAATATTGTTATATGTTTGCGCTAATTATGAGTGGTTTACAAATGTGTAGAATATGCTTCCAGCATTTCAATTGAGCTGCAGTGAGATGGTGAGCGAATGGAAGGAGGCTGTCTCCGCGAAAGGAGGATCATGTGACCTTGATATATGGCCTGACCTTGAGAGATGGACCAGTGATGTGATTTCTCGTGCAGCCTTTGGAAGCAACTTTGAAGAAGGTCGAAAGATATTTGAGCTTCAAAAAGAACAAGCTGAGCATGCCACTGAAGTTTCTTCCACCATATATATTTTGGGATTGTGGTAATAAAAGTTTTAAGTTTTGTGTTATGAAATTCGTCACTAATTTGTTGCTGAATGCTCCCTAGCTAACCTTTTTAATTTGTTTGTTTTGATACTGGCCGTTAATTCATTGTTAGATAAGCTTAGCAATGAATATTTACTGTTTTTGACATCGCTAATTCCTGTTTTCTTGTAGTGTTTGCAATAACAAATTAGCATACACTAATGGAGCCAAAATTCTTTAATTGTGTATATAACTTCATCCCTTCATTCCTATGTCTATGTCCAAATAGTATCAGGAAAAGAAGTCAAAAGAGTGATTATTTAATTTAACGATGATACACATGTTTTGGATTGCTAAATCGAGTGTAGGTCTTTTCCAACTAAGAGAAACAGAAGGATGAAGGCGATTGAGAAAGAAGTTCAAGCAATTATTAGGGGAATGATCGATAAAAGAGTGAAAGGAATGAAAGCAGGGGAGGCCAATACCGAAGACTTATTAGGCATATTGTTGGAATCCAACTTTAGAGAAATTGAAGAACATGGTAATAAGAATTTTGGTATGACTACGGAAGAGGTCATCCAGGAGTGTAAATTGTTCTATTTTGCTGGGCAAGTGATCAACGCTGTATTGGTTGTATGGACTATGGTTTTGTTGAGCAGGCATCCAGAGTGGCAAGCTCGCGCTAGAGAAGAAGTTTTGCAAGTCATTGGAAGTGGCACACTTGAATTTGATGTATTAAACCACTTAAAAATTGTAAGTGATTTCAACATTTTACCTTCTATTCAATTTCAATATCATCACTTTATATGGTGCTACTTCATTTCAAAGTTTAGGTTTCTTGCAGTGAATTCATCATAGTTCTCAAATTATGAATTCAGAATTTAAAATTTGTTGAATTTAGTGCATATATACACATACAAACACTTTCTCTATTCCATTTATGTTTGTTGTTTTCTTTTTAGTGTGTGTATATATTATGTGCAGAAAATCTTTGATTCAGTTGAACCCATTGAATGTAGGCTCGGGTTGGCCAACCTCTGGATATATGTTCTTGATTTCTTTATTACTATATTAATTCATTAGTAAACTTTTTCTAATCACAGCTGACAATGATTTTGCACGAGTCGTTAAGGCTATATCCACCTGCTGGAGATCTTAGTCGAACGGTTACAACTAAAACCAAGCTAGGGGAACTAATTTTACCAGAAGGGGTGATGCTGAATTTGCCAATAATTTTATTGCATCATGACAAGGAAATATGGGGCGAAGATGCAATGGAGTTCAAGCCAGAGAGATTCAGTGAAGGAGTTTCAAAGGCAACAAAGGGACAAATGACGTATTTCCCATTTGGCGGGGGACCTAGGATATGCATTGGACAAAACTTCGCAATGATAGAGGCCAAGATGGCTTTGGCTATGATTCTGCAAAACTTCTCGTTTGAGCTCTCTCCTTCTTATACACATGCTCCGCAGACTATAGTAACTATGCAACCCCAGTATGGTGCTCCTCTTATATTGCACGGATTGTAAAGTTGAAACACTTTGCAGAGTTGTCCTCTATTTTCATTCAATCACAGGCTATATTAGTCAGTTACTTTTAATAATTTGCTTATGTTGAACTATAGGTGTTAAGAGTTTTCTTAACTAGGCTTTGTCTGATCTTCCTTATAGTTAATGTTGGAAGAATTTTACAGAATAATGAATGCTTTTTCATGGTCCTTATAGTTGATGCTTTTTCTTAACTAGGACTGTTCAGTTTTTTTTGTGTTAATATCATATACTTTACAGTTTGACTTTTATTATTCTATAAGGGGTCATTTGGTTACAATGATAGGAGAATTTATCCGGGGGTTAAAATTTGAGCTTCAAAAGAAACAAGCTGAGCATCTCATTGAAGTTTTAAATATTCCAGGATGGAGGTAATAAAATGTTTGTTTTTCTTGAATTTAGGTCATGTATTATGAAATTCATCGCTAATCTGTTGCTAAATGACTCTAGATAACATGCTATTTTTTGAAATGGTCGCTAATCCATCATTAAATAGAAACAACGACAAACTTTTTATGTTAAGCGACAAACTAATATGCTAATATGCAAATAATGACCGCACAAAAAATTGTTGATGCAACAAGGTTTTTTTTTTCCGCTGAACCAGCGTTTTCTTTTAATAATGGATTCCCAACTATCAATTTCTTATATAATTCTCAATATAAATACATAGTCTATCAAAAGTTACTGAGTTTTCCAAGAATCTTCACCCTACAATGACAAATTTACATTAATAAGAGTAAAACTTATTTATGTGTATATTATTGGCACATACATCCTACTCCCTGTAATTGTGCAGTATTGATACTGCACTTTGTTTAATTGTGCAGATAATGTTGCTAGTTAGTTACCACTGTGCAGATAATATTGCTAATTAATTACCTGGTCATAGGATTAGGATTGCACGTTTATTATTTAGAGTTCACTAGGAATACGCCTCGCGTAATATAAGAGATACTGTTAATATTTGCTTGTATTTAAAGTCCTCTGCACATCGTGAATAAACAGTAGCTTTCATACTCTAACTCATTCTTATATGGAATTAGAAGCCTCAGCATACTCTAACGAGTAAGATTTTTTTCTCTCCCACCCACCCTCCACAAATGGCAGACACTCCTCGAGTTGTTAATGTTGACAACAACGTCGGCCCTATGATTGTTCAATTTAACCCTGTGTCCCAATTGCCCATAAAATTACATTGCAACCATAATTTTGCAACGTGGAAGGTGCAATTTTCCATGCTTATGTATGGTCATGATCTCTATGCTCATCTTGATGGGTCTACACCTTCCCCATCTCGCGCACTATCACCACTGGCACAGTCCCTAGTGCCAATCCTGCTTTACTCTTTGGTTTCGACAAGACCAGCAAAATTCATTCAAAACATACTTATGGCATCTGTTGATCCAACAATTGCCACAACTATTGCAGCGGCTAACTCAGAAAAGAAAGTCTGGGATGCACTGCACATCACCTATGCGAATAAATCCCAAACCAAAATTTGAGTCTGCGTGATCAACTTATGTGTCTGACCAAAGACTCCCATTCAGTCACCGAATATTTGCAAATTATTCGATCTATTTCTGACAAACTCTCTATTGCTGGTGCTTCGGTCTCCAACTCTGACTTATTTTCAAGATCTTGAGTGGTCTGAGTCTAGAGTTTCGTGAGATTTTTGTTGCAATCCATACTTGTGACTCCACTATTACTTATGAAGGACTCTACGAAAAGCTTCTGGATCATGAGCTTTTCTTTCGACATGAAGAATCAAAAAAGTTCTCAATTAGATTACTGTTGTTGCTGCTACCTCTGCTGCTACCTCCAACAAGTCTGTTATTTCGAATAATCGCACCAATCGTCACCCCAACAATAACAATGGCAACAACCAATAATGGAGGTCGAACAATTACTTTACTTCACCCAATCAACGGCGATCTTCGACCACCAACAATTTTTCTGACGGTGTTCGCTGTTAGTTGTCCAACAAACCCGGTCATGTTGCAAGTATTTGTCAATCAAAATCTCACAACCACTTTGAGGCGAAGGCCAATTATGTTTCAGCATTACAGGCATCAGAAAATCCTTGGATTCTCAATTCTTGAGCGTCTCATCATATCACTGCAGAACCTTAAAATTTACAACCATACAATGGGATGGACCAGGTCTTCATGGGTGATGGTAAAACAAATACCAATAACTCACACTGGTTCAACTCAATTAAATGCATCAAATAAATCTTTCAAACTCTCTCACACTCTCCGTGCTTGTAATACCCCGTACTTTTCCTAGCAAATTTCATCTTAAGAATGTCTAGTATTAGCTTCTAAATTAAATGATGATTATTCCATGAGAAATTTTCACGATTTTCACTTTTTGTCATGTGGAAAATTCAATAAGCTTTCCATCGATATAAGATTCGCCCAAATCCGATAACCGGGTCAGAAGTTACGACTATTTCAAGTTTCCATCGATATAAGATTCGCCCAAATCCGATAACCGGGTCAGTGGCGCGCCGCGCCACAAGAGGAAATGGCATTTGGCAAATTCCAGTAGGGCTCCGCGATTATGGCGCATCGCGCTAGGGCCCAAATTTAGAATTGTCCTTTTCCGGTGTCTTAGCGCGATTTCCTCCGCGTCGCGCCAAAGTTCCAGGTGGTAAAAAAAGGGGCAACGCGATGGATCCGCGTCGCGCCATCCCTCAGTTTTTCAATTGTCAAATTTCAGTGATACGGCACAATAGCGCCGCGTCGCGCCAGGTGTTCAATTTGTAAATTTTTTATTGAAATTACAAGACACGTCCAAGGTTAAAAGGGTCAATTTCCCACCTCTATTTAAGCCCTTTAACACGTGATTCAACCACTTTTTACCCAAAATACACTCTCTTCTCTCAAATTTCTCTGAAGAACAAGCTAGGGTTTTCATAGAAGATTCAATTTCAAGAAAGTTTCACCGTTAATCTTCACGAAACCACGAACTAAGGTATGCGTAGTGTTCATTCATGGACCCCTTTCGTCCATGATGCCCAAGAATCTTTTTTTTTTTTTTAAGTTTAAGTTTATGGATTTCTTTATGAATTTCATGTTGGGTTGGTTTTGTTTATGTTGAGAATGATCAATTGAATTCAAATTCATGTTGGGTGATCGATTTTATGTGGAATTGATTTGTATAGATGTATATTCATATGAACCTATGAATAAACCCTAGGATGATGAAAGTAGAGATGAATCATGATGATTAATTGTTGTATAATGTTGTTTACATATGCTATGCCTACCATGTGTTTGATTAAATGCCAAGATGAAGGAACAATGTCCAACTAGTATGATATCATGAAATCCCCATGTATGTACAAGTTATGCCTATCACATGTTTTGATGGAATTCTTCTATAAATGTATTATGGATTATGATGTTAGTTATATGTTCAAGTAAGTTATGCCTATCACATGTTATCATGTTTCCATGATACTCTCATTCAAACTATGAATCCTTAGACTTCAGACAGTTTTATGACTCAGAAAATCTCCATGATCTCATGAACTCAGTCAGTTGTCAAATATCAGTAATATTTCACCAGTCAACGAAAATTCAGTAATTCAGTCCATGTTCAGTTCAGTAAATTATGTTCAGTGTCTATTCAGATGGGAGAGAAATTAGCATCGAGTGAACCCAAGGATGGGAACTCACCTGTTATGTAAGGGTGTGATTCTTAGAAACAATCCTTGCGTTTCAGAACTATATAGCCAGCATAGGTTGAGATATCATAGCCTGTTATATAAGAGTAGATGAGGTGGCTTAACCTGCTATATAAGGGTTCCTACCATTCTCATTAGAGTTACCTGTTATATTAGGGTCACTCACATGTTGTCCTTACTAGTGGAGCGGTATTGACACCCTTCCAATCAGGGCATAGATTGGAACCCAATTCATCTATAATGCATCATTTGGGGCATGTTGGTTAGATGACTACCTCCCATAGTTTTAGTATCAGTCTCAGTAAAAGAACTCAGATAGTTTTACCAGATTCAGGACTGTCAGTTACAGTCACTCATGTTATCAGTTATATTCAGATTCAGTAATCATGTTATCACAATATTAGTGTCAGTTGTTATGTCCTATGTATGTATTCTCATGCTTATGATAGTTAGTCAGTTATTATTATTGTTTATGCATATGACCCCATGCATTCATCCTACCTCACATACATACCAGTATATTCAAAGTACTGACGCATTTGTGCTATGTTGTTTTATACCATAGGTTTAGAGACACGAGCTCTAGATCAGTAATAGATTCCAGTTTCAGCAGTCAGAGTTAGAAGTGAGTCCTCATTATTCGAGGACATGATTATTCCCTATAATCTCATTAATTAGTTTATTAGTTGGAGTTAGTTGGGGACATGTCCCATCAGCTCCTTAATCAGACAGTTCAGTCATTTAGAGACTTTCTAGACTATCATGTTTCAGACTTTAATATTTTCAGTTTGTTTTGGGTATTCTATTATCTCACACAGATGTTATATCATTCAGATTATGTTCAGTATTGAACCTTATGACCTTTCAGTGCATGTTTTTGCATTATTATGTCATATTATGTAGTGTACAGGTACGGATATCAGTCATGGGTTAGCTTGTGGTCCTTCGGGGTCATGAGCACCGTGTAGCATTTCGGTTCAGCAAATCGGAGCATTACAGTGCTCCTAGCATTAAACGCAATTTACTCCCTGTCTTTAAATTTTGTCAGGATAACCAAACCTCTATTGAATTCTTTTCCATTCATTTTTTGTGAAGGACTTGGAAACGCAGACTCCATTGGTGCATGGTCAGAATAAGGACGGTCTCTATGAGCGGTCAAATTTACCCTCCATGTCGTTTCCTCACGTGTATTTGGCCTTCACCAGTACATCCATTTCTACCTGGCATAGTCCGTTGGGTTATCCGAATGCAAGAGTGTTAAATTTTTCTTTTGAATAAATTCTCGCTACCTTGCTCGTGAGAAAAAAAATCATAATTCTTGTTCCTCAAATAAGGCTCATTGCCATCCTTTTAAACATTTTAGTTTATCAAGTACCAAACCATTTCAAACAATATTTAGTGATTTATGGAGTCCTTGTCCAGTTCAATCGATTGACAAAAAATTATACTATTGTATTTTTGTGGATCAGTATACCTGATACACCTGGCTTTACACATTAAAAAATAAAAGTGAGATTGTTTTATCCCTTTTGAGTGTCTTTTGGCGAGAAAAAGGTTTTGATCTTAAAACTATTTCAAGAAAAAGTTGAGAAAATTTTGAAATAATTTTTAAAAAAATTTACAGAGTCGCCACTTGATTTTTATAGAAAAAATCTTGAAACAATTTAAAAGAGTTTCAAAGGTTCAAAAACAGAAATAAACCTTTAAAACTAGAGATTCTGGGTAAGGATTCAATTAATGCCCTAAGAAGGTTTTTAAGGCACTTAGGAGCGTCCGTTTAAAACAGTTATAAAAAAGAAACTAACTTGACTAATTAAAGTGGCTAATTTTTGCAAAGACTTGATTTTATATTAAAATTATTTATTTAAACATTTAAAAATGATATTTATTTGTTCAAATGAGAAAAGAACTAGCTATACACTAAGTTGCCATTTCGTTGGGACTTTAATAAGAAAACAATTTTTTTTCTTTGTTATAAAAAAAAAGAAGAAGAAGAAATTTGCCTTATTATTATTAAAACCATAGAAAGTCTGAATAACACTTTTCAAGAAAAACGTTAAGAGCGCATCATATTACAAGTATTTTATTAATTATAGAAGGCTAGAATTTACAAGAAAAACTAATTTCTTGAGTTTGAAGAAAATTAATTTAATGCGGATAAACAATTAGTCACATGAGCAAAATAAAGTATCATTTTAAAAATATTTAATCTTAAACGACTTATTGTAAGAGGAAAATTGAAGGAACTAAGTAATCCGTTATAGACAATATAAAATTGTGTGAAGGAAATATGAATTAGGTAAAAGAAAATTAAGATAAAATAAAATGAAAATACTTTTAGTGGATTTGTCTAGGTTAATTGATTAAAATATTAGTTAATATAAATAGACAATACAAGCTACAAATAAGCAATATGAGCTACAAAAATGGATATAAGAATGGAAAAATTACATGAATATACAATTTAAGCATTAATATTACAAAAACTACCACTAGTTTTTTTATTTACAAAAGATATCTTTTATTTACAAAATCTACCACTAGAAGCAGTTTTTTATAGCAAGCATATGCGTGTGGGGTCCCCACTGACTTATATTACCCCCCCCCCACTCCCAACAAATCCTAAAATAACCTATCAAGAAATATGACTTTACAAGGGGCTAAAAAGCTGAGAAAGAGAAGGTTTGAGTTAAGAATTCATGCCAATGATGACAACAAGCAAGATGAAACAATAGTGTGTAATCACTTGGCTTTCTTTGTTGTCCATGTCCCCACTCCTTCACGAATTTCACCACCACTGTCATTGCTCTTTCTTCCTCATCCGCCGTAGTAACCCTTTTGGTATTCTTCCCCTTAGGTTTCAACATAATCTTGGAAGACATGGTCGTAGTTTCCTTAATTTTTTTTGGGCAGAGTTTTGATAGAACACCATTTGTTCATCGGTCAGTACATTTTGTGATTTGTATTTTGCATACGGTGGAGAATTCGATGTTGTGGCGACAACGGTGGTGGATATGATTTTCGATGGAGGTTTTGGATTTTTTTCTCAATGTTTGTTACTACTGATTGTTTTTCGAAATTGTTTTGATGACACCGGCTAGTGAAGGATATCAATGATTTTATGGCATGAATTGTATAGGAAATTGGTGTATTATGGTTTATGAATTGTATAGAAATTGGTGTATAAATTGTATAGAAATTGATATATGAATTGTATAGAAATTGGTGTATCACCATCTTTATGGTGTCTGAATTGTATAGAAATTGGTGTATTACCAGCTTTATGGTGTCTGTATTGTATAGAAGTTGGTGTATCAACAGTTTTATGGTGTCTGAATTGTATAAAAATTGGTGTATCAATATTTTAATGTTATTGAATTGTATAGAAATTGATGTATTAATAATTTGTATCAATAATTTTATGGTGTTTGAATTATCTAGAAATTAGTTTATCAATAATAATCATTTTATGGTGTTGAAAATACATAAAAATTGGTGTATCAATAATTTTATGGTGTCTGATGTGTATAAAAATTGGTGTATCTATAATTTTATGGTGTATTATAAATTTTAATATAAAAATTGGTGTATTAATAATTTTATGGTGTTCAAAATGTATAGAAATTGGTGTATTAATAATTTTATGGTGTATGATTTATATAAAAATAGGTGTATCAATAATTTTATGGTGTATGAAATTTGTATAGGACGTGGTTTGAATCAACCGGAGAATTTACTATCATTAATGAAGTTTTCTCCTAAAAAATATTAAAAATTAAGGTCAATTTAATTAAATAAATTAAATCTGAAAACATAAAACAACTATCAAATAAATGTCGTGTTTTTTCGTTTGCCTTATTTATTATTTTTGAAAAAAATATTGATGAAAAACAAAATAAGAGAATTTGTAGGGTAAAATATCAACTATTAAGTTGCCCCCTTAAATCATGCTATTTTATTTATTGTCTTTTATTTTTTCTTTTGCCTTATTTGGTAGATTTTGTTATATTTCTATTGTTATATTTTGTAAAATAGAAACTATGGATAGTTTTTGTAATATTGACTCTTAAAGTGTATATTTATGTGATTTGCCCTATAAGAATTGAAATGGAACCCTTAATTGGCCCATCAACAAAGCTGCCCATTTTTGGGCTTAAAATTATGGACTTTGCTCCATTTTTCTGAACTGTATACCAGCTATATATCACAGCTCTTTCCCCTGCGTTTTTCATGTATATCTTCAAGTATACACTGTATATCAGTGTGGAAATCAACATATTTCTTCTCCAACATATTTCTTCTCCATCTTTTATCATACACTGTGGGATAGTGTTCAGTTACTGTTTGCGGTGTATACGCACTGTATATCAGCGTATACCAGCCTTGTTTCTTCAAATATTAGACCATTTCGGATTCATAGGATGCTTGGACTAGACGGTGTTCGAATGCAAGAATATGGGGAGTCCCATTGGACTCATCCGGAAGAGTTCATGTAAGGAGAAGAAGAGATAAAGATTGGTATGCGTCTTAAGCTATATTTGTATCGAAACATAACTTCGTAAAGGAAAGGAATGGAATATTTTAGCACTTTAGTCAAAAATGCAAATATTCAAAGAATGCTTGGTTGCCAAACTGTATTGAAACAAAAACATGCCCAAGTAATCATAGAATATGCATGGATCAAGTCCCTAAATTTTAATTAATATCACTAATGTGATTAAAACAAAAGAAGAGAGATCATGCTACAAACTTGTTTTAGTTATCATTTAAAACAGAGAATGAAAACAAACAAACAACAACAACAAAATCATTTAACACAGAAGCAGAAAACTAATCAAGCCAAGCCAACATGAATTTGTAAGCATTTTTTTTTTAAGAATTGAAGCAGTAAAGACGAGGCCGAAAATATTGAATCAAGAATCACACACAAAAGGGAACAAACTTTGACAAATCCTGACAGTGAACTTAAGATCCAAAGTGAAAAAAGTTAACTTAAAATCCTAAGTCAAAGCACAACAATAGTGAAATCAAAATAAAGTTGTACTTTCATACTTGATCATTGATTTTTCAGAAGAAAGGATAAGGAAACAACGCACATACATGTCACATGGTTTTAGCAAAACAAAAATTTATCCATATCAACTTCCACGCGATACCATAAGGATATATAAGAAAAGTTTACTTACGAACAAAGAGAGTTAAGGCCAATATATCTAACCTCAAAATAGCATTCATGAATCCAACAAAAAGAAACATCTCATAAACAACATAAACCTGTTAATTAGCTTATGAGGAAAATTCATTGCTTGTTTGAAAGATTTTATTTTTTCATCATTCCACCCTTTTAAAATCTGAAAACATTGCACAAGGAACATCGAAAAGAGGCTTGAAATCCGAGCAATCTAACGTACTAAGCATAACAGAATCAAGCTAACACACACAAAAAAAAACGCAGCACACTGTTTTGATCGATACCAAAGTAAGGCAGTAATTAGAAAATAATCAGTGAAGAAAAAAAATCATGAATAAACACCGACCAAACGGAGAAAGCAGTAGATTCAAATACACGTTTCGCACGAAAATTCTATGACCTTCGAGACCTCTTGAGCGCATAATTCCACCGTTAACACACTTACAATACGAGTGATATGAAAAAGAAAAGAAGAAGAAGCAATGAACTAAAATGAGACGTGATTTTACCCTTTTTCGGGCAGCGAAATTGGGACGACGAATGGACGACTTCAAACTGGTGTTTCTTCGAGAATTTTTTGGCTGCCTAGGATTAGAAGCACGCGCCTCCAGAATCCTCAATTTCCCCCCCAAAAAATCCTCCTCCTTCTCCTCTTCTTTCAACCTCTATTTATAGGGGAACATGGGGTTTTGAATTTTTGAAAACAATGATCTTAAATCCGAATTTCGGAATGATTTTTTCAGAGAATTGGAGTCCATAATGAGACAAAGATCAGTCTTTGAAATTCAGTAGAAAACAATCTCGCACAAAGGAAGAGATACATATCCGTTGTATCTTGCTCAGAACAGAGGAGCACAAGCTGAAAAGAGAAAAGTGAGAAATTTTTAGCCATTCTCGACTGTAACTGTAAGAGGGGTAAAAGGGTAATAGGCGGGGGGAGGGCGGGGGGGGGGTCAGGGGGTCTGTCGTTGATGCCGGGTTGAGGATTGACGGGTTCGGGTTAGGGTCGGGTTTTGGTTGAAGTCGTTGCTGTTTGTTGCGTTGAAATTGTTGTTGCTGGGGTTGGAGTTTGTACGGCCTTTGCTGATAACGTTGAATTGCTAAGGGGAAAAGGATGTGGAGCTAGTTTGTCGATGGTCGCTGTTGTTACAGCGTTGGTATTGTCGTTGGTGTACGTTGCTGTGTTGACAACATTTTTGTCGTTGGCTGTTGTTGAATTGGGTAAGAAGTAGGGGGTACATAGATCGGGTTGTTCGATTTTTCATTAAAATATAACCAAATTAATAATGTTGGTTTTCTAAATCTACAAAGCAAATTAAACTAATATACAATAAGTTTTTACATTTCGATTTTATTTGATTTTTTGGTTTTTTTCTCGGTTTTTTTACAATTATAATGTGATTGAAGAAAAAAATTAAATATTTTCACTAAAAAAATTAAAAATAATAATAATGGTCATAAAGTAGTTTCAATTAAAATTAAGTTGGTAAATTACTAAGACATTTAAACTACTATCTCTCAAACTAATATTATGTGGATACTCAGTGGTTCAATTTGTAAGTCATTAGTCACAATATCTTGTCTGAAAGTTTCCTTCACATAAAATGTGAGCATATGGAAGAATGAAGAATTGGAGACAACTTATTAAAAATTTAACTCCATAAAATAATTAACTATAACATAATTCCACAAGAAAAAAGAGAAAGAACAGAAACAAACCTAAATCAAAACTTGACGAATGAGGAGAATGAGAAAAGTAAGATGAGAAAATAATGAGAACTCTCTGAAAACTTGAAAAATAAAATGTAAAGTGAAGCAATTGAAGAGTTGTAGGTTTTTATATTAATATTGGATTTTATATTAATCTGTTACTAATGGATAAATATTAGCAAAAAGGACAGCAATAACACCTAAAACTAAAATAATATCATAAAAATAACACTCAAAATTAAATGCCCTATAAATAGCCGCAAACTAATTTCAGTAGTTAACCTTCACTATCATACGCTTAAACATAATCGAAAATGTTGTTAAAGTAACTTTCTCTTTCTTTCTTTCCTTTTCATTCACATTTTCCTTTCCATTCAAACTTCCAAACCTTCATTCTTTTACCTTTTTCGATACTTCAATTAATCTTTCTTATTCCATAAATTTTGTATAAAATCTCCAAGAATCTGCATTCAATTAGCTTCCTATAATTTTTTTCCATTATAAATTTGCTCAAAATTGATACAAAATAATGACTTCAACTTCAGTTTTATTTCAATAATGATAAAATACGGAGGTCAGTGGATATCTGATGTTGAATTTAAGTGTATCAATGTGGTATAAAAGAGTATCAACTAAGTATAGGGATTGCATGTGCATGCAAAGAATTCCCTCTCTCTTTTTAAAAAAGTATATCAATGTAGTATAAAAGTGTATCAATGCGACATAAAAATGTATTAAGTGGGTATAAAGACTGTATATGCATCCATAGGTTCCCCCTCTCTCTTTTCTTTTTTTTAAAAAAGTGTATCAATGTGGTATAAAAGTGTATCAAACTGGTATAAAAGAGTATCAATTGGGTATAGATACTGTATGTGCATGCAAAGGTTCCCCCTCTCTCTTTTAAAAAATGTGTATCAATCTGGTATAAAAGAGTATCTATTGACATATTCTTTTTTTTTATCTTTACATGCATCAAAATATCTTCGATTCACCGTGATTGAGTCAGTCTCTAAGAAGAACGTCTCCGACTCACCGTGATTGAATCAGCCTCTGAGAAGAACATGGACCAAGACATGACTTTTCTCTTACCTTGAGACCTCATTATTTTATTTTTTTCTTCTTCAAGTTTAAAGAACTACGACATTGCTTCAAGTACAAACCTGTATATAATGATTCTGTAAAATAATCATCATTAACAACAAATTTGAGGTCAAAATTGACCGTTTTACCCGTTAATTTTAACTTTCTTTATTTTCTATTTTTTGCTTCATGTCCATAGTTTTCAATGCTCCAATGCAAGAAACAACAAATCAATTTTTGATATTGATTATAAAATACAGTAGATTGATCGATGCATAATAGAGGAGAAAAAAAGGAAGATTTGAGAAAGTATATTTAGAAAAGAAAAGTGATTTAAGAGTAACAACTATAAATTTAATTTTCTTAATTGCGTAAGGAGAGTGGTTTTGGGCCAAGTGGCTAAAAAATGGAAATAAATTGGGCCGACTGCCTCCACTTGCCCATATTTTCATAGTGTGGGCCATTTCTTTTTAAAATGGTCAATTCATGTCATTTTCCCTAAATATTATAGCTAAAGGCCCAAGAATATATATCTATTTTCTGAATATAAAAAAGTTATAAAAGTAATTAGAAAGTAGATTATAAGTAATATTTTTTTATGTATAAAAAATTAAAATTATATATGTATTATGTCAGTTTGGTTTAGGTTCGGTTTGATTTTATTTTTGCTAATACCAAACCAAACCAAGAATGATCGTTTTTTTTTAACAACAAACCAATCAAACCAAATCATAAGTCGATTTTTTTCCTCGGTTTGGTTTGATTCATCGATTCGGTTTGACTTAACGGTTCGGTTTGTACACCCCTAGTAAGGAGAATGGGGTTATAATGGTTATTGGGTCCGGTCCCTTATGTTGTGCTGGGCTGGTTGCTGTTGAAGTTGTTATGGGCTGGTGGTGAGAAGAAATAAGGGTAGTGGGCTGCTGACTTGGGAATTATGTAGTTGTGGGTTGTTGGCTCAATTTTTGGGCTGGTGGCCGCCCAATTTAAAAGAAGGAGAGGTTATTTTACGTTAATGAAATAGTCTTAATTTAGTAATATTCGGGTAAAGTCGAGACAAAATTATTTTTCAATTAATTGAATGAATTTCTCAAATTTAATAATTTAAAAATAAATATTTATATGAAACACAATTTTATTTTATGTCTTTTTTCAATAATAATAATAATAATAATAATAAAAAAGAAATTAAGAAACTAATTATGTCATCAATTTCTTATTTTCAATCGATCTTGAAAAAAGTAGAATATTTGCAATTTTAATCAAGTATTTTGCTCTGAATAAATTTTAAAGTATTTCTTTAACTGATAGTTATATAATCATGTATAATTAAACACTATATATATTAATTTCACCCAAATTCAAAAGGTAGGTTTGAAATTTATTTTGAAATAATTAAAAATGAATATTTTAAAACTATTCAAAATTGAGAAATTCGAAAAATAATTTGAAATGTGGAGGGCAAAAATTAGGTGTCAACAGAGGTTACAGACCTTTTCAAAAACTTTCGCGCATTAATTAAACGTCGTTTTAATACGAAAGTTCTTTCTATCTATACAGATAGTGGTGGCCAATATAAAAGTCTTAATCCATACCTACGATCTCAGGGTATTGAACATCTTTTATCCCCCATATAGCCCTCAAAGAGTCGCTTTTGCGAAAAAATGTCATAGACATATTATTGAGACGGCAAGAACTTTACTACATGAAGCTTCATTTCCACGACTCTTTAGTCTTTTTCTTGTCAACATGCGGTTTATCTAATAAATTGCTTGCCAACCTCACTTTTATAAAATAAATCACCTTTTCAAATGTTGTTTAGTCAAGATCCGAATTACAATTTCTTAAAAAATTTTAGGCATCTCTGTTATCCCTGGCTCAAACTTTATTCAAAAAAATAAATTAGAGCCACGATCAACACCATGTGTATATTTATAATTTTCTTTAGTTCATCATTGTCACCCATGTTTTGATCTGAAATCTTCTAAAATATATTTATCTCGAGATGTGAATTTTTTTAAAATAATTTTTCTTTTCAAATATATTTTTAAATATTTCTTCAACTTGCAAAGAACTTGCATAGGAAAACCCAACTGATGCTACCCCAACAACATCCCCTAGTTTTTTTTCTCTTATAAGCAGTGAATTACTCAAGCCCATACTTATCCCATTTTTAGATAGTAGCAACGCTCTTAAAGACACTGTCTCCTCTGCCTGCGCTCCAACAGAATCTACAAGTTCAAGTACCTCTTCTTCTCCTCATCCTACAAATTCTGTTGTTCCTACTGATCTCCGTGACACCCACTATTATCCCTCATTGCCTCAATCATCAGCTTTTCCAATTGTATACAGTTCCAGACACAAAATAATGTCATCTGCTAGCTATAACACTGTTGCCCGTCCCACTACCTCAATTTCGCTACAACCTCCCCCCGACCCTGCTCAAGCCACAAAACCTCAACAACCTTCTCTTCCTACTCCAAATCATGATGTGACCCATTCAGAGCACAACATGTACAAACCAAAAACCATTCTTGAATTTATGGCCCACTTATCCCCATCTATCACCTCGACCAGCTTCAAACAAGCAAACAAACACCCAGAGCGACAAAGAGTAATGAAAAATGAATTTGATGCATTATCGAATAATCATACATGGTATTTGGTACCATATGACCCCATGAAATATATTATTTCTTACAAATGATTATATAGGTTGAAAAGAAAAGCCGATTGGACAGTCAATCGCTATAAGGCTCAACTTATTGCAAAAGGGTTTACACAGCATCCTGGAGTTGACTATTATGCCACTTTTAGTCCGGTCATCAAACCAACTACTGTATGTTTGGTGCTCTTTATTGGTGTCTAGCGAAATTGGCCCTTACGCCAGCTTGATGTCAATAACGCGTTCTTGCAAGGTTGTCTAGAAGAAGAAGTGTACATGGTCCAACCCTCGGGTTTTGTAGACAAAGTTTTCCTCCCACACATGTTGTCTAAATAAAGCAATATATGGCCTCAAGCATGCCCTGCAGGCGTAGTACAATGGACTTAAGCCATTCCTTCTGTATCTGGGATTTGTCAAGTCAAATCTGATGCCTCACTCTTCATTCACAAAGTGTCGAACAATATTTTGTTGCACCAATTTATATGGACGATATCATTATTACAGGGAATCACAACTCAGAGGTAAATCAAATTATTATTTGTCTTGCTGGGCATTTTTTCATTAAGGATCTTCAAAATCTAAACTTCTTTCTTGGAATGGAGGTGCTTCGAATGGCCCAAGGAATAACTTAATCACAGTCCAACTACATCAATAAAATCATCTCTGATGAAGACATGGAGGATTGTAATTCAGCAAAAATCCTAATGAGTGCCATTGAAGTGTCTCAACTACATGATGGAGTGAAACCAACTGATGTCACTCGCTACAGGAGAGTTCTTGAAAAACTACAGTACTTGTATTTTATTCGTTCAGGCATTAGCTTCTTTGTGAATAAATTGTCTCAATTTATTTTCTCTGCATATGAAGTGCACTGGAAAGAACTCAAACAAGTACCAGGTATCTCTAAGAAAAGCTTCAGTTCGCTCTTCACATTCAAAGAGGTAATGATTTCAAGCTACACATGTACTCTGACGTGGATTGGATTGGAGATATGCGTGATCGAGCTTTTGCTACTGGTTACATATTATTTTTTGGCCAAAATTTTGTGAGTTGGTCTTCCAGGAAACAAAGAACAATTGCTCGCTCATCAACCAAAGCAGAGTATCGTGCCGTTGCAAGTGCGCTGGCTAAAACCAACTAGGTGACAAATCTGCTAAAAGAAATACATGTTTCACTTTCTCAAAGACCAACCATTTACTATGACAATGTTGGTGCAACTTATTTGTGTACAAATCCAATTTCCCATAGCCGCATGAAGCACATTGCTGTAGACTTTCACTTTGTTCGCAAATAAGTCCAACAGATTCAAGTTCACATCATTCATATTTATGCCGCATAACAAACCGTGGATACTCTAACTAAAGATCTACCAAAGCCAGTCTTTGATAAACACCTATTCAAGTTGGGTTTTACTACACATTGCCTATCTTGAGGGGGTGTATTGAGGCATACATTCTATTTTCAGTAATTGTGCAGTATTGTTACCACACTTTGTTTTATTGTGCAGATAATGTTGCTAGTTAGTTACTTACTGTGCAGATAATGTTGCTAGTTAGTTATCTGGTCATAGGATTAGGATTACACGTTTATTATTTAGAGTCTACTAGGAATACTCCTCCTGTAATATAGGAGATACTATTAATCTTTTCTTGTATTTAAAGTTCCTCTGCACATCATAAATAAACGGTAGCTTTCATACTCTATTCACTCTTATATATATAACTTAAGCCCTTCTTTCCAGTATCTTAGTACAACTAAGTTTAAAGAGTAAGGATAAAGAAGATTGTGAAAGAAGTCCAAGCAATAATTAAGAGAATCACTGATAGAAAAGTGAAGGAAATGAGAGCAGGGGAGGCCAATGAGACAAGCCAAGTACAACCCATTGTGGAATGAGAGTTGAGTAGTGGGCGTGAGAACAATTTGATCATGCTAATTAGAAATCTAATGTGTAAACAACATAAATTTCATCACTTTAGGAGATAATTAATTCTTATCCAAGTTCTTTCAGGATTACTAAAAATTACGAAATAACTTTACAGGGTATATCACTGTCGTCCGGATACATTGCCACTCCGATACATTGTCGTACTTTGATATGTAACATATATCATTTTACACACACACACATATATGACGATAGATAGTTTTTAATGTATCATGACACTAATTAAGTCATGGTACATAAGCTATTAATTTGATTGTTATGTATCGTGTTACAAATACATTAAAGTAATATGAGATTCGTTACAATGTATTGTAACTAAAATAGTCTCACACATAATGTATCATGATCAAGATTTGTTTGTATATCAATAACATTAATATCGGTTTTGATACATTAACCTTAGTCAAATACATTAGTGTATGTATTAGCAATATGAAAATCCATCAAATACATAGGATTCATGAAATTCTCCGAAAGAAGGAAACAAATATTTTCGATCAGATCTGGCCAGATTTCATTTGTATCATCTAAGTTCTTTAACATTCACCCAAAAAGATAAAGCTTTGGGAGATTTTCATTTTGGTGGTGATTCACCGTTAGATTCATAGATTTCGCTTCAAACAGTTTATTTCCAATCAGATCTGACCAAATCTCTGCCTGAATTATTGAAATTCTCCAATATTCATCGAAAAAGATAAATCTTTAGGAGGTACTTATTTTGGTGTGGTTCACCAGTAATTTTTGTAATTGAAAATGACTAGAGATGAGAAGGCATGGAGGTGCAGATAAGGAGATGAGAGTGGAGTAACGGAAAGGGAGAAGATGGAGAGGGTGGCGGGTTTGCTGGTGGCTAGACGATGGGAGTCACAAAGATGGAAGATTTTCGTCACCATCGATGATGTTTTTTCGACGAGAGAAAGTGAGAGAAGAGAGAAGTTGAGAGAAAGGTGAAAATGCAGTGAAAAAAAACAAAGAAATTTGGGAGATTTGACAGCAAAGAGGAGGGATATCTGAGGAGATGAAAATAAAAATGTGATGTATAAATACAAGAAATGAGAAATATTAAAATATGAAATGAGATGTTATTAAATAAAAGAGTAGGAATAGTAGATGTGATAAGTTAAGTATTTTCAAAATTATTTTTTTTAATTTTATCTTTAACCTTTGCTTACTCTCTCGATTTCTTTTTATTTGTTCCTTTTGATTTGAACACATCCCTTAAGAAAGTTCTCATTCATAGAAAATTAAAAGTAAATTTCTCAATAAACCCTTCATTAAATGCTGTATCTTTTTTCAAATTAGTAATTAAATACATTGAAAAGAATTCTCAATTAATGATCTTAGTAATTTAAATACGGATACAATAAAAGAATTTTGATCAAATTATTCTTAAAAATTAAAGAAGCATTTAAAAGGAATATAAGCAGGGGCGGACGTTTGGTATTCGATTTGGTATTTTCAAAGTTCGGATTCGATAATTCGGTAATCGATATTTGAAATAGATACCATATACCGTACTTATAAATATCGGTTTGGTAGTTCGGTAATCGATAAATTATACTTCAATTTTGTACAGTATTTGATAATACCATATTAAAGTTGGAGATGTGCAAATTTGCGTTTAAACTTCAAAGAGTATATTTAATAGAAACCCTATTTAGTATTCTTTTTGTTGCTTTTCACGAATATATTACCAAGGTCCAAGAGATTTTTCGGGATGACTAATACTATTGTCTATTAGGTTGAGTCAGACATATATATATATATATACCCTATTTAGTATTCTTTTTGTTGCTTTTTACGAATATATTTTCAAGGTCCAAGAGATTTTTTGGGATGACTAATACTACTGTCTATTGGGTTGGGTTAGACATATATACAAAATATATATATATATATATATATATATATATATATATATATATGTATGTATGTATGTATGTATGTATTCGATATTCGGTAAATACCGAATACCAAACGGTATTAATTTCTTGTACCAAACCCAATCCGAATACCGAAACATTGAAATTTTACTTCAAATATCTTACCATATACCTAATTATCGAATACCAATTACCAAATTTTTTTATTCGATTCGGTAATTTGGATTTTGATAATTTATTTCCAAAAAGGAACAAATAAAAAATAATGGGAGGCAATATTATTCCCCCCTCCCCCCTCAGTATTGATATAGAACTGAATACCATACTATTCTAATAATTAAAAGTTTTCATTAGACGAAACAATAAAAAAGTTTATAATTAATGTTGAAATACTAATCTACACTCCTTATGTGGTGAGGAATAATTAATTAGGAAAAATTTGTTTCTTACATGGAAAGAAATTTTATGGCATGTGGATTTTTTACTCTAAAAGTTAGCATAATTTTATTTGAAAAAATACATCAAATCCCCCCTCAACTTATTGTCAAAATTTATTTTAGATCCTAAACTAATCGGACAATTATATACCCCTTAATAACTTTCAAGTGAATTAAATACCCCTCTAAAGATATATTACCACTCTCACAAAGGGAGGTGCACTACACACGCGCCCACGTCACTGCCATGTCACTGCCACGTAAATATTTATTTAAAAAATGATGTCACACACACACGTGTATATATATATATATATATATATATATATATATATATATATATATATATATATATATATATATATATATATATATATATATATATATATAAGAAAATCCCTTTTTTCTTCACAACCCCTCCCCCCTTCTTCTTCAGTTCAGATCCCTCCTGCCCCGCTCTTCTAGCTCCCCCCTCCCCACCCATTTTTTTATTCTTCTCAGATCATGCCCCTACCCCCCGCCCCCTCTCTTTCTACCCTTTCAACCCCCATCCTTGCCATGAAAATGCCTCTCCCTCTATTTTTTTTTTATTTTTTCCATTAACACCATTAGAGAACAATCATGAACACACCCATTTAAAGTTTTTTCTTCGATTAATAAATTATTTCAACCTTCAATGCTACATGATAGATAAAGCAAACCAATTTTATTCAAGCCAAGCAACTTTAGAATTGTGGGAGGCACAACAAATTGTGTTCCAAAGTTTGTAGTGAAATCAACATGACAAGAATCATAAATTTGACCTGAGATGCAGTTAATGACTAATTGGCTGTCTTCCTATCACACCTTTTTTTTTAACCAAAAGTATATTATATTTTAAGTTTGAAAGAGTTTTTATTATTAAAGTGACAAATGAAGATTTTTATTTCGAAAAGGATGTTTCTACAATTAAATTCAGAGTCACCACTTGGCATAAACCTGGTGTGCCAAGTCACCTTTGAAAATTCTTTTTCAAAATATTTTTTTGACTCTTTAAAAATGATTTGCGAATAGAGATTCCGGGTAAGGAATTTTGTTGATCGAAGGGAAGGTTTTAGGCACCCTTCAATTTCATGGTGCAACCGCGGTCTCTTCGGGGAGTATATCGGCTAGTATGACACTATGAATATATAAACCACATAAAACGCACAAACCAAGCAAACAAACAAATCAAATAAAATTAAAAACCAAGATAATGTCCAGTCCGAATTATATAGTCTTCAAAATAGAAAAAATACGGAAATGTAAATACAATTCTAAACTAATCCTAGACTATGTTCTACCCAACTCCTTGGGACTTCATCATGAACGTCCTCAGGGTACAAGATACTTCGGGGCATTCCTCGGTGAATAAATATAATATGACCTCGGGGCATTCCTCGGCGAATGAATACATTTGATGAAATTTGATAAAAGTGGAGGAATCATTCAACACAGACATTCACACTGTTTTGCGGAGAAATTTTGACTTTTGTAAGAGAGTCGCAACTTAATTTTGAAAAGGAATTAAGAAACCTTTATAAAAGTTACTTCAAACGATTCAAAACAGGAAAATCGTTTTAAGTTAGAGATTCTAGATAAGCAGTTCCTATTAACATTTTAGGAAGGTGTTAGGCACCTAAAATGTCCGCTAACTTGCGGTTATCCAGACTGTTCGAAAATCGTCTTTGACTAACTTTGAAAAAAAGTTAATTTTTGTAAAGAAAAGCAATTTTAGTGATATTTTAGTGTTTATGCAAAACCTGTTTTTAGGCGACTTAGTTAGGGATTTTAACTAAGTTCGCAAAGTAACATGTAAATAAGTAAACGAAAGGAAAAGGGGAGAAAAGCGGGGAAGTAGTGATTTAGGCTTTCAATCCCAAACCATCGGCCTTGTCCTAATCTAGTTGGGTTTTCAACCCATTTCACCTGTCTTAGTCTAGTTTTCGAGCCTTTGACTCGAGTCTCGCTCCACCTGTATTAAATTTACAACTTTGGCTTCAAGGCCCAAATGAAATAAAGGAATAAATAAATAAACAAATAAATAAAAGACGACAAAATAAATAAACAAATAAAAGAAAAGAAACATTCTAATCCCTTGGTCGCTTCAAAGAAGGGATTTTAATCCATTATTCCTCTTTCGACTTCTCGTATCCGCGCACTAGGTTGCTTTTTGGCTTTTACAAAAGTCTTCTAAAAAGGATTGAGCCTCAATGGTCCATTACTTAATGCAGGGGAAAGAGTCCATTTGGATTCCCAAATGGGTTTATGTAAAAGACAAGAAAATGAGGGAATTAACTCACTTGTTTGAGGATTTTATATTCATAGATAACTTATGAGATAAAACATGAGATAGAAATAAAAAAAAATTGTAGGCAATAGGCGCGTAACATTCCATAAATAGATAAGGTATGAAGAAGAGTATAGAGACGAATCACTTTTTCAACCAAAATATAGCAAGTACAGAGTCCATCAGTAATGATTAGGCCAATACTTTTTTAAGAAAAATGATTATGAACATTCCCATTACACAAGAAACAAGATACAGAACAACTAAAAAAAAGAAAGTGACAAGAGGTCATCTTTAAACAGAGAAACTGCCGCTTTTCATAACCTAATCAGTGACGGGAAGCTAAAACAAAATAATGTCAAATTTAAACAGCATTTGTACCTGGATCTATCATGCAGCTATCAACACAGTCAAATTTTCATATCTATGAGGCAAAATCAACATATCTAGTAGAGTAAGTGAAGGAATGAAGCAAAACATAGCTACACAAATAATCTCATCCGTAAGAATAACACTATTCAGAGTTAACCCACTGAAAGAAAGCACAGTTTATGACCCCAAGGATATACCAATCCCCCGCCCTTATCTTCTCTTTGACCAATTCGGAATGAACTCACAAATGTCAAAGAGAAGGCCCTTGTTGGTTCATTGAATTGGTGTCTTGAATTTCGAATATACACCCACTATCTCCATTGACTCTAGAGGCTACGAGAGTTAGCAGCAGACATGTACGATCCATCTAAACCATAAATTTTGAAATAAAGTTCATGCTAAATAAACTATCTAGTTTGAGCAGGATCCAATAGTCATTCAATAAATATTCGTAAGTTACAAATATTAGGTTAAAATCATGTGATAGGTTAAATCGAATAGCAATAAAACTTTAACAAAAGAAGGAGCGCAAACCACTGGGAATGTTTAGCTAATCGGGAAAAGGGGAAAGGACAGAACCAATCCATCTTGAATAAACAACATTCACAGGTGAAAAAAGAAAACAAAATTGCGACTACAAAAAATATCAATAGATTTTATGACATCTATAAAAGATGAACATTAACATCAAAATTGATATTACGACATTAAGAAAACAATAACACGTTGATAGAGATCTTTTAAACAAAACAAAGAATCTATGTGACATATTAGCATTTATATCTCGTTGAGTAAAAATGACACTAAATTAGCATTCTAACCCTTGCCATGAACATTGTTGAATCAAACAATGAACTCAACCATCAACAACAGGAAGGTGGAATGTCCACAACATAATATACGCTGACAGAGAAGTAAATGGCGGACTAACAACCTTAATACGAAATGAGGAAATCCTGACAGACGAGAATAACTACGGGATCAACCATGGAGCAGATTTTCACGTCATACCATCAGAATAACAATACCAAAATAAATTCAAAACAATTTTAGCGGACTTCATAGCCTTTATGATACACAGTCCCAACCTCATTCAAGATACACAGATGACCATTTTCTACTGATGTTGGGCGTATTTATACCCCTAAGAACCATAATTTACCCATATTTTAGGCTAAGTTTGGAGGATAAAATATATAATTCCTACACTTTTAGTCCATTTTCCTGTAAGTGAGCTAACCTATGTGATTAGCATGTTTTCAGGTATTAATGATGAAGATTTCAGCACTTTGTGGACCTTTGGACAACAAAGGAAAACTTCACATAAGAGGGAAGACAACTTTTGGAAGCTTGTGGACTGAATGTGATGCATGGAGAATTTGTCCTGGGCAAAATCAATATTTTTAAATACTTAGGGGTGCAGCAGTAACTTAGTAGACTAGGATACTATAAAAACCCTATTGCTGAATTTTTCAGCATATTATTCATTATCATTATTCAGTTTATAGATTCTGTAAGTTTAAGACAGAGAAAAATGGCTCATAGAGCAACGGCTAGAGGAAAAAACGTCAACATCTTATTTGACGCCAAACTCATCCCCAACGTGAGATTGTTCTAACCTTGGTATGATGATGATGCTTTCTTTGATTTCCGTTGTACTCATGAGTAGCTAAACTTCTCTGTTAGGGTTATGAAACCTTGTAAGATACTATCTATTGCTATGAGTTTGTGAATTCTTGATGTGTATGCTACTTATATCATTACTCTCTTCGTTTTAATTAAATTCTCATGGTTGCAAACATAGGGAATATGCCAGTATAACATTAACTTGTTCGAGAGAAAAGTTACATGTCTAGAAAAGAGAGTGTGACAAGGAATTAGGGCTACCAACCCCTATTTACACGTTAATGCCTTAACAGGATTAACTTCTTGGAGAATTTGTACCGTTAGTTATACACTTTAGGCTCGAGAGAGCTAAAGTGAAATAATCCTTGATGGTTGAGAAACACTAGGATTTACCATTAGAATACGAATCTCTATAAGTGCATGCATGTCTAAATTCCACATTACTCATAGTTAATAGATACGTAGAACTTACAAGGTGGACATAACCCTAACTTATCATTCTCTGTTATTAAATCTTACTACGTATATTGTCTCATTCGTTACTTTGTTCACATTGATTCACGCCTAAACCATACCCCCCTTTTCCATGGAATTTTCGACCAACAGTCTACTAATAATTACAACACTTAGTGACCAAGTATTCCCTATGGGATTCGACACCCAACCTAGTTAGGTTCTATATTTGACAGCGACCGCTTACACTTTCTTACGAGAGCTGTAGTTTGGGTGTTATCATCTACGAAGAAAGAAGGGTGAAGTAGGAAATATCAAAATGAATCAAAAAGAGGGACGAGCGTACGTTTACCTCTTTCGGGGCAGCAAACCGGATGACGAGCTATCAGCAAACTTATTTCTACTGGAATCTCACGATGTCGACCATCAATAGAGCATTCTTTTGCTTTTACCGCTAGATTTTGAAACCCCCTATATTTTCAAACTAAATATCTTCAACCCTTAGCTTTTTTGAAAATATTTTGAACCCACTTTGCTTCTAAAACTTCCAACTCAAAAGGAAAAGAAGAGGAAAGAATAAATTCTCAAATTTTCTCTGCAGAGAACCTAACCCCCAGATTATTCCCCCAACTTAAAAAAATCCCCCTGTTTCCTACCCTAGAATTTTCAACTTCACTTTTTTCCAACCCCCAAAGAAGAACTCTCAATTCCCAAACTCCAATTTCTAACCTAGAAAGAAGAGAAGAAACCCTAGAATTTTTTGCCTTAATTCTCGAACCCTGACTTTTATCCTCAGAATTCCTAACCCTAATTTTGACTCCCTCCCCCCTCTCTTTTTTTCTTTTCAATGAACGAAGGGCCTCCTTATGTAGGAGATGACAAGGGGTACTTTAGGGACTTAAAACATGAGGATGTTTCGAATTTGAAATTCAAAAATCCCCTTTTGGCTTGGGATTTCCTCAATAAATGTACCCATTTTTTTAGAAATGGTGGACCAATTAAAATGGAGCCAAACGAATTCCATTTGAGAACCAATTAACCCCCCCCCCCCCCCCCCAGATATATATGAATTCATATCACCTTATCCAAGAAGAATCAAACTTAGACGTTGGGGAGGACACACACATGAGTTCTAGAAGGCTCTCAAATTTTTCTTGTATGGACTCGTGTGAGAGTCATGTGACGCATACAAGAGGGACAAAGAGTGATTTTGGGGTCGATTTAGGGCCTGAAATCAGATCGGGTTGGGTGAGCCGGGATAGAATTTAGTTGATAGTTTGGGTCGGGCACAGGTGAACTGTGTGTGGATGGAGGTTGTTTTTCTTTGTTGAGGTTGGAAGCTGATCTTGGTTTAGAAAGGAAGGGGAGTGGATGTAGTGGGCTGGGTTTAGTGTTTGGGTTTGGGCTGGATGGGTAGTTTTGGTTGGGCTGATATAAAAAAGAATAAACGGACTGGTTTGAGTTTTTTAAATAGTAAAAAAAAAGTTAGGTTGATTTGGGTAAATTAGGGATTTAGGCTATTTATTAAATAGCCATTGAATGACAAATTAGATGATCATATTTAATTTAGCCTAACCCCAAATTAAATTGACCAATTGTTATGGTCAAAATAATTTTAGTTGAGGTCTAATTCAATAAATTGACTAAAATAATGACATCTGAAATGAATTAACAATCAATTCAATTCCGAAGTTTCTTGATTCAATAAAATCAAACTCATATTTATCCAAATAAAGTATTTTTGAGAATAAATTATATTTAAATCAATATCTTAATTATTTGAAATTATTTTCAACACGAACCTTGATTAAGATCCGATATTTGGTAAAACAAATATGCAAGTATCAAAATTATGTAACTTCGTATAATTGAATACGATAATGTATAATCGCTTCTTAAAATGACAAAATTATGTACAGAAAATATTTTAAAAAATCTTTTATTCGGCTTAGATAAATGTTGTAATTTTATTTGAAAATCGAAGAAACTCCGAATTGAGCTTAGTTATGGAGGACAAAAATTTGGTGTCAACACACACATTCAATGATATAGAATCCTCTGAGTTGCCTACCCCAAAATCTAAAATTTGCCTATCGATTTTGGCCTAAAACATGACACTATCGGGTTCAAAAACATAATTAGTGTTCTTGTCAAATTAAATAACCACCAATGAATCAAACTAATCAATATTCACCTTTGTTAATTTTCAGTTCCCACCCCTCTTTTATTCTCGAATTACCAATTTCAAATCTCAAATGAGATATCGTTTCATCACACAACACATAACCAACAGAAACAACAATGAATCACCACCAAGAAGCTATTCACCACTAACAAGGATCAAACAACACACAAACGTTCAATCTATAACACCGAATATCATAAACAATGAAGTAAAGAGAGCTAAGAGTAGAATTGGACCTCAATTTGATGATTTTCAACTGTAATTAATTCTTTTAACTAGGACCATGATTAAATTCTCAAACCAGACCACAATGCAATAAATCCAACATCAGTATCGGTTTAACCTTTACTGTTTCTTTTCGTTAACCCCAAACAACATCACAAAACTAAGAGATCCATGTGCAATTTCTGATGGAATCTCATTGGAATGATACTTGAACGAATTATTTTTGTTGTTTTTGGTGATGAATTGATCAAAAAGAAGGAGGATGAGGGATGGTGGTGTCTTTCAGTGGATTTTAAGAGTTGATTCACTGCTTCTCACTTCACCGGAGCTTCGACGAGCTCGACGATGACAAAAATTAGAGAAAATAGATTGGGTTTACGCAACTATAGCATTTTTCGGCGAGAACTCGCAAGAAAAAGTTGGTTTTTGTCCACTTTTTCTCTCTGTCTTGCCTTTTCTTTCCTTTCTCGCTCAAATCTCACCCAAACACCCTGATCTCTCCCAATCAATTTTCTCTCTCTTTTACTATTTCTCTTCCTATTCCAGTGTGTGTATGCTCCCCTATTAGTGTGTGTATACCATGTTCTTCAATGGAAAAATTGAAAGGGTTCTCTAGAATATGTGAGTTTGTGTCTCGTATATTTGTGTGTAACCGTCTGTGTTAATCCTCTCAGCCATATATGTAAGGATGGTATGTATAAATAGTGATGGTGTGAGAGTGATGGTCTATGTGTATTGCTGTATGTGTGCCTATTTTACTCTTCGTGTTTGTGCATATTCCCTTCTCTTTTGTGTATAGAGTGAATATGATTGAAGTAAGTCTTGCGTGGAATTATGTGGAGGCCATGATTATTATGTGTGGAGAGTGTGAGACGTGTGTTAGTATGTGCTCAGTGTGTGGATTATGAGGGTGAGTGTGTGTTTCGTGTGGGTCTCGCATGCGAGGTGGATAGATTGTTATTTTTGTTAGGGTAAGGCACCAAAAGTGTTATGAATTCGGTTATTTTTTATCCGTTTTGGAGAAAAATTATCAACTAAAAGGGGGTGTATGGTAAGGTGAATTAAATGAGTAAAATATTTTTGGGAAGGGACAAAATTAGGTGTCTACATCATGCCCCCTTTGGATGTTAACACAAAGTATTTTCATACAAAGAAGTAGACAATGAGATAAAATTTTGTCCCCATCATTATTCAAAAAGAATGAAATAGAAGGAAGTAGGGAAACCAAGTCTTAATTTTGGACATCATACTCATCCCAAATTATGTGGGGATCAAGTCACATGTGGTTCAAGAATTGAAAAGGGAGAGGGGCTATACTGATTTGGAGAGTCGGGTGAGGCCCTGTTGAGGTTCTGATCCTCGACTTTGTCATTACATCAAAAAATAAAATAACAAGTTAAAAGATAACATAAATTACATAAGTCCTAGCTATGTAGCTTCTTTTTTACTCTTGACTTGAATTTCAGGCGCTTGCCAAATTGACTAAAGGTTTGATCCTCTTTGGGTTGAACTTGAGAATAAATTCTTTTTCCATACAAAATCTGATGCAGGAGACAAACTCACAAATTGACCATGTTTTGTCGGTGGTACTTCTGAACCTTGATCCTGAATTTGAAAATCTTCACCCTATTCTTCAGGTGGGCTCCTAACTTACAATTTCCTTGCCTTGTTGCTTGACTTTCAATTTCATCACCCTGTTATTCAGGCAGGCTCTTGACTTTCAATTTTATGACCCTGTTCTTCTGGTGGGCTGCTGACTTTCAATTTCATCACCCTGTTCTTCAGGTGGGCTCCTGGCTTGTCATTTCATCACCCAGTTCTTCGGGTGGGCTCCTGACTTACAATTTTGTCACTCTATTTTTTGGGAAAGCTCTCGACTTTCAATTTTATAAACCTATTCTTCAGGCGGGATCCTGACTTGCAATTTCCTCACTCTATTATTCGATCGAGCTCCCAACTTTTATTTTCATCACCTTGTTCTTCAGGCGGGATCCTGACTTACAATTTCATCACTCTGTTCTTCGAGCAATCTCCTGACTTTCTATTTCAACACCCTGTTCTTCAGGCTGGCTCCCGACTTGCAATTTTCTCACTCTGTTCTCCGAGCGATCTCTCAACTTTCAATTTCATCGCCCCGTTCTTTAGGAAAGCTCCTGACTTGAAATTTCCTCACTCTGTTCTCCTATCGAGATCCCAAGTTTCAATTCTATCACCCTATTCTTCAGGAGGGCTCTTGACTTGCAATTTTCTCACTCTGTTCTCTGGGAAAGCTCTCAATTTTCAATTTCATCACCCTGTATCAGGAAGGATCCTGACTTGTAATTTCCTCACTCTGTTCTCCGGGCGAGCTCTCGACTTTCAATTTCATCACCCTATTCTTCAGACAGGCTCTTGACTTGCAATTTCTTCACTCTATTCTCCGAGCGAGCTCTTAACTTGGAATTTCATCACCCTGTTGTTCAGGCGGGCTCCTAACTTGCAATTTTCTTACTCTATTCTCTGGGTGAGCTCCCAGCTATCAATTTCATCACCCTATTTTTTGGGCAGGCTCTCGAGTTACAATTTCATCATTCTGTTCTCCGGGCGAGCTCTCGACTTGCAATTTCAGAACCCTATTCTTCAGGCAAGCTCCTGACTTGCAATTTCCTCACTATGTTCTTTAGGCGAGCTCCCAACTTTTAATTTTATCACTCAATTCTTTGGATGGACTCCCGAGTTGCAATTCCCCTACTCCATTCTTCGAGCAAGCTCCCGACTTGTAGTTTCATCAGCCTATTCTTCAGGCGGGCTTTTGACTTGCAATTTTCTCACCCTGTTCTCCAAGCGGGCTCCTGAAATCAAAATTGAAACTAGAACAAAAATTATGATAAATAAATATTCCATATTCTAGAAAAATAAAGTCTCACTTTCTAGGAGGGTCCTAAAGTAAAGTTCCATATAGCATGAATTACTTTTAATTTTTTGCCCTTATTTTCATCAAAAGAGTTTATGGGTGTCAAACCCAATCACAACTACTTGCAATAGTGCATAATGCAAAGATGAATCAAGATCTTGATCAACAAGTGCACCTTTTGAGCATAAAATTGAATGACTAAGATCAACAACTCCCTCTCTTAAGAGTGAAAGTGAAAGGTTCTTGCTAAAAGTGCATCTTTTAGAATCAATGGTTCAAATTAGAAAGTGCATCTCCTATCCATGAGACATGAAAGACCCAAATTAGAGAACATGTCTCTTAGAGGTAGAAAATGATGAGTTTTACCATAATTGTGATTACCAAACCTGTATAGCAGTATTGCTCTTGTATTTGCAAAAATAAGGAATTTCACCTCTGGACATTTGTACTTTGAAGCCTTTGATTTGAAGGTAGCAACTGTTTCTATTTCATACAAAGAAAACTTGCGAGTTTAAAATAGGGTCATTGGCTTGCGGCTTTGGCTTTTGAGGTGATTTCTCTTGCACATGTCATATTTAAATCTTGCTTTCAATCATTTAGCATTTTCCATTGCCTTGTTGCATCATTGATCCAAACTCAAAATATTAAGAGTGACTCTAAAACAAACACAGTATCTCTGCTTTGTTGTGTTTCTCAGATAATTTCTTTTAAACCTTAGTATTTCCACGAATCCCCCAAATTTGTCTGTTGACAATAACTTTCTATATGCCTTGTTCTGACTGGCAATCTTTTTTCTTTTAAGTGCCGGCCTTTGGTCTTGCTTTATGCAGTTGAAGAAGTTGGTAGCCAGTTTTGAAATCTTTTCTTACTTGTTTTGACTTGAATTTGACTCAAAGACATGAGAAAAATAATTTTATTTTTCGAATGACAAACTCAAAAGGACAAAAACAGAAATAAAGAGAAGAAAGAAAAGACACTATTTGTCCTTTTGAAAATAAAGAAAAGAAAAGATTTATTTGAAAATGAAAATTAATTCTAATGATTATGCTATGCATTTTAGATTAAGCTGCCTGATCTTTTCATTCAAACTTTTAATCAATTATTGTTGAGTTAAAGGCCCTGAAACTGAGTTGCTTCCTTGGGCCAATTGCATTCAGAGACCTTATTAGGTTAGTGACACCTTGAAGGGTTTTCTCCAACATGTCTCTCTTATTTTCTTTCTCTCATCTCACCATTACCCTATCGTGTTTGTGTGGATTTTCACCAATAAGACTCTCTCATTTTTATTTATCTCCTAGTTTCTTATGCTGAGGAAGACAAGTAGTACCCAAATACATCATTATATCCATTGCATGCTTAGCCTTAACATCCTCAAAGATTGATCTGAAGATCATTCTTTGGTTGTACTTGAATTTTGGATAAGGTTAGAAGAAAGGATGGTATAAGGCCTAAACGATGAATGAAGTGGGGTAGGACTTACAAATTTTGGAATTGACTCAAATAACGAAGATTAACTAATGCTCAGTTTCTTTAACTAGGAAATTCTAAGTTGTTTATTTGGTTGGACCAAACCCAAAGTAGGACAGCCTACATATCTCACTCTTGAGAGAGGAGAATCAAGTCACACGTAGTTTCGACAACTCTTTTTTTGCTTGATTCTATTTTTTTCTCTTTTTTTTCTTTTATTGACTCTTTTCTCTTTGGGATTTTTTTCCTGACTCTATTTCTCTTGACATTCTTCTCTTATCTTTATTTTTGGGCATATTTTTCTCTCTTTTTTTTTTTGAAACTTTTCTGACTTTATTGTTTTGCTCGACACCTTTCTTTCAAGCTTTGCTGACTCTATCTTGATTCCAAAAGAGAAGTATGAAAGACAATTGAGCTAAAACTCAAATGGGGTAAACAAAGGGTGACATAATGTTTGGATAGCAGAATAAAATGCCTTCGTCATATCAATCCTTGAATATGAAAGTACACGACATACAATATGATAGTGAAAGATGAAGATCATTTGTCACATTTTTACAACACTAACTTTAACTGATCTTGTGCGTCGCTACTTCTTCTGCAAACTCCACCTTTGTTGTACATTCCTCATATCGAATGACTCATGCTTTCGTGGAGCTGATTTTCTTTCTGTCCCTTTTGATATAGGATCACACATCCATTATTTGACCAATGAGACATGCCTTTTAATTGATGACCATGTTATTCTTATGATTCTCAAACTAACCGCCTTGTTTTTTTAAAAAAGCTTCAACTTGATCACCAAATGCCTCAACACTCTATCTATTATCTTAGATACTCTCTTTTCTAACTTTAATCCTATGATTCAATATTTTATGATTTAAATTAGATTTTAAGATCTGGCTGAAATTTTTTGCATGCATTTCATATCACTAAAATCAACATAAATTGTATTGTGTAAAGAAGACAAACAAACAACTTAAAATAAGACAAAATTCAATAAGGACACTATATTTTGCTGAAAGGAAAGATAGAAGGGTTTAAACATAAATGACAAAGACATAAAAAAGATAGATTCCGAATTACAACCCTAAAATAATTCAGAAAACAGAAAGAAAAACAAGACTAGCTACCAAAACCCCTTCCTAGTAAGGAGAAGAGTGTCTTCCCAATTGTGGAGCTTGACATTTAGCCACAGATTTGTACATCATGACTAGAGCTTTCATCATCATCAAACATATTTACTTCAACAAATAAGTTCTAGATCCTCATGCTCAATTCATTGCTTTCTATGTATTGTGCATCACCATGTGTTGGTGAAGGAGTCTGTATGACGCTTGAGGTGTCAACGTTTTGCACTACAATTACTTTTTCTTGAATCATCTTTTCTATTTCTCTTTTCAAAGTATGACAAGTTTTAATTTTGTGATCCTGAATATCAGAATAATATGCATACCGTACATTAGGGTCAAAGTTTCTTTAATGTGGGTCAGGTGTATACCTAAGGAGTATAGTAATCATGCCCTATTGTCTCAATCTCTAAAACAAACTATCATAGGATTCCTCAATAGGAGTGAAGTTATCCTTTTCCTTAATCCTATTTGCAAACTCTAGACTTGGTTGAAACTTGGATTTAGAGGTACATTGGTAAATAGGTGGGGGTCGAGGACAATGTTGAGGGACCGGTGCTTGCGATTGTGGATAAGATGATGGATGAGTAGACAATTGTGCATTATTTAACGGATATTAAGGGAGTGGAATAGAATATCTTGGATTTTGAAATGAGGAACCTTGTTGTAGGTGAGTATATTGATCTAATATGTAAGCTCAAGATTGAGGCTAACAGTATTGGTGAGTTAGACCTCTAGAGCTCTGCTTAGTCCCTGGCACGATGATAGGTATGTTTTCCTTCTTTTTCCCTTCAGTTTCCTTACTTGATTAAAGTATCATCCTAATTGTTTCACAGAATCCTCATGTCCATCATGTTCCCCAAATTTTGATATCTCAAGGCTTTGAGGAAGGTTGACACTTGAAAACATTCCCAATCTTTATATGAAACATTTTCTTTACTCGCGAGTCCTAGGGAACTTTTCATAGCATTTTCTACACTCTTCACTATTCCAACCATCTTCTCTTGCTCTTAATCCACATTAGACTTATTTGTAAGAAATTTCGGTGGTCCAGTTAACTTAAAAGTAGGCTCAGGAGCATAGCAATGATCATCAAGAGTACTGAACATGGGTTCACTAGCGGCATGGAAAACCACAATCATTGGGCAGCTTGCCAATGTGAAAGTCTCAGTAGGGGGTTGACCAGTAAAATCACAGCCGATATGTGGTGTTATGAATATAGTAGTCTTATACTGGGGAACTATAGAAGGAGTGGTGGAAATATTGGGATGCAACTAACGTGGCATGAATTCTGAGGAATGTTGTAGTGCGTCAGCAATAATAGGAAACTGACTTTGCAATTGTGATGGAAAACTCAAGATAATTGCAGGGTCAATAGTGGGAAATGGAGAAGGAAGCAGCCCACTATCCCAAGATCGATACATTTCCATCATTTGTTGTTTTAGTCTCAAATTCTCATCCTTTAAACTCTTAATTTCCTGACTTTTTGCTTGATCCATGAGGTCACTCTCTACATCCTTACTGGACACAACTAAACCTTCCTTAGATTTGGTGTTATGTGGAGGACCCATAAGAATGCCACAAACCAACCACCTTAAACAAATTGAACAAGAGATAACAAACGTGTTAGAGTTCAACACTTTCCTAATTTTTTTTCTGTTTTTCATGAAAAAATCACCGAATCTAAGAAGTGCACCTACGTATCTCACTCCCGAAAGAGGAAAATCAGATGTTCGTAGTTCGTGAAGTTTTGGCACAACATGGCCGATCATACTTTCTTTCTTTATTTTTTTCTTGAAAATTTAAGAAGAAAAGAAAATAACAAATTGTCAAAAGAATTGACGAAAATGTTTTTTGAATTTTTCAGTTTTAAACTGCCTATACAAAATGAAACCTATGATTACCAAAGAAAAATCTTTTTGGGTTTTTTATTTTGAATTTCATACTAAAATGAAACTTAAACCTATTAAGGGGAAATCTTTTTGTTTTGTAGTTTTCTTTTGAAGATGTATATGAAATACCTATTCTAAATGAAGAGTGAAGAATTTTTTTTTGAATTTTTTAAATAAGATCATCGAACCCTAGAAGGGCTGCCTACATATCTCACTCTTGAAAGAGGAGAATCAAGTGTGCATAGTTCATTCAGATTGGACAATTAAAGATGAAACTACCGACTAAACCTTGAATTGAGAGACACGACCACAAACAGAAGATGAAAAATGTCAATAAAATCTTTTTTGAGTTTTTAATTTTGACACTTCATATCAAACTGACACCAACAACTATAAAAGGAAAAATCTATTTGGTATTTTAGTTATAAGCAATGTACAAAACTTCTACCATCTTTTTGAATTTTGCTTTTATAGAAAGCTTCTATTGAAAAAAAAAATCTTTTTGAGATTTTCGAATTATGAATGCTTACTAAAGAAACAAAAGAAAAATCTTTTTGATGCTTTTATTTTTGACAAATGAGTGCAAAAGGTAATTGTTTTTTTTGAATTTTTGGATTATGGAAAAAGAAAAGTTATAAAGAACTCTAGAAAAACTGCAAAACTCTTTTTTTTTTGGACTCACTTTTCTTCCTTTTCCTTTTTTTTTTTTGAACTTTTCCTTGCCCACACACTTTCTTTAATTCTAGCACATGTTTTTTCCCAAATCTGTCCATCAACTGACCATGTTACCCTCAAAGATGCAACATTTAGTATGTAGGGATGCTTTATAGGTGAGTCTCCTCCAAAGGGCTACGTGGGTCCCGCTAGGTCTCAATATGATGCAGATAAGCATAACCTAAAGGCTGACCTACACTGGCGTTCACTAACAAGGCTATTCGAGGGAGCGTATGGTCGATAGTGGCTGCGAAAGCTTTCCATCCACTCCATACGTCTGATGGCTCCCCTCCTAAAATAAGGGTAACTCAATTAGAGTTCGTGTACACGATGTGTACTCTGGGACTTTTGCGAAATAATGACTCGGGTTATACAAATAATGTCAGATATAAAGCGGTAACTCATAATGAAAGACTGTAAACAAAGAGAACGTAGGCATCCAATAATGATAAAACAATAACACAAATAATAACACAAATAAAATGTTTATACACCCATACAGTCAAGTTAAGCCGATACAACTCGAAAAAATAAGCTTGAACTCTGAAAAATCCCCAGCAGAGTCGTCAAAGCTGTCACACCCCCTTTTTAAAATCAAAAGTATATTATATTTTAAGTTTGAAAGGGTTTTTATTATTAAAATAACAAAATGAAGATTTTTATTTCGAAAAGGATCTTTTTACAATTAAATTCAGAGTCTTCACTTGGCATAACCTGGTGTGCCATGTCACCTTTGGAAATATTTTTTCAAAATGATTTTTTGACTCTTTAAAACTAGTTTGCGAACAGAGATTCCAGGTAAGGAATTCTGTTGATCGAAGGGAAGGTATTAGGCACCCTTCGATCCCAATGTTCAACCACGGTCTCTTCAGGGAGTATATCGGCTTGTACGGCATTATGAATGTATAAACCACATAAAACACACAAGCCAAGCAAACAAACAAAATTCAAAACCAAGATAATGTCCAGTCCGAATTATACAGTCCCAAAAATAGAAAAAGTACGGAAATGTAAATCCAATTTTAAACTAATCCTAGACTATGTTCTACCCAATTTCTTGAGCCTTCATCACGAACGTCCCCGGGGTACAAGATACTTCAGGTCATTCTCCGATGAATAAATACAATGTGACCTTGGGGCATTTTCGATGAATGAATACATTTGATGAAATGTGATAAAAGTGGAGGAATCATTTAACATAGATATTCACACATTTAATGATATAGAATCCTACGAGTTTCCTACCCCAAAACCTAAAATTTACCTATCGATTTTGGCCTAAAACATGACACTATCGGATTTAACAACATAATTAGTGTTCATGTCAAATCAAATAACCACCAATAAATCAAACTAATGAATATTCACCTTTGTTATTTTTCAATTCCCACCCCTCTTTTATTCTCGAATTACCAATTTCAAATCTCAAACGAGATATAGTTTCATCACACAACACATAACCAATAGAACCAATAATGAATCAACAACAAGCAACTATTTACCACCAATAAGGATCAAACAACACATAAACGTTCAATCCATAACATCGAATATCATAAACAGTAAAGTAAGAGAGGTAAAGAGTAGAATTGGACCTCAATTTGATGTTGTTCAAGTGTAATTAATTCTATCGACTAGAATTGCGATTGAATTCTCGTACCGAACCTCAATGCAATAAACCCAATCTCAGTATCAGTTTAACCTTCACTGTTTTTTTTCTCTAACCCCAAACAACATTACGAAACCAAGAGATCTATGAGCAATTTCCAGCAGAATCTTGCCGGAATGATACTCGAACAAATGATTTTTTTTATTTCTGGTGATGAATCGATCGTAAAGTAGGAGGATGTGGGATGGTGGCATATTTAAGTGGATTTTAAGAGTTATATTCCGTATTTCTCACTTTACCGGAGCTCCGATGAGCTCGGTGATGACAAAAATTGGATAAAAATAGATAGGGTTTACACGACCATAGCGTTTTCTGGTGAGAAGTTATAAGAAAAATTTGGTTTCCGTCCACTTTCTCTCCTTCCCTTGGGTTTTCTTTCCTTTCTCGCTCAAATCTCACCCAAACTCCCTCCGTTCTCTCCTAATTAATTTTTTTTCTCTTTTACTATTTCTCTTTCCATTTCAGTGTGTGGGCATGCCCCTATTAGTGTGTTATACCCTTTTCTTAAATGGAAAAATTGAAAGGGTCCTCTAGAGTATGTGATTTTGTGTCCCATATATTTGTGTGTAACCGTCTGTGTTTATCTTTCCAGCCGTATATGTAAGGATGATATGTGTAAATAGTGATGGTGTGAGAGTGATGATCTATGTGTATTGTTGTATGTGTGCCTATTTTACTCTGTGTGTTTGTGCATATTCCCTTCCCTTTTGTGTATAGAGTAAATGTAATTGAATTAAGTCTTGTGTGGAATTATGTGGGGCTCGTGATTATTGTGTGTGGAGAGTGTGAGATATGTGTTAATATAAGCTGAGTGTATGGATTGTGAGGGTGAGTGTATGTTTTGTGTGGGTCCATACTACTAACTCAGATGAAGTAGAGAGGTTGTTTCTGATAGACCCTCAACTTAGGACGCATAACTATATAACAAACAAAAAGACAAAAGCACACAACAATATGGAATAAAACATCGCTAGATAATAAAGAAAATAAGACACCCACAAGGTCCTACTATACACTATCTATCCAAAATCATAGACATCACTGAAACACCATGAACAAGAAAACCATGCACAACTACAAACAAATCACTCTTTCCTACTATAACGGATGAACTCCAACCCACTAACTATCTACCCTAATCCGAGTCCTTCACACCTTCCAATCAAGGGTCATGTATAATCAACTCCCTCCAATAATTTTTTGGCCTACCTTTACTCCGCCTAAAACCATCCATAGCCAGTTTCTCAAACCTCCATACTGGAACATCCGTGCGCCTCCTCATCACATACCTAAACCATCGTAACCTTACTTCCCACATCTTGTCTTCCACTGAAGTCACTCCCACTTTCTTCTGAATAATCTCATTTCTAACCTTATCGTTCCTAGTAAGCCCACATATCCATTGAAACATCGTTATGTACGCCACCTTCAACTTTTGGATGTGAGAGTTCTTAACTGGCCAACACTCTGCTCTACACAACATAGCCAGTCGGATTGCCATTCTGTAAAACTTACCTTAAAGCTTAGGAAGTGCCTTCTTATTACACAAGACTCCCGAAGTGAGCCTACATTTCAACCACCTTCCACCAATATAGTGTGTGACATCATCATTAATCTCACCATCCCCTTGAATCATAGACTCAAGATACTTGAAAATCTTCCTCTTCTGAATGACCTAAGAATCCAGCTTCACTACCACGTCAACCTCTGCGACAAATTACTATATTTACATTTCAAGTACTCCGTCTTGATCCTACTCAACCTAAATATTTGAGACACAAGGGTCTACCTCCAAACCTCAAACTTATCATTAAATCCTCCCCGGGTCTCATCAATAATACAAGTATGATCATGATCATGACACTTTTGAGTAATTTTGAAGAGTAGTCACTAAATGGCCCTTTTGTAATTTTGTCTATTATTGTAATGTAGTATAAATAGAACATTGTAGGGTTTATTTCTTTAGTTGATCATTATTATTGAATAATACTTCTCTTAGAGTGAGAGAGAGTCCAATTGAAACTAGGGCATAACATAAGGGTGGATTCTCTTGTGTGTTGCATTTTGCTTGATACGTTGGTGCTTGGGTGGTGGATGCCTCTCTTGTGTCAATTGTAAGAGTCAGGTATTTTTTGTGTGAAGTTTTAAAGGTCCAAGAGTGGAATATTCTCTTGGGTTGTTAAGCCTACATCATCTTGTGTTGCTAAACTTGTTTTTGGCTGGCTGTTTTGGTGTATTAACACCTTGTATCCTCTTCTTTATTGTTCAAGATAGTGAATCCGAGAAAGGTCCCATTTGGTCCACGATTTGTTGTGATTTGTGGACTATTTTGGGGTGTGATTTTGTGTTTCCTTATTTTTTACGTATCATTTGGTATCAAAGCAAGGCTGGTTGTGTTCCTACACTACCAATCTTGGGTTCTCTGGGATGAAAATTAAAAAAAAAAAGCTGAAAACTGAAAAAAAATTCCAAAAAAATGCAAATCTATCCATTTTGTGTTCTTGGCCAAAAATTGTGTTGTTGTTATCTTGGCCAAGATTTGGTTGTTGTGTGTCTAGAACTTGTAGTCTTTTGTTTGTTTAGAGTATTTCTAGTGTTGGTTTCTTTCTCATCAACACTAAAAAGTGTCCAAATCTATGATTGAACTTGAACTTGTTGAAGTTTTTGATGTGAACAAGGTGTGGCTGAGTTGGATGTTGTTATTACCTAAGCCTTGGCCGATTTGATGGTCTTTTTGTAGTGGAGTTGAAAACTAAAATTGTTGTTTTTCTTAAGGTTCTTCACCCTTTCATTATCTTGTTAATCCTTAAAGTGGAAACTAGATCTAAAAAGGTAAAAATAAAGCTTGTAGTAGTTGTTAGTGAAAGACTTGTCCCTATCACTTCAATGACTTTTCATCTACTTTTTCTTGATTTAAGGACCTTGTTTCAAGGAGAAAGTTCAAAGAAGTCAAGTTTTGCTTTTGAAATTTGAACAAAAAGGCTCAAAGACCACTTTTCCCTCCATTAACCTAATCTACCAATTCCAAATTGTATATTGATCAAGACTTGAAATTGGGTAATAAAATTTTGATAAAACTTGAGGCCAATAGCGGACTGCCATGTCACTAAAGTATTGTTCACGCAATATTTTTGAGTTTAAATTTTAGATTTATTAGTTTCATTTTATTGTTTCCTAGTTTCGTTTGTTTGCTCGACACTAATTGACAACCTAGTAATACCCTACTAGCTTGTAAGTTAGTTTTGTGTACGTTCTTCGTGTTATGTTTGTTGTGTGCTTTTCTCATTTTTGAGTCGTAGTATCTTTTTTGGTTCAAGTTTGTGAATTACTTATTTGAGTCGTTTTAAACAAGAATCTACTCCGACCTCGAGCCAAAATTGGGACCAAGTAACCTCATTGGAGTATAAACAAGTTATCAACACTTGTAAGGCCAATAGAGTGAAAAATCCAAAGTGTGAAAGTGAGGGATTGTGGACTATTTTGAGACGCATTATGGACTATTTTGTGACGAATTGTGGACTGATTTTTGCTAATCTTTAATGTGTTTTTTGTTTTTGTGTTGTTTGCTTAGTAGCTCTTGGGGTACAATGGCGAATGAAGCTGAAATGCCTAGTTGGTTAAATCCATCATGGCAAGGCTTGATGCCATAGATAGGCGAATAATGGACATAATGGAAGGAGGATTGGAAGGGATGGAAGGCTCTCTGTGCAAGAAGTTGGATAAATTGATGGAGCATCCAAGCCTTCCTAATCAAATTCCCGTGAGTGGCCATGCACCACATGAGCTACAAGTAATCAAACTAACTTTTCAACTCTAGTGAATTGGGATAATTGCCAACTAAGTGTAAATGATAGTTTGTCTTTAAGTGAGCCGAATGTGCCTTCATTTTGTGATGATAATGTACAACTTGATATTGTGGATACACTAGTTGATTCACCTAGTGTTAAAGCCATTGTGGAAAGTGGTAGTACATTGTCTTATGGAAGTCATGAAGACCAACTTGTGTGTGAAAATGATGATGTTGAACATGTTGGCCGAATGACTAAGGATGAACCTCTAGTTATTTTTGTTATTGACCATGATAGTATAGAGGGGACATTTGATCATTATTGTAGTAGTATTGGGGTAAGGAAGTGTATTCCCAATCCGTGCCTATGGACACTCAACCCATTTGATTTCGGTGATCATTTGAAGTGTGGTGATGAGGATGTCTTTTGGAATGACTTGAATGTCCATGGAATGTATGGCTTTCCTCTCTCGTCATTCAAGTCTAATTGGTTTTCCAAGAAGAGTCTATGTTTTCCACTTGATAAGCGATACTTGTTCCTTGTTTCTTATCACACTTATGTGGATAAACTAGTTGATTCTCCCTTGGTAGGTTATTCGGGTAAGAGGGATGTTTGGGTATATATGAAGTTTGATCCACCTTGGAAAGATGCTATGATTGATTACACTAATACTAAACCTTCATACCTTGAGGAACTTTTGTTTGCTTGTCCTTTCTATTGCTTTGCAAAGTTTGGATTCGAAGACGAATCCTTTCTAAGGAGGGGAGGATGATACTGGTACGATTATGATCGGAGTTCAATACGTCAAGACTCGAGCACGGATGCTGCCCATCCAATAAACAAGTTTTGAAGTGTAGAGAACAAGTCCCACAAGCTCCAAAACTATTCACTATTCATCCACGTTCACTGTTCATCCGTCCTTTGCAAGGGTTTTTTAGTCATTTGTAATAAGTTAACCTAGGTATAAATAGAAACTCATTAGGTCATTTTTGTGAGATTTTTGGAGAATATATTTTGTAGCCTCTTTGAGAGTCTTTAGCAAGGTGGAATCCTTGGACAAGGTGGAATCCTCGTGTTGATCATTTGCTTAGAAATGGAGATTACTTGGGAATTCTGGTTCCCTTGAGGTCATGTAAGAGATGCATTTAGGTTGTGTATGATATTAAAGGTCCAAAAGTGGAATAAGCTTTTGGGTTGTTAATATTAGACCATCCCTTTGTCTATCTATCTATCTTTACTTTCTTATAATCGTTTGTGTATATCTAGTGTAATCTGTTTGTGTTCTTGTCTTGTAACGGTGTGTTGTTGTTATTGCATCTTGTTCATCAAGTGTTGTTGCTATTTTAGTGTGTTTTACTCTTGATATCACTTCCCTTCTTGTTCTTCTTACGTATCAGAGAGAGGTCATCAAAGAGGGTCCTCGGTTCTTCAAATCGTTGACTATTTTGGTGTATGTTTTGGTGTCTTTCTTGTCGATCTTGTATAATTTGATATCTTGGGGAAGAATTAGTAATTTAATCGCCTAAGGTTGATGGAAAGACTCAATATGGAGAATAAAAAGAGGTTAAATTGCAAGACGGGGAGGATGTAGAAGATGTATGGCCGTGTGAAGGAGATTGTGAAGTGCCTTTGTAAAAGAGGTGAGGTTATGAATTTGTGGGAAAATTTCTCTCAAGATGGAGAGGATGATACAAGTATGATCATGATCATGACACTTTTGAGTATTTTTGAAGACTGGTCACTAAAGGGCCTTTTTGTCTATTATTGTAATGTAGTATAAATAGAACATTGTAGGGTTTATTTCTTTAGTTGATCATTATTATTGAAGAATACTTCTCTTAGAGTGAGAGAGAGTCCAATTAAAACTAGGGCATAACGTAAGGGTGGATTCTCTTATGTGTTGCATTTTGCTTGATACGTTGGTGCTTGGGTGGTGGACGCCTCTCTTGTGTCAATTGTTAGAGTTAGGTGTTTGTTGTGTGGAGTTTTAAAGGTCCAAGAGTGGAATATTCTCTTGGTTTGTTAAGACTACATCAATACTTGTCTAACTACCTATATTGTATCTTGTTTTAGTTTTGGCTTCTTATGTTGTTAATGTAACCCGTTTGTTCTTGCTGCTATTATAATATTGTGGAGCTTCATCTTGTGTTACTAAACTTGTTGTTGGCTGTCTGTTTTGGTGTATTGACACTTTGTATCCTCTTCTTTCTTGTTCTAGATAATGAATCCGAGAGTGGTCCCATTTGGTCCATGATTTGTGGACTATTTTGCGGTGTGATTTCGTGTTCCCTTGTTTGTTCGGTACCAGTCAATTAGTACAACATCATCAGTAAATAACATACATGAAGTCACCCTCCTTGAATACACCGCATCAAAACATCCATCACCAAGGCAAATAAAAATGGGTTTAAGAGTCAATCCCTGATGCAACAATAACAACAACAACATACCCAGTGTATTTCCACATAGTGGGGTCTGGGGAGGGTAAAATATACACAGTCCATACCACTACCTCTGAAGAAGTAGAGAGGTTATTTTTGATAGACCCCCGGCTCAGGACAGTCGATCCCTAATGCAATCCTGTCAAAATAGGAAAAGGCTCTGAATCTTCTCCTACCGTCCTCACACGTTTCTTTGCTCCATCATACATGTCCTAAATCGACATGGTGTATGTCATAGGCACCTTTCTAGCCTTCAAGCACCTCCATAAAATCTCCTGGAGACTTTGTTTATGTTTTCTCAAGATTAATGAACACCATGTGCAAGTCCTTCTTCCTTTCCCTAAACTGCTCTACTAATCTCCCCATGAGGTGAATGGCCTCAGTATCGAACGACCTGGCATGAAACCGAACTAATTATCGAAAATAGTCATGATCCTCCTCAGCCCAAACTCTACCACCCTTTCCTAAACCTTCATAGTATAACTCTCAACGCCGGCCTCGAACCGAAACTCAACAGCATCAACATCATTATCATCATTAACCAGACTTGAATCGGGACTCATACTATCAATAACATCATCAATTGTCGGACTTAAATCGGAACTCGTATTAACAATATCATCATAATTGTCGGATTAATCGAAACTCATAACAATAAACCACTGGGTTTTAATAGGAATTTACATCAACTCCTAAATACCAAACCAACATGATCATTAAGTATCCAATCTTCTCAAAGTCCCAAAATAAGCATTTTAAAGTGTATAACAAGCGCTAGAAGTTTATGAAAGCTAACACAAGTCTTGGCCTAACAAAAATTCCAAAATAATAGCAGTAGAACTACAACAAAAATAAAAATCTAAAAATAATTGGATTCAGCTACATAAATATTCTAAATTACTGTCCTTTTTTTTTGGAGAAAGATTATAATTCCCAAATATCTACGCATTTCATTATTTCCCTTATAACATGTCACAGCCCAAATCCCATTGGAGCGGACTGGCACCCGTAGCCGAGGAGGCCCGGGAGAACCTGTTCATAACCTATACTTTCACATTTACATTACTTATGAAAATTAGAAATTTGGGCAGCACTTCGTTGTAAATAGAAGAAAACAGTACCTGTATCAACCCAGCAGACACGCATAAATATATATATGAACAGTAATTGGCCGTCAGAGCCATCACGTCTATCAACCAAACACTCCTATGGCTGTACAATATGTCTACAAAACCCTCTACATAGATACACAACTGAGTTGGGGTCGGGACGAACTCCCGCCCACAAAAGACTTTTATACAAATACCAAAGGTATATATAGAGACGACTTGGGATGCCCCGAAACAACTGGAGCTCACCACTAACAATAGAATGTCCTGGCTGTTACTGCGGAGGTGTACGACCTGAAGTACCTGTTCCTGCAGGCATGAATGCAGGTCCCCCGTGAGGGACGTCAGTACGAAAATATGTACTGAGTATGTAAGGCAGGGAGTATCAACATGAGATACAAAAGATCAACAGAACCCAGATACCAGTGAATAAACAGTATGAGTAGACCACACTTAAAAGAACTGATGGGATACCTGCACATTACTTTCATATCATTACTTCCCGTAATCCTTATCAATACATAACATATGTCATACAATGGCCAACTGATCAGTGGTACTAATACAACACATCAGGGACCACCCCTAGAATAGCATATATATACATAATCTTTATAATACAATGGCCAACTGATCAGTGGTACTAATACAATACATCAGGGACCACCCCTGGAATAACATATATATACATAATCTTTATAATACAATGGCCAACTGATCAGTGGTACTAATATAATACATCATATCATCAATTTAAAATATAGACATTCCATTTTTTAGCATATAATCTTTATAATACAATGGCCAACTGATCAGTGGTACTAATATAATACATCATATCATCAATTTAAAATATAGACATTCCATTTCTTAATTCAATTAATCTTTGAGATTGGTTACTTTGTGGTCACACTTTATGGAACTTGAAACCATGATACTTCAATAGGAAAAACATGTAAATAGGTAATCAATATCATGAAAATGAAATAAAGAATCATGGATACCTCATTAAACCATTTCGGAGTCAACAATAGTATATGGATATTTTTTTTTGACTAGCCGGACATCTTAAAAGTGAAAACAAGTTCAATTGGTAGTGTCGAAGATCATATGATGTTATTATGTGTCATGTGTCGTAGGACAATGTTGGAAGCTTACTTGAGAGTGCCATGGGTCATTATTCATGCCAAAGAGTAGATAGAGTATGTCTTACATACCTTGATATAACCACTTCAATACAAGTGACTTCCCGTACTCTTCGAACACTTATCTACAATAAGTCATTTGTGGCAAACTAGTATTAGCAACCAAACCTTACCATTTAGGTATTAACTTCACCAATTAACGTCTAGGAAGTAATCCTTTAGCTCATCAATAAGAGTACTACATACATCCTCTTATACTCTTATTACATTCACATATCATGCATTTTCATGAAATATCCCTCAACATCACTCTAAGCCTTTATTTCCCTTCTTAATCACCATCCAATACCAACATGATCACTAGGCATACATAACCACTAATATAATGATATATCACCACAATTCATCCTTCATAATCCAATACAGCAACTTTCATAACTTACTACTAACAATTTGTACACAACAATTCATAACTATGTTTCTAGTTATCTTCCAACATCAAGACAATACTCATAATCCTTTATCAATACTTATTCATGGATAAGAATCAAGAATAAACAATATTCATACCTTAACAATGGACTCTTGTATTTAGAATCCTCCTTACATAACCATGGGGTGCTTCTCGAAGCTTTCGAGATGGTGAACACAACTACGGAACCAATTTGAATTTTCTACGGTTGAATCTTGAGTTATTTAGGATTTTTGTTTGGAACCTAAAAGGTGTTCTTGAGAGAATTTGAGAAAAAAGATTGTATTCTGCTGAATTTGGGCTAAATCTGGTGTTATAGACGGAATTGGGTGAAGTGAAATGACTAAAATGCCCCTAAGAAAACAAGAAAAGTCGAAACTATCCCTCAGTTGACAAACTGACAGGCTGAAGTAAAACGAATATAACTTCTTACTCAGATGTTGGATTTGGATGAAACCAGTTGCAGTGGAAAGAGGACTCAAAGCTCTTTCGTCTGATATATTATAGCTCACACAGTTCATTATATACAGGGAGTTATGATCGTTTGAAGTTGACCCTGAAATGCTGAAAAAAACTGGGCAACAGGCTATGCGTTTTGCTATTGTTTTGAAATCCAAACGCAGCCTTATGCATTCCGAAAAATTTCAAAACTTATCCGAGATGTACTATGAGATTGTCCGATCGTAACGCAACTTGAAAATCTAAAAATGAAGGTCGAGAAGGTCGAGAAGTTGTATCCCGAAGGTTGTCAGCTAAAATGACTCTAAGTTACACTTAGAAAAATTTTCAAGTTTTTAAGTCTAAGAGCACTCTATTAAAGGCTAATCCATACACGACTTTTACGGGGTGTTACATAACACTCAATAATCAATCATTAAAAAAATTGAAACCAAAATAGACACAAGATCAAGATAACTAGCAAGTAAATTAAAGATATCTACAGGAACAACAGATAGTAACACGACAGTAATGGTAACAAAATAATATGATAGTCGAAATAAAGTTCAAACAATACTAAAGACTGCATATTTAGTCCATCCCAATTCCAATGTGGCTTCTTTATCAAATCCAATAGAACCCCAAAATACAATTTTTATAGTTTATTCCATCACCAATTTTTTTTTTTTTAAATATCCCCTTTATTTAGACACATTTTATTCTCTAATACTAAATATCTTTTAATTAAAAAAATTAGAGAGAAAGATTATAATTCCCAAATACCTATTTCATTTTTTTTCCTTTTTAACACACAATAATCAAATCTCTAAGAAAAATGGAGGCCAAAATAGACACAAAATCAAGATGATTTAGCCATAAATTAAAAGAAAAGATACATACATTTTGTAAAGAAAAAAATTCCATAAAAAATATTTATAAAAAGGTACCTTGTAAAATTTAAAATTTAATTGAATTTTTTTTTTTTTTTGGGAGCTTCAGATGGGGGTCATAATGAAGAGGAATTTGGTGAAATTAAGGATGATTACACTGTTGTCCGTTATTTTTGTTACGGTGAGGTGACAAAAATGTTATGAATTTTGTTATTTTTCATCATTTTTTAAAAAAAATTATCAACTAAAAGAAAGTATATGGTAAAGAAAATTAAATGAGTAAAATATTTTTGGGGAGGACCAAAATCACGAGTCCATGCCTCCTGCAAAAGAGCGAAAGACTCAATAAATATTTATATGTTACCAATATTTATATGCTACCAATTGAGTTGATCCCTCTTTTATTTTAATTGGTAAGCTTTAACAAACATAGCCCATCTAAAATTAGATATATGACTTTTAACTAGTGACGTACTGATTGGTGAAACGTGAGCACCTGTGTTTAAAAGATTCCACCAGAAGACATTCAAACAGTTTTTGGATTCAAATTGTTGGAGTCCTTAGTTCCATTTGTATATCGTGTATCTAGTTTTACAATCATTTCTTCCTGATAACTTGGATGAAAATGCTTTATGGTCAAAAAAAAAAAAAATGTTGTAATTACTGTAATGTGTCAATCTTTGGATTCATTTTTTTTTTTCTTAAATTATGGATGAAAAAATATAAGAAATAGAAAGCACATAAAAATCAAGAGATTCATCAAAAAAAAATTATCGGATAAAAATCTTAATCTTTGTTTATCGTAGAAAATGTTGCTCTGCACTTTGGATGAAAAGGAAGAAATAAAATAAGCAAAAAGAAAGGAAAGGAAATAAAGGAAAAGATCCCACTAAAAATTGAGTTAATTAATTAATAACCTCCAATTAAATTATGCCATATGTATATTTGAATTGTCTTTTTTAATAGTTAAATAAACTTACTTTATGAATAAATCCAAAAAAAAAACTAATATATCAGAAAAAAATTATATATTGACGAATAAAATAATGCCACGTGTATGATTGTGTTATTTCAATTTTTTTTTCTCCTCTTCTCACAAATCTATATTCTATATAATATATTAAAAGTGTGAAGACCCTTATAAAAGTGATTTAAAATTTTTACCCTTCATTAAAAGACTTTTCTTTAGACAAAACTGTCTTTTCACTATTTTTTAATTTATTATTTGATTATTTTTTGTTATATTATCTAGATTTCCTAAAATATATGGACTGCTAAAATATATGGTAGGAAAATTAATTAATATTTATATATGGGACTCCTAAAATATATGGTAAGAGAATTAATTAATATTTTTTTTCTACTGTTCAATTAGAAAAATACTCCTAAAATAGGACTCTATTAAGGAAATATTTCTATAAATATTGAAATGTATGTTAAACTAGAGAACAAACCGGTTTGCCTATTTGGAGAATATGATTGATGCTCATCTAACTTGATTCGATTGCATTACTAGATTGGTGGATGTTTGATTTTCTAACCCTTAACTTCGTCATTGTTTTGTCAGCATAATAGAATTCAACATGTGTGTATATATATATCTTCTTCATTTTCATTCAAAATCATTTTTTAGGATCAAAATTTTCGTCGGAACAAGAATTAGTTGGATCAAAAATCGAAGCTTTGTGATCACTATTATATTTTTTTTATAGTTTACAGATCGTAGATGAATGTCGGTTGACTTTGAAGAATTTCTTGTGTAAAAGTTAGGTTTAATTGTATTGTTTTGATATATTTGTTATCTTATTGTTTTATTTTAATTTACAGTGCTAGATAAATGTGAGTTGATTTTGAATTTTTTTTTAGGTAAAAGATAAGTTTAATTGTATTATCGTAATATCTCTATTAGTTTGTTATTTTATGGTAGTTTACAGTGCGTAGATGAATCTCGGCTTTGAAAAAATTTTATGTGTAAAATTTACGTTTAATTGTATTATTTTGATATTACTTTTATTGTATTATTTTGTTGTAGTTTACACGTGATAGATAAATATTGGTCGGCTTTGAGAATTTTTCTCATGTAAAGGTTAAGTTTAATTGTATTATTTTGTTATCTCTTATTATTTTATTATTGTTTACAGGTAGTAGATGAGTGTCGGACGACTTTGAAAAATTTTTTGTGTGTAAAAATTAGATTTAATTGTATTATTTTGATGGAGGCAAAGAGAATTAGAGTTTTAAGTAAGTGATTAGGTGTTCTTGAAGGTGTCTCCTATGAAAGGAGTAATGAGGTTTGGAAATAGTTTTATTTGCATGAAATTCAAATTAACTTTGTTCTATCCGTTTATAATAAACATTGAAGTGAGATACATCACATAATAATATATTTAAGATAAAATATTTATTTATATAATTTAAATAGATATATCATTTTTTAACGTTAATATATTACTATTTTCTAACTATATTGTTCTTAATTTTTATGTATATTTTATTGATTGACGTGAGAGACACGTGCAAAACACATACACTAATCTAATTTTTTAAAAAGTGAGTACATTCTCTCTACTTAAGGAGATATTTAATACACTTTAAAGTTGTTAAGACGTATATAATTATCCGTAAAGTTAAAGATTTAAAGTAAATTTTGCTGATAAGTTTAGGATGATTTGATGTCTTTTCTCTTATATTTTTATTTAATATGCTACATATTTCGGTTGAAGAAATTTTATGGTATGTTGATTTCTTTTTCTAAAAGTTAGCATAATTTTATTTTTATTTAATATTCTATATATGTCGGCTGTTTTCTTTTTCTTTTTCTTCCCTCTTATTTAAGTTAACCTAGTAAGTTTTCCTCCAATAACTAAAAAGTTGCAGCCCTTTCACGTGTGTCCAGAAAAAGCTAATGGCAGATCTACCCAACGATATTATTGTCAATATTCTCTCGAATTTACCAGTGAAATCTCTGTTAGGATTCAAGTGTGTTTCTAAGTGGTGGTGTTGGTTTATTTCAAGTCCATTTTCAGCGTCGTCCCAACCAGGGACGAGAAGGGGCAATCACGATGATGTATAGACGTTCAATGTCGAGAAAGGGCTCTAGACGGCCTTCCTTTAGCTTCATAAACAAACAATTCATGTCAGAAAGTCTCACTTGTCTTATAAAAGGCGTGGTATACAAGGTTTTATACTTTTGGGTTCTTGTAATGGTCTTGTACTATTGGGTGTAAAAGAGCATATTTACTTGTGGAATCCTGCCACTCGATTCTGCACCAAAGTGCTTGAGATTTACCATTCGATAAAGGAACATTATGTACACGTGGGAGACTTTGTTTCGATTCCTTCAAGATTGATTACAAACCTGTCATGTTTACGTATGATGGTGATTCCCCAGATTGGACTAACTATGTTACAGTTGCTAGTCTTAAAGGCAAAAAATGGAGGAAACCCGAATTTGCTTATGATATAATTTCAGATCGTGATGGGATTACATTGCATGGACGTCTTCACTATCGGGTAAGGGTAAAAAATACCTCTTCATATAATGAAAGTATTTGGGACCGTTTTGGTCAATGTAACAAGGTAATATATTTTGATCCCATCTTTGAAAAGTTCCATAGGTTGCCAATCCCTGAGTGTGACCAAGAAGAGAATGCAGTTGCCGGTTTAGGAATTTCAAATGAATGTCTTTGCATGACTCGTCTGGAACATGATAGGGGTCTGATGAAAGAATACGGAATAAAGGAATCGGGGACATCCTTATTTTTCATAAAAAATCAAGAGATACCACATTGTGGATTTGTAGTGCCCTTTTACGTGACAGAGAATGGAGAAGTAGCTTTGATAATAGACGTAATTGATTGCAGGGCCGGCTTAAGGACGCCGGGTCCTAAAGCTAAACTTTATTAAAAGCTTCAAATTCAACTAATGTTTTGCTTAAATTCGAACATAAAATCTTCAATTTTTAGAATTAAAAAATATAGTATAAGTCTATTTACATATACTATATTAAAAATTTATATATTTAGAAACTATATAAAAAATAGTATAAGTCTATTTAGTTAACAATTTAAAATATTTTAAAAAATCATGTTGAAACAAATAATTGTCGACTCTCCAAATAGTAGCGAGGACACATAAATTAAAATAAAAGGAATATTATTAGAATAACAATCCTTGACTATTAATCACATTGACTAAGTAGCTTTTTTATATTAAGATCTTGTACTTTTCTATCATAAAATTTCAACGACAACAACAAAAAAAAAGATACTTTTCAGTTTTCTTAAAAATAATTTATATTTAAATGTCATTTATCTTGAGATGATTTATAACCATACAAATACTTATGACTTACTTTTGATCTCTACTTTTAGAAAAATTTTTAGTTTTTAAATTTTATATTAAGTCAAACTACATTACATACAATAATTGAAAAAATGAGGCCCTAAAATTTTGGGGCCTCAAGCCATTGCTTGACTTACTGGGCCCTTGAGCCGGCCCTGATTGATTGTAAAGTAGTTATATATGATCCTAAGAATGATAATATACAAGACATTGTGGTACCGGATGTGTATAGATCTGCCATTACGTATGTGGAAAGCTTGATCTCGCCCAAGGGATACTACTGGTGTGAGAAGCGGCACAAAAAGTACTTTGGTCGAAAGAAAGCAAGACCATCTTAGGTTCTGACACTACTAGAAATAGAGGTGGTTTTTTTTCACCACGAATCAACGGAAACATGTGTTCTCAATTTCCTAATGTTTCCATGTAAAAGCACAACTGTTCTTTCTTTTTTCTGTTTGATTCAATTCAATCAAAATATCTGTAAAAATAGCTATTGAACATTTTCAGTGGAAAATTTTAATGAGAAAATAGTGATTTCCTACTAGTGCAAAACCCAATTTCTAGTAACAAATCACACATATATTAGTACAACTAAGATTAAAGAGTAAGGATGAAGGAGAATGAGAATGAAGTCCAAGCAACAATTAGGGGAATCACATATAGAAGAGTGAAGGCAACGAAAGCAAGGGAGGCCAATGGTACAAACCAAGTGCAGCCCATCATGGAATGAGAGTTGAGTAGTGGGCGTGAGTACGGTTTGATCAAGCCAACTAGTAATTTAGTGTATAAACAATATAAATTTCATCACTTTAGGAGCTAATTAATTCTTATTTCAACTCTTTTCAGTATTATTAAAGATTCCAAAATAATTTTACATGGATACATCACCGTCGTCCGCATACATTGCGACTCTCATACATTTCCATACTCTGATATGTAACGTATCTCAATTTTTTTGGTGTATCGGTAATATTAACACCGATTTGACACATATGACTTTAGAATATATGTACTAGAAGATACATAAATTTTAGGGAATTGTCAACAAACGTTTTCGACCATATCTGGTCAGATCTCCATTTGTATAGTCGAAATTCTCTAACATTCATAAAAAAAGATGAAGCTTTGAGAGGCTTATGTTTTGGTGTTGATTCACCGTTAGATACATAGATTTCGTGAAATTCTTCAAACAATTTGTTTTCGATCAGATCTGGCGAGATCTCCCAGATCTCCACCTGAATCATTCGAATTCTCCAAAAAAAAGATAAAGTTTGGGGAGGTGTTCGTTTTGATGGTGGTCACCGGTGATTTTTTTTTTTATTGGAAATGACTGTAGATGAGGTGACATGGAGGTGGAGATAAAGAGATGAGAGTGGAGTGAAGAAAAGGGAGAAGAGTGAGAGTGAAGTGAAGAAAAGGGAGAAGAGGGAGAGGATAGCGAGTTTGGTGATGGCTAGACGGTGGGAGTCACATAGATGGAAGCTTTTCGCGGTTGTTAGTGATGCTTTTCCGACGAGAGAAAGTGAGAGAAAAGAAAAGTTAAGAGAAAGATGGAGTGGCAATGAGAAAAATGGAAGAAATTTGGGATTCCTGAGGAGATAAAAGTAAAAATGTGATGTATCAACTACAGAGAGAAAAGTTAAAATATGAATGAAATGTAAATAAACAAAAGAATACAAATTTTAAGTAGATATGATAAGTATTTTCAAAATTAAAATCTTTTATTTTATCTTTAACCTTGCTTACTCCCTCCATACTTTTAGTTTGCTTCTTTTGAGTTGGACACATTCTTAATAAAATTCTTGTAGAACCTTAAAAGGTAATTTTACCAATATATCCTTCATTAAATTTTGTACCTCTTTCCAAATTAGTAATAAAATACATTAAAAAGGGAATTCTCAACTAATGATTTTGGTAATTTAAATAAGGATATAATAGGAAGATTTTGATCAGATTATTTTTGAAAGATTAAAGAGAACTTAAAAAAGAATATAAGCACACTCTAAATGGAGAAAATATTATTTTCTCCCCTTTGATATTTCTATCTTTACTGATATAGAAGAACTGAAGACCATACTATTCTGATAATTAAAAGTATTTATTGACGAAACAATCAAAAAGTTTTATCATCTATAATTTATATATATAATCTATATTTATATTTATATTTATATCTATATCTATATCTATATCTATATCTATATCTATATCTATATCTATATCTATATCTATATCTATATCTATATCTATATCTATATCTATATCTATATCTATATCTATAATCTACAATCATAATCTATATCTATAATATATTAAAAGTGTGAAGACCCTTAGAAAAGTGATTTAAATTTTTTACCCTTCATTAAAAAACTTCACTTAAGATAAAATCGTCTTTTCAGTATTTTTTTTTTATAATTTTAATGATATTAAATATTAATTATAATTAAAAATAAAAACCTTTCTTAAAATAAAATTTGACAAAGAAAAACCTTTTCCAACTAAAATAAGCTTGATAAAAAAATATAATCCTATTTCCTGAGTCCAAAAGAAATAGGAAAAAAAGTTTTCCCAAATAAAATAGAATTTTACATAGCTTTTCTCAATTTCTATAAAAATCATGCTATTAATTTTTTTTTCTTCGTCAAAATTTTATCTTAATTTTCATATTCTCGAAAGAGATCATATATAACCACGAAATCCGATTTAATTCATAATTATGTTACATTTATTTAAAGAAAAATTCATTAGTCCGTGATTATGACTACTCATAATTCTTTAATTTATATTGAAGATTGTGTGCATGGATTAAGAAATTATTCAAATGATTATTTCTTGGTTGATATCCGGAAACTTTTAGGAATACCAATTTTTAAATCATTAATGAGGCAAAAATACTTATTCATTTCAATTAGTTATAAATATGTTGACAGAGCTGACTCGACTATACAACTATTAAAGCAATGACTTGAGGCCCCCAACTTTTTGGAGGCCTCATTTTTTCTAAATATTTTTATTAACTAACAACAGGATATATGTATAGTGTACAAAATGCACATAAGATGCACTTAAATCGTACAAGGTGCACATACATCGCACGAGATGCACGGGTTGTACATGAGATACATGTGTGATGTACAAAAGCTAATTTTATTGAATATACTTGAAACCTCTAATTAAAATTTGGCTTTAGGCCACCACATTCGTTGAGCCAACCCTCTTTACTCTCCACCAAACAATTTAACTATAGCAGTTAAAAATTAAAGGGAGAATACATATTACTAAATCATAGTTAGGTGGTGAATGAATTTAACACCACTTTGCACAAGCTTTTACTTTATCATTATACGATGAGATTATAAAATCATAAGACATAGAGAAATAAAATAAATGGTCATGAACAATCTAGTTTTCAGGAAAAAAGCTTTTTAGTACCATCTTTTATCCTCCTCTTGAAATATAGCGGGGTACCAATATGTACCTCAATATTAGATCTATTAAATCGCAATATATAGATTTTAGATGGACAATTTATAAATTAAGCCAAATATAGAAAGATCTTTATCCATCATTCCAGATTGATATTACAAATTAGCGAATAAATTGATCAAATGTCTAATGATTTTTTTACTACAAATATTAGAAACACTGATGTGAATACCTGTAAAGATGTTTGTTTAAGAAACTATTCCTGTAAAGTTGCTCTATTTTGTAGTTCTTGAAACTCATCCACTGGAGACTGCTACCTACCATCCGAGATCTTTTCACTAGCGAATAATGAGAAGGATAGGACACGGTATAATTCCCAAGCATTTATAAAAGTAAAGGAACTTGAACCTGCACTTCATATTACTAAAACATTTTAAAGTGATGTTATACTGGGATCTATCATAGGATATTCCATATTAGGCATCATAATTGAAATTATAGTTTTCATGTTCTGGAAGAAGAAGAGAAAGACCAATGAAGAAAAGGAGGATTATCTAGATCATGTGCCAGAAATGCTGACTAGATTTTCTTACGATGAACTAAAGGTTGCAACAGAGAATTTTACTAAGAATATTGGTGAAGGAGGATTTGGGTTGATTTTTCAAGGGTGATTAGAAGATGGCATAAAGATTGCAGTAAAATGCCTTGATGAAATATGATAAGGCAAAAACTTATTCTTAGATAAGGTTGAAACTATTGGTAGCATACAACATGTAAAATTAGTGCAATTGATTGGGTTCTGGGGTGAGAAATCTCATAGGCTTTTAGTATATGAGTTCATGAGAAATGGATTATTAGAAAATAGATCTACCATGGGAAACAAGAGCAAATTTTAGATTGGAACTGCAGTAAGAAGATTATTCAAGACTTAGCCAAAGGATTAGCCTACCTTCATGAAGAATGCAAGAAAAAGATTTTGCATTTGGATATTAAACACCAAACATACTCCTAGATGAGTAGCTCAACGCTAAACTCTCTGACTTTAAGCGTACAAAGCTAATTGACCAAAATCAGAGCCAATTTATGACCATTATAAGAGATACTCTTGGTTATTTGTCTCCTGAATAGCTTAGTAGAGTTATAACAGAAAATTTAGATGTTTACAACTTTCGCATTGTAGTCTTAGAAATTTTAAGTGGACGAAGACATTTTGAGACATAAGAGACTGAAGAGGAAAGAATAATGCTGAACTTATTCAGGAAAAAGACAGAGGAAGGGCAATTGGTGGATCTTATTGATAAGCACAGTAAGAATATGCAGTTCTACAAAGAAGAAGTAATAAAGATGATGTAGATAGCTGCCTGGTGTTTAAAAAGTGATTACACAAAGAAGACATCAATGTCGATGGTGGTCAAGGCCATGGAGGTTGTGATAGATGTTGAAAAGGATCTATATTACAACTTTAAGACACAAACTATTCTTGCAATATCAAATATTAGTTTTTTTAGATTCAACTCGTTCACTACCTTCAGTCCTATCAGGTCCAAGGTAAGGAGGAAGTTCCCTAGATTTTTGTTAATTTCTTATTTTTATTCTATTATAGCTTGCTTGATTGTTGTGATAATTTCTTCTCCAATGTTCACAAAGTTATGATTGTTTTCTTCAATTTATTCATTGCAGTACTACTAATCAACTGATCATTGTGGGTTTTTTATATGCTTGTTAGCATTAGTATGTGTAACAGGAACAAGAAGGGTTTGAGTTAAGCGCAGAGATATCATTTTTCTGAACCCAATACTTCAAAGGACTTAAAAACTACATTTTTGAAATTGCATCTCATCTATGGTAAACGCTTACATGCACCGGATGTTTACTCCCAGAGCTGGCTCAACCATATAGCTACCAAAGCAATGTCTTGAGGCCCCAACTTTTTGGAGGCCCTATATTTTCTAAATATTTTATTATTTGACAACAGGATACATGTATAGCGCACAAAATGCACGTAAATCGCACAAGATGCACGTACATCGCACGAGATGCACGGATGGCACATGAGATACATGTGTGATGCACAAAAGCTAATTTTATTGAATATACTTGAAACCCCTAATGAAAATTTATCTTTAAGCCACCAAATTCTTTGAGTCAACCTTGTTTACTCACCACCAAGCAATTTAACTATAGCAGTTAAAAATTAAATTAGGCGATGAATGAATTTAAACACCTCTTTGCACAAGTTTTTACCTTATCATTATAAGATGAAATTATAAAATCATAAGATATAGGGAAATACAATCAATGATCATGAACAATCCCAGTTTTCAGCAAAAGCTTTTAGTACCATCTTTTGTCCTCCTCTTGAAATATGGTAGGGTAGCAACATGTACCTCAATATTATATCTATTAAGGTGCAATATATAGATTTTAGATGTACAATTTATGAATTGATCCAAATATATGAAGATCTTTATCCATCATTCGAGATGGATATTACAAATTAGCTAATAAATTGGACAAATGTCTAATGATTTTTTTTACTACAAATATTAGAAACAATGATATGAATACTTGTAAAAATGCTTGTTTAAGGAATTGTTCTTGTAAATCTGCTCTATTTCTTAGTGTTTTAAGCTCATCCACTGGAGACTGCTACCTATCATCCGAGATCTTTTCACTAGAGAATAATGGGAAGGACAGGACACAATATGATTTTTAGGCATTTATAAAAGTACAGGAACTTGAACCCGCAACTCATATTCCTAAAATATTTTTAAGTGGTGCTATACTGGGATCTATCATAGGATCTTCCATCTTAGGCATTATAATTGGCATTACAGTTTTCATATTCTGGAAGAAGAAAAGAAAGGCCAATGAAGAAGAGGGGGATTATCTAGATCACATGCCAGGAATGCCGACTAGATATTCTTACAATGATCTAAAGGTTACAACGGAGAATTTTACTAAGAATCTTGGTGATAGAGGATTTGGGTCAGTTTTTTAAGGGTGCTTAGAAGATGGAAAAAACATTGTAGTGAAATGCCTTGATGGAATAAGACATGCCAAAAAATCATTCTTAGCTGAGGTTGAAACTATTGGTAGCATATATCGTATAAACTTGGTGCAATTGATTGAGTTCTGTGCTGAAAATCTCATAGACTTTTAGAATACGAGTTCATGAGCAATGAATCACTACAAAAATGGTTCTACCATGGTAAACAAGAGCAAATTCTAGGCTAGAACTGCAGGAAGAAGATTATTCAAGGTGTAGCCAAAGGATTGTCCTACCTTTATGAAAAATGCGGGCAAAAGATTTTGCATTTGAATATTAAACCACAAAACATACTCTTAGATGAGAAGTTCAACGCTAAACTCTCAAACTTTAGGATTAAAAATCTAATTGATCGAAATCAGAGCCAAGTTATGACCATGATGAGAGACACTCCTGGTTATTTGGCTCCTGAATGGCTTAGTAGAGTAATAACAGAAAAGGTAGATGTTTACAGCTTTCGCATTATGATCTTAGAAATTTTGAGTGGACGAAGACATTTTAAGGCATTAGAAATTGAAGAGGAAAGAATAATGTTGAATTATTTGGGAAAAAGACAGAGGAAAGACAGTTGGTAGATCTTATTGATAAACATAGTGAAGATATCCAGCTCTACAAAGAAGAAGTAATAAAGATGATATATATTGCTACCTGGTGTTTGAAAAGTGATTACACAAAGAGGCCATCAATGTCGATGGTGGTCAAGGCCATGAAGGGTGTGCTAGATGTTGAAAAGGATCTAGATTACAAATTTAAGCCACAAACTATTCCTACAATACCAAATATTAGTTTTGCAGATTCAATTCCTTTACTTTCTTCGATCATATCGAGTCCAAGAAGAGGAGGAAGTTCCCTAGATTTTTTGTTAATTTCTTATTTTTATGCTATTGCATATTGCTTGCTGCTGTGTAAATTTATTCTCCAATATTTACAAAGTTATGATTGTTTTCTTCAATTTATTCATTGCTGGACTACTAATCAACTCATCATTATGGATTTTTGATATACTTGTTAGCATAATAGTATGTGTAAGTGCGCAAGTTACTCTGAATGATACATCTTCTATTTAAGCACAACTCTAAAAAAAGTCCTTTTTTATTTCAAACTCCTCTTTTAATCATATCTCTCATTGCATAGAGTTCTACTTCAAGTGAGACTCCTTTCTTTAATTCCAACTCTTGTCTTCTTAGTGTTGTAGTCAAACTTCAACTCTTTAAATCAACATATGATTGTTTACTTGAGTTTGTCTGAATTAACCACTCATATTATCCTTCCTTAATTTTTCCATGCTTGTCTTTAATCATCGATGATTTTGCTATAAATTCAGCTACATGAGATAGTGTGTCTGTGAACCAGCTTGACTGACATGTTTCATATTACTTTGTCAGTTTGTCAATCATCAAAACTGCATCATACCCAACAAATTTCTCCTTTTTGATGATGACAAACCTCTTTTCTTTGAGCATTCTAACATCTTCACCTATAGACACTAAATTATAAAACTCTAGAATGAAACAAGTTAGTCAATGGGTTATAAACATTGTACAACCCTCTTATCTTCCCCCTTTTGGCATCATTGAAAAATCATTTTAATGCAATAATATACTAGCCAAAGTGATTTGTTATGTTATTCATGGCCATTGGGCTGTCGCCAAAACAATCAGACAAAAACTTTATCCAACATAGTAATATATTAAAAAGAGCAAAATCACGAGTCAATTAAGTAAAGGTAACCATTCTATTTAACTATTAGAGCATGTTCCACATTAAACCAGAGATAGTACTGAACAAAGAAAAAAAATTGAGCATTAATCAAAAAGGAATACGGTGTAAAAGTGGGACATGATTAAGGATATGGAGAGTGGGGAACAAATGAGAAAGGTGGAACAGGTGATATCAACTGTGTCAATTGACGAATGACTAAAACATTTTCATTCCTCAATCAATCAAGGTCAAGCTTCAAAGTATTGATCCTAGCCTTAAGGACCTCTTATTCCACTTCATGACTACCTTGTGCAGCTTCTAGTTCAGATATTTTTTTTCCAGCTAAATTATTTCTTTATTATTAATTTTTTCAAATGAGTGTCATCCCTTCTTATTGAAACAGGTAGAACAGCATGATTCATCTGTTTAAGAACATCCATTGTTGTTTTATAAGTAAAACTTGAACTAAGACTGAGAAGTCTTCTAAAAATTGATAATTAGGAACTAAAAGGGAGAGCATGTCCCTTTTTATTCTTCAGAAACATATGTTGCATGTGATCAATGATCAAGTTTGACAAATTCATGATTTGAAAACTGATATTTTGATTGAGAGAGAAGAAATTTTTGGTGTAGGATTAAACACATTTGTGCACAACTATTTGGAGAGAATCAAAAGAAGTTTGGTCAACCAATTTATCAGTTTTATAAGACAAGGAGAGGATGAAGTGTGAGGAATTGAATAGGCGTGCTCAACTATTTCAACTTAGACAACCTATGTTTATGTCAATGTAGAACATACCCGATAAAAAGAACTTTGTGGTCATAATTGCTTGCTTATACCTATTTTTCTGCACAATCTAGTACAAAATTAGGTTAGAAGAGTCAAAAATTTGGAATTGGGACACAAAACTAAATGAGCAAGGCTAAATGGAATAATAATTTAGCTAATAATATTAAAAAGAAAAATAGTTACTCTAGTCAATCATTGAGGAAAGTTCATGCAATTTTAATCATCCCTAAGTCTAACCTATTCCTTTCAAAATGCTCTCTACTCAGTGCCTTTGGTGCTTCTCCAGTCAATTAAGTAACCCGTATAATCAACATTCTTATAGCCCTCAAGAGTGAATTTTTTTTCCTTTGAATACCATAGCCTCAAGCCATTGATTCCTATGACATATCTCAATAGTCTTGTGAAAACATCAATTCTTATGAACTACCAACAAATTATCAGCAGCTTTTGTTGATGTTATTGACACATTATTTTATTGATTTGTTGTTCCTCCTATCAATATGCCCTCAGTCTGTACAATAGTTGGACCAGGTGGTACAATATGTTCCTGTGCATGCTCATCAGTTTCACTGTCATCCCCCATTTTTTTTTTAAAGAGGATCTCTTTTTCTTTTCTCTTACATGAGCATTCCAAATTTGATCATCTTTAAAAAGGATTTTGTTTTAGTTTTCCCAATTTTTTTAAATCTAGTAATGGTGCTCTTTTTACTATCTCCAAAAAATTTATTCCCCCTTTAAATGTGGTAAGTGAAAGGAACTTTATTTGCTTCCAGTCTTATGCCTTGAGTAAGATCTATACATTTACTAATTCTGCTTGCCTCCTTTCACTCTCACCTGCAAAATAAATTAGGGGTTAACTTTAGTGACCCAGACAAGCTTGGGTCCTTTCTTATAAGAGAAAAGATGTATGAGGTTTCTTCTATCCCATCGAGGCAACAGGTTATGTGACCTATTTCTTTGACCAGTTTTGGCCTTCTTATTAGCTTGTACTAACTTAGAACCAGATTATTTTGCTAGGCTTATGCTTCTTGATTTGCTTTTTTCTGCACCTGGACATTTAGTGGTTGGATGTCCCAGGTTACCACAAACATAACACAGATCTTTAGTAGCATTAGAAATTTTATAAAATCCCAACCCAACCTTTTCATTATGAGATCTTTAACCTAGCTTATGAATAAGTCTTGAAGAATGTGTCCATCTATTTGCTCTTTCAAGATCAAGTTTCAATTGAGAAATTTCTTGACTTAGTTGACTAACCTTTTCTTTTTCACAAAAGTATTCATGTTTAATCTTAGTCAATTCTGACTCAATTTTTTCTTGCTCCTCACTCTTAACCTTTTTTTCTTTTTCAGAAAGAGACATTTTTAGAACTTTAGATTTGAGGGTTAGGTTTGATGAATTAAGTCTGCTAACCTATTCCTTAAGAGTACAGTTTTCCTTTTTAGAAGTGTTTTACAAGTCTCTATATTGATATAATCAAACTTTAGGCTTGCTAGACTGCTGAAGATTTCATCCCTATCAATTGATAGTTCTTGAAAATCATCAATTAAAACACTTATTACAGAAATCAGTTTTCTTTTTGGAAATAGATGTAAATTTTCTTTGAGTTCAAGAATACTTACCTCAGATGTTCCATCATTTTCTTCCATGTCTGAATCTCCAATGGCCATGAGAGCAGTTTCATCATCTTCTTCATTATCTGATTCATCACTTTTAGAAGCCCTAATTAGATCTTCCATGTTCATCTCATAGGTCTTAAAATTACCAACTAACTCATAAAGGGACATTTTAGTGAGATCCTTAGCTTCTCTTATGGCTATAACTTTGACATCCCACTTAGACTTTGGTAGGACTCTCAAGACTCTACCTGTTCCTCAGTAGATAAAACCTTTCCTAGAGATGATAACTCATTTACCAATTAAGTTAACCTAGTTATCATTTCTTGTAGTGACTTATTTTTTTCTATTTCGAAAGCCTCATATTCAGTGAAAAGTGATGCAATTTTGAATTTTCTCACTTGGCTAGTACCTTTATGTGCATTCACCAATGCATCTCAAATTTGTTTTAGCAGTGTTGCAATTAGACGCTCTATTATACTCGGCAGGAGCATGACCACAAACAAGAATGGTTTTGGCTTTTGCATTCTTTTGTAGTTCAATAAGATCTTCTGGGGTGAATTCACTCCTTATCTTTTTCATTTGTTCTCCATCCGCTAACTTCATAGGAATTGTTGGTCCATCAGTAATTCCGTCCCATAATTCATAATCTACAATTTGAATATATGTTACCATCCTAGCTTTCCACCACATGAAATGAGAACCATCAAAGAGTGGTGATCTAATAGTGGATTGACCTTCACTGTGACCAGTAAGTGGTGCGAAATTCATCAGAGTGATCTTTGTCTTAGGTGTTAACCTTTTTTAAGACAACCATTCTCTAATACCACTTGTTAGAGTATGTGCCCTATTGATCTGTGACTTTAACATAAGAGTTGCCTATGGATGGAATGGGTTGCCTGACGTATTCCAAGAAAGCAGTAAAACAGGAAGTAATGAACACAATGATTTTTACGTGAAAAACATCCGGCTCAAAAAGATGTAAAAAATCATGGCATGTACCTCTATAGGATTTAACCCTAACTTCACTAAATAGCTCTGAGCCTCAACAACGACTGATTACAAAACTCTTGTAACCAATAATTAGGAATTATAAACTCTAATTCCTATACCTCAATAACTAGAATTATAAACTCTAATTTCTATAACTCAACAATCACCCTTGACTGTTGAACCCACTTCGAGTTATCCCAAACTTAAAGTTAACTCAGCTCAGTATTGTTCCTAAACAATCAATCTAGGAAGACAATAAATTAAAACTCAACAAGAACAATACATTAAATTGACTCATGAACTGTAAAGCTTAATCCTGTGAAACAGGTTCGTAAATTTGTTTCTTTGTACTGGCAACACTTGAATCTTCAGTCAGAATTCTCTCAATTATGAACTTTCTCAATTTGATCGTATTTAGCCTTTTCTCTCCCGGTAAGTGCGCAAGTTACTCTTAATGATACATTTTCTATTTAAGCACAACTCCCAAAAGAGTCTTTATTTATTTCAAGCTCCTCCTTTAATCAGAACTCTCATTGCATAGAGTTCTACTTCAAGTGAAACTCTTTCTTCAATTCCAACTCTTGCCTTTTTAGGTTTTAGTCAAACTTCAACTCTTTAAATCAACACATGATTATTTCCTTGAGTTTATCTGAATTAACCACTCACCTGGTCAAACCTTGATTTTTGCACGCTTGTCTTTAATCATCGATGATTTTGCTACAAGTTAAGCTACGTGAGACAGTGTGTCTGTGAACCAGCTTGACTGACATGTTTCATATCACTTTGTTAGTTTGTCAATCATCAAAATTGCATCGTATCCAACACAAGTGTGTTTGTAAGTCGTAGTGTTGGTCGATTCAAGTCCAGATTTCGCGCTTTGTCCCAACCAGGGACGAGAAGGGGCAATTACGATGATGTATCATGCACGTTCAAAGTCGAAAAAAGGCTCTAGACGGCGTTTAGCTTCATAAACAAACAATTCTCGTCAGAAAGTTTCACTTTTCCTATAATGAAAAGGCGTGGTATACAAGGTTGTAAACTTTTGGGTTCTTGTAATGGTCTTGTACTATTGTGTGTAAACGAGTATATTTACTTGTGGAATCCTGCCACTCGATTTTGCACCAAAGTGCTTGAGCTTTACCATTCGTTGGCGGAACATTATTTTACACGTGGGGGACTTTGTGTATGATACAAAGCTGTCATGTTTACATTCGACTCCTCCAAGAATGATTACAAAGCTGTCATGTTTATGTATGATACTTATTCACCAGATCGGAGAAAATTTGTTACAGTTGCTAGTCTTAAAGGCAAAAAATGGAGGCTACACGAATTCGCTTATGAGATAATTTCAGCTCGTGATGGATTACATTGCATGAACGTCTTCACTATAGGGTAAGGGTCAAACATGCTTGGGACGGTTATGGTGGTCATAACACGGTAATATATTTTGATCCCATCTCTGCAAAGTTCCATATGTTGCCAATCCCCGAGCATGGCCAAGAAAAGAATGCAATTGCCGGTTTAGGAATTTTAAATGAATGTCTTTGCATGACTCGTCAGGAACATGATAGGGGTTTTGAGATATTGATCATGAAGCAAGATGGAATAAAGGAATCATGGACATCCTTATTTTTCATAAAGAATCAAGAGATACCATATTTTGGATTTTTAGTGCCCTTTTCCGTGTCAGAGAATCACTACAACACATTGCATATATAGCTATGAAATCTTAGCTACATATTTAAGAATCATAGCTAGTACTTAATAACAACCATAAAAAATTGAATTTTGTGGCTATTTATAAATTCATAAAGTTTCTTAGCCAAAAAAAATTAAATTGACAAAACTAATTTTTTATTTTTGTTATAACTGCTAATAATTGTGACAACAATTACCTAAATAGCTATGAATCTTTTGTTACGATGAAATTTCATAGTTAATCACAAGTTATTGTCATGTTATAAAGTTACAATAGTAATAATATCATTTTTAGCCATAATAAATTGTGTGAAATAAATATTTGTAGAAAAATAAACTACTTTGCTTGAAGTAATAAAAATCATGGCAATAATTGAATGAATAGCCACATATACATTGCTATAGTAAATTTTAGTAGATAATTCCAAGTTGTTGTCACGTGATAAGAGTTATCGTAGCAATACTAACTTTTTATCCACAATAAAATTATTTGAAATAAAAATTTATAGCTAAATAAATTTTCTTTATTTCAAATAATTAAAATTATGGTAATAGTTAAATGATTAGCCACAAATTTACTGATATAATAAATTTTCGTAGCTTATCATTGTTTTTGCCGTAATAGGAACTTACTGATCAATAATAACTTTTTAGGAACTCGGAATCAAAATAAGCAACGAAATAAAAAAAGTGACCAAAATAAGTAGCCTATTTAATTAGTTGTCAAAATAGGCTAAACATAATAAATTATTATGTTTTATATATTTTTATTAACGGTCAACTGACGGAAATGAATCATAAACACTTTTTGTAAAATGTTAAAAATTATTACGTTTTACAGATAGTGTTTATAAAATATAATAATTTATTACGTTTTTTCCACCAAAAATAAAAAAGAGCAGTGTGTTGTCAAATCTATCTTTATGTCAAATCATGCAATTTGTAATAGTTTGTAAAACATAATAATTTATTACAACTTACAAATAATATTTACACTCCATAATAAATTATTACAACTTACATCTACCTATGTCACATCACATTTACTTTCCCTCTTTTTAATCTAACCCACCCCATCCCACATAGCTATCCCTCGCACCCGATTAAAATTTACAAAATAGTTTTGAATGGACAATATTCCAAAATTTTACTGGATGATCCACTACAAAAAGCACCATTATGTATAAAGTAATTCACCTTAATTAGAATGACAATTATTATATATATTTAAAATCACGTGCATTTTATGTTTTGCAAATTGTAATAAGTGATAATAATGCAATCTAAATTAATATTTCTTTTGATTTAATCTTTGTGTTTAGTTTTCTAATAGACATCAAAAAAGAACAAATCATATTTAAGATGATATACAATTATATTATTACTTTTATATGGAATGAAAAATACAAGTCCTTCAAAAAGGATGACGACGATAACAACAACAATAACATATTTGATGTAACCATATAAGTGGAGTCTAGGAAGGGTATAAACGTAAACTATGAAAGGTAGAGAGGTTGTTTCCGATAAACCTTAATATTAGCCACAACGGTCTATTAAAGAAAATCATACTTTAATCGAACTTTTATCATCGGATTCAATTTACAAAACAGTATAAAGGGTTGGGGTGGGGCGCGAGGGATAGGCTACGTGGGGTGGGGTGGGGTGGGGCTAGATTAAAAAGAGGAAAAGTAAATGTGATGTGACGTAGGCAGGTGTAAGTTGTAATATTTTATTACGGAGCGCAAACACTGTTGTAAGTTGTAATAAATTATTACGTTTTACAAATGATGTTTGTAAAACGTAATAAATTATTACAAACTACATGATTTGACATAAAGATGGATGTGACAACACACTGTTTTTTTAATTTTTTGTGGAAAACGTAATAAATTATTACGTTTTACAAATAATATCGGTAAAACGTAATAATTTATTACATTTTACAAAAAGTGTTTCCTATTCATTTCCTTCAGTTGACCGTTAATAAATATATATAAAATGTACTCCCTCTGTTTCAAAAAGAATGACCTACTTTTCCTTTTTAGTCCGTTTAGAAAAGAATGACTCCTTTCCTTTTTTGGCAGTACTTTAATTTCAACTTTCCATATGACATGTTGAGGACTATAAGATTAAAGGGTATTTTGGTACATTTGACACAACTTTAATTTAAGACCACAAAATTAAAAAGTCTTCTTTATTTTTTTAAATTTTGTACCAAGTCAAAGTAGGTCATTTTTTTTTTAAACGGAGGGAGCAATAATTTATTACATTTAGCCTATTTTGGTAACAAATTAAATAGGTGACCTATTTTGGTCACTTTTTTTATTTTGTCGCTTATTTTGGTTCCAAGTTCACTTTTTAGCCACAATAAGTTATTTGAAAAATATATTATAGATAAATTTAGCATAGAAAAGAGTTTACTAGTTTAGTGTACTTGTATTCTACATGTATGTCACATCATATAAAAGATGACATATAAAAAGGAGAAGTCTATAATATTGTAATTAAAGTTATAATATATGTAATATTACATTCATGTAAATAAAAATAATATGTGTTCTCATAATATAGGTATAAGTCATTGACAAACCCTCAAACTTGTTCCGAAAATTTACTTAGACCCCTCAACTAAGGCTTGTACCTATCAGGCCCCTAACTTTCCCAAATTTTGATCCAATTGAGCATTTTTTCCCTACATGGCACTGTGCGTATTTTTTACTCGAGATTGACGCGTGAAGCCAAGAAAAATATTTTAACAAGCCAATTAAATATTGACATGTCAACCCCCTAAAAAACTAAAATTTAAATATAAAAAAAAGGCCATCTGGCCATTTTAATTCTTTCTTTTTAAAGTCTCTTCCTCAAGGCCATCTTCTTTCTCAAAAGGCCACTGGCCATTTTAATTTTTTGATCATCGTCTTCCTCAAAAGGCCAATGGCCATTTTAATTTTTTCTGAAAAGGTCTTCTTCCTCCCCTCAACGAAAAAATTACCAATTAAGAGAGATTATCATTGCCATCATTGTTATCGTTCTTTTTTATCCAAAAAAATGGAAATTACCATTACAGAATAGTATGTTGCTGTCCCAATGAAAAAATATTAATTAAGAAGACGACGTGGTTGTAATTTGATTGTTGAATTCTAAATTTGAGATGTTTGTAATTTGATTGTTGAATTACAAATTTGAGATGCTTGTAATTCCAAATTTGGTTGTAATTTGATTGTTGAATTCAATACCAATTAAGAAGACTACGTGATTGTAATTTGATTGTTGAATTCCAAATTTGGGATGGTTGTAATTTGATTGTTGAATTACAAATTTAAGATGATTGTAATTTCAAATTTGATTGTAACTTAAGTATTTAATAGCTTTGCTATTGAAAATGGAGAAAAGAGTGAAAGAGCGGGGCGGGGTGGGGGAATCAATTTTTTACTTGTGGTGGGGATGAAAAAGACGATATTCTTTTGGGGGTGGGGCAGGGGCTGGAGTGGGTGGGTGGGAGGGGGTTGAGGAGCGTTACTTTTTTTTTTTCTTCAGTTTTTTACTTGGGGGATGAAGAAGATGATCTTCTGAGGGTGGGGGTGGGGGTGAGGGTGGGGCGTGGGAGGTGGGGAGGGTTATTTTTTTTTTTTTAATTTTAAAATAATTTTCTTTTTTCATAATTTTTGGACCCACATGACAAGTGTCATTATTTAATTGGATTTTTAACTCATAATTTTTTTGAAAAAATTCGTTGCCACGTGTTTTTTTAGTATTGACCATTTTTGCCACGTTAGGTGAGTGTATCACACACTCGATGCCTGTTGGTGATTAGGCAAAAAAGGTCTAATTGGATCAAAATTTTCAGGATTTAGGAGTTTGATAGGTACAGACCTTAGTTGAGGGGTCTAAGTGAATTTTCGAAACAAGTTTAGGTGCCTGGCGATGACTTTGATCTATAATATATGTGTTGCACATGTATGTCGCATCACTTATCAACACAAGACACATACAAAAAAAGATTATTGAAAAATAATAATTAATGCTAAAACTAAATGCAATATTTTCTTAAATGCTGAGAATCAACGTTATTAATTTTTTTAATAATTTAATAAAGGCCAAACCCATCGATAGCCCCCTAAACTTGGCACCATCTTTCACTTTGGCACCTCACATGGACGTTGTTCACTTTTGGCATCTCAAGTAGCCATAAACTGTGTCACTTTGACACCTTTTGCTAATTCAGCAAATAGAGTGTATTACACTCGCTTTTGGGTACGTTTCAGGGGTATTTTCATAATTTTATTGTCTTTCTTCCTCACTCTTTAATCCATTATTTTTCCACCATTTTTTATCATCTTACTCAATTAATTCTTGGAGGTCAAGCTCATAATATCATCTTAGTTCATTAATTTTTCACCGTGATTGCTCCATTGAGTCAAGCTCACTATTTTTCATCATTAATTCTTAGAGGTCAAGTTCACTATTTTTCACCATTGAAGTTAAAATGCTCCTTTGCTAAATTTTAGATTTAGAAAATTGAAGAGGTATAGTATTAGTTGAGGTTTGCTAGTTTCTAATCATCATTTTTTGATCAATTGGATGCGTATTTCTTATGGTTTGACATCCAAAAGAAAATCGTGAATTTCTTATGGTTTGAACCCACACAGCTGAAGTGGTTATATTTTTTTGGATTAATTAGATTATTTGAGTGTGAGATTTTGCTGTTGTGGCTACTTGTACATCAGCTGTGTTTATGCCTCCTAATACGCGATGGTCATGTAAGGTATTGACTGTTCTTGGTGGTAGACTTTGCTCCTTAAAAATTTAGGATGAGCAGATTTGATATTCGGGTGTAGGGTTTTGGATTGTGAACACTGATATTCAACCTCCATTGATGGAGGTTAAGCTTGAAAAATGGTTGGGTAAGAAAGATGAAGTCAAAGAATTTTTGTAATTATTTTGGTCAAAGTCATGTGTCATTAATTCATTGGACACCTTGTAATATATTTTGGTCTTTTTTTTTTAAAAAAAATCATGGATACAGATAATGACATTAAAATTTAATATGAGTTGACACTAATTAATTGATTATTTAATCCATGTCAAAAGAGAGTGCAATTCACACACTAGAGCTGATGCAAGTGTCAAAATGACACAGTTAATAGCTGGTTGAGATGTCAAAAATAAACATCATCCACTTGAGGTGCCTAAGTGAAAGATGATGCCAATTTTAAGGGGCTGGTGATAAAATAAGTTGTACAACAAATATAATCATCATACCACAACCTAGAATAATCTTGGCGATGGAGATGGTTTAGACGCCAACTAGGGTTGGACGTTTTTTCCTCTTGGTCCGTTGCTCTCAAGAGAGCTGTGTCCTCTATCAGAAATTGAAACGTGAATTAGGAGCAGAAGTCGAATGAAAAAGACTTGAATTAATGAATGAGTGAATGCTGAAACATTCAGCAAAATAGAGTTTTTATAACATCCTTGTCCTAGTCCTACTGAAATAGGGTTTTTATCCTTGTCCTAGTGAAATAGGTTTTTTATCATTGTCCTAGTCCTACTGGGTTACTTCTGCTCCCTAAGTATTAAGAAATACTGATTTAGCCGACAAGTTTTCCATGCATCATATTTAGTCCACAAGCTTCAAAAAGCTACCTTCCTTCTTACGTGAAGTTTCCTTTGCTACCGAAAAGTCCACAAAGTGCTGAAATCTTCATCATAAATACCTGAAAACATGCTAATCACGTTGGTTAGCTCACTTATAGGAAAATGGACTAAAAGTGCAGGAATTATATATTTTGTCCTTAAAACTTAGCTAAAATATGGGTAAATTAAGCTGCTTTAGGCGTGTAAATACGCCTAACATCACCCACTTCTTCATCTTTTCTCCGTATTTTTCCTTTTAACGATAATGATTGATAAATTTATGATATTCTCCTCCATATATATTCATATTCTTATATTTTAGTGTTCCTCAATGTTATTGTATCAATTTGATTTACTTTTGAGGCTTAATTGTGTAGGTTATTCTATTGATAAAGTAGATTTGCTTATTGTCACACCCCTTTTCAACTCCGAAAAAGATTTCAATTTTAAGTTCGAAAGGGTTTTTATTATTAAAGTGACAAAATGAAAATAATTTGTTTCGAAAAGGACCATTTACATTCAAAACTCAGAGTCACCACTTGGCATAGTCTGGTGTGCCAAGTCACCATTGAAAAATCCTTTTTCAAAATCAATTGACTCTTTAAACTGGTTTGTGAACAGAGATTCCGGCTAAGGAATTCTGTTGACCGAGGGGAAGGTGTTAGACACCCCTCGATCCTGTGGTTCGACCACGGTTATTTGGTGGAGCATATCAGCTAATTTTGATACTACGAATGTACAAACCACACAAAACATGTAAAATAATAAAACAAACAAACAAAACAAAAAGAAACGAATCAAAAGTATACTGTCCAGTCCAATTTATACAGTCCTAAATAGAGAAATGCAAAAAATAAATCCTATCTAACCTACACAAATACTAACTACGCTTTCGTGCTTTACCCGACGCCTTGGGCCTTCCTCACGAACGTATTCCACCAACATAGTATGTCGGGGCATTCCCCGATGAATTAATACATTGTATCTCGGGGCATTCCCTGGCTAAATAAATACATTTGAATTAAACATGATAAACTAGAAATCAAACATTCACACACACATTAAACATTCAAAACATTAAATAAACACATTACTCCTAAGTTTTTCCCACCCAAACCGACATTTGCCTATCCATTTCAACATATCATAATTCTATCACATTCCAACAATATTCATGCTCATTACGAATTAAACAAAACAACAATAAACCAAAGTTAATCTAAATTCAACTTTTTATCAATTTATCAATTCCATTCCCAAAATAACCAATTTCAATTCTCAAACGAGATACCATTTCACCAAACCATAATCAAGCAAACCAACCATGAGTTAAAATAAACACGTATTCATCACCAACAAGGACCAAATAACACGCAATATTCAATCCAACACAAAATATAATAAACAATGAAATAAAATGAGAAAGAGAGTAGAATTGGACCTCAATTTGAAGCTTTCAAACTCAATGTTATTCGAATAAAGAGAGTCCGCACCCAAAAACCTCGAGCCGAACCTTAACACCAACAATCCAACTCGATAATCAGAAATAATGACCCGTTCACCGTCACTTTTCACCGACACTGTTCACTTCATTACTATTCACTTCATTACTGTTCACGCTATTACTGTTCACCAGTACTGTTTACGCTGGATTACCATTGTCCAGACCCTTTTCTCTCTCAATTTTTTTTTCTGTCGCGTGATTCTCTCTTTCTCTCCCTCATTTTTTTTTTATTCTTGTGAGGAAGATGATTTGGTGATTATTGTTATTGTGGAGAAGATGATGATAAAAGAATGAGCCTCCCTCCTTTTCCCTTTTAGAATTTTCCTTTTATATTTTTTATTTGTTTTTTTTTTTAATTTATTATCCTATGTGGAAGCATATAATTGGTGGCTTTTGGGAATAAGCATGTGGCATGTAGAAAAGTTAGTGTGGCAAGTGGAAAGATGAGGGTGACATGTGGAAAAATGAGTAGGGCATGTGCCTTTTGCATGTATTCAAAAAAAAAAAAACGGAAAGTGAGGTGTTCAGGTGGCATAGTGAGGTGACAAAGATGCTATGTATTTGATTATTTTCAATTCTTTATTCTTTGTTTTTTGGGAGAAATTATCAATTAAATAAAAGTATCATAAGGTGAATAAAATAAAAATAAAAATGATTAAAATATTTCTGGAAAAGGACAAAATTACGTGTCTACACTTATTAATCTCTTGTTGAAGTTTTATTAGAATTATAACAAATTAAACTAGCATTTTACATTAAAATTTCTTTCAGATGTGCTTTTTTTTTTTTTTTATGCTAATTGTTGTATTTTTTTTTTTTAATTTATAGGGTGCGATTTGGTTCTTGGATGAAAGAAGATTATGGACTCGACTTTGATGCAAAGAGTGAAATTATTTTGTCCTTGAATGCAATAGGATCAACGTTTCCAATCTCCAAATTAAATACTTAGAACTTTTTCAATTTTGATATAGAACTTTAAAAATTTTATAGATGAAAGTTAAATTTCTAAATATATTGTGCATAAATTTGATATCATTTTGACAATAATTTGGTCAATTTGTGTTTTACAAATTCTATTGTCTCTTGTAATTGTAAAATAGTTGTGGACTTGAATGCCATGAACTTTAAATATACAATTGTACTATATATTACAATTAAGATTTGAAATTATTCAAATGTCATTGTATGAATCAAGTGATACTCAAAGATTATTATATTTTTTGTTTTCACAAAATATGAATGAATATGTCTTTGAGAATTTTAAAAAATTAATGAAAAAGTAACATCAACGAAAACATTTATTGTAATTAATAAAAAAATTGACCGATAAAATTAAAATGATAAAAATATTGGTCACAATAAAATATAATTATGAAAATCTAATCACAAATATTGTGACTATTTACAGCTACAAAAACATAAACTTATAGCTAAACATATAGTTACTATTTCAATTGTTGTACAAAATTATCATATATTTTTGCCACAATAAACTTATTTGTGGCTAAAGTATAAAATAGCTACGGCATAAATTAGTTGTGGCAATTAGAAAGTTAACTATTAGCTATAAATCTATATATTTTCGTGGCAATTAGAATTCTTTAAAGTAGCCACATCACAAAAATTCTCGTAGCAATAGGCTATATTAATCCTTAGCCACGAAACTTTAAAGTTTGTAGCTGATTTTTAGTTACGCCACTTCTAGCTGTTGGGTTCATAGTGTGTTGAATGGAAAATGGAGAAATCAAGTGAAGGGAAGGAGACACCCAAATTGGAAAGTGTACTCTTTAAATTGGAAAGTTTACTCTTCTCCCACATTGGTGGAAGAAGAGAACTTTAAAGTGTTTATAAAGTGAAACATTTACATCACATGGTAAGTGAGGCAAGGAAATAGAGATGCCTCGCGCCGTCGTCGTCGCTCGCTCGGCTTCGGGTTCGGCTTCGGCTTCGGCATATCGATGATATCTTTCTTTTTGGACAAAGTTTATTTGACGAAAATAAATCTAGACTGAAAATCAATCCGAAACAGTAATGCTCCATTAATCTATTATATACGCAGTAACAGTGGCACTGCTAACTGAACTGCTGCAGTATTTCGAACAGGTGTTTCAGAACTGATGCGTTGGTTTGAAAGGTTGCACTGTTTAAACAGATTGTTGCTTCTGTTACAGAGGGTTGCACTGTTTTAGATTGTTGCTTCAGAAAGTTGCAACTTTTCAACGAAAATACACACTGTTTCGTGAAAAGGTGTGTTGTTTAAGCAAATTACTGCAGACTGTTTCAGCAATAATAAATACTGCAGCCATGCATTTTTCAGAAGAGACACACCTCTAAGTTGAACCGTTGCCACCTTTACAAAGAGGCATCTTATGGCTATATAAACCTGGTTTCATCCACAGGTTTTGTATAGAAATTTTCAGATTACAAACTTCTTCTTCTTGTCTTAAAAATACTCTTAAGTGTGATCATTCAAACCGTGAGTGTGTTCGAAGAATCCGCCTATTTGAGGTACTGCTATAGTCGGATTGAAGGCCATTTTATCCTGGGAGGAAGATTCCACAACCTCGGGTACAGTGAGGGGAATTATTTCCTTAAGGAAAGTCCGTGAATTCGGACGACTTGCCCTTAACAAATTTCTGTTTCATCTACTTTCTGAAAAAGAAAAAAAATACACCTCTTTGAAAGATCATTTTGATCTTGTGTTGAGGGTATTTGTTCAACTTCTTTGCGTTCTTGTTCATACTTGAACTCAAGAGTTGAAGTTGTTATTCTATTATACAGATTCTACGTACCCGTATTGTCGGAGATAACACTAGCTACACATGCTACGGAAAAAATTATGATAGCTAAAGTGTTCAGCCATAAAAATTTTCAGATTTAGCTACGAAATACTTTATAGCAATATGTGCATATTGTTGTAGTGAATGGAGAATTAGCTTTGATAATAAAAGGAATTGGTTGTGAAGTTGTTATATACGATCCTAAGAAGGATAATAACCAAGACATTGTTATTCCGGATGTGGATAGATCTGCCATTATATATGTGGAAAGCTTGATCTCGCCCAAGGGATACTACTGGTGTGAGAAGCGGCACAAAAAGTACTTTGGACGAAAGAAAGCAAGACCATCTTGGTTCTGACACTACTAGAAAATTTCTGTTCTTAATTTCCTAATTTTTCCATGTGAAGGCACAACTGCTCTTTCCTTTTTTCATTGATTTAATCATAATATCTGTGAAAATAGGTACTGAACATTTTTAGTGGAAAATTACAATGAGAAAATAGTGATTTCCTACTAGTGCGAAACCCAATTTCTAGTAACAAATCACACATACATACCTATAGCATATATTATATATAACAATGACAATGACAGTATACCCGGTGTCATATATATATATATATATATATTCAAAATGCCGTATGAAGTATCATGGTAATAACTTGTTTTACAAGCTCATGAACTGACTATTGGGATTAGATTATGTGGCACAAATTTGAGAAATGTGAGATAAGGAAAAACCAATTATTTAGCCGATCTTTGCACCTGGGGAGATTTGATTGCAGGTGCAGTGAATCTTATGGAACAACAAAAGTCAATAGCCACACCGCATCCCGTAGGAGCAAGCTTGCATGTGCGACAAAGCGTCCCAGATGCGGCTTTGCTGCTACAAACAAACCTCCACAGTAGAGGGCAATCATTACCTTGCCTGACTTTGTTGGTCCGACGCCGAATCGCTGGAGTGTTGGAGTCTCATATCGGTGGGTTAAAGGGTCCTTGGTCTCCTTATATGATCTTGGACAATCCTCTCCTCATGAGCTAACTTTTGAGGTTGAGTTAGGCCCAAAGTCCATTTCTTTATCATGGTATCAAAGCCAGGCCTACCCAGTTCATTGTTTTCGATGTTGGGGCCCCGGTCTTATATTGTCCACGCTCAAGATGTCCAGCCTTGGGCGTGCGGGAGGTGTTGGAGTCCCACATCGGTGAGTTAAAGCGTCCTTGGTCTCCTTAGAGGGTCTTGGACAATCCTCTCCTCATGAGCTAGATTTTGAGGTTGGGTTAGGCCCAAGGTCCATTTCTTTTTCATGAAGATTCTTTAACTGAGCCTATTTCAAAAATTAAAGAAAAACTAATCGAAGAGGGTTCGAAGTTATTATATATACATAAAAAATAATTTTAATCATGTATAAACAATTTTTTTTCGGCTGAAGGGGTTCGGAAGAACCCCAAGCCAAAGGCTGGCTTTGCTCCTGGTTGCACCAGACATCAACAACCACCTCCAACAACCAACATATCAAACTCGGATCCGACCCTCAGAACTAAGGGGGTACATCGGTCAGTTCGGTTCGGTTTTACGTGTTATTGGTTCGGTTTATCGATTTTTGATTTTTAAATATGTAAAACCAATAACCAACCAATAAGATATTTTATTATTGATTTCAATTTATCATTTTTTGGTCCTTAATGGTTCGGTTTTTGGTTTAACCAATAAGAATACTTATAAAATAGAAATAGTAACAACTAACATAAAAAAATAAAATCTTAATTACCGTCAAAACCTACGCAATGCATTTTAGTTTACAAGAATCTTCGAACTTGAACAGAATGTTAGTTAGGAAAAAAATTGAATCCTAATTGTTGGAAGCTATAAATGCTTCAAGCTTTTTATTACGATAATAGCCGAACTTTATATTGTGCCTTTGTTGCCCTGAATAAGTTAACACTTTGTGAATCACTGAATTATGAATTAGTAGTGCATATAATCTATATATATTCACATAGATAGATAGATAGAGAGATAGAGATAGAGAGATTTAAATATATAACACAAATAGGGATAAAACAATAACTTAGTGTATCCTTATTGGGTTATCGGTTTAACCGATCATTCAATATGCTAAAACCGATACCGAACCGTTTACCCAATAATTTTTTTTTATAAAACCAATAAAAAATCGTTAACCCGATAACCCAATACCAATAACCCAATAACATTTTTATCGGTTCGGTTTATCGACCGGTTCGATTTTTGCATAGCCCTACTCAGAACTCATGATACAAATCATATATATCATCCATTTGAAAATGGTATTTTGAACTCAATGGAATTGTTAGATCACCAAACAGAGATTATTTGAACCAAATATTGACCAAACTCAAAACTATGTCGTAAATTTTCAACTTTTCAATCAACTACTGAACTGGACTTCTTGGGATCGAAATAAAGATTCTGCTAACCCAAAGTTCACATTCTTGAACTAACTGAACTGTCAGAATTCTCATACGACCTCGATATCATCAAATATTTAAATAAGTCAACCATACTAACTTCCAAACCTTTCAAAAGTAAAATTTTGCATACTTCACAACTGACCACCTCGGAACATTGTGTCACTCATAGCTGCAAATCACAAATACCATAAAACAACTATAGAGAGGGGGTAAAATGATCAAAATGTATCAAAACTAAAAATCACTGCAAGGGTTGTTACAATGAGTTATAGAACATACATAATACATGTAAAATTAAAAGTTATATCATTGTATTTTGCAACAAACGTATAAAAGAAGTATTCAATTTGTAATGCTAATAAACTTAAATAAAGATCTATAATATATATGTTAAAAAAAATATTTTATGTTAACATGGAGGATTGAAAATAGTAAGGATGGAATAGACATTGAATAGGATTGGTTGGGGGGATGATTATTTTTTCAAAGTTGAAGGGGAGTCTGATTGAGAGGTGTAAATGATTTTCACCTCTATATTAGATAGTTTTCCTAATTTGTAGGATTTCAAAATTTACTAGTATTAGTTCTTTGAATTAAATATTTTTCTATATCAATCAGCTAGATCTTCTTTATGGATTAATTGCCCGTTTGGCAAGCTTCCAAGCTTTTAAAATCAAACTCATTTTGAAAAACATTTTTTAAAAAATGCTTTTTAAATAAGTATTTTTGGTGAGAAATAATTTGTGTTTAATCAATAAATTTAAAAATTATTTTTGAACAACAATTAGTCAATTACTGTTTGACCAAGCTTTTTAAAATGGGTTTAGGTCTAGACAGGACCAAAACCAAATTAATCAATTGATGAGTGTTGATGGTGTGCTACTTTAATCTCATGTTCAAGTGCAAGAGGAGATTACTCACTTCTATAAAAAATTGTTATGTGAGGTAGAACACAGTCTTACTTGAAGTTGATATCATTGTTATGAGTGTATTAGTGATATGAAGAGCCCAGTGTACAATGGTTTGAATGCTCCTGTCATGGGGAAGGAGATTACATAGATGCTGTTTTATTCTACAGTGAAAGAGTTTAGACATATTTCTTGTTGCACTATCTTAGGACATACTATTAACCATGTAATTTGTGTCATAGTATTATATTTTTATCCCATGTAAAGACTATATATTATATTAATAAAATATTTATTTGAATAGATCATTGCATTAACATGTGTGTCCTTTACTTGTATAATAGACAATTTTGTGTATGTAGTATTTTAACTCATACACAGAAGATTAAAATTGTCGGCTCTTATAAGTAATAAATTAATATTCACAATCAAAGATGAGGTAGGACAAACATCTTGATGATTGTAGCACAAGATTAAATATAATTTGATCTTAATTATGAGAGTGGTAATATTTCAACTTCTTGTGCTAGTACATTTCGTATGTATTGAACAAATCAATTAGAGATGTTTGTTTATGTTTTGAATATTAATAAACTATTTCTCTAGTCCATTACATGTACTTATACTCTTAATCTTGATTTAATTATCATAATCTATGTGGCTTGTTTTGTCGTTTTAATCTATTAAAAGGTGAGACTCTTTTGTGAGTCAACATATTCCTAATATGTTGGATGATGACGAATCACTTAGTGAAATATTAATTAGTTGATAGAACCATGTCTAGGAATTGAGATGGAAGACACCTCTTTATGGTTGGTTATAAGTTTTCACGTGAAAACCCTGCAGGTGAATTTTGTATCCGTCATGTGAAATAAGTTAAGCATTATGAATAAAGGATTAAATTAATCAATGAGATAAAATTTTCCGAGAATTTAATTTAATTGATTGGGTGTCGGTAATTCTAACATAGGGAGTTAAATAAGATGTAATGGTAGATTTTGAATTAAATCGAGGAGTGAAATTATAAAGTTTTAGTGGAATAACTTGTAATATATTATGATATGATAATTCTTTCATCACCGAATTAATATCATAATTGGAAGCCCCACTTAATAAATCTGCGGTTCCTACTATACCTGATCAACTAATCAATTTTGAAAAAGAGAAAGAAACTTACTAGAAGAAGTAATATTATTTACTGGTCTTTTGAAGCAAAAGGATATTTTCTGAATTTAAATTAAAAACATTCCTTTTAAGATTAAAAAACGCTTTGGACAATTAAAGAGGCCTAAAACGTTTTGACCAGTGGAAAAGGCTGAAAACATTTTGGATAACTGAAAAGGCCTAAAATTTTTTGGACAACTAAAAGGGTAAAAACGTTTGCCTCTTGGTTTTCCCCTCTTTAAGAGAAAACATGAATAAATAGGGGTTTTTGTTCGGAAGATGATTATCACTTGACATATTCTCTTTGAATCCAACACAAGTTTGATAGCAAAAGTTAGTCAGGATATAGTAGAAGACTGTAGCCCTGGAGGTCAAAGCAGTGAACAAATTGTGTGAAAGCTTCAACAGGTAAGTTGCTTTTCAATTTCGTTTGATGATTTATGTTATCTAGATTATATGTAAGTTATATTGATCCTGTAGAATTATTGCTTCCGCTGTGCATGTTCTAACACACTATACATTATAAGATGATCTTTGAGGTTTTGACTAACATGCTACAATAAGTAACTGATTTCTTCGTGGATAAATCCCAGAATGTTTTTGTCCATGGGAGATTGTTAGCTGATAATATAATTGTGAGTCATGAACTTATTAAAGGGTATGGTATATCACCAAGGTGCATGATTCAGGTTGATACATAGAAAGCATTCACTCGAATGACTTTACTTGAAGCAGATATTACATGAGTTGTGGGGTTTTCCAAGCTTATTTGTGGCATGGATCATGGAGTATATCACAACAGTATCACACTTCATTCTTATTAATGGCTCACCTTAACCTTCTTTCACAGCAAAAAAGGGACAGAGACAAGGAGATCCTTGTCTCAGTATTTGTTTGTTATCCATGGAATACCTCTATAGACTGGTGGACTTTAAAAGGAGAGAAACTTTTTACTTATCACCCTAGGTGTGCTAAATAAGAGCTGATATAGTTAGGGTTCGCAAATGAACTTCTTTTCTGCAGAGAGATGTACAACTAGTTTCTTACCTCTATGCTAAATTTACAACATTCTCTCAGGCTTCTGGCTTAATGGCAAATCCTCCAAAGAGCTCTGTCTATTTTGGAGATGTCAAACTAGAGGTACAACAATAGATAATGGAGTTGCTGGGATTTGAAAAGGGGAGTCTTCCTTTTAGAAAAAAATATTATGCAAACAAGCCATAATGCAATCAACGTGAAAATCTTAAATTTTCTTTTTTAACTCCCAATTTGCAAATAGCAGAAATCAAAAATATAAATTGAAGAAAATTGATGCAAGTTTGAAATAATAATTCATATTTACTATGCCTTTGTTAGGATACTGAAATTTTGATGATGGACATATGGACGAAACATGTTTGCAAGCTGGTCCACACAAGTGTAGAATGAACAGTCGCAAGAAAGGCTACTGATAAGATAAACATGTGTAAAGTCAGGAGTGGATAAGCAAGGAGATTTAGATATGCTCTCAACACTTATCATATTCAGCAAAGAGGATAAAAAGAAGGATAAATCCAACACTTAGAGATTGAGTTGATTAAGGAGTTCAGCCAAACTAGGGGATGAAGTAGAAGAGACCTATTTGTTCAAGGTGATAGAAGGCTGTAACAAGGAGTGAAACTACCTAGTAAAGTCCTACTAAAGACAGAAGAATACATTATCTAAAGGACTCAATCAGGAGATGGTTTAAATACAACAAACGACATTCAAGTGTTTCACTTAAGCACGGATAAAGAAAAACATCAATCAGCAAATCAGTTCACCAAACTTGAAGAAGAACCTGGTTCTTTACTTAACAAGTCGTACAATTTGTAGTAGGTTGGTTCTTTGGGTTGTAATGAGTCTTTGTTCTAGTCTTAGTGAATTATAAACTAATTTAGGAGTTGTGTATTCAAGTTAGGGAACTCGAAGACTTGGGTACACTTACCTTGGGAAGATTTGTGTTATTGTAGAAATAGGAGTTAGAAGCTTTAATTCCTAGTTTACAAGAAGTCTTATAATTTGTTGATTTTGGAGGCTTAAGAGTATTAGTGAAGTAGGGGTTAAATCCTGTAGAGGTACAGATCGTGATTTTTTACACCTTTCTTGAGCCAAGTGTTTTTCACGTAAAAATAATTGTCTTCATTTTTACTTTCGTGAACCACGTTAGTTGACTTATTTCACTGATAGAAAACTATTAGAGTAAAACTCTAAAATAAGTAGGGTACGCACTTTAACAAGTGATATCAGAATGAGGTTGTCTTAAATAAGTTTAGCACCTAAGAAAAAGATCACTATGATAAATTCTGCACCTCCTACTGGTCACAGTGAAGGTCAGTCAACTACTACACCTCCATTCTTTGATGGTTCTCACTTTATCTGGTGGAAATCCAGGATGAAAATGTCCATCCAAGGTGAAGACTATGAATTATGGGATAGGATCACTGATGGTCCTACTATTCTAATGAAGTTGGTTGATGGTGAAAAAGTCAAGAAAGAAAGGAGTGAATTTACTATTGATGACTTAGTGGCATTAAAGAAAAATTCTAAGGCTAAGAACATCTTAGTCTATGGAATAGGACCGGCTGAGTACACCAAGTGTCAACTTGTACCACTGCTAAGAAAATTTACGATGCACTAGTCAATGCATATGAGGGTGCCTCTCAGGTAAGAAAATTTGGGATCGCTCTTCTTTTTACTGAGTATGAAGCATTTAAGATGAAGAAGAATGAATCCTTGTATGAGGTGATGACAAGGCTTACTGCCTTAACAAATGAGTTAAGTTCCTTGGGACAGGTCATCATTGAATAGGAAAAAGTTGAAAAGGTGCTAAGGGTCTACCAAAATCAAAGTGAAATGTTAAAGTGACTGCAATTAAGGAGGCAAAAATCTCACAGGCATGACACTGGATGAACTAGTAGGAAATTTGAGGAATTATGAAATGGAAATTGATGCAACAAATGAACAAGCATCCCTTGAGAAAGTCTTGGCTTTAAAGGCCTCAGACAGTGATGATGAAGTAGAACTTGATCAGGAACAAATTGCCTTCATAACTAAGAACTTCAGTAAATTCTTTAAAAAGAAAAAAAGGAATAGGTAGCAAGAAACATTCCAATGACAATCCAAATGGATGCTATAAGTGTAGAAAGACTGATCATCAAATCAAATATTATTCTGTTTGGGAAATAGAATGGAGGAAAGAAAGGGCTGAGAAAGAATTGAAAGAAAAATCCAAAAAGAATAAGAATATGCTATGGTAGCAGCCCCAGAATCTAATTTAGATGATGATGAAATTGATGAAACAACATTCATAGCCTTAGGAGACTCTGACTTAGAGGAAGAAGATGATGCTTCTGAGGTAAGTATACTTTAGCTTAAAGAAAAATTACATTTATTTTTAAAAACAAAACTTATTTACTTGATGAGTGCATTAATTGATGATTTCCAATAATTAAATTCTGATAGGGATGAGTTGTTCAATAGTCTTGCAAGTCTAAAATTTGCTCTCATTGATTTGAAAGATTGCAAGAATACAGTTGAAGAAGAAAACTACACTTTCAAGAAATAGGTTACACAACTTGATTCTTTAAATAATGATTTTAAGTCTGAAGTCTTAAAATTGACACTCGCTAAAAATAGAAAAAAGTTCATGAGTAAAGAACAAGAAAGTGCTGAACTTGAATTAGTAAAGTATGAACAAAAATGTAATGATGCAACACATATGGTGGATAAACTAAGTCAAAAAGTCTCTAAACTGAAACTTGATATTGAAAGAGCAAACTAGTGGATAAGTTCTTCAAGAATTGTTCATAAGTTAAGTGAAAGAAATCACAGTGAAAAGGCAGGTTTGGGTTTCTACAAAAGTCTTGATGATCCTAAAGACTTATGATATATCTGTGGTAACCTTGGACATCCAACCATTAAATGTCCTGTGGCTGCTAAAAGAAGATTTAGCAGTCAAAACCTGGCAAATAAATTTTCTTAGATCGAGAAGCAAAGAACTGGTTTTGGTTAGAGAAATAAGTTACATTACATGTTGCCTGCATAGATTAAAAGAAATTTAATTCATCCATTCACTCATAAAATAGGACCCAAGCTTGTCTGGATTCCTAAGTTTAACCATTGATTTCTTGCAGGAGAAGGTGAAAAAAAGTAAAAAATATTGGTACCTGGACAGTGCTTGCTCAAGACACCAGACTGGTGATAAGAAAAAGTTCCTTTCACTCTCCAAAACAAATTGATGAGGAGTTTCTTTTGGTGATGGCAAAAAGGGAAGCATTACTGGAGTTGGAAAAATAGACACATCTAAATCAAGAGCATTGGAAGATGTCTATCTTATAGAAGGATTAAAGCACAACCTGCTGAGCATTTCACAACTGTGTGATAAAGGTAATAAAGTTATTTTCACTTCTATAGGAGTCAAAGTCAAGAGGATGTACACCAAAGAGATAGTTCTCTGTGCAAGGAGATACAAAAATGTATACAAAGCTGCATAATGGCAATGCCAAGAATAGAGTTGATCTGTCTGAATGCAATGGATAATGATCCCTTACTTTAGCACAGGAGACTTGGACATACAAGTCTAAAAAAGATAAACATACTTTCTTCCAAAGATATGGTATAGGGTTTGTCCGAGAACAAGTTCAAGGAAGAAAAAGTATGTAGTGCCTGTGTAAGGGGGAAGCAAGTAAGATCTTCTTTTAAGCCAAAGAACTATGTCAGCACTATCAAGTGCCTTGACCTGGTCCATATGGACTTGTGTGGACCAATGAGACTTCAAAGAAGAGGTAGAAAAAGGTATGTTTTTGTAATTATTGATGATTATTCTAGATTTACCTGGACATTGTTTCTAGCTTCTAAAGAAGATACCTTTGATGTCTTTACTATTTTTATCAAGAAAATTGAAAAGAAACTGGGCACTTCTCTAGTTTCCATAATATTTGACCATGGTACAGAATTTGAGAATGTTAAATTCTTAGAATTCTGTTCTACAAATGGTATAGATCATAACGTTTTTACTCCCAGAACACCACAACAAAATGGAGTGGTAGAAAGAATAGAACCTTGGAAGATATGGCTAGAACAATGATGCTTGCAGGAAATCTTGCTAAAAACCTTTGGGCTGAGGCAATTAGTACTATAACATATATCATAAATAGATGCATGATCAAACCTATTCTAGAGAAGACTCTCTATGAATTACTTAACGGAAGAAAGCCAAATATTTCTTATTTTAGAACTTTTGGTTATAAATATTTCGTTCATAATAATAGAAAGGATAATCTGGGAAAATTTGATGCTAAAAATGATAAGGAAATCTTTTTAGGTTATTCATTTCATATTAAGGCCTATAGGTTTCTAAATAATAGAATAAATTATGTTGAAGAAAGTGTGCATGTTGTTTTTGATGAATCCTATGTTAAGACTAACCTGCGGGGAAGGAAGTGACTCTGAGGAATAGGTTACACAACCTGCTTCATCTACTGGAGCTACCAAGCATGGAGGTACCTCAACAGGGGAAACTGATTCTGGAGGCACAGTGACAGGAGGAACTAAGCCACCAACTACCCCAGCTCAGAACATCTGTAGTGATCCTAGTAGCTCACTAGGTTTGGTCCCAAAAGGTTATAAGTATCAAGGATCACATCCTATTGAGAATGTTCACACTGATCTCACTTCTGGGATTACCACAAGGTCTAGATTGAGGAACATATGTGCTTGCAACGCATTCTTAATCCAAAGAAAGTAACTGAATCACTGCTTGATGCTGATTGGATTATAACCAAGTAGAAAACGTTAAATTAGTTTGAGAGAATCAAAGTATGGCACTTAGTTCCCCTTTCAAAAGATAGAACAATAATTGGGACTAAATGGGTGTATAGAAATAAGGTTGATGAGCATGGAACAGTTATAAGAAACAAAGCAAGATTAGTGGTCCAAGGGTACAATTAAGTAGAAGGCGTAGTTTTGATGAAACTTTTACTCCTGTAGCCAAAATTAAAGAAATTAGATTGCTTGTTGCTTTTACTGCTTATATGAAATTCATTCTCTATCAAATAGATGTTAAGATTATATTCTTGAATGGCATTCTCAAAGAAGAGGTGTATGTCAAACAACCACCAAGATTTGAAAGCAAGGAATTTCCTAATCATGTTTATAAACTGGACAAAGCTTTGTATAGACTGAAACAAGCTCTAAGAGCCTGGTATGAGAGATTGTTAAAGTTTCTTTTGGAGCATGGTATGTAAGATTGACAACACTCCTTTCTTAAAAACTATTGGAAAAGATCTGTTGGTTTTGTAGGTGTATGTTGATTACATTATTTTTGGCTCTACAAAGAAGAACATGGCTCATGATTTCTCTAAACTCATGAGTTGTGAATTTGAGACGAGCATGATGGGGGACCTAAACTTCTTCTTGGGTTTACAAATTAAACAAACAACATCTGGAACCATAATCTATCAGCAGAAGTATGTCAAGGAACTTCTCAAAAGATTTTCCATGGAAGAGCCACTGCCACAAAACTTGATTTGAATGAAACAGGTCTTGATGTGGAGCAAAAGCGGTACAGAGGAATGATAGTATCATTACTTTATCTCACAGCAAGCAGGATAGATATTGTGTTCAGTGTGGGGCTATGTGCAAGGTTTCAAGAAAATCCTAAAGAGTCTCATTCAAAGTCTGTGAAAAGAATTTTTAGATATCTTAAAGGAACTAGTGATCTTGGCCAATGGTATCCAAAAGGTAGTAACTTTAACTTGGTAGGATACTCAGATGCTGACTATGCAGGATATTTAGTGGACAAGAAAAGCACCACAGGTATGACACACTTCTTTGGATCATGTTTAATTACCTGGTCCAGTAAGAAACAAAACTCAATAGCCTTGTCTACTACTGAGGCTGAATATGTTGCTGCAGGATCTTGTGATGCTCAGCTGTTATGGATTAAACAACAACTTATGGACTTTGGTATAGATGTAGGATGTGTTCCTATTTTCTATGACAATACAAGTGCCATTAATATTGCTAAGAATCCTATTCAACATAAAAGAACCAAACATATTGATTTTAGGCATCACTTCCTTAGAGATAGTGTTGAAAAAGGTCTTATATCAATCATGTTTTGCTCCACTGAAGAACAAATTGTTGATATATTCACTAATGTATTAAGCATGGAACACTTTTAAAAAAATAGGTTAGCCTTGGGATGATTAAAATTGCATAAATCTCCCTCAATGATTTATTAGAAAAGACAATGTTCTTTTAAGTGATTATTGATTAATCTAGTCTTACACATTTAGTTGTGTGTCCTAATTCCAAGATTTTAGAGTACTGACTCATTTGTGTATTGGTCTTGCAGTTGAACCATTCAAGCAACTTTGTCCATCTTATATTAAAAGGTTAAGGTATGATTATATTTTACCTGTAATTGAATTGAGAGAAAAAGGTATACTACATGGTTCCTTAAAACTCCCTTAAACCACCAAACATCCAAGAGTCTCACTTTTTCAAAAAAGCTGCCACCATTTTCCCGTCATATCTGAGAATCTCTATCATTATGTTTCTTCACCAAATATACTCCATCCACAATTCAACTTCTTTCACTTCACCTTAAATACGTTCCCTTCCCTCCTCCATCACTCATTCTCTTCACCAACCAAAAATCAACTTTCTAATTTTCTCTCTACTATGGCATCAACTTCTGAATTCTCAAACCTCCATGAATCCACTACCTCACCTTCCACTGAAATCATCCTCTATCCCACTGCATATGAAATTCCTCCTAGTCCCCCTAACATTAAAATCCAACTATCTGATTTTGCAGAATTTAAAAACTTCAAAAACCCTTTTGCCCAATTTTTATCAAATCATTTGTCATCTTCTAAACCCTTACTACCACATCCGATCCTTCTCCAAATTATTGACCCTGATGATGTTTCTATTGCAGACTTGATTACATAAAAGTCCAGATCTAAATCAAAATGAAAACCCTCTTCCCCTGCCATTGATGTTGATGAACATATTCTTGCTAATCCTTTCCCTGTTGTATCCACTCCCAGAACTCCACATAATCGGGGTAAAAAACAATGGGAAGACGCTTCCTTGGTTGAAGCCCTTCAAGAAAGCAAAAGGAAACTTGTTGCTACATCTGTTCCTCCTCCTTGTCCTTGTGCACCCTCTCCTAATATTTTTCTTTGCTCAGTTAGTAAAAAAAAAGTCGATCAAAGGAAAATCTCCAAAACCCTCTACTTCTCATAAACCCTCATCCCAGCCTAAACCTACCCCTACCTCAAAAGTTTCCTCATCGTCTAAATCCACTCTTTGAAAGTCATCCTGTTATCTAAAAAAATAGGTCAACAAACCTGTTTCGTCTGAGTCTGACTCACCTTTTGATACTACTGCTGAGTTAGATCCTGATTTTGAAATTCATAAACCATCTACAAATCAGGACATTCCTGAAGAACACTATCTCCATTTTCAAAAGCATAAGCTAGCTAGAGGTCGTGTTATTAGTTGTTTTGGAGGTGTTGATATGAATACTCTGTTGGGAAAATTAAAGGTCCAAGGGTGGTCACACCTATTTCTTCAGGGTGACTTACGAAGGAGGTTTTCCAAGCCTGAGGTGTATGAGTTCTATACAAACGGGGTAGCTATTGGTTCGATATTCTCTAGAACTGTTCGAGGAGTCACCATAAATCTTTATATTGCTGATATAGCTAGAATCTTGCACATTCCTCCTGGGGATTGGGGTCACTATGTTAAGGGTACTTGGACACCTTTTGATAATCTTGCATCTACCATTGACATATATCATAAGTTTTCTGGAAACTCTCACCTGGTTAATCATCGTACGGTTCTTAAGAGAGAAATGTCTTCACTCCATCAACTCTATTTTGATGTGGTTCACAAGATGCTCACCCCTAGGAAGGAAAGAAGGACTGTAGCAAATTTTTTTGATCTTACTCTTACCGAATTTCTGGACACTGAAGTGAAAATTGATTTGCCTAGACTTATCCTGAAGCATATGCAAGGGGTTATCCTCAAGGAAGTGAATGGCCATGCTCTTCCTTACGAATTCTGGCTCACCCCTATATTTGAGGAGTTTTGTGTACCTATCCAAGTATGGTCTTTGCAGACCACCAAATATATTATAGGAAGTGTGAACCATCCGCAACTACCTGTTTCTATGAGGAGTGCATACAACCCTATGCAACGCCTAAGGAATGCGCTTGTAGCTAAAGATGATGAGTTGGAGGTTGCTGAGGCTGCACTGGAGGCTGCTCAAGCTGCCCATGATGATGAGAATAGGGATCTACTTGCCCAAATTACCTCCCTAAAAGTTTCCTTGAAACGTGAACGATCTGAGAATTACCTTCCTCTTCATCTACTTAGTTCCTATCCTAGTGCCTTTGGACTTTCTCCTTTGTTCCCTTCCCTGGTTACTTGTTATCTCTTATGATGTTTTTGGGTAAATTTATTTGTATCCTACTTTTGAATGAAACACTACTAAAAAAAAAGGAAACCCGACCACAAAAATCGATCACAAGTAGTCGTTTTTTCTCAATTTTCGACCACAAAATCGACCAAAGTGCGTGGTCGGTAAAATTGTGGTAACTTTTTAAAAACAGACGAGTGGTCGGGTTTTTTTTTAAAAATATATATATATTTAAAATTCATTATTATTTTATTAAAATAGTAAAAAAATGAGTTTAAAAATAAAAAAATTAAAATAAACCGACCACTTGTGGTCGGTTTTATTTTAAAATTTTAATTAATTAATTTTAATTAAATCAACCACAAGAGGTCAGTTTTGTATTTAAATTAAATAATTATTTTAAATAAAACCGACCACTTAATTTAAATACGCAAGTGGTCGGTTTTTTTATAAATTAATTATTTAATTTAACTAAAAAATCGACCACTTGTGGTCGATTTTTTATTTAATAATTTATTTAGTAAAATATTTTGTAATTAATTATAGTAAACCGACCACATGTGGTCGGTTTTCAAAAAGAACTACCATAAAAACCGACCACATGTGATTGGTTTTTCTGATAATTTTGTTAAAAAAATATTGAAAATTTACAGAATACAAACATTAAAAATCAAATTATTTACAATACAATCCACGCTCATTTACAAACATTAAAAATCAAATCAAATTATTTACAATACAACCCACCAATCATTTAATATACAATCAACCAACCACCATAAGAATATAAAGATTAAAAATCAAATTATTTACAAAATTTATCGAGGTTCCAAATCACAACTACCAAACATAAAAAAGACTAAAAACTACAACTCATCATCCACATCTTCATTCTTAGCCTCACCCACTCTATTATCAATATTTTGTTGATATATCAAGCTATAATCAGGTTCCATCTACAGAATCAATCACATTCAAGTAATTAGTTTAAGTCACAAAAGTTCACGTTTCAAGTACCTACAGTTAAACATTTACAAGTCACTAATTTACTTCTCAAGTGACCACACTTTACTAAAATCAAAACACAAGTTCACATTTCAAGTACCTAAATTCAATACAAAAAATTCACGTGTCAAGTACCTACACCTAAATATTTTCAAGTCACTTCATAAGTTACCAAACTCAACTAAATTCAAAATGAAAAGTTCACATTTCAAGTACCTACACCTAAACATTTCAAGTCACTAATTCACTTCACAAGTTACCAAACTAAACTAAATCCAAAATGAAACATTCACATTTCAAGTAGCTACACCTAAACATTTTCAAGTCACTTCACAATTTACCAAACTAAACTAAATTCAAAATGAAAAGTTCACATTTCAAGTCACTAATTTACTTCACAAGTTACCAAACTAAACTAAATTCAAAATGAAAAATTCACATCTCAAGTACCAACACCTAAACATTTTAAAGTCACTAAGTCATTTCACAAGTTACCAAACTAAACTAAATTCAAAATGAAAAGTTCACATTTCAAGTACCTATACTTAAATATTTTCAAGTCACTAACTCACTTCTCAAGTGACCACACTTAACTATATTCAAAACACAAGTCCACCTTTCAAGTAACTATACTTAAACATTTTCGACTCACTAATGCGCTTCTCAAGTGACCAAACTTAACTAAATACAAAGCACAAGTCCACATTTCAAGTACCTACACTTAAACATTTTCAAGTCACTAACTTACTTCTCAAGAGACCACACTTAACTATATTCAAAACATATGTCCACCTTTCAAGTAACTACACTTAAACATTTTCAACTCACTAATGCACTTCTCAAGTGACCACACTTAACTAAATTCAAAACACAAGTCCACATTTCAAGTACCTACACTTAAAACATTTTCAAGTCACTAACTCACTTTTCAAGTGACCACACTTAACTAAATTCAAAACATAAGTCCACATTTCAAGTAACTACACTTAAACATTTTTGACTCACTAACTCACTTCTCTAGTGACCACACTTAACTATATTCAAAACACAAGTCTATCTTTCAAGTAACTACTTAAACATTTTCGACTTCACTAATGCATTTCTCAAGTGACCACACTTAACTAAATTCAAAACACAAGTCCATATTTCAAGTACCTACAGTTAAAAATTTTTCAAGACACTAACTCACTTCTCAAGTGACCACGCTTAACTATATTCAAAACACAAGTCCACCTTTCAAGTAACTACACTTAAATATTTTCGACTCACTAATGCACCTCTCAAGTGACCACACTTAAGTAAATTCAAAACACCAGTCCAAATTTCAAGTACCTACACTTAAAATATTTTCAAGCACTAATTCACTTCTCAAGTGACCACACTTAAACTAAATTCAAAACACAAGTCCACATTTCAAGTACCTACACTTAAACATTTTCAATTCACTAACTCACTTCTTAAGTGATCACACTTAACTAAATTCAAAACGCAAGTCCACATTTCAAGTACCTACACTTAAACATTTTCGACTCACTAACTCACTTCTCTAGTGACCACACTTAACTGCATTCAAAAAACCCAAGTCTACCTTTCAAGTAACTACACTTAAATATTTTCGACTCACTAATTCACTTCTCAAATGACCACACTAAACTAAATTCAAAACATAAATGTACATTTCAAATACCTACACTTAAACATTTTCAAGTCACTTATTCATTTCTTTATTAACCATAATTAACTATATTCAAAACACAAGTTCACCTTTTAAGCAACTACACTTAAAACATTTTCGACTCACTAATTTACTTCTCAAGTGACCATACTTTAGTAAATTCTACACATTCAAGACAATTTATATGTCAAAAGTCAAAACTTTATTTACCTTAACTTTTTAGGTCTAAAAAATTAATGTTACTTCCTATATTGGGTAACTCTCTCCTTACAACATCCTATATGACATCTTAAAAGGATATTTTGATACATTAAAGATCCTATATTGACTTTTGTTTAGAGAGATATGTCTAAATCTCTTATTTATCACAGAGAAAGATAGAGATTATATAGAGCATAGATTGCGTCAGTTGTAAGTTGTCTTTGAAGGAAAAGAAGGGTTGTTTATATAGTCCTAGTAGTGTAAAACTATAGTTGTTGCTAGTAGTGTAAACCTACTAGCAAGGATGCACTCCTTTCTACTATCCCTCTACTCTAATTTGCATTCTCCACACCTTCAAACAAGTAATATTAAAATAATGGTGTCAATCAGCATAAGGTTGCCTCTTCAAAATAAAAGATGAACAAAATTCATAGTCTGGCCAAATTTAGTACAGAGGTGTCCTATCATACAAGAAATATAATGGTAGGCTATTTCAAACATATCATCAAATTTCTACAATAATGGAACTTGCAATATTCTACTCTTACACAAAGAAAGATTAAATATGGGACAAATCAACAAGCCAGGAACAAAAGTAAGTGCATCACAAAGAAAGATCTCCCATGTCCAGGACACTAGTTTCGAAACTCCCAGCCTTGAATCAGTCCCAATAGTGAATGAATATTCAGATGTCTTTCCCGAAGATCTTTTAGGAATTTCTCCCGAAAGGGAAATAGACTTCGGCATTAATCTTCTTCCAAATACTCAGCCTATCTCTGTTCTGCCATACAGAATGGCACCAGCAGAACTCAGAAAACTGAAAGAATAATTAAAGGGTCTCTTATATAAGAGATTCATCAGGCCCAGCATTTCCCCATGGGGCACTCTAGTTTATTCATGCACAAGAAAGACGGTTCTCTTAGAATGTGTATAGACTACCGCCAACTCAATAAGGTCACGATTAAGAACAAGTATCCTCTTCCCAAAATCGATGACTTGTTTGATTAAATTCAAGGTGCCAATTATTACTCTAAGATAGACCTCAGATCCGGCTATTATCAGCTCAGAGTTAGAGAATGTGACATTCTGAAAATAGTTTTCTATACTCGATATGGTCATTTCAAATTTTTAGTTATGCCCTTTGGTCTTACAAACGCCCAACTGCTTTCATGGACTTGAAGAACCATGTATTCAAGCAGTACTTAGACATTTTCATCATAGTCTTCATAGATGATATTCTGGTCTATTTCTGCAGTGAACGTGATCATGCAGACCATCTCAGAACAGTACTCCAGACTCTCAGAGATCATTAGCTATTCACTAAATTCAGTAAGTGCAAATTTTGGCTAAGGTTAGTAGCATTTCTTAGTCACATCATTTCTGGTGATGGCATTAAAGTTAATCCTCAAAAAACCAAAGCAGTAAAAAATTAGCCCAGACCTGTCTCACCATTAGATATTAGGAGTTTCTTAGGTTTGGCTGGATATTACAAATGGTTTGTTGAGGGATTTTTATCTATTGCATCCCCTATGTCCAGATTGACTCAGAAGAAAGTCAAGTTTCAGCGGTCAAACCCTTACGAGAAGAGTTTTCAGGAGTTGAAGACCCGACTTACCTCAGCCTCAGTCTTAGCTCTTCCAGATAGTTCAGATGGGTTCATGGTGTATTGTGATGCATCTAGAGTAGTTATGGGTTGTGTCCTCATGTAATATTGTAAGGTCATAGCCTACACCTCCAGATAGCTTAAACCCCATGAGAGGAATTATCCTACTCATGATCTTGAGTTAGTAGCTATAGTCTTTACATTGAAGATTTGGAGGCATTATCCCTACGGAGTTTATGTAGATGTCTTCACAGATCACAAGAGTCTTCAGTATGTCTTTTCTCAAAAAGATCTCAATCTTTATCAGAAAAAGTGGTTGGAGCTCTTGAAAACTATGACATAAGTGTTCTCTATCATTTGGGCAAGGCCAATTTAGTGGCCGACGCTCTCAGTAGACTATCCATGGGTTGTGTTTCTCATGTTAAGGACAGTAAGAAAAATTTATCTCAGGAAGTCCATCAGCTTGCCAGACTAGGCGTTCACTTAGTCGATACAGATGGGGTGATATGTGGGTTCAGATTAGTACATAATCATCTCTAGTTTTTGAGTTGAAAGAAAATAAAGATAGAGATCCTAGCCTTATAAAGTTGAAAGAGTCAGTTTAGTATCAGAAAGTAGAGGTTTTCTCCCAAAGGAGAGATGGTTTCCTTCGTTGTCAGGGTTATCTCTGTGTTCCAGGTGTAGATGACTTAAGGCAGTGAATTCTTATAGAAGCGAATGGTGTACGTTACTCTATTCATCTAAGGGCCACAAAGATGTACCGCGACGTGCGGAAGATCTATTAGTGGAGTGGGATAAAGAGAGATATTATGGAATTTGTTGCTAAGTGCTCTATATGTATGTAAGTTAAGATAGAGCATCAGAAACCTAATGGGTCCATACAGGCGTTCAGTAGTCCTACTTGGAAGTAGGAAGCTGTAAACATAGACTTTGTAACGGGTTTGCCTCAAAATCATCATCAACACAATTCAGTTTGGGTCATTGTAGATAGAATGACAAAATCATCTCATTTCTTTTGAGTTCATACCTCTTATTCAACTGAAGATTATGCTAAGCTCTACATCAAGGAGCTGGTCAAATTGCACGGTATTCCGTTATCTATTATCTCAAACAGAGGTACCAAGTTCACCTCTCACCTGTGGAAAGCATTCCAAAAGGGTCTTGGTACCCAAGTTCATCTTAGTACAACCTTTCATCCTCAGACAGATGGTCAAGCAAAAAGGACCATTCAGACCTTAGAAGATATGCAAAGAGCGTATGCAATTGATTTTAAGGGAAGTTGGGATGATCACTTGCCTTTGATTGAATTTGCATACAATAATAACTATCATTAAAGTATTCAAATGGCTTCATTTGAAGCTCTCTATAGTAGGAGATGTATATCTCCAATTGGTTGGTTCGAAGTTAGTGAGACCTTAGTCATAGGACCTGACTTAGTATTCGATGCCTTAGAAAAAGTCTAGTTTATCAGTGAAAGACTCTAGGCTGTTCAGAGCCGACAGAAGTCTTATGCAGATGTTCGTAGAAAAGATCTTGAGTTTGAGATTAGTGACTATGTCTATCTAAAGGTATCCTCCATGAAGGGAGTGAAGCGGTTCGGAAAGAAAGGAAACTCAGTCCCCGATATATCGGTCCCTTCAAGATTCTTAGTCAATTCGGCAAGGTAGCTTACGAGCTTGAATTGCCTTCAGATCTAGCCTCAGTTAATCTAGTATTTCATGTCTCTTTGCTCAAGAAGTGCATAGGTGACCCATCAATTATAGTACCTATTCAGAGTATTGATGTTCAGAACACTCTCTTATGAAGAGACTTTAGTCGAAATCTTAGACTATCAGACTCATAGATTGATGAACAAAGAAGTCCCTCTAGTTAAGGTTCTTTGGCAAAATCAGTCTGTCGAGGGAGCTTCTTGGGAAGCAGAGCATACATGCGTACCAAGTATCCTCACCTCTTCTTCTCCAACTCAGATCAAGCTCAAGGTAACAGTTCTCCTTAAGCTTACTCAGTCTGATGTTCAGTGTTCATCACAAACTTGGTATGTAGTTTCATGCTCATGTTCCCATTATAAACTTGGTATCAAGTACCACTGCATATTCAGTCAAGCACTCATGTATCAGTTCAGTTATGTAATTATGCATCATACATGCATTCTCATTGTAAGAAACTTAGTGTTTCAGAACACTCAGTCATGCATTCATGAATCAGTTACAGATGCATCAGATATGCATGTTCAGTATTATATGTTCACCATGTCAGTCATGAGATCATGTTCTAGTTATTCATGTTTAGTATGTACATCAGTTGTCTTTTCTTCCCTCCCAGTTAGTCTCATTCGAGGATGAATGTTCTCAAGGGGGAGATATTGTAATACCCTATACTTTTCGTAGCAAATTTCATCTCAAGAATGTCTAGTATTATCTTCTAAATTGAATAATGATTATTTTATAAGGAATGCTCACAATTTTCACCTTTTGTCATGTGAGAAATTCAATAAGCTTTCCATCGATATAAGATTCGCCCAAATCCAATAACTGGGTCAGAAGTTACAACTATTTTAAGTTACCGTCGTAAAACAGTGCCATATTAGTTAGTGGTGTGCCGTGCCACAAGAGGAAATGACATTTGGCAAATTCCAGTAGGGGTCTGTGATTATAGCGCGTTGCGCCAAGGCCCAAATTCAGAATTGTCCTTTTCCAATGTCTTAGCGCGATTTCCTCCGCGTCGTGCCAATGTTCCAGGTCGTACAAAAAGGGGTTACGCAATGGCTTTGCGTCACACCATCCTTCAGTTTCCCAATTGTCAAATTATAGTGACATGGCACGATAGCACTGCATTGTACCAGGGGTTCAATTTGGGAAATTTTTTACTGAAATTACAAGACTCGTCCAGGGTTAAAAGGGTCAATTTCCTTCCCCTATTTAAACCCAATAATACGTGATTTAGTCAATCTTCACCCAAAATATACCGTTTTCTCTCAAGTTTCTCTCAAGAACAAGCTAGAGTTTCTATTGGGGATTCAAATTCAAGAAGGTTTCACTGTCAATCTTCACGAAATCACGAACCAAGGTATGTATAGTGTTCATTCATGGACCCCTTTTGTCCATGAAGCCCAAGATTTTTTTTTTTTAAGTTTAAGTTTATGGATTTCTTTATGAATTTCATGTTTGGTTAGTTTTTTTTTTATGTTGAGAATGATCAATTGAATTCAAATCCATGTTGGGTGATCAATTTTATGTGGAATTGATTTGTATAGATGTATATTCATGTGAACCTATGAATAAACCCTAGGATGATGAAATTAGAGATGAATCATGATGATTAATTGTTGTATAATGTTATCTATATATTCTATGACTACCATGTGTTTGATTAAATGCCTAGATGAAGGAACAATGCCCAACTAGTATGATATCATTAAATCCGAACGTTTGTACACGTTATGCCTATCACATGTTTTGATGGAATGCTTCTATAAATGTATTATGGGTTATGATGTTAGTTATATGTTCAAGTAAGTTATGCTTGGTCCGGTTTCCTTCTATTGAATCATGGGGGTACTTGTACCCAAAATATTAGCTATGTGCTTAGAGCCATGTCATGTTTCCACGATACTCTAATTCAAGCTATGAATCCTTAGACTTCAGACAGTCTTATGACTCAGGAAATCTCCATGATATCATGAATTCAGTCAGTTATCAAATATCAGTAATATTCCACCAGTCAACAGAAATTCAGTAATTCAGTCCATGTTTAGTTCAGTAAATTATGTTCAGTGTCTATTCAGATGGGAGTAGAAATTAGCATCGAGTAAACCTAAGAATGGGAACTCACCTATTATATGAGGGTGTGATTCTTAGAAGCAATCCTTGCATTCCAAAAATATGTAGACAGCATAGGTTGAGACCTCATAGCCTGCTATATGAGGGTAGATGAGGTGGCTTAGCCTGCTATATAAGGGTTCCCACCATTCTCACTAGAGTTACCTGTTATATTAGGGTCACTCACATGTTGTCCTTACTAGTGGCACAGTATTGCCACCCTTTAAATCAGGGCATAGATTGGACCCTAATTCATCTATAATACACCATTTGGGGTATGTCGGTTAGATGACTACCTCCCACACTATCAGTATCAGTCTCCGTAAAAGAACTCAGATAGTTCTTTAGAATTTATGGTTGTCAGATACAGTTAATTCAGGCATAGTACGGAACTCAGCTAGTCTCATCATATTTAGGACTATCAGATACAGTCACTTATGTTATCAGTTATATTCAGATTCAGTAATCATGTTATCATAGTATTATTTTCAGTTGTTATGTCCCATACATGTATTCTCATGCTCATGATAGTTATCCAGTTATTATTATTTTTCATGCATATGAACCCCATGCATTCATCCTACCTCACATGCTTACCAGTACATTCAAAGTGCAACGCATTTGTGCTATGGTGTATTATACTATAGGTTCAGAGACACGAGCTCCAAATCAGCAGTAGATTATAGTTTCAATATTCAGAGTTAGAAGTGAGTCCTCATCATTTGAGGACATGATTATTCCCTATTATCTCATAATTAGTTTATTAGTTTGAGTTAGTTGGGGACATGTCCCATCAGCTCCTTACTCAGACAGTTCAGTCAGTTAGAGGCTTTCTAGACTATCGTGTTTTAGACTTTAGTATTTTCAGTTTTGTTTTGGATATTGTATTATCCTACACAGATGTTATATCATTCAGATTATGTTCAGTATTGAACCTTATGGCCTTTCAGTGCTTGTTTCCACATTATTATATCATATTATGCAGTGTACAGGTACAGATATCAGTCATGGGTTAGCTTGTGGTCCTTTGGGGTCATGAGCACCGTGTAGCATCCCGATTAAGCAAATCGAGGCATTATAAATGTCCCACCACCAAGTATTTTAGAGCTTCTAAAAGGGTGATGAGGTATATTAAAGGGATAACTGATATTGGAATTTCGTACAGAAGTGTGGAGAATGGAGCTCTTATTGGCTATTCAGATAGTGATTGGAGTGGATGTTTGGACAATTACAAAAGCATATCTAGTTACTCTTTTTCATTTGGTTCGGGCTTTTTTTCTTGGAGCACAAAGAAGCAGGATATCGTAGATAAATCTTCAGCTGAAGTCGAGTATGTTGCTGTTGCATCTGCTACAAATCAAAGAATTTTGGTTAAGGAAAATCTTGTTTGAATTGGATCTTTTGCCAAAAGAACCAACGGTGATCTATGTGGACAATAAATCAGCCATTGCTATGGCTGGAAATTCAGTGCAACATGGAAGGACGAAGCATAGCAACATCAGATTTCATGCTTTCCGAGATGCCGAGAAGAATAACGAATTTAAGCTGGTGCATTGTAGAAGTAAAGAACAACAAGCCGATATTCTAACCAAAGCTCTTCCCACCAACAAGTTTGAGTTCTAAAGGACGTTGTAGGGAGTTTCAATGAAAAATCTTAAGGAGAAGTGTTAGGAAATTAAGATTTCTCTAGAAACTCCTAGTTAGTAGATATTTTTGTAGTAGATAAGTCTTTTATTTAAAATGAGTGGTGGTTAGTTGGCCACATATGTACTTAGTATTGTGTGAGATATTTTTTCTTGTTTTGTGATTTGTATTCCTCACACACACACTTTATATATGTGTATTTTATGTAATGATCTATCAAGAAAAATAAATAGAGTATTCTACAAGTTTCAGCTCTTCTTCTTTCTCTACAGTTCGTTTTCTGAAAGCAATTTACAGCTCCATTTTGTCCCTATTTCAGCTTGTTGCTTCTCAGTTCTTCTTGTCTTTCTTGTAACAATCCTGTCTAAGGTTGCATGATAGAATTAATGTTTTACTATGTGTGAATCTCTTGCCAAATAGCATTTACCTTTTAGCCGAATTGCTATTTATTAATGAAACTTTTTGACTTACTAGATGGTCTCCTTTTCTCTTGTCTCCTTCTTTTATTTCATTACTAGTTAATTTATCCGCGCTTCGCGCAGTCATAATAATACAAATAATTTATTAAATAATATATAGATAGATCTTTATATGAAAAGAATATAAAATTAAAAAATACAAAAAAAAATAATTACACCGACTCCATCACTTCTCAATATAATAGACGTACAATTCATAGAGTAAATATGTTAACAACATGTAATCATCTATTTATTCTTGTAATTATAATGATTAAAAATAAATCAGATAATACACTATTTATCAAAGTTAAAAAGAAATAAAAAGAAAAAAAATAAAACTTAAAGGTTTCTTTTTTATGTATACAATTTTTTAAAAATAAATCAGATAAATACACTATTTTTTTTAAAATTAAAAGAAAAAACAGAAATGAACAAAACATTAATGGTTCTTTTTCGTGTATATAAAAATTTTCATAATTACCTCATGTTTATAAAATTTTTAGAATTAATTACCTCATTTTTCTCCTTCGCCTCCATGTTCCTTTATATTTCTTAAATTTTATGTCATGCATATTTATTGATAGTCCTAAAACTTAATCATAACTAAGATCAAATAATAAATATATTTCAATTATTAAAATTTATTTAGCTATCGGTGGATGTTGATTGTTTTGTATTGCTTTACATGTGATTAATGGAAATAAGCTAGTCACCTAAAAAAATAATTGTAAATTAAAAATATTAATTAATAATTAGTAAATTTTTAACTAAAAATTATTCATTTGAACCAAAAGAAATTATAGACTTAAAGCTTGAACTTAAGAGGCATCATATATAGATATAGAGATAAGACGACAACAACAACAACAACAACAAACCCAGTGTATTTCCACCTGGTCGGGTCTGGGGGCGGGGAGGGGGGGTAAGATGTACGCAGTCCATACCTCTACCTCTAAAGAAGTAGAAAGGCTGTTTCCAATAGACCCCCGGCTCAAGACACAAGATACCACACAAATACAAATACAAATACAAATACAAAGTAAAGCACCGAACAAGGTTACAAGATTACATAACATAACATGCATAACATAGATACGACACCCATAAGTAAAAGAAAAAGAAAAGAAGGAAAACGGAGGAAAACACCCAGATTCGTACTAAAACAAGGAACAAGTAAGACGAAATCATAACCAGGATACTACCCCCAGCAAGAAATCCCTACACTAGCGACCCAAACTGGTCCTAGTCCTCTGCCCTAATTCGCGCCCTCCAGACCTTCCTATCTAGGGTCATGTCCTCGGTGAGCTGTAACTGCTCCATGTCCCACCTGATCACCTCAACCCATTACTTTTTCGGCCTACCCCTACCCCGCCTAAAACCATCCAACGCTAGCCTCTCACACCTACGAATCGGGGCATCCATGCCCCTCCTCTTGACGTGTCCGAACCAGCTCAATCGGACTTCCCGCATCTTGCTCTCCACTGGGGTAACACCAACCTTCTCCCTGATAATCTCATTCCAAACTCTATCCCTTCTAGTCAACCCACACATCCAGCGCAACATCCGCATCTCTGCCACCTTCATTTTTTGGATGTGGGAATTTTTAACTGGCCAACATTCCCCTCCATACAACATGGTCGGACGGACTACCACCCTGTAGAATTTGCCTTTAAGCTTGGGCGGCACCTTCTTATCACATAACACCCCCGATGCGAGCTTCCACTTCATCCAGCCCACCCCAATACGGTACGAGACATCCTCGTCAATCTCACCGTTACCCTGGATCACGGACCCGAGATATTTGAAACTATCCCTCTTACATACCACCTGTGATTCCAGCTTCACTACCACCTCATCCTCCATCCTTACGTCATTAAACTTGCATTCTAAATACTCTGTCTTGCTTCTGCTCAACCCGAACCCTTTAGACTCAAGGGTTTGTCTCCACTCCTCTAATTTAGCATTCACACCCCCTCGAGTCTCATCAATCAGAACTATATCGTCCGCAAAAAGCATACACCACGGCACCTCCCCTTGAATACGCCGCGTCAACACATCCATCACCAAAGCAAACAAAAAGGGACTAAGAGTAGATCCCTGATGCAATCCTGTCAAGATGGTGAAATGCTTCGAGTCTCCTCCCGCCGTCCTCACCTGAGTTTTTGCTCCCTCATACATGTCCTTAATTGCTCTGATATAAGCCTGCGGGACTCCACTCACCTCCAAGCACCTCCAAAGCACCTCCCTAGGGACTTTGTCGTATGCCTTCTCCAGGTCGATAAACACCATGTGCAGGTCCTTCTTCCTTTACTGATACTGTTCCACCAGCCTCCGTACCAGGTGAATTGCCTCCATCGTCGAGCGGCCAGGCATAAACCCAAACTGGTTTTCCGAAATAGACAATATCCGTCCCAGCCTCGCCTCGACCACTCTCTCCCAAATCTTCATAGAGTGACTTAATAACTTAATCCCCCTATAGTTATTGCAACTCTGGACGTCCCCCTTATTCTTATAGAGAGGGATCATGGTACTCCTCCTCCAAGCCTTGGGCATCTTTGCCGTCTTGAAGATTTCATTGAACAATCCAGTCAACCACCTTACACCAGCCTCTCCAACGAACTTCCAAAACTCCACCGGTATCTCATCCGGCCCCGTCGCCCTACCCCTTTGCATCCTGCGAACAACCTCTCTAACCTCTTCAACCCTAAAATGTCTACAATAACTAAAATCCCGGCACTCCTCTGAGTGCTCCAGTTCCCCTAACTCAATAGCTCTATCCCCTTCGTCATTCAAGATCCTATGAAAGTACGATTGCCATCTATCCTTAATGTGGCCGTCCTCCACCAACACTCTACCGTCCTCCCTCTTAATGCACCTCACCTGGTCGAGGTCACACCCCTTCCTCTCCCTAGCCTTAGCGAGTCTAAACAACTTTTTCTCCCCTCCTTTCCCCTGTAACCCCGCATACAAGCTCTCAAAAGCGGCCGTCTTAGCTGCCGTGACAGCTGACTTAGCCTCCTTCCTAGCTAGCTTGTACTCCTTCCTGTTTACTCGCTTCTCTTCTTCGTCCTTACTCTCAACCCACTTAGCATACGCCCCTTTATTGGTCCTCACTTTATTCTCCACCTCTTCATTCCACCACCAATCCCCCCGATGGTGCCCGACGCGGCCCCTAGAAACACCCAACACCTCAGTTGCATGCTCCCTGATGCACCTCGCCGCCCTATCCCACATACTATCCACATCCCCCCTACACTCCCACACCCTCAATCCCGCCAACTTCTCCCCTAACTCCCACGCCTTCACTGGCGTCAAGCCACCCCACTTAATTCTAGGTCTACCTTCCTTACTTTTCCCCTTTCTAGTCTTCTTTATACCCAAATCCATAACCAAAAGCCTATTCTGGGTCGAAAGATTCTCACTCGGGATAACCTTACAGTCCTTACATAGCACCCTATCCCCTTTCTGAAGCAACATAAAGTCAATCTGGGTCTTGGCTATCGCGCTTCGAAAGGTGATTAAGTGATCGTCCTTCTTCGGGAAACCCGAGTTCACCACCACCATCCCAAAGGACCTCGCAAACTCCAATAGAGTAGTCCCCTCTTCATTTCTGTCCCCAAAACCAAAACCACCATGCACATCACCAAAGCCTCCCGGTACTGCCCCGATGTGCCCGTTGAAATCTCCTGCTACAACAATCTTCTCCGAGCTAGGCACGCCTATCACCACCTCCTCCAAAGCCTCCCAAAACCGCATCTTATCCTCCCCGTCCGAGCCCACATGGGGCGCATAGGCACTACACACGTTCAGGGTAAACCCCCGGATGACCAACTTAATAGTCATCAACCTATCGTTGATCCTCTTCACCTCTACGACCTGACCTCTAAGCTCTTCATCTACTAAGATGCCAACTCCATTCCTACGCCTCTCGCTCCCAGAGTACCACAACTTGTAACCATCCATATCCCTAGCCTTAGACGCTACCCATTTGGTCTCCTGGACACACGCAATATTGATTCTCCTCTTCCTAAGGATCTTCACAAGTTCTATGGACTTACCCTGAAGGGTCCCTATATTCCAAGACCCAACCCTCAGCCTACCATCACTATCCGCACGCCATCCTGTACCACCCCTGCGGCCAAACCTTGGCCTCCCTCCTACTCCCGCCCTTTCCTCATCCCCCGCCCCTACAACAAACCCACGCCCCAACCCCCTCGAACCTGACCCTATCCTACCATTACCGCCCACAGCCACTACTACGAGAAAATATGAGAAAATATAAAAATATAAACGATGGAAAAAACAGAGCAGCAGCAATAAATACAAGCACACAAATCACACGCAAGTCAAGGTACAGGGAATACTACTAGCATAATATAAAGAATAAAATAACAAAGGTTAGAAGTCACCGGGTGGCCGATCGGCGGCTGGAGACTGAGCTGCGGTTGCTGGGGACCGGGAGGCGGCTGCTGAATCTGTGGGTGGGGGTCTCGCCGGAGCTGGAGACCGAAGGGGGGGACTGCTGGATCTCGTCGGATCCGGCGGGTGGGAGACTCGCCGGCGGTGGGGACCGACGGAAAGGGGGGCTGGGGCCGACTTGTGGGTGCGCCGGATCTGGATGTCAGGGCCGGCTGGTGGGTACGCCGGAGCCGGCTGGTGGGTGCACCGGAGTCGGAGCTGGGGCCGGCTGGTGGGTGTGCCGGAGCCGGAGCTGGGGCCGGCTGGTGAGTGCGCCGGAGTTGGGGGGTCTGCCAGAGGTCGGCAACTGCGGCGGCGACGGCGGCAGCGACTGGGGGGGTTTGCCGGAGGTCGGCGACGGGACTGGGGGGAGAGCATCTTCTTCTTTTTCAAGTGAAATAATAACACAAATATTATAGTGAAAATGAAGGATAACCTTAGGTAAACTCGCATGAAGTAAAACATATGAACTTCATTAGAAAGAAAAACAATATGAATACATTAATATTTCGGTATGTACTTCCACAAGCCTAAAAAAATCAATTATAAATTAAAAAACTTAATTGATAATTAGCAAATTTTCAACTACAAAAGTATTCATTTAACCAAAAGAAATTATAGACTTAAAAATTGAGCTTAAGAGGCATCATATATAGATATAGAAATAAGACAATACTCATATTATTATATTTTTAAACATTAGTTGAAAAATAAAAAGAAAGCTGAAATCAAATGTTCGAGCTCTTGTCGATATCCACTTCTACAAGCCTTTCACCATTTAAGAGCATTTTTTTTTCAAGTGAAATAAAAACATAAACATCATAGTGAAAACGAATGATAACCTTGGGTAAAATCGCATGAAATAAAACATATGAACGTCTATAGAAAGAAAAACGGAATGAATACATAAAAATCTTGATATCTACTTCCACAATTCTATCACCATTCAAAAGTCATCTTCTTCTCTCCAAGACAAACAAAAGCATGTATATAAAAGTGAAAATGTAGGGTAATCTTGGATAGCATCTCATGAAACAAAAAATATGAATTTATATACATAAAAATAAAGGAATACCATAAGGTATCATTAACTTTTGTATTAAATATTTAGGGGTTATAACTATAAAATCATGAATAACTTGAGAGTTACAAATATTATTAGTAGAAATTAAATAGATGAGTTACCTCAAACATTTTTTTCCTTTTGTTACATAATAAATAGAGTTTAAATGTGGTGACTTTTAATTTTTCTTTAAACACACAAATATTTAAAATAAGGAGAAAACTCAATAAATATCTAAAAAAACACACAAAAATAAATAAATAAATTTAGAGGCTTCTAAGATATGCCACATAGGATTGGATATTGATCTCTTATATATATATATATATATATATATATATATATATATATATATATATATATATATATATATATATATATATATATATATATAGATAGATAGATAGATAGATTTGATACTAATCAAGAAACAACCTGGAATTGTAAGAATAAAGAACCCTTATAAAATATAATAGGAGGAAAAAGTAAGACACCACTGTCTTCCCCTTTAAATCATACGTATATATAAAAGCCAACAAATACTGTAAGTATTTGAATATTATATGCATGCTTCACATGTGGTCTGTGGAAGGGAATATCCAGATATACATTCGGTTTTAGGTAAATAAAAAATGATTGTTGAAAGTAGATAAATGTAACATCCCGCAAAAATCGTCCATGTATTACCTCGTGGTAATATGTCCTTAGAGTTAAATGAATAGAATTGTGTCAAAGAAATTTAGTCTCATTTTTTTGAATTCCAAAGTGAGTAAAGTTTTAACCATATATAATTTCCCTAATTTCAAATTTTTACCATGTGAAAAATTGAATGAGCTTTCCGTTGATATAAGATTCGCCCAAATCCGATACTCAGACAAGAAGTTATGGCTAATTTAAGTTCTAGTCGTAAAACACCGTCATTTTGGTAGTTGGTGCATCGCGGAGGGGGCCTATTTAGTAATTTTAAAATTTCAGAAGCATAGCGTGATTGTGGCGTGTCGCGTTGAAGTTTCAGGTCCTAACTAGCGGGACAACGCGATGGCTACCCGTCGTGGTGACCTTAAGAATCCCATTCGTCAATTTCTAGCGAGCCACCGTGATTGTGGCGCGTCGCGGTGACCCATGAAATTAGGCTCCTTGTTATATTTTTTTTATTCCATCTCATTAAGTGTATATTGGGTATTTTCCACCCCCTTATCAGCCTAAACAAGGGATTTAATCCCAAAGACACCAGAATACATTCATAATCATCCAAATTACTCAAGAACACTCTCTAGGGTTTAAAACTAAAAACCCAAATAACTCAAGATTTAACTGTGGGTTTTCAAGATAGATTGAAGATTTGGAATCCCCAAATCGTAGGCTTCAAGAATCATTCATCAAATTCCTAAACTGAGGTACGTGGAGTTTATCCTAAAAACTACATGGGCTTGTAAACACTAGAACACGATTTAAAGGTTATCAAGCATAAATTTAGAAAGGGATTTTGAAATACATGATTTTATTTCGCATTATAAATATTTAATTGTTTTGTTGATTTGGTCTTTAGGCCTTTACCCCTTAAATTGATTTACGCATATATGTATATATATGAAAATTTAGATTGAAGATTGTTTGAGAGCACAACTTAAGAAATCCCTCTTTTGAGATGACTTTAAGTTTATGATCTTAATGAAAAGGATTTGAAATGTATGATTTATGGCTTGAAAATAGTTTACTCAAATACCATATTATTTTGAGCAGGATTTAGAGATTTAAGAGAGGGAGTTTCTTGATGTAATTATATTTTGTTAAAAGAGCAAGATTTGCATGAGATTAACAGCTTTGACATGACCACCTTACATCATTGAAAGTTTGACAAAGAGAGTTGCATACATGTGTTTACATATGTTTTAGAGAAAGAGTTCTTTGAAATAATTTATTGATATGGTGGTCCCGAATTTATATTTTGAAATACAAAGATTGTAATATGCTAATAATGTCTTTCAGATGTGACTTTCAAGTCAATGGTATGACGATACCCCAAGTATGTATGCCATAACAGAGTATGTTTTTCAAAGTTTGATTTCAGAGAATACACGTTTTAAAGAGTTAAAACTGTGCTTAAAGAGGGTTAGGTGGTTACCCGAAGAAGGTTTGAGTTCAAGTAACTCTAAACCTAAAATTGTGATTTACCAATCCAGGTATATGATTTTACGCTGGCGACGGCCGTATGGCATAGCAGAGTCAGAGACTCCAACCTTTGCGACACACTTGGGTTGGAGTCTTTCCCACCGAGTCAATGGTAGATTCCATATACCCCATGGAATTTCAAAGTTGTAGGGTATACCACCTAGCACAGAAGTAATACGAAGAGTGTCAAAGAGTTTAGATGATTTTACAGAGTCTTTCGAAAACGCCCATGAGATTTCTTACTATATGATATGTTTATGAACTTTTTAAAATTGCTCTCATATATGTTGAATATAAATTAGTATTTTGGATATTCTCTGCATACTGGTGCAACTGTATTGACCCCTCCACCTCTCAGGTTTGGAGGCTCAGTCCAAGGGTTCAGCTAATTAGTAGAGTATTCCAGAGAGAAGTGATCCGCTCATTGGTGAGCCTACTTTGTTCTAGAAGGCCTGTTATTTCAGATTATATTATTCTTTGGTTTGGTCTACTGGAGGCGTTGTCCCAGTTTTCAGAATAGTTTTGAGATATAGTAGAGATTTCGAAGACTGAGTCAGATCTTATTCAAATGTTTTGAATTGTAACTTTTATTCTCATGTCTTGAAACTCAGAGTTAATGACCATGTTTCCGTATCAGGTTGTATTTCCGCATATTCTCTTATTGTATGAATGTTGGGCATGACTACCAAATAGAGTAGGATGTTCAGGCCTTTATGGTTTGGGATGTCCATCATGACCTGGCCCTAGTTCGGTTCATGACAAACTTGGTATCAGAGCATGGTTCATGGTCCCAGGGTGTCTGCAAAATCACATCGGGTAGAATCTTTTTTATGGGTGTGTAGTGCAACACACTTATAAGAAGGAGGCTACTAGGCGTTTAGGAATATTTCTCTTCTTTATGGTTTAGTTCGTGGTTCAGAGTCTGAGTCGTCCCCTAATCGATGATCTCTTGTGTTTCAGAAAAACAATCATGCCTTCCCATCTTACCATCGATCAGAATGCACAGCCAGATGAGGTCCATCCCACTCATAGGATGAGGGCCCAAAAAAGATCTCAAACTCCGAAGATTGATGCTACTCCAGGAGTCCCACCTACTCAAACAAGCCCACTTAAGGCACCTAGGGCTCTCCGGAAGGGGACTAATCGTACTCAGCCTCGCACGAGAGAGGTATCTAATGTAGAATTTAGACAGTTCATTCATATACTTACCTAGTTGGTAGCCACACAGACTCAACGGTTAGAAGATATTGGGTCTGCATATGTTACATCTGAGGCTACAAGAGTGGGCCAGTTCATAAGGATAAACCCGCCCAAGTTTACTGGTACAAAGGTAGAAGAGGATCCACAAGAGTTTGTGGAAAAGATGGAGAAGATCTTTAAGGCGATGTATGTAGATGAGGTATAAGGGGTTGATTTTTTGGTTTATGAGCTTAAGGATGTAGCGAACCAATGGTATAATGAGTGGGAAGATTCAAAGAGTGAGCATTCTGAGCCTACAGTTTGGGCCAAGTTTGTGGAAGCCTTCCTTGATCAATTTTTTCCTCTCGAGCTGAGGGAGGCCAAAGAAGAAGAGTTTATGAATTTAAAATAGGGTAATATGAGTGCCCAGGAGTACACTCTGAGGTTCAATAAACTAGTCCGTTATGCTCCAGAGATGACTAGTAACATGACTTAGTGCTTGAATGTCAGGGAGCAATGTTGAAACGGGACATGGATTTTGCCAGACTATCAGTCCACATGCAGCAAGTTAAGGAAAATAAAAAAAATTACTGAATCTAGAGAAAAGGACAGACAGGCAAAGAGAGCCAAAATAGCAGAACATAGCTACAGTCTGCAGCAGAGTGGGAATTGGGGTAACAAATGGCAAAAAAAGAAGAATTAGGGTAATGCGCAGTCTGCAGCCAGTGCCCCGGTGAGTAGACCCCCACACGAAAAGTGCACTTAGGATTTTTAGTAAAATGAGTATGAGGAATGGTCAAATAAAATAAAAAAATAAAAAGTAGGGTGCTGTGGAAAAAGAATAAGAAAAAAATAGTTGTGAAAAAAATGAATAAGAAAAGCCACATCCATCCTGAATAATGTGTGAATAGTTGTGGGTCACATTTTTAATCTTTTAGATCACACATTATTCAGGATGGATGCGGCTTTTCTTATTCATTTTTTTTCACAAAAGCTAACACATTTAATGCTTTTTAGCTCAAAATAATTGTGAATTCTGAAGTAACTCTTGTTGTTTTGATATGTTTGCTCATGATATTGCAGTAAAAGGCTGAAGGAATAAAAATAAACGACAATGGAGCAAAAGAGTTGAAAATTTGAGAAAAAGAGAAGAAATCATGGCTGATGACCTTCGTGATAGTCGTCAGCCTTGTGATAGCTTATCAACATTGGTGTCAACCATAACCAGAAACTTGAAGCCTGAGAAGGTCTGATGGCATTTCTTGCAAGCCGTCAGAGATGTGGTAAGCTACCAGAAAAAGGCGTTAGGAAGAACAGTGAAGAAGAGTTGCTGGATGAAGGTGAGGGCATTCTTAATATGTCGTCACAAGTGTGGTAAGCCGTCAGAAGATGTTGTCAAGTGGGACAGAATATGGTGAAATAAGCTGAAGGTCTGACGACATTTGCTACACGCCATCACTCCTCTGGTAAGCCGTCAGAGGACATCATCAGAGTGAGACAAAACAGGTTAAGAAGGCATCACTTCTACTGACATATCTGAGACACCGTCAGAAGCTTGACGATCAACACCAATCTACCGTCACCTAAATCTAAGCCCAGTTGTGATTTTGTTATTTTATTTCCTTAATTAGTCTTTAGTATAAATAGCATCTTTTAGGGTTTCACTCACAACTTCGGAAGCAGCTTTTGACATCTTTAACTTAGTAAAGGGGATTTCACTTGTTTTTGACTCTCTTAACTTAGAATTCAATTTTCCATCCTTTGATTTAGTTGTGGGAAATTCTTATTGTACTTGAAGGAGAAACAACTTTGAATTTCATCTTTTGTAAGTTCATCTGCTTTAGGTTATGAATTTAATCTTTGTTATCTCTTTCTATCTTATGAGCAACAAAAACCCACAACTAGGGTTGTGGGATCTATGATTATTATTTCATTGATATAATAGTTGGATTAGGGTTTGAGCGATTGTGGGAATGTCTTGAAATTCTGTTGTTTTAACTTGAATCTATTGGTTGCAAACATTAGGTTATGCCTTAGGTTTTATTTGCTTCTAACAGAGAAATAGACTAGAGGTCGTGAATTATCAACAGGGACTCGGAAGCTACCAACCTTTTGTTTAATGATTGATGCCGTAACTGGATCAATCTACCTAAGATAGCATCCGGTTGGAAATAGATATATTATCTAAGTTTGAGAGAATTAGATAATAAATTATCTGGTGAGGTCGAGAGATAAGTCAGATAGTATCATTGACACAGATAATCTGCTGTTCCCACCTATCACGAGAATCATGAACAATTATTATTCAATGGAGATTAATAGTCATAGTGATCACAACCCTAGTTTCTCTATATCATTTATTTGAAATATTGAAATCTAAGTTTTGAGTTCTAAAATTAGTTGAAACGTTAAAATTTGTTTGATTGATAAAAACCCCTATATTGTCCTTTTCTTATTATGTACTTACATTTAACTTGTAGCTATAGTTTTGAACTAGTTTAATCGCCACTTACATTGTTCCCTGTGGATTAAACCCCGACTCTGAAGTTGGGTAAACATATTGATGACGATTGCTTACACCCATTCAAGAGTGTAATTTAAGTGTTATCACTAGGTTATACTCCCTGGCAAGAGTATGATACTCCTCTCCAATGTGGGGTCTCTTCCTTAGGAGGACAAAATGTTGGACTCCATGTATCTCACATGGTTTATGTCGGTTATGAGAACCTCCCTTGACATTTAGACTTCAAGATCCAATACTTATTTTCCTTCCATCTAATCTATTTTCCTAAATGGTTGAGATGGAGTGGTTTCCCTAAAGCTTGAGATGAGATATTTTCCGAAAGTGAATGAAATGCCTTCAAGTATGTTTTCAAGTTATATGAATCTGAATTCCAAGTATATGAGTTCTAAATAGTTATGAAATATTGAGCATTGAAGAAGTTTTATTCTTCATGAGACTTATGCATGAGTTGAAAGTATTGTTTAAAGTACCTTAGCCTTTGGGTATTGAGAACAAGAGAAGATTTTGAATTTTGAGATTAAACAATGATGACTCACAAGATTTGTGTTGCATGCTCCATTCTACATGACTTATGAGCTTTATATTTTTTACTTGTTCAAGCCATGTGAGTCATCTCATAATGTATACATGATTTAATTAAAGAAGATTGTTACTATTTTATTCATTTGAATTCACCCCCGCATACTCAGTACATTCCAAGTACTGATCCACATATATGTCTATGTGCTACATTATGTCATAATGTAGGTTCAAGTGCTGAGTCCCAGCCTCACTTGTGATTCTTCGAGTACCTTACCTACATTTTCGATAGTGGTGAGTCCTCAGGGTTTGAGGACCGATCTTTAGATATTTACCATACTTGAGAGACTATGTTTTATCTTTAAATCATTTTGAGTCAGTTGGGGACCTGTTGCAATGGCTCTCTAGATTTGATTTGTAGAGGCTTGTCAGACTAGTGTCAGACTTGTGATATATCAAGGGTTCGATATTGTGGTTTTGTTGAGATTTCTCTATATTGTGGTCTTATGGACTGAGTATCTTTTCCATATTTCCTTTTATGTGATATGACTATGCTATTGTTGAGTCCATTCTTATTTTGAATTGAGTGTCATTGGTGGAAACTGGATCTAAGGGTTAGCTTGGGGATACTCCTTTTGGCATCGTGTGACATCCCGGGAGATGATTTTGGGTCGTTACAGCTTGCTTATTTGGCCCAGAGTTTGAACTTTTTTTTAAGCTTCAGTTTTGAAAGCAATGTCCGCAGAGAAGAGATTATATTTTGCTATCCTACTCATCATTTATCTCCACTTGATATCATCACGGTTTGCTTTATCCCAGTTAATTTCTTGGTTCCTAAATAACAGTCTTTTTAATTCTATTGCTGGACTTTCAACTTCCTGGACAAACAGGCCATTTTCGTCCACTGCTGATACCACATATGGCTTATCTTTTGTTACACCCATCCTTCTGAGTTGAAATGATGGAACTAAATATCATTCTTTAGCTTTTATTGTGAGGAAGAAAGAGATGAATGCTTTCTTAGTATTTTCTTTGCATTCTATTATCCATCCCCTCCTATTGAGAGGAATTTAATGATGTCCCAATCAGTTAGGTCTACTAATTGAGACCACCCAGTGAAATCCAATGCAACCTTGCAACTAGACCAAGATGGTAACTTGGTTTTGGCAGACTCTGATGGCACTTTTGTTTGGTTTACTAATACTACAGGTAAATCTGCTTCTGGCTTAAAATTGACTAAAATGGGGAATCTCGTGCTCCTTGATAATGTCAATCGCACAATTTGGAAATCTTTTGATCATCCTACAGATTCTTTTTAGAGCACGTGCCCTACTGACCAGTGAATTTAATGTAAAAGTGGCCTATAGATGGAGCGAGTTGCCTGACGTGTTCGAAGGAAGCAGTAAAACAGGAAGTAAAGAACACAATGCTTTTTACATGGAAAATACCCGGCTCAAAAAGGTGTAAAAAACCACGACCTGTACCTCTATAGGATTTAACTCCAACTTCACTAAATAACTCTGAACCTCAACAACGACTGATTACAAAACTCTTATAACCAACAACTAGGACTTATAAACTCTAATTCCTATACTTCAATAACAAGGAATCATAAACTCTAATTCTTATAACTCAACAACTAGGAATCATAATCTCGAATTCCTATAACTCAACAATCACCCTTGACTGGTGAACCCACTTTGAGTTATCCCAAACTTGAAGTTAACTCAGCTCAGTATTGTTCCTAAACAATCCATCTAGGAAAGCAATAAATTACAACTCAATAATAAAAATACATTTAAACTAACTCATGAACTGTTAAGTTCTATCTTGTGAAACAGGTTCTTCAATATGTTCCTTTGTACTGGCAGCACTTGAATCTTCAGTAAGAATTCTCTCAATTATGAACTTTCTCAATTTACTCGTCTTTATCCTTTTCTCTGTTTTAAGTGTGCAATTTATTCTGAATAATACATCTTCTATTTAAGCACAACTCTCCAAACAGTAATTCTTTATTTCAAACTCCTCTTTTAATCAGAACTCTTATTGCATAGAATTCTACTTCAAGTAAGACTCCTTCTTTAATTCCAACTCTTGTCTCCTTAGTGTTGTAGTCAAACTCCAACTCTTTAAATCTGAACATGTTTATTTCCTTGAGTTTATCAGAATTAGACACCCATATGGCCTTTCCTTAATTTTTGCATGCTTGTCCTTAATCATCGATGATTTTGTTGGGTTCAAAGTATATGATAAAGTGCGAATGAAAAAATAGAGGAAAAATGGTGGATAAGGGAGGCACCAATTTAGAAAGTGTACTCCCAAACTGGAAAGTTCACTCTTTCTCCCACATTGGTGGAAGAAGAGAACTTGTGAGTGTTTAAAATAAGGAACACTTACTCCACATGGTAAGTGAGGCAAGAAATAAGAGATGCCTCATGCAGTCGTCGTCGTCGCTCGCTCGGCTAGGATTCGGCTTCAGCTTTGGAATTGGAATTGGAATTGGAAAATAATCAATCGATGGGATCTATCTTTTTGGACAAAATTTATTTGACAAAAATTCAGTTCAAAAATACCAAAGGTAAAAATGCAATTTTTTTTTATGTTTTGATATTCCATTTATATGCATGCATGCAGATTCCGAAATAGAGTTTCGAAATAGTGAAGTGCTGAAACGAGGGGATGGAACCCTTTAATGAAATAACACACTGATTCATGTAATGGTATGCCTATTCAGAAAAGGCACATTCTTTGGACAAACAAACATGGATTTTCCCGAAAGGTCACACCTTTAAAGTGAACGATTGCCATTTTTCAGAAGAGGCACATGTTGGCTATATAAACCTTCTTTCATCCACAGGTTTAGGTATGAATTTTCTAAAATACAAATGTTGTTCTTGTCTTGAAAAACTTTCTGTGTGATCTATCAAACTGCTAAGAGACTTCGTTGAATCCAACAATTTGAGGTACCACTATTGTTTGAATTGAAGGCCATGGCTTTTCTAGAAAGGTCACACCTTTTAAGTAAAGTATTTCCACTTTTCTGAAGAGGCACATGTTGGTTATATAAACCTATTTTCATCCAAAGGTTTGGGTTTGAATTTTCTGATATACATACTAGCTTCTTATCTTGAAAAACTTTCTGTGTGATCTATCAAATCGTTAAGTGAGTTCACTTAATCCAACAATTTAAGGTACCGCTATTGTTCGAATTGAAGGCCATTTTATCCTGGGAGGAAGATTGCAAAACCTCGAGTACAGTGAGAGAAATTTTTCCTTAAGGACACTCTATGAATTCGGAGGACTTGGTCTTAAATTGTGTTTCATCTCTTTTCTGAATCTTACCATTCTACTTAGATAGATTATTCGTAATCTAGTGTTGAAGGTGTTACAGAACTTCATAAGTGTTCTTGTCATGGACTTGAACTAGTGTTGAAGTTTGTGTTTCTTATATACAGATTCTTGTACTCGAGTACATAAAAGATAACAATCTTAAGGAATAATCTTTTGCAGAATCTATATTGCTTGTTTTTGGAGATTAAAGCTTTAAGCTCTCTACTCCGTTTAAACTTAACTAGTGATTCAAAGACGTAAAATCTTCATCACAAGTTAAGATCATTCGGTTGATGATTGAAAGTCATAAAAACTTCATCGTTAACTAGAAACTACAAGAAGAGGTTAAAGTTGCTTAACTTTATAAATAGTATTCTGAAAATACTAAATTCTATTGTCTTGTAGTGACAGGAAAAATGACTAGCAAAAGTCAAATGCAAGATGCAGCTACGACTGTGGGGGCAACTAGTATTCCCCAAACAAGTCGAGCAAATGCTCCACAACCAATGGCACTGCAGAGAAGCCCAAAAAATTTACGGGTATTGACTTTAGGCGATGGCAGCAAAAGATGTTCTTTTACCTCACCAATCTATGCCTTCAAAGGTTCACTAGTGAGGATACTCTTGAGGTGCCCGAGGGAACCTCAGACATAGAGCATTTCATGATTATAGAAGCTTGAAAACACTCGGACTTTCTTTGCAGGAATTATATATTGAGTGGTATCCAAGACGACCTCTATAATGTTTATAGTGGAACTAAGACATCGAAGGAATTGTGGGGGACACTAGAACAAAAATAAAAGACAGAGGATGTAGGAATTAAGAAATTGTTTGTTGCAAGGTTCTTGGACTTTAAAATGATAGATAGCAAATCACTTGTCTCTCAAGTGTAGGAATTGCAAGTAATCATTCACGATCTCCTAGCAAAAGGTAGTCTTTGAAAAATACCTTAGTTGAATAAAATTGAAAATGTTCTTAGTATTCACATAAACTATTTTGTAGGTTTTATTATAAATGATGCATTTCAAGTAGCAGCGATCATTGAGAAGCTACCACCTATGTGAAAGGACTTCAAAAACTACTTGAAGCACAAAAACAAGGAGATGGCTATCGAAGATCTTATTGTCCAACTACGTATTAAAGGGGATAATAAAGCTACTGAGAGAAGGTCAAAAGGGAATTCTTCAATTAATGGAGCACATATTGTAGAAGATGACCAAAATAATTCTAAGAAAAGAAATAAAGTTAAACAATAAAGCCATCAACCCAATAAGAAGTTCAAGGAAAAGTCCTTCAACTGAGGCAAGATTGGCCATAAGTCCAAGGATTGTCATGCCCCTAAGAAAGGCAAGAAAAAGGACCAAGTAAATATGATTGAGTCCAATAAAGAAAGTGATGATCTGTGTGCTATGTTCTCAGAATGCAATTTAGTGGGGAATCCTTACAAATGGTGGATGGATTCTAGGGCCACCCACTATGTTTGTACCAGCAAAGAGTTGTTTTCATCATTCGCTCTGGCTCAAGTAGAAGAAATTATTAACATGGCTAACTACGCTATGGATAAGGTAGAAGGAACAGGAAGAGTGGGCTTGAAAATGACTTAAGGAAAGGACTTGACACTTAACAATGTCTTGTACGTTCAGGAGTTACGTAGGAACTTAATTTCTGTTTCACTTCTAGATAAGAACAGATTCAAATATGTAACCGTTTTTGGAAAAATTTTAATTAGGAAAGGAGAAGTGTATGTAGGAAAAGGCTATCTCACAGAGGGCCTTTATAAGATGAATGTTAAAATCAATAAAAATTCAAAGTCTTCTTACTTACTTGAGTTTTATAATTTGTGGTGTGAACGTTTAGGTCATGTTAATTACAAAATGTTATGAAAACTGATTAACTTAGAGGTTTTGCCAAAATTTGAGTGCAATAAATCAAAGTGTCAAATGTGTGTGGAATCAAAGTATGCAAAGAATCCTTGTAAGTCCGTTGAAAGGAATTCCAATCTGTAGATTTAGTACAAATTGACATTTATGATATAAAGTCAACACCATCACGTGGTGGGAAAACGTATTTTATAAATTTTATTGACGATTGCACTAGATATTGTTATGTCTACTTGCTAAATAGTAAGGATAAAGCAATAGATTCATTTATTTAATACAAAACTAAAGTAGAAAATCAGTTAGAGAAAAAGATAAAAATGATAAAAAGTGATAGGGGCGGATAATATGAATCTCCCTTCGCTGAAATATGTGTAGAGAATGGAATTGTTCATCAATTTACAGCCCCGTATTCTCCTCAATCTAACGGAGTTACAGAAAGAAAAAAACAAATGTTGAAGGAAATGATGAATGTCTTACTTATAAGTTTCGGTTTACAATAAAACTTGTGGGGGGAGGCTATCCTTATAGCCAATCGTTTACTTAATAGAGTTCCCCATTGTAAGACACAATCAATTCCTTATGAAAAATTGAAAGGATAGAAACCCAACTTGAAATATTTCAAAGAATGGGGGTATCTAGCAAAGGTCCAAGTTCCTATGCCTAAAAGGGGTAAGATAGGACCTAAAACTGTGGACTTCGTGTTCATAGGATATGCTAAAAGTACTAAAGCATGTTGATTTTTTATTCATAATCCAAACATTCGGATATAAATGAAAATCTGGTAATTGAATTAGATAATGCTAAATTCTTTAAAATATTTACCCGTATAAAATTAGACATGAACAGTCTAGTGGAGAATCTAAACGACCTCGAGATGAACCAAGTGAGAATATACATAATGAAGAGAATCCAAGACATAGTACACATCAAAGAACGTCTACTTCATTTCAATTAGATTTTGTAACATTTCTCTTAGAAAATGAGCCTCAAACATTTAAAAAAGCGATGTCATCGTTAGACTCATCCTTTTGGAAAGAGGTAATCAACAGTGAGATTGATTCAATATTAAGCAACCATACATAGGAATTGGTTGATCTTCCTCTAGGAAATAAATCTTTAGGTTCAAAATGGATCTTAAAAAAAAATGAAGGAGTATGGTACTATTAACAAATACAAGGCAAGACTTGTTGTAAACAAAAATAAGGCCTTGATTACTTTGATACATACTCGCCAGTAACAAGGATAACATCGATTCGAATGTTAATTGCCTTGGCGGCGGTATATGATCTTGAAATCCATCAAATGGATGTGAAAACCGCATTCCTAAATGGAGAATTGGAGGAAGAAATTTACATGGAATAGCCTGAGGGTTTTGTGGTTCCAGGAAAGGAGAATAAGGTGTGTAAACTTATTAAGTCATTGTATGGACTAAAGAAAGCACCTAAGAAATAGCATGAAAAGTTTGACAAAACCATGTTGACAAATGGGTTCAAGATAAATGAATGTGATAAATGTATTTCTGACATAAATGCAACAAAATGAATGCTCGAGAGTAAGTTTGATATGAATGACCTTGGAGTTACAAATATGATCTTAGGAATAAGAATCCATAGAACTACATAAGGGTTAGCATTGTCACAGTCTCATTATATGAAAAATGTACTTGAAAAATTCAAGTATACGGAATTTGATATTGCCAAGATTCCATTGGATGTGAGCTTTGCACTTCAAAAGAATGAAGGTGAACATGACTCATAATTGGAGTACGCAAGAGTATTGGGATGTTTAATGTACATAATGAATTATACACGACCAGACATAGCATGCGCTATTAGTAAATTGAGTTGGTACACGAGTAATCCCAACAAAACTCATTGGATGCCATTGAAAAGAGTTTTGGGGTATCTTAAATATACTCAAGACTATCCCTTGCATTATAATAAATATCCCATGGTACTTGAAGGATATAGTGACTCAAATTGGATCACCGGATCGAATGAAGTAAAATCCATATGTGGATATGTATATACTATTGGTGGAGGATCAGTCTCTTGGAAATCATCCAAAGAGACTTGTATTGCTCGCTCTACAATGAAATCTGAATTTATTGTATTGGATAAAGCCGGTGAAGAAGCAGAATGACTCCGAAATTTTTTGGAAGATATTTTTTATTGGCCTAAACTAGTGGAACCAGTATGTATACACTATGATAGCCAAACAACAATAGGTAGGGTAGGGAGCAGGATGTACAATGATAAATCTCTTCACATATGACGGAGACATAATATCGTTAAAGAACTTCTCTCTAGTGGAATTATCACTGTTGACTATGTAAAGTGAAAGGATAATGTGTCGGATCCACTTACAAAAGGCCTATCTAGAGAAAGAGTGTAAAGGACATCTAAGGGAATGGTTTTAAGACCTAGGACAAGTCAACATGACAGTAACTCTACCTAGCAGACTGGAGATCCCAAGAGCTAGGTTCAAGAATATCAAACAAAGTTATATCTGATCGGTTCAACATTGTCAATTACTCAACCTATTCTCATGATATAGACAATGTTTAGTAAACAAGGATAAGACTTATGGTGAAAAGTATTTTAATAATTATCTAAATTTGGTATATTTGATCAAATAGTTTAATCTATAGGATTGAACATTTAGAAATCACCTATGTGAGGGCGAAGTGGAAGCCGCTTCAAGGAGAATGTTAGTAAAGGCCTATTCTCTAAGTTCTCATAAAATCGGGATGTGCTCATGGATGAAAAGAATAAAACTATGAGAACTATAAATGGTAAAAGGCTAGTTGTGTGACATGTGTTGTCTAGGTGTACACTAAATCTTGATGGTTCAAAGATATCAAATCTATCGATTGACCGAGTGCATCAGATGCATGTTCACTATGGAAAGTTCAAATGGAAACCCACTTATCCAGATGCAATCAGTCTTTCCTTGATGATCACATACTTGTCCATAAAAATTTTATGAAAAATAGTCATTTCCCATTTATGTGGGGGATTGTTGGGTTCAAAGTATATGAAAAAGTGTGAATGAAAAAGTGGAGAAAAAATGGTGGAGAATGGAGACACCAATTTAGAAAGTGTACTCCCAAATTGGAAAGTTCACTCTTTCTCCCACATTGGTGGAAGAAGAGAACTTGTGAGTATTTAAAATAAGGAAAACTTACTCCACATGGTAAGTGAGGCAATAAATAAGATATGCCTCGCATCGTCGTCGTCGTCGCTAGCTCAGCTCGACTTTGGCTTCAGCTTCGGATTCAAATGATTAATTGATGAGATCTATATTTTTGGACAAAGTTTATTTGACAGAAATTTATAAATTCAGTTCGAAAATACCAAATGGAAAAATGTAATTTTTTTATGTTTTGACACTCCATTTATATGTATGCATGCAAATTTTAAAACAGTGTTTTGAAACAGTAAAGTTCTGAAACAAAGGGATGCAACCCTTCAATGAAATGACACACTGATTCATAAAATGGTATGCCTGTTCGGAAAGGTCACACCTTTTAAGTGAACCATTACCACTTTTCAGAAGAGGCACATGTTGGTTATATAAACCTATTTTCATCCATAGGTTTAGGTGCGAATTTTATGAAATACAAACTCTCTTCTTGTCTTGAATAACTTTTTGTGTGATCTATCAAACCGTTAAGTGAGTTCACTGAATCCAACAATTTGAGGTACCGCTATTGTTTTGATTGAAGGCAATTTTATCCTGGGAGGAAGATTCCAAAACCTCGGGTACAGTGAGGGGAATTATTCCTTAAGGATACTCCATGAATTTGGAGGACTTGGTCTTAAAATCTGTTTTATCTCTTTTCTAAATCTTAACACACTTCTTAGATATATTATTCATAATCTAGTGTTGAAGGTGTTACAGAAATTCATAAGTCTTCTTTTCCTAGACTTGAACTAGTGTTGTAGTTTGTGTTTGTAATATACAAATTCTTGTACCCAAATACATAAAAGATAACAGATTTTGATACAAGTTTCAGCTACATAAGATAGTGTGTCAGTGAACCAGCTTGACTGGCATGTTTCATATCACTTTTTCAGTTTGTCAATCATCAAAACTACATCATAACCAACAAATTTCACCTTTTTGATGATGACAAACCTCTTGTCTTTATACATTTAAACATCTTCACCTATAGGCACTAAAGTGTAAAACACTAGAATGAAACAAGTTATCAATGGGTTGTAAACATTGCAACCCTCTTATCTTCCCTCTTTTGGCATCTTCGAAAAATCATTTTAATGCAATAATATACTAGCCAAAGTGATTTGTTATGCTATTCATGGCCACTGGGGCTATTACTAAATCAATTAGACAAAGACTTTAGCCAACATAGTAATGTATTAAAGAGAGCTAAAATATAATTCAATTTAGCAAAGATAACCATTCCATTTAATTGACAGAGCGTGTTCCACATTAAACCTAAGCTAGTACTGAACAAGGCAAAAAAAAAACTAAGCATTAATCAAAAAAGAATATGGTATAAAAGTGGGACATGGTTAAGGATACAAATAGTAAGGAGCTGATGAGAAAGGTGGAATAGGTGATATCAATTATGTCAATTGATGAATGAATTCAACATTTTCATTACTTTATCAATCAAGGTCAATCTTCAAATTCATGAGCCTAGCTTTAAGGACCTCTTATTCCACATCATGATTGTCTTGTGTAACTTCTAGTTCAAATTTTTTCAGCTAAATCATTTTTTTTATCAATTTTTTTTCAAATAAGTGTTAGCCGTCCTTATTGAAATAGGTATAGCAGCATGATTCATTAACTCAAGAACATCCATTGTTGTTTGATAAGTCAAACCTGAATTAGGATTGAGACATCCCCAAAAAAGTAGCCAATTAAGAACTAAAAGGGAGAGCATCCCTTTTCATTCTTCATAAACATATGCTACATGTGATTGAAGGTCAAGTTTGGAAAATTCATGAAATAAAAATTGATATTTTGGTTGAGAGAGAGTAAGGAATTTCTGGTATAGAATTAACACATTTGTGCACAACTATTTGGAGAGACTCAAAGAAAATTTGGTCAACCAATTTTCAGCATCATAGGACAAGGGGAGGATGAAGTGTGAGAAATGGAACAGGTGTGCTCAACTGTTTCAACTTAGATAGACTATGCTTATGTAAGTGTAGAGCATACCTGATAAGAAGAACTTTGTGGTCAAAATTGCTTGCTTGTACCTATTTGCTGCATAATCTAACACAAATTTAGGTTATAAGAGTCAAAAATCTGGAATTAGGACACACAACTAAATGTGCAAGACTGAATCGAATAACATTTTAGCTAATAAGATTTAAATTAAAAATTATTATTCTAGTCAATCATTGAGGGGAGTTCACGCAATTTTAATTATCCCCAAATCTAATCTATTTCTTTCAAAATGCTCTCTACTCAGTATCTTTGGTGCTACTTCAATTATTTAAGTAAGCTATATAGCCAACATTTTATAGACCTCAAGAGTGAAATTACTTTCATTTGAATACCATAGTCTCAAGCCCTTGATTCTCATGAGATATATCAAGATTCTTGTGACAACACCAATTCTTATGAATTACCAACAAAATTATCATTAGCTTGTGTTGGTGTTATTAATGCGTCAATTTCATGATTTGTTGTCCCCCTTGTCAATATGCCCTTAGTCTGTACAACAGTTGAACCAGGTGGTACAATATGATCCTATGCATGCTCATTAGTTTCACTGTCATCCTTTTTTTTGCCATCTCCAAAAGATCCATTCCCCCTTTAAATGTGGTGAGTGAAAGAAACTTTATTTGCTTCTAGTCTTATACCTTGAGCAAGCTTTATCCATGTACAAATTTTTCTTGCCTCTTTTCACTCTCACCTACAAAAAAAATTAGGAGTTAACTTTAGGCACCCAGACAAGCTTGAGTCATTTCTTATGAGAAAAAAAGATGTATGAGTTTCCTTCTATCCTATCGAGGCAATAAGTTATGTGACCTATTTTTCTTTCCAGATTTGACCTTCTTGTTAGCTTGTGCTAATGTGAAATCAGATTTTTTCGCAAGGCTTATGCTTCTTGATTTGCATTTTGCTGCAACTGGACATTCAGTGGTTGGATGCCCCTGGTTACCACAAATATAACATAGATCTTTAAAGGCATTAGAATTTTTATAAAAGCCCAACCCAACTTTTTTCATTGTGAATTCTTTAACCTAACTTATGAAAAATTCTTGAAGAATGTGTCCATCTATTAGCTCTTTCAAGATCAAGTTTCAATTTAGAAACTTCTTGACTCAATTGACTAACCTTTTATTTTTCACAAAAGTATTCATGTTTCATCTTAGTCAATTCTGACTCAATTTTTTGTTGTTTCTCACTTTTGACCTTTTTTCCTTTTTCAGAAATAGTAAATTTCAAGATTTCAAATTTATGGGTCAGGTTTGATGAATCAAGTTTGCTAACCTGTTCCTTAAGAGTACAATTTTCCTTTTCAACAGTGTTCTGACAAGTTTCTAGATCAATAAAACCAAACTTGAGACTTGCAAGATTATTGAATAACTCATCCCTATCAGAAGTTAATTATTGGAAATCATCAATTAGAGCACTCATAAAGTAAATAAGTTTTTTTTTTCGAAAACAAATGCAACTTTTCTTTAAGTTCAAGTATACTTACCTCAGAAGCTTCATCTTCTTTCTCCAAGTCTGAATCTCCAAGAGACATGAGTGCTATTTCATCAACTTCATCATCATCTGAGTCAGATCCCCAAGCTTCTACCAATGCATATTCTTCCTTCTTTTTGGTTTTTTCTTTCAATTCCTTTTCAGCCCTTTCCTTTCTCCATTCTATTTCCCAGACAGGACAATCCATGATCTGATGATCAGTCTTACCACACTTGTAGCGTCCTTTTGGATTGTTATTGGAACATTTCTTGCTACCTATTCCCTTCTTCTTTTTGAACAATTTGCTGAAGTTCTTAGATATAAAGGCAACTTGTTTCTGATCAAGTTCAATTTCTTCATCACTGTCAGATGCCTTTAGAGCTAAGGTATCCTCAGGGGCTGCTAGCTCTTTAGTTCCATCAATTTCCATTTCATAAGTTCTCAAATTCCCTACTAGTTCATCTAGTGTCATAGCTGTAAGATACTTATTTGCCTCCCTAATAGGAGTCACTTTAACATTCCATTTTGATTTTGGTAGCACCCTCAACACCTTTTCAACTTGTTCTTCAACAGTGATGATTTCTCCTAAAGAAGTCAACTCATTTGTCAAGGCAGTAAGCCTTGTCATCATTTCATGTAGGGTTTCATTCTCCTTCATCTTAAAATCTTAGTATTCAGTAAAGAGAAGAGCAATCCTGAATTTTCTTACCTGAGAGGTATCCCCATGTGCATTGACTAGTGCATCTCAGATTTGCTTAGCAGTGATACAGTTTGACACTCTGTTGTATTTAGCCGGTCTTAGTCCACAAACTAAGATGTTCTTATCCTTAGAATTTTTATTTAATGCCACTAAGTCATCAACGGTAAACTCACTTCTTACCTTCTTGACCTATTCACCATCTTCTAACTTCATTGGAATAGTAGGACCATCAGTTATCCTATCCCATAACTCGTAGTCTTTCCCTTGAATGAATGTTTCCATCCTAGATTTCCACCAAATAAAGTAAGAACCATCAAAGAGTGGAGGTTTAATAGTGGATTGACCTTCACTATGACCAGTAGGTTATGCAGAATTTATCATATTGATATTTGTCTTAGGTGTTATCCCTTTTTAAGATAGCCTGGCTCTTATACCACTTGTTAAAGTACGTGCCCTACTGACTAGTGACTTTAACGTAAGAGTTGTCTATGGATGGAATAGGTTGTCTGACGTGTTCTAGGGAAGCAGTAAAATAAAAAGTAAAGAACATAATGATTTTTATGTAGGAAAAACCCCACTCAAAATGGTGTGAAAAACCACGACCTGTACCTCTACAGGATTTAACCCCGACTTTACTAAATAATTCCGAGCCTCAACATTGACTGATTACAAAACTCTTGTAACCAACAACTAGAAATTATAAACTCTAATTCCTATACCTCAATAACAAGGAATCATAAACTATAATTCCTATAACTCAACTACTAGGAATCATAAACTTTAATTCCTATAACTCAACAATCACCCTTGACTATTGAACCCACTTCGAGTTATCCCAAACTTGAAGTTAACTGAGCTCACTATTGTTCCTAAACAATCAATCTAGGAAAGCAATAAATTACAGCTCAATAAGAACAATACATTTAAACTTACTCATGAATTGTAAAGTTCTTTCCTGTGAAATAGGTTCATCAATATGTTTCTTTGTACTGGCAGCAGTTGAATCTTCAGTCAGAATTCTTTCCATTATGAACTTTCTCAATTTGCTCATGTTTAGCCTTTTCTCTCTCTGTAAGTGTGCAATTTATTCTGAATAATACATCTTCTATTTAAGCACAGCTCTCTAAAGAGTCATTCTTTATTTCAAACTCCTCCTTTAATTAGAACTCTTATTGCATAGAATTCGACTTCAAGTGAGACTCCTTCTTCAATTCCAACTCTTGTGTCCTTAGTGTCGTACTCAAACTTTAACTCTTTAAATCAGCACATGTTTATTTCCTTGAGTTTATCTAAATTAGCCACCCATCTGGTTCTTCCTAGATTTTTGCATACTTGTCTTTAATCATCGATGATTTTTCTACAAATTTCAGCTACATGAGACAATGTGCCTGTGAACCAGCTTGACTGACATGTTTCATATCACTTTGTCAGTTTGTCAATCGTCAAAACTACATCATACCCAACATTCTTTGCTTATTGGTCAAAGTTTGGTGCTAGGGAGGAAGCTCATAGCAAGCATTTCAGACACTACTTAGAGTTAAGGTTCGCTTTCTTTAAATGTTCTCAATGGAAGCTGGCCTACTTACATCGATTCTGATCTACCTCAGCTTTACTTTACTTCAAGTTCTTCAGATAGTTTTTATTTGAGTTTTCATGGTCAAACACTTATTTCTTTACAAGAATCTCCTACATCACTAGCTCAAGTCATAAAGCTTGGGCCTGATGAACATTTATAGGTATACCAATGGGATGAGAAAGTACTTAGACTGGAAGTCATATCTGAAATTTCAATTCAAATGGAGGGAACTGTGGGTATCCAATGATCTGTGGAAGATATGACATTTGTACATGTGACGGGCAATGTAGTTATCCACCAGAGAAAAATTTCTTCAGGCCATTAGATGAAAGGAAAAAAAATGTAGGATGTTCACAGTTAACATCCATTAACTGCAACACTTTGCAGTATCATAGTTTCATAGAGCCTAGGAATACCACATATTTTGCATTTGAATTGAATGATGAACTAGCTTCGGGCATATTATGGTTTGAGGGGAAAAAGATGGAAGATTGCAAAAGGACCTGCTTGAGACACTGTTCCTGCAAAGCTGTGGTCTTGAGAGATGATTCGGATGGGGCTAGAAATGGGAGTTGTTTATTACTGAATGAGATCGTTTCTCTCATAAACGAGGAGGGAATAGACAAGAGAGTATTTCTTAAGGTGCAGAATTCCACAAAAGCGCAGAATCAGCCTCCAATCATATCTTGAGGAAAAAAATCAAGATCTTACATAGTGATAATAGGATCTACTCTTACAGTTTCCTTTGGGATAATTTTAAGTATCACTGCTTGCTTTGTTCTTTTAAAAAAGTGGACACATGATTCTAGAAATGCTGGAGATTTTTTGGATCTCAAACCAATCTTGCTGGGAATTTTAACTCGGTTCACTTACAATGAGTTTAAAATAATAACAAAAGATTTCAGCAAAAAGCTCTGGGAAGGAAGATTTGGCGCTGTATATGAAGGAACACTGAGTAATGGCACCAAAATAGCTGTGAAGTGTCTTGATAGCCTAGGTCATGTGATGGAGTCATTTCTAACAGAAGCAAAGATATTTGGTGGCATTAACCTTGTCAATCTAGTAAAACTCATTGGGTTTTGTGTTGAAAGTAACGAAAGACTTCTGATCTATAAACATATGGTGAATAGATCACTAGATAGGTGGATTTATAATGGGTTTACATGGTGTACAAACAAAGGATAATAACAGATATTGCCTATTAACATTCAGAAATACAAGATCACCATGATTTTCTATGGAGAAAACCTTAGTAAAATATGGAGAAGCTGAATAGAGAAAATGAACAGTTATGTTTCTCGATCGTTCCTTATTACAGCTGTCCTACATTTATTAATCAATCATCCAAAATATCTGATGATACATACGTATATTATAGAAAATAAAATTGGCCCTGGGTCTATAAACTTTAGCATTTATCTACATTGGGCCGCTATCATCAATAGGCCTAACTCTCCCCTCAAGCTTGACGGTGAAGAAACACCAATCATGGAAAGAAATAGACGATGAAGATGACTAGTGAGAGGCTTCGTCATAATATCTTCAAGATATTGAGAACCGGGAATGTAATAGAGATAAATAAGTCCATCAACCAAACAATTGCGAACAAAATGACAATCAACGTCTATGTGCTTAGTACACTTATGAAACACGGTGTTTCGAGCAATATGTAGAGCAGCCTGGCTGTCACAATGAATCGAAACAGGTTTAGAAATATGTAATCCAAGGTCCCCGAGGAGACAAACTAACCAAGCAGTCTCAGCCATAACTTTGTGGGGGGTACAAGATTCAGCCTAAGCTGAAGATAGGGAGATAGTAGGTTACTTCTTACTTTTCCAGGAAATAAGACAGCCACCAAGAGTAATAAAAAAACCAGAGATGAATTTCCTAGAAGAAGCACACCCAGCCCACTTAGAATCTGAGTAAGCACATAATGGAAAAACAGGTTCCTTGGAAAGCAAAATACCGTGACCAGGGTTATTAAGGAGGTATCTGTCACACCCTTTTTTTAACTCCAAAAAAGATTTGATTTTAAGTTTCGAAAGAGTTTTTATTATTTAGTGACAAAATGAATGTTTGTTTTGGAAAAGGATGATTTTTACATTCAAATTCAGAGTCTCCACTTGGCATAATCCGGTGTGCCAAGTCACCTTCGGAAAATCCTTTTCAAAACAGTTTTGACTCTAGAAACTGATCCACGAACAGAGATTTCAGATAAGGAATTCTGTTGACTAAGAGGAAGGTGTTAATCACCCCTCGATCCCGTGGTTCGACCACGGTCGCTCGGTAGAGTATATCGACTAGTTTAACACTAAAAATGTATAAACCACATAAAACACCCAAGCAATTAAACAAAACAAATACACACCAAAAACAGTCCAAAATTAGTGTCCATCCGGTTATACAGTCCAAAATAAAGTAAAAAAAATGAAAATATAAATCTACGGTAACCTACACTAGTCTTAAACTACGCTCTACCCGATGCCTCGGACCTTCATCACGATCGTCCTCCGCCAACATAGAGCGTCGGGGCATTCCCCAATGAATAAATACAATGTGTCTCGGGGCATTTCCCGTCTAAATGAATACATTTGAATTAAATACGATAAACTAGAAACAAACATTCACACACACATTAAATATTTCACCAAAACAACAAGTTCTAAAATTTTCCTACCCAAACCTATATTGCCATATTTGCTTCAACATGTCATAATTCTATCGCGCTCCATATCAACAATAAATCAAAATTAACCTAAAATTATACTTTTCATCAATTTTCAATTCCAACCCTCCAAACTTCCTTTTAACAATCACCATTAAAACATGATCAAATTCATTCGTCAAACTACCAAATTCGAATCACCAAGCATCATGATCATAGCATTCAATAACATCAAACAATCGTAAATCAAACAACACACATAATCATGGACATTTCAACGAATTTAAAATAAAGAAGAGAGAGCAGGTTAAAGAAATGGACCTTTCGATATCGACTTTCGTTGATAATAATGAATTAAAGAAGACCCGAGTTTGGAATCCTCAATAGCACCTCAACAATGAATAAGCTTTGAACTCGGTACCGGAATCCAACCCGAACTGACTCGAAAACATGAAATCAAAGACTCAATCATTCAATTAACAGAATTGCGATAAAGAAGAAAAGAAAACTAGGTCCAAAAACTGATTTCAGCTAGAACCAACTTGATACAAAACCCGAACTTAAGGTCCGATTCAAAAACCAAATCCAAGAAACAACTAGGAGTATTCAACAGAAATAATGAATAGATAGAAAGACTAACCTACACAGATTGGAATCTAACCCAGACCTACCAAAATCAACTTGAGCAAGTCTATCTCCAGCTGATTTAATTATCAAAATCTGGTCTCTCGGCAATGGCGATGGACTAAATCAAAATTCCAGTGGGTTTCAGAGTTGAAATGAAGTGGGTGAGGTGATTTCCGACGAAGAACGGCCAAAAAATTCGACCTACGGTCAAGTTCTTCTCACTCGTCTCTCTTTGTTCTACTCCATTTTTGGGGTGTGTATGTGTGATATCATGTGTGTTTCAGATGAGTGGGGAGGATGGCCACATCCGTTTTATGGTGTGCGTGTGATTGTTTGTATATAGAGAAGAAGCTATGAGCTTTTTTTTTCAAGAAGAAAAACAACAGACCTCCGTATGTCTCCTTTTTTTTATATCAGTGGGTGACCTTCCTAGGTATTGTATTGTGTGGTGTACCTTACGTGAGCAGAATGTGCCTATCGGGAAATTTCCTAGAAGGTTCCTGCTAGTGTATTTCTTTGTGGATAAGAAAAAGAGAGGGGGGATGGGAACATAGGGTAGGGGTATAAGGTAGTGAGGGTGGTTAAGTGAGGGGTGAGTTGTTTTTTAATTGGAGGGGTACAGGTTGGGTGTCCATTTTTGCTTGGGTGGGTTGTTGGAATATTAGAATCAGACAAAATTGGTTAGGGTTTGTTATTTGGATAAAAAAAGGGAATAAATAAATAAGTAAAGATGAGGTGGTTATTCATTTTTTTTTTCTTGAAGAAAATTATAAAATAGGATCAAAGTGTGTGATAACGGAGAAAGGATTATTTTCGATGGGACAAAATTACGTGTCTACATCATGCCCCCTTTGAATGTAAACACCGAGTGTTTTCATACAAAGAAGTAACGAGACAGAATTTTGTCGCAATCATTATTCAAGGAAAGAAATAAAAATAAGAAGGACAACTGAGTCTTGACAGACATACTACCTATCCAAATTATGAAGGAATCTAGTAACAGGTATCTCAAAGTATTGGAAGGAGATGGACTGTACCGAGTTGGAGAGTCTGAGATTCCGATCTGCGGCTCTGTCATAACTTCAAAATTGAAAATTACAAGTTAAAATATAAATAAAAGTATAAAAATCCTATCTATGCAGCTTTTTTTTGGACTCCTGAATTAATTTTTATCACCCTATTCTTCAGGCGGGCTCCTGAATTGCAATTTCCTCAACTTGTTGTTTGTCTTTCAATTGCTTCACCCTATTGCTTGACTTTTATTTATTTGCGCTATTCTTCAGGTGGGCTTCTGACTTGCCATTTTTGACTTTCGACTTCATAAACTTCCAATTTTATCACCCTGTTCTTCAGGTGGGCTCCTGCAATCAAAATCAAAATTAGAAAGAAAATTATTCCCAAAAAGATTAAGATAAAGAAAGATTTAATTTTTCTGAAAGTAATGTCCCATTTTTCAGGAGGGTCCTAGATAGAAAGTAAATTCCCATTTTTCAGGAGGGTAATTAACAGAAAGTAAATTCCCATTTTTCAGGAGGGTCCTGAACAGAAAGTAAAGTCCCATTTTTCAAGAGGGTCCTGGACATAAAAGTAAATTCCCACTCTTCAGTAAGGCCCTGAACTGAAAGTAAATTCCCATTCATCAGGAGGGTCCTGAACAGAAAGTAAAATCTCATTTTTCAGGAGGATCCTGAACATAAAGTAAAATCCCATTTTTCAGGAGGGTCCTGAACAGAAAGTAAAATCCCATTTTTCAGGAGGGTCCTGAACATAAAGTAAAATCCCATTTTTCAGGAGTGTCCTGAACATGAAAGTAAAGTTCCATTTTTTAAGAGGGTCCTGAACAGGAAGTAAAATCCCATTTTTCAGGAGGGGCCTGAACAGAAAGTAAAATTCCATTTTTCAGGAGGGTCATGAACATGAAAGAAAAGTCCCATTTTTCAAAAGGGTCCTAAATTTGAATGCATCCATGAATCCAATAACCTGTCGGTTGATAGACTTCCTTTGATTCATGTTTAATTAAGATCATATTTCTTTCATGTGCTAGTCCTTGGGTTTTCCTTATATAATTGGAAAGACTGGTAATAAATTTTGAAATCCTTTCTCACTTGTTTTGACACAAACTTGACTTAAAATGTAAAGAAATAATGTTGACTTTTATTTTGATAAATGACATAAAAAGACAAAAAGCATGAATATGTAAATGAAAGAAAAGGGAAATGTCCCATATTCAAAAAGAAAACTTATCTGAATACGGAAACCAACACCAATGTGTATGACATGCATTTTGGATTAAGCTGCCTGATCTTCCTATCCAAACTCCCCATTTGTTGCTGAGTTCGTGCCTTTTCCGCTGAGACGCTTCTTCAAATCTATTGGAATCATACATCACATTCAATTGACGACATCTTAAAAGACTTTCGCCAACAAATCTCTTTCTTTTCACTTTTCACTTTTCACTTTTCTCTTGAACTCTCCATCGTCTTACGGAGCCCGTGAGGGTTTTCACCAATAAGACTCTCTTATTTTTATTTCTCTCCACTCACCATTGCCTTATGGTGCCTGTGCGGGTTTTCACCAATAAGACTCTATAATTTTTATTTCTCTCAACTCACCATCGCCTTATGATGCCCGCGGGGGTTTTCACCAATAAGACTCTCTCATTTTGTATTTCTTTCCTGATTTCTTATGCTGAGGGAGACAAGTGGTACCTCACAATGTATTATCATATCCATTGCATTCTTAGCTTTAACATTATCAAAAATTGATCTAAAAGACTTTCTTTGGTTGTAACTTGACTTTCGGATAAAGTTAGAAAAGGATGGCAAGAGGTTCAAATGACACTTGAAGTGGGGTGGGACTTACAACTTTTGGAATTGACTCAAACAACACATTAACTCATTCCTCAGTTTTTGTTGACTGGGTCACTCTAAAATCTTTATTTGGTTGGACCGAGCTCGAAATAGGGAAGCCTACATATCTCACTCCCGAGAGAGGAGAATCAGGTCCCACATAGTTCCATAAGCTTGTTCTTTATTTTGATTTGATTTGATTTTTTTTTTGAACTCTTTCTTTTATTTTTATTTTCTTTACATTTATCTTTGACTCTATTTTGATTCTAAAAGAGGGATATGAAAGAAAAAAATAAAACGAAGCTCAAACGGGTAATTAAAGGATGACACAATATTTGGATAGAAGAATAAAATGCCTTCATTATATCAATCTTAAAAAAAATTCAATTACTAAACATGTAATAAACTCAACAAAGGATAAAATATCATACATAATAATTTTTAGACCGCATCAACATTGATAGCCATTTTTGCCATTTTGCCTTCAATATATGTCAAATATAAGGCTCCATTGGGCAACATTTTCTTCACAACGAAGGTACCTTACCAGTTAGGGAAGAACTTGCCTTTCGCTTCAACCTGGTGAGGAAGGATACATTTCAATACCAACTAACCAACTTCAAAATTCCTGGGACAGACCTTTTTGTTATACGCTCGAGCCATCCGCCTCTGATACAATTGTCCATGGCATACAGACGTTATCTATTTTTCCTCAATCAAACTCAAATGTTCCAGTCAGGTTTTGAACTATTCGTCATCATCAATCTCTACTTATACAATGACTCAAACAGAGGGAATTTCAACTTCTGTAGGGATGACTGCTTCTCTCCATACACTAATAAATATGGAGTTGCCCCTGTTGAAGTGCGAGCAGTGGTGCGATAACCTAGCAATGCAAACAGAAACTTTCCATGCAACTGTCTAGACCTTTATACCATTTTTTGCAATACCTTTTTTATATTATTATTCGCGGCTTCTACAACACCATTGGTATTTGGGCGATATGAAGTAGAATTTCGATGTGCGATCTTAAACTGTTGACACACTTCTTGCATCAAATGACTATTCAGATTGGTAGCATTATCTGTAATGATCATCTTAGGAATTCCAAACCTATGAATGATGTTGGCATGAATAAAATCTACCACAACCTTCTTTGTCACTGACTTGAAAGTTACTGCTTCTACCCACTTTGTGAAGTAATCAATGGCTACCAAAATAAATCTATGTCCATTTGATGCATTCGGCTCAATTGATCGAATCACATCCATTCCCCAAGACACAAATGGCAATGGAGCGGCCATTGCATACAAATTAGCAGGAGGAGAACGTATCAGATCACCGTGTACCTGACATTGATGACACTTTTAAACAAATCAAATAGAATCCCTCTCCATAGTAAGCCAGTAATAACCTGCTCAAAGAATCTTCTTTGACAAGACATGACCGTTCATATGCGACCCGCATACTCCAGAGTGTATTTCAACCATGATTGTTGAGGATTCTCTTGTATCTATACACCTTAAAGGCCCCAGATCTGGGGTTCTATTATATAAGATCCACCACTTAAGAAAAATCCACTAGCCAAACGCCTAATAGTCCTCTTTTGATCATTGGTGGAATATGTTAGGTATTCTCCTGACTAAATGTATCGCTTGATATCCAAGAACCAAGGTTATCCATCGAGCTCTTTTTCAACCGCATTACAGTAAGCATGCTGATCACGACTCTGTATATGCACTGGATCGATGTAGGCTTTATCAGGATGTTGGAGCATTGAAGACAGAGTGGCTAAAGCATTAGAAATTTCATTATGAATCCTTGGAATATGCCTAAATTTACTAACACAAACCATTGACATAGCTCCTGCAAGCAATGTAGATACGGGATAAGCTTCAAATCTCGTATCTCCCAATCGCCTTGAATTTGATGGACGAGCAAATCCGAATTCCCCAACACCAATAATTCCTGGACTCCCATATCAACAACTAACCTCAAACCAAGAATGCAAGCATCATACTCTGCTATGTTGTTAGTACAGTAAAATCAAAGTTGTGCTGTTACAGGGAAATGTTATCCTGATTCAGAGATAAGAACTGCACCTATTCCGACTCCTTTCATATTGAAAGCTCTATCGAAGAACAACTTCCAACCTGGATCAACATCTATAACGGCTTCATCGACACACGACACTTCTTCATCAGGAAAATATGTCTTTAATGGCTCTTACTCTTCATCGATGGGATTCTCAACAAGATGATCTGCCAAGTCTTGGGCTTTCATGGCGGTTTGAGTCACATATACAATGTCGAACTCGGTAAGCAATATTTGCCACTTTACCAATTGATCTATCACTATAAGCTTCTGAAAGATATACCTAAAAGAATATATGCGAGAGATGAGATAAGTAGTATAGGATGAGAGATAATGCTTCAAATTCTGTGCTACCCAAGTTAGGGCATAATACGTCCTTTCAAGAAGAGTATACCTGGCCTCATATGCGGTGAACTTTTTGCTAAGATAATAAATAACCTCCTTCTTTTTGCTTGTGACATCATGTTGACCCAGGAAACAACCAAAAGAATAGTCTATGACTGATAAATATAAGATCAAAGGCCTACCAGGCTCCGGTGGTACCATCATGGGCGGATTTGACAAATATCTTTTGATTCTGTCGAACACTTCCTGACATTCTTCAATCTATTCTACCGCATCACTCTTTTTCAGCAACTTGAATATGGGCTCACAAGTGGTTGTGAGTTGAGCAACAAACCTGATAATGTAGTTCAGTCTACCAAGTAAACTCATCACATCCATCCTATTCTTGGGCGGGGGCAAATCCTAAATAGATTTGATTTTCGAGGGATCCAATTCAATCCCCCAATGGCTGACCACAAACCCCAACAACTTTCCAGATGGAACTCCAAATACATATTTTGCCGGGTTGAGCTTGAGATTATAACTGTGAATCCTTTCAAAGAACTTTCTTAAATCTTTAACATGGTCGGCCCAACTTTTTGACTTAATAATCACATCATCCATGTAGACCTTAATCTCTTTATGCATCATATCATAAAACATAGTGGTCATGACTCTCTTGTATGTTGCTCCAACATTCTTCAAACCGAACAGCATCACTCGATAACAATAGGTCCCCCATGGTGTGATAAAAGACGTCTTCTCCACGTCTTCATCATCCATAATGATTTGGTAATATCCATCATAGAAATCCATAAAAGAGGCAACCTCACATTTAGCACAGTTGTCTAGCAAAATATGGATGTTGGGAAGTAGAAAATCATCTTTTGGACTTGCTCTGTTCAAATCATTGTAATCAACACACACTCAAATTTTGCCATCTATCATTGGTACGGGAACAATATTGGATAACCGCATGGGATAACGAGCCACTTGAATTACTTTGGCTTCAAGTTGTTTTATGATTTCCTCTTTGATTTTAATACTTACATCAATTTTAAACTTCCTAAACTTCTGTTTGACAGGAAGGAATGCGGGATCAGTTGGAAATTTGTGAGCCACTAATTCAGTGCTTAAACCAGGCATATCATCATAAGACCATGAAAAAACATCCTTATAATCAATTAATGCTTGAATTATTCTATCTTTTGGCTAAGGAAAAGCATGTACATTGATTTTAGTTTCCCTAACATCTCCTTGATTCCCTAGATTTATTGGCTCAGTCTCATTCAAATTAGGATTCGATTTGTCTTCAAACTGTTCCAACTCTTTGCTTATTTCTTCTAGTGCTTCTTCTTCATCATATTTCCCATCCTGCTTCATTACATCTTGATTAGTTTGGGTTTTAAGATCAGGCTGAAAATTTCGCATGCATGTTATGTCATTAGAATCAACATAAAGAGAATTGTATAAAAAAAACAAAAACAAAATATATTAGATACAAAACAAAAGGGACATTGCATTTCATTACTTAAAAGGATAGAAAGGTTTAAACATAGCTACCAACATAATATAAACAAACTAAAATCCGAATTACAACCTTGAAATAACTTGGATAAACAGAAATAAAAACAAAATAAACTACAAAAACTCCCTTCTGACGGGGAGAGGAGTGACTTCCTAATTATTGAGCCAGACAACTGGACCTATGAATTACAAGTCTGCCATATTGGTACCTTCTCCTGCTTCAACCATATCAACTTCAATAAAAAGGTTCTGGCAGTCACCAACCAATTCAACTTCAAATTCCACATGCTTTGTGACACCGCTCTTAACAAATGATTCACTAAGTATTGGCGGGAGTGACCATTTTTCCTTTTTCCTTCCCTTGGCTTTCTTCAGAACTTCAGCCATGGGCTCAAAACCCAAAATTTACCCACGTTCTCACTCGGATATATGGGACAAACTATACCATGCAGAGATGCTCCCAAACCCTTTCCTGGCTCAAATTCGTATTTCCAAAGTTCACTCACCATCATTATAGAAGTGGAAGACAATTGCGGTCTCGGTATAACTTGCCATTCAAGGATACGATTCACTGGAATTGTATCAAAAATTTTATAGACAAAAGTCTCCTCTACGTTATTTTCTTCAATAAGAGATAAGGGAGAATCTTCACAGGCGGACAAATATCCTTCACCGTGAATAACCACTTCTTGCCTGTCATGCTCAAACTTAATCATTTGGTGCAGTGTAGATGCAACAGTCGTGGCCTTGTGGATCTACGGACTTCCCAATAATAGATTGTAAGAGGAGTCTATATTTAATACTTGAAACTCTATGGCGAACTCAACAGGCCCTATGATCAACATTAGTTCTATTTCGCCAATGGAGTTTGATTTTGCACCATCGAAAGCCCTGACACATACATTGTTGGGCCTGATCCTTTCAGCACCAATATTCAACTTTTGCAAAGTGGAAATAGGACAGATATTTGCACCTGAACCTCTGTCAATCATAACATGAGTGACGTAGAAATCTTCGTACTTCACTATAATGTAAAGGCCCCGGTTATGCCCTGTACCTTCAACAGGCAATTCATCATTAGAAAATCTTATCCGATTGACCTTAAAGATTTTTCCAACCATTTTCTCAAGCTGATTTACTGTAATCTCCCTAGGAATATATGCTTCATTTAATAACTTCAGTAAAATATCACGATGCTCCTTGGAGTGCAACAACAAAGATAAGAGGGAAATTTGAGCAGGGGTTTTCTTCAACTGGTCTATTATTGAATACTCTGACAATTTCATCTTTTTTAAAAATTCTTCGGCTTCTTCTTCGGTGATAGTCTTTTTGACAGATGACGGTCCACTCACAATTGGCTTGGACTTTCTTAAACTTTCAGGCATGAAGCATCTTCCTGACCGAGTCAAACCCCCTACCTCATCTATATCTTCCACTACTTCTTTCCCATGATAGGTCATCACAGTCCTCCCATAATTCTAGGGAACCCTTTTTGTATCAATTATCGGAGGTTGGGTGACCAGTTTAAGGACAATAGGTGCTGCCAGCACTCCTTTCACCGTCAAGATGGGCTTACTCAGAGATCCTACCACTGTCAACTTAGGTTTATACTGTCTTAAATCAATATATCTTATGGCACCTTGCACCGTGATCAGGGGTTTCTTTATGCTTTCTTGGGCTTTATCTTCTCTCATTCCTTCCTAGCTCAATGACATTGCTTGCAAAGACTTTGCTACATTCACCGATTTTCCTCAATGGCCTATATCTTCATGATAGGCTTATAACACCTTGATGACTCTTTCCCATCATATATCAATTCTCACATATTGGTTTCAGCATGGGTTGGCAACAGATTCTAGTTAATGTTTGGAACCTCCAGGGCCTGGACCAGGATCTGATTTGTGTCAATTTAATCTTGGACATCTTTCTTTAAGTGCCATCATTTCTCAATATCATGGCCTGGTATGACAGAACAGTACGCAAACCTTAAAGAATAATCGAGATTCCTCGGCATTGGATTTGAAAAACTTTCTTGAATTGGGCTTAAGACCTTCAACTTTCTCAACCTATCAAACAAACTAGCATATGACTCCCCAAGAGGTATGAATTGATTTTTGTCCGCCTTCTCTTTCTTATACTCGGGCCTAGATTAAAAACCAGGTCTGGAGGGGTTTTGGTAATTCGGTGGAGCGGATGGGCAATTTTGTGGAGCTTGCGCACACCATTATGGGTAAGAAGGGGATGGGACATATGGATGCATGCTATATACTGGGTACGGGGATGGTGGAATAGAATATAAAGGGTTTTGTGGAGGGTAGTAATGGTGGACAGGAATATATGGAGCTTGGGCGTAGACTTGGGCTTGGGATTGAGGATAGGGGCGAGGTGGTCTTTTGGGATAGGAATAGGTTCCAGCTATGACATTCACCACGTCCTCTTTTTTCTTTTTACCTCCGAATGCACCAAATCCACCTTGAATCGCTTTTGTGGTGGCTTTCAATGCAGCAAAACTCACTATTTGGCCGGTCTTGATTCTGTCCTCTATCATCTCCCCCATTTTGAGGACTTCAATAAAACATTTTCCCATTATTGGAAGTAAATGTTGAAAATAGGTCTCATCCTGTGCCTGAATGAAAACCTCTAAAAACTTACTTTCTTTAATTGGAGGCTTTACCCTGGCAGCCTGTTCAAGCCACCTTATCGCGTATTTGCTAAAACCTTCAGTGCTTTTCTTCTTCATGTTTACCAAGGATTTTTCGTCTGAAATTAGGTCGATGTTATACTGAAAATGTTGCACAAACTCAGAAGCTAAGTCATCCCATCTATTCCACTTGTCGATATCTTGATCGATAAAGTATTCTGAAGCCAGATTAGAAAGACTCTTGCCAAAGAAAGCCATGAGCAACTCTTTCCTTCCTCCTGCAGCCTCAATTGGTTGCAATAACATCTCAAGTGTTCCACGGGATCACCGTGCCCTGCATACGTCTCGAAGTTGGTCCTTTTAAAATCGAGAGGAAGGTTGATGTTTGGGAACGTGCAAAGATCTTTATAGGAAACACTCTTATAACCTCCGATTCCCTGCAAATTCCTCATGGCCTATTCTAAACTTCTCAACTTCCGCGCCATGACTTCCTGTTCCTCTGTTGTGACAGGTTTCTTCATATCAAATGGAAATGCAGGTGGCTGAGTGTACCCATATAGTTCATTCATTCTCAAAGTAGGCTCCGAGGCATAAAACTGACTATCTGGAACCTTCAATACTGGCTCACTAGCAGACCGAGGAAGCCCCATTGTCGGACGCACAACATATGTGGGAGCTTCAGGTGGTGGTGGAGCCACGAATACCGGTGTGATCGGTGGCTCCGACTCAGCAACGGGTCTTGATTGGGGAGCTGCCAATGGCACACTAGAACTGCTAGGATAATAATATCGTGGAGTAAATTCTGGTGCGTGCTCAGGAGACTCAGTAGGAGCAGAGAATTGCGCCTAAGAGAGCGGTGGGAAATTAGAGATATTCTCAAGACCTTCAGGGAGCGGAGGAGGAGGCATTCCGTTGGCCCATGCCCGGTGCAAATCTATCAATTGTTGCCTTAGCCTTACTACCTCATCATTGTGTTCTGAACTTTCTTCCCTGTGATCCTGATCCAGGTCAATGAGCGAATTTTCAATCTCCCTGCCAGCTGTGGTGATCTTTGCTTTGGATCTAGTGAAGTATGGGTGACTAGCGAGAGTGCTGCAAACCTACCACTGTTATCTGAAAGAACATCCTCATCAAAGACGACATCTGTTACGATTAGGTCACACAATAAGTATGGGAATCACATTGGTAAAATTGTCCAAAATTCATGTTCATTTCTACCAGCTTTTAAGGGTCGCGAGGTCATTTTAACATCATCCCGATTTTTATCTACACTTATTTTTATCTACACTTATTTGTTTTTCGCCCTCCTTTCCCTCTTGTTTTTTTCGTATCAGTCTCTGTTCTTTCCCTTTATTATCTCATCATCCTTTATTTTTTTTCTTCTCTCGCTATCTACCTTCATTTTATAATCCTTTATGGCTTTTGTTTTTCCTTTAAAAGAGGAAAAATAATGAAAAACAACAAAACAAAATGATTGATCGAACCCAAAAGTAGGTTGCCTACTTATCATGTTGTACATGAATCAGATCTTGCGTAGTTCTGGCTGCATATGCATAAACATCACATAATTGAAGTTTTTTTTTACGAAAAACGAAAACAAACAAACAAAAGAAAGATGTAACATCATAACATTTTGATGAAAGAAACAACAAAAACATATAAAGAATTTAGGACCACTTTAAAACTAAAAAACAAATACAAAACAACATTCTAAACCCTTAAGACGACATACGTGAAATTACTAATAAAGACCCTAATATCAAAAACAACTTGACTTCGACTTAAAACAAACACCACCCTATAATAACAGAAACATAAAAGACTCTAACTAAATAAAGATAAGAAATGCTCTTTCAGACTGGTGCTCTGCGTGATGACCCTGGCTGAGATGGACTTGCCTGTGAAGTTCTCTTTCTCCCATTCAAACTTTGTAGCATATCCTCTAAAGACACCCTGATATTAGGGAAGAAGCTTCAGGCCCGTATTCCTGCCTCATGAAGAGTGCACTTGGAAAGATTATTCTGACACCTATCTACCGTCTTAAACAAATCTGCTAACTGAACTCTCTATGTCTCCACTTTGGACCCCACACTTTCATCCTGATGATCGTCAACTATGCATTCTTTCTGTATTCTTCCCCTAAGCCACGCTGGTAACGGTTGGCTGATACCCCGAGGGATAGATTGAAGCTAGACCCCATATCCCTGAGTGTACCCTGAATTATCCAAACATTCTTTGAGAGTGCCCACACCTAGCTTTGTTGCATGCTTCCAGAACTGCTTGTATTTGCTTTCACCTAAGGCTTGGTCCTTGAAGTACTCAACATCCTTTATAAGATCCACTACTGGTGGCACATCCTGTAGCCTACTCAACTGGCGCATTACCCTAGAAGGACTATATGATCTAGTGCAATTGAGCCCTAACATAACTAGAAGGAGCTGCATTTGACAACCAAACAAGATTATCTTTGATTGAAGCCACAGACAAGTCCACAAAATGTTATCCCCAGTTCTTGACTCAAGAAATTCAATCCAAGAGTCGACTCCCACGGGTAGCGAGAATTTATCCAAATGCAACCTGAGGTGCATGGCTTTAACTTGATGGGTAATACAACGATCATCCACGTCTGGTCTAACTAAAGAAGGCGCATACAAATGCTTCATCATCCATAACTGCAATATCAGGTTACTGCCCTAAAAAAATCTCATCCCCCCTTCACTTCGGTTAACGCCTTATATATTTCTGTTAAGATCATGGGTATGAGAGTGAACCTGCCCTTTTGATTAGTGCCCTTGTCATTTTGATCCTTATAAAATAAAGCCATCACCACAGATTGCAAACATGTATAATACGTCTTTCTTATAGCGGAAACACTAAAGTACCTTACAAAGCGAGGGTGAAGACTTCAAGACGCTTTCTCTCCCACTTCTCCTTGGTCATATGAAATTCATCCCAAAAGCAATCAAAAGCTTCTGAGGGCCCGAATCTAGCGAACAAAAAAATCTAAGGAAACCCATGAATCACTTAAACAACCCAAATGCATACTCTTACTTTTTAAACCTCATGACTGCAAAAACCTCACGCCAGTATGATTTCGTGCTCGAATCATATCTTTCTCGATATAGGGCAAATGCAACAAACCAGATATTTCTGCCAAAGTAGGAGTCATTTCACATTCCCTAAACCTGAACCAAACTACTTGGATCCCAAAAGGTTATCACAACCTCTATTAAATCTGGACGAGGGGTAACATGCAGAAGTTCCATAAGATCACCTAATATTTTAATCAGTTTCTGCTGATCAACATAGTTAAACATTTTCCACCACTTGATTAACTTTTTGGGAACCTTAACAATCATCAGGACTCTAGACTTGGTGGACAAATCCATCCTGTAATAACACATAATACGTTATCTCAAAAATTCGATAGGAGTAGAAGATTCCCAACCCTTGGGATTTTTGACGCAGACATATGTCGATGGGATAGATCACTTTATGACTCCAATTTGCCGAACAGAAGTACTGAGAAAAATCAATCTACATGGCTAACAACTCTAGATTACGGGGCGAGAGACCTAGGCTAATAATAAGACAAAGGCCAACACGAAGATTACCGGACCCACCGAGGGTTGCCTACGTATCCCAACCCGAGGGAAGGGATTCAGGTATGCATAGTTCATCTAGATTGGACAATTAGTAATTAACTAATAAATTGACCCTAACTTAAGAGACACAGCAAAAAAAAATGAATAAAAACTTTTTGGATTTTCAACTAGACACTTCAACTAAGACTGACACCACCAATTATGAAGAAAAATCTTTTTGGTATTTTTGCTTTTGACAAATAAGTAGAAAAGGCAAACAAACCCCCTTTTTTTTTTTCTTATTTTTTGTTGAACTTACAGTACTTTGAGAAGATAAATGCAAAATGTAAAAAACATCTTTTTGAGTTTTTGGATCATGAAGAACTAAAGCCATAAAGAACTCTAAAATAAACAACGACACTCCTTTTAATTCATTCTTTTTGACTCACTTTTTCTATTTTTTTCTTTTTTTTCTTTTTTTTCTTTTTTCGTTTTTTGCCTACGCACCTTAACTTCTAACAAATGTTTTTTTTTCAAATCAATCCGTCAAATGACCATGTTACCCTTAAAGATGCAACAGTTGACACGTAGGGATTCTTTAGAGGTGAGTCTCCTATAAAGGGCCATGTAGGTCCAGCTAGGTCTCAGTATGATGCACATAAGCATGACCTAAAGGCTGACCTACGTTGTGGTTCACTAACAAGGCTGTTCGAAGGAGCGTATGGTCAATAGTGGCTGCTTTAATTTCCACCTACTCCATAACACTGACGGATCCCCCCTAAAATAAGGGTGACTCAGCTAGAGGTCGTGTACAATAAGTGTACTGCGGACTTGTTACAGAAAGAAGGCCTGTGGGTAGACACATGATGCCAAATATAAAAGCGGTAACATATAGGATAAATACTATACACAAAGAGAACGAAAATGCACAACAGTGATAACAACAACACAAACAATAATCACAAACAATGTTTATACACCCACAATGCCAAACAAAGCCGATACGACTCCAAAAATAAGACCGAATTCTGAAAAGGTCCCCAGCAGAGTCGCCAGAGCTATCACACCCATTTTTTAACTCCAAAAAAGATTTGATTTTAAGTTTTGAAAGGTTTTTTATTATTAAGTGACAAAATGAAGGTTTGTTTCGAAAAAGGATGATTTTTACATTCAAATTCAGAGTCGCCACTTGGCATAATCCGGTGTGCCAAGTCACCTTTGGAATTTTTTTTTCAAAATAGTTTCGACTCTAGAAACTAATCCGCGAACAGAGATTTCAGATAAGGAATTTTGTTGACCGAGGGAAAGATGTTAAGCACCCCTCGATCCCGTGGTTCGACCACAGTCGCTTGGTGGAGCATATCGACTAGTTTAACACTAAAAATGTATAAACCACATAAAACACCCAAACAATTAAACAAAACAAATACAAACCAAAAACAGTCCAAAATTAGTGTCCATTCTGGTTATACAGTCCAAAATAAAGTAAAAAAATATGAAAATATAAAACTACGCTAACCTACATTAATCTTAAACTATGCTCTACCCGATGCTTCAGACCTTCATGACGATCGTCCTCCGCCAACATAGTGCGTTGGGGCATTTCCCGGTGAATAAATACAATGTGTCTCCGGGCATTCCCCGGCTAAATGAATACATTTGAATTAAATATGATAAACTAGAAACAAATATTCACACACACATTAAATATTTTGCCAAAACAACAAGTTCTAAAATTTGCCTACCCAAACCTATATTTGCATATTTACTTCAACATGTCATAATTCTATCGCACTCTATATCAACAATAAATCAAAATTAACCTAAAATTATACTTTTCATCAATTTTCAATTCCAACCCCCCAAACTTCCTTTTAACAATCACCATTAAAACATGATCAAATTCATTCATCAAACTACCAAATTCGAATCACCAAGCATCTTGATCATAGCATTCAACAACATCAAACAATCGTAAATCAAACAACACACACAATTATGGACATTTCAACAAATTTAAAATAAAGAAGAGAGAGCAGGTTAAGGAAATGGACCTTTCGATGTTGACTTTCGTTGATAATAACGAATTAAAGAAGACCAGAGTTTGGAATTCTCAATAGCACCTCAACAATGAATAAGCTTCAAACTCGGTATCAGAATCCAACCCGAACTGATTCGATAACACGAAATCAAAGACTCAATTGTTCCATTAACCGAATCGCGATAAAGAAAAAAAGAAAACCAGGTCCAAAAATTGATTTCAGCTAGAACCAACTCAATTCAAAACCCGAACTTAAGGTTCAATTCAAATACCAAATCCATGAAGAAACTACGAGTATTCAACAGAAACAATAAACAGATCAAAATATTAACCTAAACAGATCGGAATCTAACCCAGACCTACCGAAATCAACACGAGAAAGTCGATCTCCAGCTAATTTAATTATCAAAATCTAGTCTCTCGGCAATGCCGATGGATTAAATCAAAATTCCAGCGGGTTTCGGAGTTAAAACGAAGTAGGGGAGGTGATTTCTGATGAAGAACGACCGAAAAACTCGATCTACGGTCAAGTTCTTCTCACTCATATCTCTTCGTTCTACTCTGTTTTTAGGGTGTATATGTGTGATATCGTGTGTGGTTCGGTTGAGAGGGGAGGATGGTCACGTCCGTTTTGTGGTATGCGTGAGGTTGTTTGTATATGGAGAAGAAGCTGTGAGCATTTTTTTTCTCAAGAAGAAAAACTACAGACCTCCGTATGTCTCCTTGTTTTTTTATATCAGTGAGTGGCCTCCCTAGGTATTGTATTGTGTGGTGTCCCTTATGTGAGTGGAGTGTGCCTATCGGGAAATTTCCTAGAAGGTTCCTGCTAGTGTATTTCTTTGTGGATAAGAAAAAGAGAGGGGGGAGGGGAACGTAGGGTAGGGGTATAGGGTAGTGAGGCAGGTTAAGTGAGGGGTGAGTTATTATTTTTTAATTGAAGGGGTAGAGGTTGGGTGTTCATTTTTGCTTGGGTGGGTTGTTGGAATATTAGAATGAGACAAAATTGGTTAGGGTTTGTTATTTGGATAGAAAAAAGGGAATAAATAAATAAGTAAAAGATGAGGTGGTTATTCATTTGTTTTTCTTGAAGAAAATTATAAGATGGGATCAAAGTGCGTGTTTACGGAGAAAGTATTATTTTCGACGGGACAAAATTACGTTTCTACAGTATCTAAGTACATGAATGCCAGCAAGCATATGAGGAGTTCTAAGTTTTTGCAAGAACTGACTTAAGTGCTGGATAACAAAGGCAATATCAGGGTGTGTATGTTGTAAGAAATTAAGTTTACCAATCAATTTCCGATAGCATCCAGGATCAGGTAAAAGATCACCAATGTCAAAAGTGAGTTTAATAGAAGCATCCAAGGGAGTAACAACAAGAGAAAAATGTTCAGCATGAAACTCAGTCAGTAGATCAGTAGCATATTTGTGTTGGTTGATAAGGTATCCCTGAGGATGGGAAAAGACTTCAAGATGCAAAAAATAGTGGATAGACCCCATATCTTTGATCTTGAACTGACAGTCCAAGTATGACTTAAGAGACTGCATTTCATCAATATTATCACCAACCAAGAGAATGCCATCCACATATACCACAAGAATAACCAGAGAACTAGTCACAATTTTGGTAAAAGGGGAGTAGTTCTTTTTACTAGAAATATAGCCTTTGGATCAATTTTGAAAACCATTGTCTGGATGCCTGCCTAAGGTCATAAAGAGACTTTCTCAAATGACAAACCAAGGGGGATGTAGAAGAGGAGGCAGAAGAACTGATATCAAGCCCAAGAAGGTCTTTCATTTAAACCTCCTCATGTAGATCACCATGTAGGAAAGCATTGTTCACATCCAATTGAAATACAGTCCAACCCTTTTTAATAGCAAGAGTTAAGAGATATTTCACAGTAGTGAGCTTCACAACATGAGAAAATGTTCCAGTGAAATTAACCCCCTTCTTTTGAGTGTCACCACTAATAACCAACCGATCTTTATACCTCTCCACAGTACCATCAGCCTTGTATTTGATCTTATAGACCCATTTACAAGGGATCGCCTTCTTATGAGGAGGAAGGGGGAAAATATCCCAAGTGTGGTTAGCATCAAGAACATTAAATTCCTTTTGCATTTTCTCTTGCCAAGCAGGATGAGAAGATTCCAATCGGTAATGTTGAGGCTCATGCAACTGATGCACAACAGAAGGAAACTTTGAAGATGAGACTGAGGAGCACACATAATAAGAAAGATAAGCAGGTATGGATGTAGTTCTAGAAGACTTCCTGGAAGGAACAGGTGCAACAGGTGGGGCACAAAGAGGAGGAGGACATGCAGAAAAGAAGGAGTAGATGTTATAAGGAGGGGAAGGAGAAATGGTGGCAAGTCGACAAATGGGTAAGTAGGAGGAGGAAATATATTGGAAGTAGAAGGGAAAGAATAAGGAAATATATGTTCATGAAAAATAACATCTCTAGAAAAGAAAATAGAAAAGGTAAAGAGAGAGAAGTTTGTAACCCTTCTTGCCACAAGGGTAACCAAGGAACATACATCGGAGTGACCTAGATTGGAATTTTTCTCTCCCAACCTTAGGAGAAGTAGCAAAGCACAAATACCCAAAAGACTTGAGGTGATCATGGGAAGGTGTAATGGCATGTAGCTTCTCATTAGGGGACAGGTTGGACAAGACAGTTGAAGGCACCTTATTTATAAGGTATTGGCAGTGAGAATGCAATCACCCCAATATTTCAAAGGAAGATGTGAATGGAAAAGGAGAGCTCTAGCAACCTCTAACAGATGTTTGTGTTTCCTTTCAACCACTCCATTTTATTGTGGAGTGTGTGGTATGGTGGTTTGATGGAGAATGCCATGTTCAGCAAAAAAAGAAGAAGCTGCAGCACTACTCCCTAGTTCAAATCATTATCAGACCTAAAGGTCTGAACAAATGACTTGAAATGAGTTTTGACCATGGCAGTGAAAGCTTTGAGAATGGGAAGAGCATTACTTTTACAGAAAAGGAGATAGGTCCAAGTCACCCTTGTAAAATCATCTACAAGAGTAAGGAAATACCAAAAACCACTATAAGTTTGAGTGTTATAGGGACCCCAAATATCAATGTGAACCATTTGGAAAGGTGCAATAGAGTGAATAACAGAAGTAGGAAAAGATGATTTTTGTCTTGTTATGGGACATATATAACATATAAAAGATTGTTGAGCAGAAACCTTATCAAATAAAAAAGGAATTTTATACAAGTTATCAAATGGTATGTGACCTAACCTTTGATGCCAAAACAGATCCATTTTATTAGCAATAGTAGAATTGGTACAAGTAGGTAAAGAAAGACAAGTAACATCAGAATTAAGAGACAATTTGGAAGGAGGAACTGAAAACAATGAGTTGATGGAATTATGTAGTATGTTGGAGAAGAGATCAGCATCTGGGTGAAGATAGTATAATCTTCCAGCAGCTTTACCAATTCCCAGAGGCCTCTTCAGTGAAGGGCCCTGTAAATAACAATTAGATTTGATAAATAAGGCATAGCAATCTAATTGAGATATTAACTGGTGAATAGAAATGAGATTAAAATGGAATAATGGAACTAAGAGAACATGAGTAAGGACAATATCAGGTCTAAGAATGAGAGAGCCAGTAGAAAATACTTTGACTTTATATCCATTTGGTAGTGTCACAAGGAAAGGCTTGGAAAGGGGAGAAATATCATGCAACAGGTATTTGTGAGGGGTCATGTGATTTGTGGCTACGGAGTCCAAAATCCAAGGTTGTATACCTTCATGTGCAGGGGTGGAATTACAATTATTTAAGAAATTTACAGCATAACCAGTAAAGAGACCTGCAAAGTGTGCAAAGAAAGCAGATTCTGAAGAAAAAGCCTAAGTACCAGAATAAGTTGGTGTAACATATAGCTGTTGGTTAAACAAGGTCTACAAGTGCTGATATTGTTTTTTGCTGAAGCCATGAGAGTACACATCAATAGGGTGAGCCAGTGATGGAAGGACTGGTGCGGTAGTTTCAGAAGGAGAAGTGTCAGCCTGAACACAAGTGGCAGTGTTTTTGTTCCTGATAAACTTAAAATCAGAAGGAAATCCATGCAATCGGTGACATTTGTCCATGGAATGTCTAGGTCTTTTGCAGTAACTACAATGTAGAGGGGATGGGAATTTCCTTGTGTTGGGTTCAAAATTGACCCTTTAGAAATAACCCTTGTTACTATTAGGTATAGCTGAAAAAGAAGCTACATCACCAGAGAAATTAGGGGTAGAGGAATAGTTTTCTCTCTGGGTTTCATCAAGTAACAACAAAGAGTAGACCTTGTTTACCGATGGATGAGGTGTCATCATCAATATTATGCTCTTTATAGTAGAGAAAGAATCATTAAGTCCATTTAGGAATTGGAAAAGCTGTTGATCCTCTATGAATTGTGGTAAGGCACCACAAGTATAGGTGGGCCCAACATAAGCAGATTGTAACTCATACTAAAGACTTCTAAACTTAGTATAATAATCGGCAATACTAGAAGAACCCTGAAAAGTAGAATTGATCTCCTTTTAAAGTTGAATGTATTTAGATCCGTTTGACTGGCCAAACCTAATATTTAGATCCTCCCAAATTTCCTTTGCAGTTTTGAGACATATGACACTAATAGCAATATCACAAGACACAGAAGTAATACTCCAGGCCTTAACCAAGTCATTACATCGTTCCCAATAAGGGAAATATGGTGAGCCTAGGTTAGGAGCAGGGGTTCTCCCATCTAGGATACTCAGCTTGTTTTTAGCTGAGAGAGAGGTCAACATGCTACTTCTCTAGATAGTAAATCCACAACCATAAAAATGGTATAGCCACAATCTGACTTCCAGGGCTATCAAAAGGGTGCACATAGAAGGAAAGGGATGGATCTAATGAGAATTGGGTAAAACCTTTCAATGATTCTGAAGCCATTAAAACAAGTTCAAGAAATAACCAATATGCTATAAGTATTGACAAAACAGAAGCACAATAGTAACGTGGATTTACGGCAAATCAATGTCAATTGATCGTACAAGACGAAACCACCAGCTCTATATATACAAATCAGGTAGATCAAACACAATAAGAGGAACAAGGTTACCGATCTCCTTCTAAAACCTGAAAGAGTAAAGGTCTTGAGTGAATCAACAAAGATGAAACTAAAAACGGAGATGAACACCTCAATCGCCTAGACCAGAGCTGAAACTTCACCTCAAACGCTGAAAACGAAGCAGGACACCTCAATTGATTTGATGAGAACAACCGAAAACCTTCGAGACTACAAATGGGGGTACAATCGGAAGAAAACGGAGAAGATGAAGGATCAATTACGCGGCTCTGATACCATGTTAACATTCAGAAATACAAGATCGCCATGATTTTCTATGGAGAAAACCTTAGTAAAAAATGGAGAAGCTGAACAGAGAAAATGAGCAGTTATGTTTCTCGATCGTTCCTTATTACAGCTGTCCCACACTTATTGATCAATCATCCAAAATATCTGATGATACATGCGTACAGTACAAAAAATAAAATTGGGGGCCCAGGTCTGTAAACTTGAGCATTTATCTACATTGGGTCGCTGTCATCAGTGGGCGTAACATTGCCAAAGGATTAGCTTATCTTCATGACGAATGTAGCCAGAAGATAATTCATTTGGATATCAAACCACAAAACATCCTTCTAGATCAAAATTTCAACGCTAAGATCTCCGATTTTGGGATGTCAAAGCTTATGGAGAAAGACAAAAGTAAAATTGAAACTAGAATGAGAGGGACAAGAGGATATTTAGCCCCTGAATGGTTGAACTCAGTAATCACTGAGAAAGTAGATGTGTATGCCTTATGTATTGTGGTCTTGGAAGTTCTTTGTGGGCGGAAGAATTTAGACCCATCCCAGGCTAATGAAAATGTCCATTTGCTAACTGTTTTTGAAAGAAAAGCTTATCAACAACAACTCATGGATATGGTTGACAAGAACAATGAAGATATGCAGACCCACAAAGAAGCAGTGACAGAAATGCTGAGCATTGCTGCATGGTGTCTACAGGGAGATTTCACCAAGAGGCCTTCCATGTCATTGGTGGTTAAGGCATTGGAAGGTTTGGTGTCTGTTGAAACCATCTTGGATTATGATTTCACAAGCCTACCTGAGGTTGGATCAGACAACCAATAGTGGGAAGACACTATCAGTTTAGTATTGCCTTCAATTTTATCCGGTCCAAGGTGAACAATAAGTTTAAGAGGTAGTTTTTCCTTTTCTCAGTCTATCTCTTTCTTTTGTAAAGAATTCAGGATTGCATCTATCGACTTTGTATTTCCATTATTCATCACCAGATCCATATTTCTCTTGTACATACTGTTTCCAAAAATTTCTTCCCTCAGTTTGACTTTGTTAGCATTGCAATTTGGTTAACCAGTAAATAATTTCATTATTTAAAAGGAAAATTAAGGTAGCTTTAATAGCTAACCAATTGTCTCTCTTTTCTAATTTGTATCTTTGTGTATCAATACATCCTCATATGCAGCATATTTTATATTTCTAATAGCAAAGGGTCTACTTATTCTATTAACAGCAGCGAAAACTGTAGTTAAATGTCTTATTTTCCATATCGTTAGAGCTTCAAATATATCTTCACATGTTCTCACAACAAAGAAAAATACATCGAGCCAGGCAGACAACGATAAGAAAAATGAAAAATCTTAAACAGACAGATAGATGGATGAATGAGAGCTAGGAAAAGGAAAGAAAGAAGGCATCAGCAGCACAATCGGTTAAGCTATTTTGAAATGGAGAAAAATTGGCTATTAAAACTCTTAAGTTTCCAATTAGTAAAATGGCCTACTGAAAATTTTGGTTATTAATCCTCTTCAAATTTTTAATTAGCAAAATGATCTATTTTTATTTTCTCATTTGTCGGATTGATAATCGATCTGTCCATATATAAGTCGGATCAATAATTATCTGTCGGATTGATAATTGATCTGTCTATATATCGATCGGATAGATTCTAAATCTATCCAAAAAATGGAGTCATTTCCCTAAAAAATAATACTTGTAGTTTATTTAATTAAAAATAAGACTTAGAAAGATCATTTAACATACAAAAAATCTCAAATGAATGAAATAACAGTTGTCTCTCACTGACTCGCTGTTTATTAATGAAACTTTTTGACTTACTAGATGGTCTCCTCCTTTTCTCGTCTCCTTTTTTTAATTTCATTATTTTATACTGTCAAGTAGCAACCTGGAACACTTCTAAAATATACTAAATGAGGATAAAGGAAGACACCAGTCTGTCTTCACACTTGCTTTAATATAAGAAAGCTAGTGGAAGGAGGAACAAATACTGTATATTATAACACATATTCATGCTTCACGTGTAAAAGGGAACCTCCAGATACACGCATTCAGTGATGGTTTATATAAAATGAGTATTAATAAATAGATAAAATGCCACATGTGAAATAATTTATTTTTATTAAATTGACAAAATGCTCTCTTTTATTGACCAAAGAGAAACACATTCCAAGAAACAGGCAGAACAGCAAGCATTAATATAACACAGGGGGAGTAGCTAACTATTTTGGCCCAAAATTCGAACTTTTTTTTTAAGCTACAGTATTGAATCAATGTCTGCAGAAAAGAGATTATATTTTCCTATCCTACTCATCATTTATCTCCACTTGTTATCATCAAGGTCTGCTTCATCCCAGACAATTTCGTGGTACCTAAATTCTAGTCTTTTGAATTCTACTGCTGGACTTTCCACTTCCTGGACCAACAGGCCGTTTTCAATTACTGCAGATTCCACATATGGCTTATCGTACTTTACACCCATCCTACTGAGTGGTAATGATGGAACTAAGTACCACTTCTGTGGTTTCTACTGCAATGATCAAAGTGCCGAATGTCTTCTCGGTATCTTCTTCGCAATCCCTGACACCTCCTCTAGTGAGAGGAAGTTAATGGATTCCCAGTTAGTTTGGTCGGCTAATCGAGACAATCCGGTGAAAGCCAATGCAACCTTGCAATTAGGCCAAGATGGTAATTTGGTCTTGCTAGACTCGGATGGCACTCTTGTTTGGTCCACTAATACTACTGGAAAATCTGTTTCAGGCTTAAAATTGACAGACACAGGGAATCTCGTGCTCTTTGATAAAGTCAATCGCTCAATTTGGCAATCTTTCGATCATCCTACAGATGCTTTGCTCCCTGGGCAGAGTTTGGTGTCTGGAAAGAAGCTCGTAGCCAGCGTTTCATACGTCAATTCGAGTCAAGGTTTGCTTTCTTTAACTGTTCTCAATGGAAGTTGGGGTACTTACATCAGTTCTGATCCACCTCAGTTTTACTATGCTTCAAGTTCTCCGGATAGTATTTATTTGAGTTTTGATGGTCAAACACTTACTGCTCTACAAGAACCTCTAACATCACCAGCTCAATTCATGAAGCTTCGGCCTGATGGAAATTTACGGGTATACCAATGGGACGTCAAAGTACTTAATTGGGAAGTCATATCTGTGATTTTCATTCCCTATGGAGGGTACTGTGGGTACCCAATGGTCTGTGGAAAATATGGCATTTGTACGGGTGACGGGCAATGTAGTTGTCCGCCAGAGAAAAATTTCTTCAGGCCATTAGATGAGAGGAAAAGAGACCTAGGATGTTCACAGCTGACATCCATTAACTGCAACTCTTCCCAGTATCATAGTTTCATAGAGCTCAGGAATACTGCATATTTTGCATTTGAATTGAATCATGAACTAGCTTCAAGCATATTACAGTTTGAGGGGAAAAAGCTGGAAGATTGCAAAAGGACCTGCCTGAGAGACTGTTCCTGCAAAGCTGTGGTCTACAGAGATGATTCGGATGGGGCTACAAGTGGGAGATGTTTATTACTGACTGACGTCTTTTCTCTCATAGACGAGGAAGGAACGGACAAGAGAGTATTTCTTAAGGTGCAGAATTCCTCAAAAGCACAGAATCAGTCTTCAATCATTTCTGGAGGAAAAAAATCAAGATCTCACATTGTGATACTAGGATCTACTCTTGCAGCTTTCTTTGGGATAATTTTAAATATCACTGCTTGCTTTGTTCTTTTCAAAAAGAGGACACGCGATTCCAGAAAGGCTGGGGATTTTCTGGATCTCGAACCTATCTTACCGGGAATGCTAACTCGGTTCACTTACAATGAGTTAAAAATAATAACAGAAGATTTCAGCAGAAAGCTCGGGGAAGGAGGATTTGGCGCTGTATATGAAGGAACACTGAGTAATGGCACCAAAATAGCTGTGAAGCGTCTGGATGGTCTAGGTCATGTGATGGAGTCATTCGTAACAGAAGTAAAGATAGTCGGTGGCATTCACCATGTCAATCTGGTAAAACTCATTGGATTTTGTGCCGAAAAGAGAGAGAGACTTCTGATCTATGAACACATGGTAAATGGATCACTAGATAGGTGGATTTATAATAAGAATCAAGAGAATGGACTTACATGGCATACAAGGCAAAGAATAATAACAGATATTGCCAAAGGATTAGCTTATCTTCATGACGAATGTAGCCAGAAGATAATTCATTTGGATATCAAACCACAAAACATCCTTCTTGATCAAAATTTCAATGCTAAGATATCTGATTTTGGGATGTCAAAGCTAATTGAGAAAGACAAAAGCAAAATTGAAACTAGAATGAGAGGGACAAGAGGATATTTAGCCCCTGAATGGTTGAACTCAGTAATCACTGAGAAAGTAGATGTGTATGCCTTTGGTATTGTGGTCTTGGAAGTTCTCTGTGGGCGAAAGAATTTGGACTCATCCCAGGCTAATGAAGATATCCATTTGCTAAGTGCTTTTGAAAGAAAATCTGAACAACAACAACTCATGGCTATGGTTGACAAAAACAATGAGGATATGCAGATGCACAAAGAAGCAGTGACAGAAATGATGGGCATTGCTGCGTGGTGTCTACAGGTTGATTTTACAAAGAGGCCTTCCATGTCATTGGTGGTTAAGGCATTGGAAGGTTTGGTGTCTGTTGAAACCAACTTGGATTACGATTTCACAAGACTACCTGAGGTTGGGGCAGACAGCCAGCAGGGGGAAGACACTAGCAGTTCATTACTGCCTTCAATTTTATCCTGACCAAGGCGAACATTTTTTTTTCCTTTTGAGAAGAATGGAGGAATATGTCTATCTGTGTTTGTATTTTCATGCTTCATCACCAGATCCATCTTTCTCTTGTACTATTGTTTCCCAAAATTTCTTCCCTCACTTTGGTAGCACGAAATTTAGCCAACACGTAAATTATATCATATTATAGAAGGAGAATTAAAGTAGCTTTAATAGATAAACAATTATCTTTCTTTTCTAAGTTGCTAATTTGCATCTTTGTATATCAATAAATAAGATATCTAAGTACTGTACCAACCAACAGTTTCTAACTAATTGGAATCTTACTAACATCAAATCCTCTTGTTTGGTCACCCATCTTTAACTGAGTATTGTATAAAGCAATGCTAATCCTAGTTTACTCAATTTTCCCCATTGCTAATGTTTTACATCGTGTAAACAGGAAGGTAAAGGGGATTTCTTTTCCTGTATTTAGTCTAGTAAAGTAAGGTTCCATGCCTTTCTTACGCTTCTCACTTATTATTTCTACAGAAATTAATTAAAAATATTCCTCAAAGGACTCCGGACTCGTGATGATTTTCCACTCTTATATGCCAGTTCACATTTTTTTAACCAATCCATAGGAGATCCTGCCCTTTTTTCTCCCCTGGTGACTCGAATCCACAACCTTAGGATTGGAGCTGGAAGGTGCACACCATCCGAGTAACCCTCTCTTGTTCCAGTTCACTCAAAGTCGTGCTGAAGTTTTAATTAATACAGAGGATCTCCTTAGTGGAAGTTGCTGGTCACATTCTTTTCTCCAAGGAACGCTTGTGTGTACCATGTGGTTTAAGAACAGGCATGTGATACAATGGTTGATACTTGTAGGGCTACAGAGTGTGGAAGCGTGATAAATTCAACCAAAGATTCTGAGAAATTAATAAAAATAGTAAAATTGACACCAAGGTTTTAGGTGGAAAAACCCTCTTTAAATAGAGGTAAAAAACCACCGGCGAGAGAGCCAAAGATTCCACTAATATTGATGAGAATACAAAATATTTTCTCGGGACTAACAAGACAAAATAGCCCCTTACAAATTCTCTACGAGTATAGAAATACTCAACCAAGAAGTAGAGAAAGAAGAAAATATAAAGGAGAGATTGGCTACTGAAATGTTGTGTGGGTGTCTTTGCAAATGAAGTAGCATTGACTTTTATAGCCAAATCTAGACCTCAAAAGTCTTGCCTTCATATATGAATGTAGCCACCGATGTTGAAAACACAAAGTCACAAATGTCTTCATCATCCACAATTGTTGAAATATGAGCAACAATTGTTGACAAAAGGAGAGCAACAATTGTTGACCAACAAATCTCCACCTTGATCTCCTTTTGACCGGAAATACTCTCTCGCCATGAAAACCTGTTAACAATGAATAATACCAGCTAAGTCCAAGCAATGATCGAACTTAGCGGCTGGAAGTGGTTTGGTTAACATATCTGCAGGATTTTCAGTTGTATGGATTTTTTTCCACAGTAATTTCTCCTGCATCAACAATATCTCGGATAAAGTGGCGTTTAATATCAATATGCTTGGTCTTTGAGTGATGCTTGCTATTCCTGGCCAAGTGGACAGCACTCTGACTGTCGCAGAACATAACAAGAATGTGTTGTTGTAAACCAAGTTCAGCAACCAAGCCTCGGAGCCAGATAGCCTCTTTCACTCCTTCAGTAGCAGCAATATATTCTGCTTCAGTGGTGGACAAAGCCGCAATGGCTTGAAGTGATGAATACCAACTGATAGCAGAGCCGCAGAGTGTAAAGATATAGGCTGAAAGTGATCTTCTCCGATCTAAATCACCACCGTAGTCGGCGTCAACATAACCAACTACGCCTCCTGGATCAGACCGTTGTCTATCAAATACCAAACCAATATCAGGAGAACCCTTCAAGTAACGAAGGATCCATTTGACAGATTCCCAATGCTGTTTTCCTGGGTTATGCATGAATCTGCTAACAACTCTAACCGCATAAGCCAAATCAGGCCTAGTACATACCATAGCGTACATAAGGCTTCCGACTGCATTAGAATACGGGACATGTGACATGCGCCTTTGTTCCTCTTCTGATTGTGGACACTGATCTGATGACAACTTGAAGTGGGCAGCTTCAGTCTCAAACTCTACCTTCTCTCGAACATCCTCCCGATCACCTGTATCAGTGGAGGGAACAACAGTATCTTTTCCAGAAGATAGCATACCATTTTCATTAAAGGTTACATTCCGACTATGAAATATTTTGCGAGATTCAGGGTCATACAAACGATAGCCTTTAACCCCTAGGCCATAACCTAAGAAAATGCATTTCTTAGCACGAGGTTCCAATTTTCCCTCGTTCACATGAGAATAAGCAGGGCAACCAAATATTCTAAAATTAGAATAATCAACAGGGTTACCTGACCAAACTTCTTCTGGAATTTTGCAGTCGAGTGATCGATTTGGTGAGCGGTTTATCAAGTAGCATGATGTTGAAGCTGCTTCTGCCCAAAATTCTTTCCCCAGAGTAGAATGGGAGAGCATACAATAAACTTTCTCCAAGATAGTTCTGTTCATCCTTTCAGCAACTCCGTTTTGTTGTGGAGTTCTTGGAACGGTGAAATGTCTGGCAATACCTTCTTTCGTGCAGAAATCATTAAACTCATTAGAACAAAATTCGAGGCCATTGTCTGTCCTTAGCCTCTTGATCTTCTTGCCAGTCTGGTTCTCAATTAATAATTTCCACTCTTTAAAGGTGGAAAAAACTTCATTCTTTTGCTTGAGAAAATATACCCAGAGTTTACGTGAAAAATCATCAATAAATGTCAACATATAATGACATTTACCTCTGGAGGGAACTCTCGATGGACCCCAAAGATCTGAATGGATGTAGTCCAAAGTACCTTTGGTCCTGTGAATGCCTTTTGAAAAGCTAACCTTTCTCTGCTTACCAAAAATGCAATTCTCGCAGAAATCGACCTTACCGGTACAATGGTTGCCAAGATAGCCTTTCTTTTTGAGAATTTGGATTCCCTTCTCACTCATGTGGCCCAACCTCAAATGCCACAACTTCGTGTTGTCTTTGTTGGATGAGGCGACGGCTGCAGAACCTATAACAGTTGAACCCTGAAGCAAATACAAACTACCAGATCGAATTGCCTTTAGTAACACAAGAGCTCCTTTGGACAATTTTAAAACTCCACCTTCAGCTGAGTATCTACACCCTTGAGATTCAAGAGTGCCTAGGGAAATGAGATTCCGTTTCAAATCAGGGACATGTCTGACACTGGTCAAAGTTCTAACGACTCCATCATGTGTCTTGATTTTGATTGTGCCTTTGCCGACAACTTTGCATTGAGCATCGTTGCCCATTAAGACAAGACCACCATTAAAAGATTCGTAGGTGGTAAACCAGTCTCTATTAGGAGACATATGAAATGTACAACCAGAATCAAGAACCCACTCATTTTTTGACCTTTGATCAGTACCAGAAGCAATAAAACACTCTCCATCTGATTCGGTTTCTACAAAACTAGCTTCGGCAGATTTTTCGGGTTGCTTACCCTTATCTTCTCTGTTTTGCTTATTTTTCAATTTGTAGCACTCAGAGATTTCATGATTTCTTTTCTTGCAATAACGGCAATACTTAGAGTTTTTACCTTTGGATTTGGATTGGTTTTTACCGCTAGCACCTACTTCGTGGTTTCTCCCTCTAACTACTAGTCCCTCACCCGAACTTTCAGAATGAATTTGGGTATCAAATTTTTCTTTGGACAGTAGGTTAGACTTGACATCATCAAAGCTCAAGGTAACATTATTACCATATAGCATAATTTCTTTGAAATGTCTATATGAGGGTGGCAAAGAAACAATAAGTAGTACGGCTTTATCCTCATCATCAATTTCGACATCCAGATTTTCCAAATCAATTATGATGGAATTAAATTTACCAAGATGAGATTGGATGGGTGTAACTTCAGACATACGGAGTGTGAAAAGTCGCTCCTTTAACCGGAGTTTATTTGCAAGACTTTTGGTCATGTACAGAGACTCCAATTTACTCCATATGCCGGCTGCAGTTTTCTCATTGATGACTTCGCGTAGCACCTCACGGGACAAGCATAATTGGATTGTGGATAACGCCTTTTCATCCGTCTCTTCCCACTGCTCCTCCGTTGTAGTGGCTGGCTTCGCCGATTTGCCGGACAGAACCTTCTTTAGGCCATTCTGGGTAAGAACAGCCAGCATTTGGACTCGCCAGATAGCAAAACTAATTTTACCATCAAATTTCTCAATATCGAACTTCGTCGACATTTTAAAAAAAAAAAAATCCCGGTTGAATTATCGTGGCTTTGATACCAATTTGTAGGGCTACAGAGTGTGGAAGCGTGATAAATTCAACCAAAGATTCTGAGAAATTAATAAAAACAGTAAAATTGACACCAAGGTTTTAGGTGGAAAAACCCTCTTTAAATAGAGGTAAAAAACCACCGGCGAGAGAGCCAAAGATTCCACTAATATTGACGAGAATACAAAATATTTTCTCGGAACTAACAAGACAAAATAGCCCCTTACAAATTCTCTACGAGTATAGAAATACTCAACCAAGAAGTAGAGAAAGAAGAAAATATAAAGGAGAGATTGACTATTGAAATGTTGTGTGGGTGTCTTTGCAAATGAAGTAGCATTGACTTTTATAGCCAAATTTGGACCTCAAAAGTCTTGCCTTCATATTTGAATGCAGCCACCGATGTTGAAAACACAAAGTCACAAATGTCTTCATCATCCACAATTGTTGAAATATGAGCAACAATTGTTGACAAAAGGAGAGCAACAATTGTTGACCAACAATACTGAAGTACATAAAATGGCTTTTGGAAACAAATAACAAGTGAACTCTGAGGAATGGACATATGGTTGTGATTCATTAACTATTCAATCTTGATATAAATGCTACAGAGGATCACAAATCAAGTCGTAAAAATTGAAATTATAGTACTTTATCGATATATATACAATTTATAACAGAATTAATGCAAGTGACGGAGGAGCGATTCTGCAGTGACGGTGTTGGAACTTAATAAGCTGTTTACCTAGGTCCTGACAACTCTGATGGAAATGGTAAAGTGATACCAACCACATCTTCCCTTTCTTGATTAGCTTCAGCAATTCTTCTCGCCGTTGGTGGATACGGGATGTTGTAGTCCAAGTTGGTCTCAGCAGCCACTAAACCTTGCAACACCTTAACTACCAACGACATGGAAGTCCTCTTGGTATAATCACCAACCTTCATCATTTCAACAGCCTCTTCTCTATGGAGCTCCATGTCTTCACTGTTCTTGTCCACCATTTCCGAGAATTGTCTCCACTGCCTTTCTCATGAACAAACTAAGCAAATGCATATCATCCTCATCTTGAAGACTATCTAAATTCTGTCGGCCACAGATTATTTCCAAGATCACAACCCCAAAGCTATAAACATCTACTTTCTCAGTAATGACCGAGTTCAACCATTCTGGCGCTAAATAACCTGGTGTACCTCTCATTGTTGTAACTATCTTACTTTCATCTTTCCCACGATCTTTGATAACCCAAAATCTGATACTTTTGCATCGAAATTATGATCAAGAAGAATGTTCTGCAGTTTAATATCCAAATGAATAATTTTGTTGTTACAATCTTCATGTAGGTAAGCTAAGCCCTTGGCAACGTCTGATATGATTCTTTTCCGTACATCCCATGTGATCGTTCATGCTTTCCGTGAAATATCCACCTATCCAAAGAGCCACTGGCCATGTATTCGTAAACGAGAAGCATGTGTGATTTCTCAGCACAAAATCCAACAAGTCTTACCAGATGGACATGCTGAATGCTACCTATTGCAGCTACCTCAGCTAAGAATGATTTTTTCATATTACTGACACCTTGGAGGTGCTTCACAGCTAATTTGGTGCCATCACTCATGATTCCTTCGAAGACAGAACCAAATCCTCCTTCCCCAAGCTTCTTACTGAAATTTTCTGTCATAACAGTTAGTTCCTCGTACGAAAATCTAGTAGGCATTCCAGGTACTTGATCAAGGAAATCCTCCTCGGCCTCCTCAACTCCTCTCCTTTTTCAAAGAAAAACATAGCAGGTTATGATAACGCAAATCCAACCAATTGAAGATCCAGTGATGGCTCCTACATATAATGCTAGACGCCTTGATTTATTTGCTGAAGAGACATGTGACAGAGAGTCTTGTAGGTTAGAAGAATTCTGCACCTTGATGAAAAGTGTGGTCTTATTGAGTGCTCCATCATCGTTCGTGACTGAAAACACTTCATTCAACAATGCGCAGTCTCCCACTGTTACCAGGATCACTAAATTGAAATTGAGCTGCTTTGCAAGAACAATTGCTTAAGCAAGACCTTTTGCAATGTTCCAAATCTGTTTTTATACCATACTGCAAATACTGGGGAATATAAGCCGTCCTTAAGCTCCATAAGAATATGATATTGGGAATGTTCACAAGAAATAGGTGTGACAAGAACACAACCCTGGCTGCCTGTAATTGATATGCTGGAGAAAGTTAGTCTGACCAACCACGGTTTGAGGACAACTACACTGCCCATTTACACAAACAGAGTAATTTCCACATGCGGTTGGATACCCGCACTCACCAATGGAGTGTGTCAATAGATCAGCTTCTTCTGACCAAGATCCTGTCCACTTATACAACCATAAATGCCCAGCAATTTCAAATCTCATGAATCGGGCATTTAAAAGTTCAAAATTTATGATTACCATCCCTCTGGGACCTCTACTTTTCAATAGGAAGCTTAGTCCAGGAAAAGGTTTCCCCACATCGAGTGTCGAGATATAGAGTTGACGTGGATTTGACTCAATGTGAGCAAAAGGCCAGAACTGTTAACACCAAGTGTGAACATACCTTCACTCTAGCCTGTTGCTGATATGCTGGATATCAGCTTCTGTCCAGGGGCCATTATTTGTCCCGGAACCAAAGAGTCTATAGAATGATCAAAGGACTGCCAAATAGTGTCGTTACTTTTGCAATAGAGGACTAGATTTCCCATCTCCGTCAACTTGAATCCTGAAACAAGTTTTCCGCGTGTGTTCGTTTTCCAAATCAAAGTGTCATTCGAGTCCATCAAGAGCAAGCCTCCGTCTTGCCTAAGTTGTAAGGTTGCATTAACTTTGACTGGATTATCCCGATTAGGTGACCAAACTAATCTTGGGTAATACAGATAAGAATCATATTCACTTGGGAATATAAGGACACCAAAAACGCAAGCAGTGCCATCATGATCACATAAGAAACTACAGACAAACATAGTCCCATTCCCTTCTCTCGAGGGGATGGGTGTGTGGCTCCATCTGTGGAATTCAGTGTATCAGAGGGTCTATTGATCCAGGAAATGGAGAAATTTGTAATAAAAGTTCCAGGAGGTTGACCACTAATCAAATGCTATGAGAAAGGATGAGGAGATTAGCCATGAAAAGAGTGGCATGATAAGGGCGATAATCAAGAGCCATTGGACTCTTTTCAGACTGTATTCCCAAAAGCCGAAGCAACGATATCCAACATAAGCTACCAAATTAAATAAATATTGTTGCTATATTTCTTTTGGCTTTCCAGTCAAACCTAGCAAATCAGCGTAGCCAAGGCAAGTCCTCATCTTCCAGCTGCACACTTAACACGGTGGGACAGACACCAATAAATCAAACTTTTGACTTTTCTATCATTTGCTAATTCTCGTGAACCTCTCTACCTCACCTTTGAGCTAGTGGTACACTCTACGCTCCTCGACTCCCACTTTGTGTAAATATATTGCGTATGTTGTTGTTGTATTTTATAAGTCATAGTATAGGTAAATATCCTAGTGAGTAATCATCTATTCTGTTTGTTTCAGTAATTGAAGAGATACCATGTTCCACCTCTTACAAAAATGTTACAACCTTACGAGAACAACACCCAAAAATTTAACTATTAAAGTGAGAGAATCCAGGGTTATATAAGCCCCACATCAGTTTCCCATATAACCGATGTGAGACCTTTGTATGCAATACAATCATAACAAAGCACCACGCTCTACATTTGTCGTCCTCGATGGCTCCACTATGGGTAGCCCGTGGCGGAGCCAAAACTTTCACTAACGGGGTTCAAAATTGGAAGAAGTAGGCATACGAACTAGCCGAGGGTATTCAATATTGTGGACACTTAAAATTTATTGGATCAAATTCATATAAAATTTAAATTTGATCCATATTTTATTGGGTTTAAACTTATTTTGGGCTTAAAAAAATAATAAGCCTATTGTATTCCTCATCAAGGTCCATCTCACCTTGAAGCCCAAACTCATCAAGTGACGTGGTATTCAAGTCAAATCCAAGACCAATGAGACACCGCCACATGTGATGTGAAAATCTCATTCAAATTCAACAACTAGTCAAAAGGCGCCAAGTGGCAAAGTGACATGTTTCAGCCAATCACAAGCAACTAGGCCTACCCCCTACAACTATAAATAGGGGAGTAACATAACATTCTAAAGGGGAGAAAAGAAAAAGGAGGACATTCTGCAAAAATTGGAGAAAGCTCTGCATTTACTACACAGCTCTTTAAAGAATTGACTAGCGGAGTTCTGCCCGGAGATCAACTCGACAAGACGAAGTGCTGTCTCACATTCCTGGAGATCCAAATGCATTTCTAGGAAGCTCAAATCATCCTACATTCGAGAATCACGCTGCAAAGGCCCTTGAATCACGGAAAAACTTAGGAGAGAAGAATCGAGAGAATAACAGAATTATACTCACAAGTTTCATCTTAATAAAATTATTATTTTCTTTTATTTATTTTTGCTTGCAGTTAATTTTTGGTGCACTTATGAAAATTTGTTGCGAACAAATTTTGGCACGCCCAGTGTGACTAGTTCTTCTCTTCATCTCTTCCTCCTACAAGTCAAAGGAAATCACATATTCAATTACTACAATGGACTTCAGAAAAATCAATGAAGTTTCGTGCAAGAAGTCTACTATTGCCACGTCTATTGAGATAAAACTTGTTGGCCCCATTAATCGACGCAATATTAACGCTTGTGTTTTGGATGGATCCCAATACTTCACCATTTTGGAGATGACAAAAAGGAGAAAATCTCAAATTTCGATAGTAACTACAACCTCTGGGGGCAACTTTACATCTATTTTATCAGATGAACCGTCTGAAACTGGCTGCAACTTTGGAGAATTTGAAAACTTAATGAATTCTCCAACTTCAACGAATGCCAACACCTTCATGGTTGATGCAATTAACTTGGACGAGATTTTTGCAATGATGGAGCAAACTATTGAAGCCTTGAAGAAGTCTGTTGATGAGAAAGATCATCAAATCGCTCGACTAATGAGCAAGTTTGATCTCTACAATCCTAGAGAGTCAAATTATAATCTAACACCGTGAGAAAAAGTTGATGGTGAATCTCTCATCAAGACAAGTGAAAATTACTGCGATGATCGATCCACTTTAGTGGCTACTCTAATAATTCAACAACTGCAAGATATGATTGCAAACATCATCAAGGCACAATATGACGGTCCGTCATAAAGTTTCATAGGGTACTCAAAGCCGTATTCTAAGTAGATCGAGGGCTTACCGATGCCAATTAGATATCAACCGCCAAATTTTAATAATTTGATGGAAAGGAAATCTAAGGCAACACATCGCTGATTTCATTGAGACTTATAGCAGTGCTGGTACACATGGCGATCTTCTTGTCAAGCAATTTGTTCACTCCTTTAAAGGCAATGCTTTTGATTGGTACACAGACTTGGATTCTGGATCAATTGATTATTGGGAGTAACTAGAAAGTCAGTTCCTAAATCGTTTCTACAATACCCATCGTATGGTTAGCATGATGGAGTTGACAAACACAAGACAAATTAAAGATGAGACTGTACTGGATTACATAAATCGCTGGTGAACATTAAGCTTTGATTCCAAGGATCAACTTTCTGAAACTTTCGCGGTTGAAGTTTGCATTCAAGGGATGCGTTGGGGCCTTATGTATATCCTCCAAGGAATTAAGCCTCAAAACTTTAAAGAATTAGTTACGCGCGCTCATGACATGCAGCTAAGTATTTGATATGGAACAAATAAGGAAACAGGAAATCACACCCCAAAATAGTCCATAAATCACAACAAATCGTGGATCAAATGGGGATCTCTCTCGGATTCACTATCTAGAACAAGAAAGAAAAGGATATAAGGTGTTAATACACCAAAACAGCCATCCAAAAACAAGTTTAGAAACACAAGATGATGCTCCACAATATTACAATAGCAACAAGAAAATACAATTTACATTAACAACACAAAAAGCCGAAACTAAAACAAGATACAAGATAGATAGTTAGACAAGTGTTGATGTATTCTTAACAACCCAAGAGCATATTTCACTCTTGGACATTTAACACTTCACACAACAAACACCTAACTCTTACAATCGACACAAGATAGGCATCCACCACCCAAGAACCAACGTATCAAGCAAAATGCAACACACAAGAGAATTCACCCTTATGCTATGCCCTAGTTTCAATTATGGACTCTCTATCTAAGAGGAGTGTTCTTTCTTCAACATTCATAAAAAATACCAACAAAAACACTACAGTGTTCAATTTATATTATATTACAAACTAAAACACAAAAGACTAAAAGGCCCTTTAATGAAAAGGGCTCCAAAAAACAGCCTATGGAGTGTGCTTGGGACGGTTTTGGTCCTTCTTCACACTTAGACTTGTGCACTCTTTAGGTGGTCTTCAAAATACTCAAAAAGTGTCCATGATCATGATCGTACTCGTATTATCCTTTCCATCTTAAGAGAAATTTGACCACAAATTCACGGCTTTACCTCATGCGATTGGCTCTCCAAAAGAAACCACCCAAAATAGTCCGCAAAACATGGAGAACCCACAAGCTCAATAACAACAAATCTCGGCCGACATCTTCATTTTAAATCTTGGCTTCCTCTCCATCTTGAGCTTTACCTGCAATCTCATCCAATTTAAGTCTCCTACCATCATACAAGCATTATTGTAGAACCCATATCCTTCGTGTTCCTTTCTACCATTCTCCTCTACATGGATATATTGGTTTTAGTAAAGTAGAGCTTCGGTCAAGAGGGTTAGTTTAGTGAAGCGGAGCTTCGGTTGTGTAGCTTGGATGGAAGGAATTTGAATTGGTGAAAGTTGACGCCTTTGGTTAAGTAGATCTTGGATGTGAGGGTTCGGTTTTAGTGTAGGCATTTGGCATCCAAGTCCTTGTTGGACTTGATAGAATTGTGGGGAAATGGGCCTAGTTATGTCTCAGTTTTGAGGGCTATTTGGAGCTTGGCTTGCAGAATTAGGTGATGGTCTTGGAGGATTGGTCATTGGAAGTAAAGTGTCGGGAGTCAAAGCACGAGAGTTCCTTCGACTCTCTATTCGATCCAACCTCTCACTCATAGTTTCCACATACGAGCCAATTTTTTCAAGACCCACATTCACCCTAGCAAGGTCTCGGGACATAACATCAAGGCAAGCGACAATGAGATTGATGACATTATTTTCCATTATTTGTGCATTTGAAGCCTCGGGTTCCATGGGGGTTGTACCGAAAATAACCCTTCAAGTTTTGTTCAAACTCAAGCTCAACAATGGTGGATGGCTCAAATGACCTCCAATTTAGCTCAAATTCAAACCCAATACTCCTATAGTGTTAGAGAACTCAAATCTAACACTAAAAACACAAAATGAAAAACTCAAAATTTGACCTAGGGTAAAAAACGGGTTCAATTTTGACACTTCTTTTTTATTGGGATTTTCAATTTATAGACTCTGATAGTGTTAGAGAACAAAGATCTAGCACTAGAAACACACAAAAGACACAAAAGTCAAGTTTTTTGAAAGACCCAAAAAACGTGAACACTAACTTTTTTCTTTTTACTTCTTTTTCATTTTTTTTATTTTCAAGATAACAATCCCAAGATTGATTTTGTTGGAACAAAATCAAACCTTTCTTTGATACCAAATGATATGGAACAAACAATGAAACATGAAATCATACCCCAAAACAGTCCACAAATCACAACAAATCGTGGATCAAATGGGGACCTCTCTCGGATTCACTATCTAGAACAAGAAAGAAAAGGATACAAGGTGTTAATACACCAAAACAGCCATCCAAAAACAAGTTTAGCAACACAAGATGAATATCCACAATATTACAATAGCAACAAGAACAAACGAGTTACATTAACAACACAAGAAGCCAAAACTAAAACAAGATACAAGATAGATAGTTAGACAAGTGTTGATGTAGTCTTAACAGCCCAAGAGCATATTCCACTCTTAGACCTTTAATACTTTACACAAAAAACACCTAACTCTTACAATTAAAACAAGAGAGGCGTCCACCATCCAAGCACCAACGTATAAAGCAAAATGCAACACACAAGGGAATCTACCCTTATGTTATGCCCTAGTTTTGGTTGTGGACTCTTTCTCTCTAAGAGAAGTGTTCTTTCTTCAACATTCATAAAAACTACGAACTAAAACCCTACAATGTTCAATTTATATTACATTACTAAATAAAATACAAAAGACTAAAAGATCCTTTAATGAAAAGGGCTCCAAAAAATAGCCCGCGGTGTGTGCTTAGGATAGCTTTGGGCCTTCTTCACACTTAGACTTGTGCAATCTTTAGGTGGTCTTCAAAATAATCAAAAAGTGTCCATGATCATGATCGTGGTCGTACTCGTATTAGTATTGCAAGTCATAGAATGGTGTCACCTATTTTTTTTATCCTAGGAAGAAAGTCACGAAATTCAAAGACTCATCTAAAAACCAAATTGGGGAATCTATGACAACAACTGTGAGTTTTACGAAGTCTCCTACAAGACTAAAGTTAAAAGAGGAAGCTCCAAAGCAACAAATGCGAGAGGTGAAAAATCAACCAACCTTGAAAGAGTTACAAGTAAGGGTATGTCCTTTTCCCGACTCTGATGTTCCTGAAATTCTTGATGAGTTGCTAGCTAAAGAAGTCATTGAGCTTCCTAAGTCAAAGTGACCTGAAGAATCAAACAAAGTCGATGATCCTAAGTACTGCAAATTTCACTGCATTGTTGGTCATCACACCACAAAATGCTTCACCTTGAAGAAAAACATCGTGGCATTAATGCAAGAGGGAAAGATCATCATCGATGATGGCAATACAGATGATGCAAATCATGTTAGCACTGAACTGGATTATAAAAAGGTTCAATTTCAAAAGTTCTACAAGTTACGCGCTCCGTGGAATCACCAAAAGTTGAAGAAATCATCAGGCTACAATTTGGGAGCTTTGAGCCAATTGAGGTTCCAGCCTTGAAGAAAACAACAAGTAAATTCATGGCAAACGACTTCTCCAATAGCATGAAGGGTGACACTTGGACATTGATCGCTCACAAAAGAAAAATTTGTCAAAGAGCTTCTACACTCCAACTTTCAAAATACGACAAAAGATCAAATGCATATCTGCTTCAATCAATGGGGCAATAAATACCAAATTGAAGTGCAATAATACATCATTACAAAGGGTTTGGAGGAAATCTACATTACAAGAATTCTTTCCCAAGCCGCTCCTCGACGCACGAGCCTAAACTGCAAGTCAAAATGCTCCTTAAGGCACGAGCTTAAACTGCATGTCACTCCTGGACCGCATGAGTCTAAACTGTAAACGACTCTAAAGAAAAAAAAGTATGAAGCTTGAATGCGTATTTGGAGTCCTTGGGAGATGCCGTCTTAAATCTAAAGGATTCTTCATTATCTCCCAAGCAATAAAGTCTTCTCTATAAGAAAAGTACTTGTGATACTTTGAATATTACTCTAGTCTGGCCTTCAACATATTACGAAAGTGATACAGTCCAAAAATTGAAGTAGATGAGGAAATTCATGAAGTATCCAAAATCTGAGGAGAACTAGAATATCACAAGATTTAGGTTGAAACTTTTGAAAATTACCTGAGAAAATATAAAGGTTATATGCTGATGGATTTTACGCTTAACGTTGATCTGTGAGTCTACTTTTCAATGCAAAAAAGAAACCTGATTCCGATACTTCCACGACAAGATATAGCATTTATCGTGACGCTGCGCAAAGCTAAAATAACCAGCGAACCAAGATTAGAAGGATGCTTTAGGAGAAATATTTGGGATGATTCGGATTGAACCTAATTGTGGTTTCTGATAGAGACGTAGCTCTGCAAGTCTACTTTCCATTTCAAAAAATAGAACCTGATTCCGATACTTTCACGTCAAGATATGGAATTTATCATGACGCTGCGCAAACTGAAATAACCAACGAACCAAGATTAGAAGGCTATTTTTGGAGCTTATCTAGGACGATTCAGATGCAATCTAATTGTTCTTTTCACTTGAGATGTATATCTACGAATCTACTTTCCAATGAAAAAAACAGAACCTGATTCCAATACTTTCACGTCAAGATATGGAATTTATCGTGACGCTGCGCAAAGATGAAATAACCAGTGAACCAAGATTATAAGGCTATTTTTTGAGCAATATCTAGGACGATTCGGATGCAATCTGATTGTGATTCCCGCGTAAGAAGCAGCTCTACAAGTCTATTTTCTAACATAAAAGAAAAAAATGGCTCCTGATTTTGATACTCCTGCATCAAAATACGGAATTTATCGTGACGCTGCACAAAACTGATAAAATAGGACATTGAATTCAATTTATAATGAATCAAACAACTCATATTTTTTTTATCCCAATGGAGAATAAATATTTTTATGGATGTGTGCCAAGTACTTGCTCACCAAAGTCACAAAAGGCTACTCCCTGTGTCAATATTATCAAGCTGGATGGCACCACGTATGTGCTCCTTGAAAAGAATGAGATGCTCTTATTCGAAGCCTCTTTATTACCGAGCCCCACGGATGAGATGCACCACATGCTTGCTTTGCAACGATAGACTGAAGACACTCAAAACTTCATCATCACAAGGTTGTAAGAATGACACCAAGTACATGCTCACTGAAGTTAAATGGAAAACTTTCAGCGTCGTCAAGGATAAAATCAAATCATTCCAAGTAACTTTCTTATCAAGCAATAAGGAAGTAGTGCACTAAATGGTTCAACATCAATCATGTCAGCTTTTTTGGTCTGACATCAAGACCATTTGCATAAACCTGCACAAAAAAATAAAGATGTAACACATCTATAGTGTTGATCGGATGAAGCTTCTCGGTTCTATGCAGATTGATGCCAACTAAGTAAAACTTCAATCTGGCGATAAGTGTCAGTACCAAATGCACGATGCTTCAATTTGACATGATCAACATTAGGAGAAACAAATACCTTTGAAATCATGAGAATGAAAATACATTCATGAGTACTTCAAGTCTCTCCGCCAAGTTTCGACAAGCCCACACATCGACCAACCTTGAAGTAGGGGGCATCTGTGGATAGATAAAATTTATTGGATCAAATTCATATAAAATTTAAATTTGATCCACATTTTATTGGGTTTAAACTTATTTTGGGCTTTAAAAAATAAGAAGCCTATTGTATTCCTCATCAAGGTCCATCTCACCTTGCAGCCCAAACTTATCAAGTGACGAGGCATCCCTGTCAAATCCAAGACCAATGAGACACTTCCACATGTACAAATGATGTGGAAATCGCATTCAAATTCAACAACCAGTAAAAAGATGCCAAGTGGCAAAGTGACATATTTCAGCCAATCACAAGAAACTAGGCCTACCCCCTACAACTATAAATAGGGAAGTAACATAACATTCTAAAGGGGAGAAAAGAAAAAGGAGGACATTCTACAAGCATTGGAGAAAGCTCTGCATTGACTACACAACTCTTTAAAGAATTGACTAGCGGAGTTCTGCCTGGAGATCAACTCGACAAGACTAAGTGCTGTCTCACATTCCTGGAGATCCAAATGCATTTCTAGGAGGCTCAAATCATCCTACATTTGAGAATCATGCTTCAAAGGCCCTCAAATCACAGAAAAACTTTGGAGAGAAGAATCGAGAGATAACGGAATTGTACTCCCAAGTTTCATCTCACTAAAATTATTATTTTCTTTTATTTATTTTTGCTTGCAGTTAATTTTTGGAGCACTTACAGAAATTTGTTGCGAACAAATATCAATTATATATATAGAAAAACTAATTTTAACCATATATAAATAGTATAATTTTTCATCGAATGGGTTCAGATGAACTCCCTAACCCTAACCATAAAGTGGATTTGCCCTAGAGAATATCTTTTACTCTTCTTGTGCAGGAAGCTCTTTCCTGGGTAGCCCTTTTAGAGTTAGGTGCCCAGGCACCTTGATTGTTGTTATTTATACACTGAGATGCCTGGTCGAATACTATCACACCGGCGTTAGGGCACGTAGGGTTACAGGAAACTCTGTTACCATTGATACAACCTTAAGATGATACAAATCAGTCCACCAAGATGCCAAAACAGTCCACAAAATGTGAGAAGAACAAGCAACACAAAGGGATACAAGATGACAAACACAAAAACACACGGATTTCCAAAATAATGAAAGGATAGATACTGAGACAAAGATTATTACAAGATTAAGAACCAAGTATATTTCAACATTAATTCCTAATAAATGTAATAATCAAAACCACACTCTTACGGTGACCACTAAGGTAATCGACTCACCTCAAGATCCATGATTTCCAAACAAAGAACAATATTGATTTTTCCAAGCCCTATACTAAGGATGACTTTTCCATGTCCTAACTAAGACTATACTAAGGTGGTCTACTCTCAAGAGAGAGAATTTCAAGTGTTTCAATATTTCATAAACTAACTAGCAAATGAACTAATAGAACCTATTTATAGTCTAACCTATTATATAACAAAATAACCACAATACCCTTAATGAAAAGGGGTGGTCATGGAGTGTTACTTGGACAAGGTTAAGTAACCAAAATGTCCTTAATGAAGGCCCAAACCGTGAGTCCTCAATCTTTAATGCTCCAAGCAATCTTTCACACGTGGGATTGCTATTTGGTGTACTCAAATCGGCCCCTCCATGTAGGATCCCGTTTCCTTAATGCAACCAAAGCTTGATGCCCCACGTACTAACTTTGAATGATGTCATTGAAAGTTAAGGCATCCATTTGAATGATAACCACACTCCAAAAACTAACTATTAAGATGAATGGTAGAGTCCAAGGTTATATAATATATCCCCACATCAGTTCCCCATATAATCGATGTGAGACTTTTTTTTTGCAATAGGATGGTAACAAAAATCAGTTTCTTTAGTAAATAAAAGGGATAATACTCACAAAAATACATGAACTTTGAACGAATTTTCAGTTGAACATACTGAACTTTGAGAGCCCTATTACCCCCTTAGACTTTTTTAAGTGGATTTAATTCCCCCGAAACTCTATACCCATTTTCGGCGCTGGCGCATGTAATACATGCGCCAAATCTCATTTTTACACGTGTATTAGTGTGTGTAATACACACGCCAACCTCATATTTACACGTGTCCAAGTGGACAGATATATGCCATTAAAATATGAAAAAAAAGTTTAGGAGGTAATAGAACCCCCGCAAAGTTCAGTATACTCAACTGAAAATCTGGTCAAAGTTCAGATATTTTTGTGAGTATTATCCCTAAATAAAATGAAAGTAAGATGTTATAGTCAAAATCCATCTATTGAACTTTTATCTTCCATGATCATTTTGGCCGATAAAAAAGTTTCTAACATTGTGTACATTATAAGGAAAGAAAAGAATAACAAAGTTCTAACATTTATCTCTGTCAATACTTTCCCAGTCACCATGTAGAGGGGCCTCATGGAAACATCTTCAATGTGCTAATATCTTGCAAATTTTGGTTGACTTCTAACCTCTGTTGCAGCGGTTGAATATTGACTAGAGATTAAAAAACTACAGCTCAATATAATTGGTGGTCTAAATTCAATCCACGGCATCCATCTATTACTTACTATACAGAAAAGGTAATGAAGGGATGACCAAGGGAAAATAAGTAATTTCACGCCAATAAAAATCACCCTTTCAATGCTCTAGAACAATCTGTTTCTTTCATCAGCCATTTCATAGATGACCCACAACTACTTATCTTAAACAAACACTCAAAAACTCTCCGTGTTTCTCCTGCTGCTTCCCCCCCCCCCACCACCATCCTCTTCCTCTTCATCCGCTGCAACCACCGCCGTCGTCCTCCTTCGATGATAACACCCTTAACAAATCCAAGGTACTCGGGCATAAGCTCCTCACAGTTATCCATAATGAACATCTTCCAAGCTCCTATTTTCTTCTTGCAGTCTTTGCATTTGTACCGTTCCCCAACAATTGGACACATCCCACAATGATCACAACCTACTCCAATATGAAATTGCGGCCCTCCTCCCGTTAACCATGCGAAAAGATCAAATCTAGGTAGTGATTTGAAGCCAGCAGCTTCGTCCTAATTTTGTGCTGATGGGATCTGACGAGCAGTTCTGTACACTGATGCCTTTTCCCTTGATGCATACAACTTGGGAAACTACTCTTCCAGGTAGTGTGCAAGAATCAAACAAATGTTGGGTATCCATTTGGATGCTCCAGTTGGAAAATTGAACATCTACATAGCTTGTCACAAAGATTGATTTCACAATTTTCAAAATAAACATGGAAATAATTAAGAACTATGGGTCGGCATAACAACTGCTTTCAGATACCATAAAGCAATATCTTATAAGCCCCTGCTTTTCACTTGCAGTAGTATTTTCATCTGCGAAGTTAAGATCTTTTGACGTTGCATCCTTACTGGGTTCAGAACTTGATGTTGCAGGATCTAAAGAAACATCTCCTGAGGAATACTCTCCTTAACTAGATTTCTGTGAAGGACGTGAAGCATTGTATGGAACACTATCATTCTTGCAATGGGATTCTGATAAATAGTCATCAACATCATCATAGTTTGACACATCATCGCAATCATCCATCCCATCATCTCCGTGCTTCTGATCTTCATGAAATATGAGGTCTGAATTGGAACTGTTATTATTGCTAGAGTCTAGAGATCCGGATGTGGTCCCAGCTACAGTATGTGGATTATCCTTAGTTATAGCCTCCTTATTGTTTTGAAGCTTTTGAGGATTTTCTTGAGAAGTAATTTGTTCTATTTCAATGTCCATTGTAGCTCAACAATTTTTAATTTTTCCAGAATAAAAAATAAAATCGTCATCATTGTGCTTGGTGGTCACAATAACCTGGTCACATTGACTACTTCGACAAACTTGCTCAGAATTTGTGTTCCAATTCAAAGGAAAACTTCTTTTTATCATTTCAACTGTAATCACTTCTTGGCTGCTAGAATCAGAAAGAACACATTTTTTTCTTTGAACAGTAACATATAATCTCGTTCTAGCATTTGACCAATACTTGTTTTGTGGAAATTTTGACTTTTTAGAAGAGAGTTGCCACTTAATTTTGAAAAAAGTAATTAAGAAACCTTCATAAAAATACTTAGACGATTCAAAACAATAAAATTGTTTAAGTTAGAGATTCTGAATAAGCGGTTCCTATTAACATTTTAAGAAGGTGTTAAACACCTAAAACGTCCACTAACTTGCGGTTATCCGATTGGTTTGAAAATATTCTTTTGACTAACTTTGGAAAATCGATTTGTTAGAAAAGTAATTGATTAAGGAGAAACTTTTCGCAAAAATCAGTTTTTAGCGACTTAGGGATTTAACTAGGTTCGCAAAGAAGCACGTAAACAAGTAAACGAAAGGGAAAGGGGAGAAAACGGGAAAGTAGTGATTTAGGATTTTAAGCCCAAATCGTCAACCCTGTCCTAATCTAGTTGGGTTTTCAACCCATTTTTCACCTATCCTAATTCTATGTTTTCGAGCCCTTTTCGGCTCAAGTTTTCACTTCACCTGTATTAAATACACCTTTGGCTTCGAGGCCCAAACGAATAAATAATGAACTAAATAAATGAATAAATAAAAGACGCAATAAATGAATAAATAATGAGACTTTCGAGTCTCTTTGCCAATGGGTTTCTACCCATTGCTTCGGCTTCCATCCTCTCGCATCCGTACCCCATGTGTCCGACTTTAGATTTTCCTTCAAGCGACTTTACATTTTCCTTCGGGCTCAACTCAATGCGACGGGCCTCAATGTCCATTATGAAATACAAAGGGAAAGAGTCTGTTTGGACTCCCAAGCGGGTTCATGAGAAGAAAGAGGTGAATAAATTAATACTCATTCCATATTTGCAACCAACACGCAGAATATAAAAATGATTCAAGAATTTAGAGAGAAGCATATATCGACCAAAGAATTCTACATTAATAGAAGGTGAAATAATAGCGATTCAAAATTGGCAATCCGAATACATGATTTGGAATTCGCTCAAATTCAACTCGTTCTAGCAAGCTAAAAGGCAATATTTATCCGCTATGGGTCCGAGCATTGTATTTCAAAACATGAGCATCGTTTGGAGTAACTTCCGAAACACCCAATTCCTTTAATCAAAGGAAATATAAAATTAATTTATCAAGTCTTATTGCTGAACCCAAAAGCATATGCGTCATTATGAGGAACTCTAGCCCAATAGGAAAACAAGACAAAACAACTAAAGAAAATTGCCACAAAACGCAACTATAGTTTGACCAACGACAAAAATTAGAAGGATCTTGTAACATATAAAGATTCATTACTCACACGGTGATTCAACCTCCCAACCTAACCTATTTGAGGGGAAAGGATAACTGACAGTGAATAAATAAAAGAGGGAAGAGGGAACAATCTGAATACTAACAACAAATGAAATAAAACCCTTTTAAAGTGTCAAAGCAATCAAAAGGAAGCAAGTTTTCAAATGATTTCAAGCATGGAGCCAACTATACTTAATCAAAAACTAAAGTCCTGAACCAAATCTTCCATTATTTTGATCAAGTTGTGCAAAATAGTAAAGTCAGAAGCTTTAGCCGACCTTATTGAATTGGTGCTTCGGGACTTTTGACGAACTCATTGGTTTCCTATTCTATATTTCGAAGAGATAACAAACAAACAGAATTGTAAAAACGCAAGCATTATGAACTAAAAAGGGTTAAATGAACATCATATGTATGTAAAAAAGGGCAGTATGAGAACGTCCGGTCGACAAGCTAAGAGATGCAAAATATGATGACAAGCTGAAAGAAGCAACAATACAAGATGAATGAAAAAATATACGATGACAAGACAAAATATGCAACAATATACGATGAAAATACACAATAACAAGATGAAAAGATGATTTTAAAGAAACTCGATGAAAATCGTATTACCAACATTATAAACACAACAACAGCCAACATATTGATTCAAAAATAATATTCATTACAAACAAAACTTATGAGTCCAAGGTCGTCTACAACAACTATTCTCCAGCATACAATATTACTACTATGATAAAACAATGATGATGAAACGAAGAAGAAATAAAATTAAAACTAAATAGGAAGGAAGATTACCTATTTCGGAGAAGCAAAACCGGACCACGAACTTACGCTGGGATTTTGACCACCACCGAAAAGTCGATGTCTTTTACAAAAATATCGACTAGCACGTTGCTTTTTCTAGAGTTTTTGCTACAGAAAAGTTCCCCTTTTCTCTAACCCCCTATTTTCTCTGCTTTTCTCTTGCTTTTCTTTTCAAAGAAAGAAAAATTTTCCAGTCTTTTGGTTTTGGACCTAGCTAGCTCAGAAAATTTTTCAACCTAAAAGAAGAACTCCCAATTTTCTCCAAATTTCTAACCCTCTCCAACAAAGAACTAAAGACCCCTTATATAGAAGATCAATAGGGGTATTTTTGGGGACTTTTTGAAATAGGATATTATGGGATTTGAAATTTGAACTCCCCCTTCCAGTTTGTGGTTTCATCAACAAACATACCCATTTTGGAGTTGGTGGACCAATAAGATTTAGGGAAAATGAATTCTTCCCCAAAACCAATGGAAATCAGCCAAATATTATATGAGATCGTACGAGTTATCCCAAAATTTGCGGGATTGAACCATTGGAGAAGACACCTAGCCCATTTTCTAGAAGCTTCGAGGTTCTTCCTCATTGTACTATCGCGTGAGGCACGTGTTGTACGAGGTCGAGTCGATTATGGGATCGAGTGCAACTGTCAAAACAGTCCGATTTTGGATTTGGATGGGCTTTGCTGTTGAGGAAACATGCAGATGGGTTGAAATCGGGTCTGGTTCGGGTTGATAGTTCACAATGTTGAAGACGTTGATTGGGATTTGGCTGGTGTTAAGGATGAAGGTCGATTGTTATTGCTGATTTTTGTATTTCCTTTGTTGGTTTGAAGAGAAAGAAGATAAGGGGTAAAGGGTATTGGGCTGGATCGGGTCACAGATTGTTGGGCTTGATATTGCTGATTGGAAAGGAAAAAAATGCATGGGAATGGGTCACTGAAGCTGGTCGTTGCTTGGGCCTGCAGAATGGTATTAAAAGTGGGTTTTAATTTGGGTTATTTAATAACCCCTATTAAATTTAATTGACTTATTAAATAACCCTAATTAAAATTAATTAGACTAGAATAATCATAAATAAATTTAATTGGATTAAGAATAACTCAAATTAAATTTAATCGGATTAAAATAATTCCAATTAAGAAATGGTAACTTTTGGGATTAAGATTGAATTACAATTTAAATGACTTATTTAAAATATAATAAATTGAATATCTATTGGTCAATTGCATTACAATTGGACCAATTGGATTTCAATTGAGGTCATATTCAATTCGCTCGCTAAATTGAATCGCAAACTGGCATGAATCAAGTAACAAATTAACCTCGATTTTCTTAATTTGATAAAAATCCAACAAATATTCCTCCAAATAAAATATTTCGAGAACAAATCATATTTAAAATCAAGACTTTATCCATTTGGATTAGTTTTCAAGTTTAATCAATAAAAGTATAACTTGATAAAATATTCATTTAAATAACAAAATGTATAATCGTTAATTAAATGATAAAATTAACTCAAATAAATATTTTAAATTGCATTTATTTGAATAAAATAATTGTCGTGATTTTATCTTACAATTAAAGAAACTCAAAATTAAATTGGATTATGGAGGGCAAAAATTAGGTGTCAACAATACTCAATAGATTTTGATTAAGATCAGGTACCGACAAAACATCTTGAATAAATTTAGTACCTTTGGGTGCTTTAATTGCCATAGTTCCTTTACCAACAATCTCCAACGTGGTTTTATCGGCCAACTTGACACTACCTTTGGCATATTTCAAATTTGTAAAATATTCTCATTTGGTGGTCATGTGTTGAGTGCAACCACTATCCAGAAACCATGTGTTTTCATCATTCAATCTTGTTGCTGCCATCGCCATAAACACAAAATCCTACTGTTCTTCAACTTCCGAAGCGTTAGCTTTTTGAGTTTGTTGGTTGTTCTCCTTCTTAACTCTACAAAATCTTTCAATATGACCAAAATTATTGAAATATCTACACTGGAGAGGTGTTTTCTTCCCCTTAAACCAACAATCATCCTCTTTATGATTGGTTTTTCTGCAATACTTCCATGGAGGAAAGTTTTCTCTTTTCTTGACTCCATTGCGAGAATTGCCTTAATTATTTCTACTAGAATTAGTAAAAGTTTCTGGGATTTTATCTTCCTCTTGCATCTGTATCTTCACTTTAAGGATCTTCTTTATTCTTGATCTTGAAGAGCATGTACAAGTTCATAAGGTGATAGTTTTGTGAGATCCCTCGAATCTTCGAGTGAGGAGATCTTTGCTTCAAATCTTTTCGGAAAACTCACAAGAACCTTTTCCACGATTCTTGTATCTGTAAGCTCTTCTCCCATAAGTCTGATTTGGTTTACAACCTTCATCAACTTGTTGGAGAATTCTTCAATAGTTTCTGAATCATTCATTCTGAGAATTTCAAAATCTCTTCTCGGATTTATCACTTTTATTTTCCTAATCTTGTTACTTTCACGAAATTCTTCTTTCAACTTTTCCCAAGCCTCCTTTCCAGTCTCACTCGTCATAACTCTAGCAAAAATTACTTCCGAAAGTGTTGATTGTATGCAAGAGAGAGCTTTAAAGTTTTTTGCAACCTTTCTCTGTGATTCTTAATTTGCACCATAGTTGGATTATCTAGCAAAGGATTTACCTCCCCTCCAACCGCTACCACTTGCCACAAATCATATGCTCGCAAGTATGTTCTCATCTTGATAGCCCAAATTGGATAATTCTTACTAGAAAAAATTGGGGGTGAAGGAATTAAAAAATTGTTGGAAGCCATAACAATATTTACTTTTACGTAGGGTTATTTTTGGGGTCTTCTCTCTCACAGATCTCTCAATAAATTAGCTCTTGATACCAATTGTTATTCTACAGAACACAGAGAAGAAGAAAATAAATAGACAAAAGAATCCTATTCTATTTCTAACTAGGAAATGAATAAAATCCTATTCTACCTTCAACTAGGATACTAATAAATCTTATTCTATATCAACTTAGATAACTGAAAATCAAAAATAAAATTACTAAACTAAAAAGAAAAATAACAGTAAATAACTCAATACTTCAACAAGGTTCTTCATTCTTTATGCACGCAGTTTCGCATTAGAAATTGTATTCATACTTCCAAAACTATAATATGTTCACTCTATTGATTTCTTAATCTCCAAATCATTAGAACTTTGGAAATAATTTGATATTTCCATTTGATTTAAATTTGTATCATGTGGAGTTGGATGGTCAAAGTAGAATTACTTTCACTTTAGATCTGTTGTTTTATGAAACAGACAAGTGTAGTTGGACAAAAAGCAAAAATTACATGATTGGATACGTTCTTTCCTATGCTCTGATGTGATAAGACTATTATTTTTTCAGATGGTAAATCCATGGGAAATTGTCCGGAATGATTGTAATACCCCGAGAAATTTTTCATTGAAATTTTGTGCGTAAGCGTGTTGGGTTCTATCTTCTATAATGAATTATAATTTTTTCAGCGGAATGTCTTATATTATGACCCACCATTGCGTAGAGTATCAAATAAGATTTCCAACTATATGTGAATCATCCAAAACAGACAACCGAGCGACGAGTTATGAACATTCCGATCGAACCGTGAACAGTAGTGAACAGTAAAACGTGCAGGAAAAAGTACTTAGGCCTGGCGTATTTTTGCTCCAACTTTAAATGATCATAACTCCTTGTACATAATGATCTAGGTGATTTACTATATATCAACAGAAAGCTCTACGAGTCTTCTTTCCAATGAAATTGGTTTCATCCAATTTTTCTATCGGAGGAAAAAGTTATCGTCGATCTACTTCAGCCTATCAAAAGCGATTTTTTGGGTCAACTTCAAACGATCATAACTCCTCATAGACAATAATATGGGTGAGATACTATATATCAATGGAAAGATATGAGAGTCTTCTTTGTAATGAAATTGGTTTCATCCAATTTAGATATCGGAGTAAAACGTTATGGTCATTCCCCCTCACCCAAAATCCATCCAAACCGTATATTAAAACCTATTAGAAGTATTATATGTTATATTTCATCAAATTCTCTCAAAAAGAAAACCCTAAGCTCCTACATTCCAACTTCAAGAATCTCCAAAGTTCACCATTAATTCTGCAAATTTATTCAAGATTCCAAGTTCCTACTTCAGGAACTCCAAGAACCATCATTCAAAGGCATGATTAACATCTCAAAAACTAGTATCGATCTAAATTTCATCATTAAAGGTACGTGGGGTTTTTCAACAAGAACTCTCTTTCGTTCTTGTGCCCAAAAGTAATTTTCTTTACAAAGGCATGATTTTTATTTGATTTTTACGAATTTGAAGCATGAACCCATATCTTATGATGATTATTATGAAATCTTGATGTTTATGATTTTAAAAGATGAATTTACATGTGTGGAGATATAAAGCATGAATCTTAAACGATATTTATCATGATTTTGATATTTTGGTCGTGAATCCCCATTGGAAATTGTGTTTTTTTTGAGAAAATATGTGTTATAAGCACGTTGATGTTGAATATTTGAGATATTTTGAATGATTTGACCTTTTGGTCTTAATGGAGTTGTTTTGAACTCGAATGTGAAAGAAATCCACAACGTGGTTGATTTTGATAGATGGAAAGCATGATGGCTCCCGATGTATATTTATATATTACTGAAATTGTTTTGTTGTGGATTATCTTTGAAATGATCTGAGCTAAGTCCGGGAGAAATATTTAGCATCGAGTGGGAGGTATAAAGCGACCTTACTTCCCTAGACCTACGTGCCCCCAAAGGAGTGAGCCTGAGGCTGATTTATATAGTGATCACTAGTTTGTGTGGATTTGATATCGATAGTCCTACTCCGATGACAAGGATGGGACAGCTCTCCCCAATGTGGGTTGTACGTTGGACTCCATGTAGCTCACATGGTTTATGTCGGTTATAGGATCTCCCAGTGTGTGTGTGTTTCCTTGTGTCTATGGTGAATGGTGAAGTGATTTGAAAGTGGAATTGTGAATGTTATTCTTTCAAACGATTTAAATGATATTTACATTATGAGAATTTATATTCTTGATGAACTGAAAGTGATTGACAAATTATATGATGACTCACATGTGTTATTGTACTTATTTCATCCTGTCATGATTATGATGATTTTCTTTAGGCTATGTGAGTCTTTCATACATCCTGCATATTTCTTATAAATATTTATGATGATGATATTTATACAACTGCATACACCCCCATATACTCGATTCCTTTCCATGGTACTGACCCACATCTTCGGATGTGGGCTGCATTTTTTTGAAATGTAGGTTCAGGTGCTCAGTTCTAGGTTCAACAGTGATTCTTCGGGCACGTTGTTCTACATTCTCTGTTGTGGTGAGTCCTCATGTTCTGAGGACGTGATTTCTGATGTTGGTTTCACGGAATTGTTTACATTTGATAACTAAGTATGAGTCAGTTGGGGCATGTCTCAATGGCTCACTGGTTTTATTGATTTTCTTAGAGGCTTGTCAGACTAGTATAGATGTTGGGAGTTGACTAATAAGTCGTATTTTGTTATCTTTCTGAAATTCTTTTATTCTTGGATGATGATTACTCTGTTGATATTTGAGGGTTATTTATGGAAACCCCATTGATTTGTGTTGAACTAAATGAAAATGGCTCAAAGGGTTAGCTTAGGGCTACTCGTAGCCTCAAGCACCATGTGACGCTCTGGGACCCATTTTTCGGGGCATTACAAACTTGGTATCAGAGCCTAAGGTTTTAAGGTGTCTTAGGGAGTCTGACAAACCGCGTTAAGTAGAGTTTTGATCATCGGTGTGTAGCACGCCACATCTATGAGCAAGAGGCTACAAGACGTTTTAGGAAAAAGTGTGATTCTTTCTTTCAGAAGTCTATCATGCTTAAAGTGTCTCTCTACTATTGATTCGTGCTGTACTTTTTCAAAAATATGCCTCCACGTCGAGCAAGAAGAAATAATGATGGTCAGCAACCTCAACCCGCTGACCCATTGAATAAAAATGTGTCTCATACTGAATTTCGGGCAGTCTTTTAGGCACTGGCCCAAGTTGTTACTGCAAATATTCAGGCCGACCCGGCCCTAGATCCACAGCAGCAAGGAGGTGATTCAGTTGCTGCCAGGATCCGTGACTTCATGCTGATGAATCCACCAGAATTCTATGGGTCCAAGTCTGATGAGGATCCACAGTTGTTTTTATAGGAGGTACGGAAGATTACTCAGGTGATGCATGTATCTGAGGAATATAGTGTGGAGTTGGCTGCGTATAGGTTGAAAGACCTTGCTTATGACTGGGTGATGATAGGCGAATTTACACGCCTATATCAATATATTTTGCCCATATTTTAGCCTAGTTTTGAGAACAAATTATATATTTCATGCACTTTTAGTCCTTTTTCCTATAAATGAGCTAACGAACATGATTAGTAAAGTTTCAGGTATAAATGATGCAAAATTCAGCATTTTATGGCTTACTTGACGCAAAAGAAAGCTCACGAAGGAAGGAAAGGGAGTTTACACGCCTAAGGACCAAAACTGCTGCATGGAAACTCTGTCCCGGGCTAAAACAACATTTCTGAAGACTCTGGGGACCTGGACCAAAACTGCTGGATGGAAAATCTGTCCCGGGCTAAAACAGCATTTCTGAAGACTTTGGGGACTTACAGACACAAAGCTGGATTTTGACAATGATACATTAACCTAGTACAATTGGGTTATGTATTTCATTAGTTTATTTGGATTAGGAGAATGTTACATTAACCTAGTACAAATGGGTTAAGTATTTCCTTAGTTTAGTAGGATTTGGTTATTTATTTCATTAGCATAGTAGGAGTAGGATAGGAGTATTATAAATACCCTATCATGCTAGAGATTTTAAGGAAGTCCTCCCTTAGTGGAGGCAACTCCTCCCTTAATTCAAGAAATTCATTCTTAAACTATTAATTTTCTTCCATCTTTCTCATCTTCCACCACAAACATTCAACTCTTAAATTCCACAACAAGAGAATCGTTACTTGCTAAGGAATCACCAAAACCACACGCCAAACACCTACTATTCACGCCATCCACCATGCAAAACGTGATATCCTTCGCATTCATGGGTAACTAAATCTCTTAGTTGGGGTTATGGAAGCCGAATGAGTTACTATCTATTGCTATGAGCTTGTGAGTTCAAGACACGTATATTGCTTATATCATTATTCTCTTCATCTTAAATCTACATCCTTTGCGGTTCAAACACAAGAACACGCCATTCTAACATCTAACTTGTTCGAGAGAAAGGTTATTTGTCTAGAAAAGAAGACGCATAGACCAACGCCAGTCTAACATTTAACTTGTTCGAGAGAAAGGTTATTTGTCTGGAAAAGAGATAATGTCAAGGTAGTAGGACACCCTTTCCTATTAAAAAGCTAGTGCCGTAACTGGACTAACCTCTTGGAGAATTTGTACCGCTAGACACACTTTAAGCTCGAGAGAGTTAAAGTGAAATAGTCCTTGTTTAGGTCGAGAGACGCTTGGATTTACCATCGACTACAATTCTCTATAAGCAATTGCATGTCAAGACTCTACACACTCATAGCCAATAGAGACGTATACTTCTGAAGGTGGACATAACCCCAACGCTTCAATTCTCATTGTTTACAACCAACGTGACAATCTTTCTCTTTTTACTTTATTATTTTCAGCTTTTATTTCATTACTGTGGTTACTTAATACAATCCCCCCTTCTTACGAGACTTGCACCAAAAGTCTATTAATTTTACTTACTTGTTGACCAAGCTATTCTCTGTGGGATCGATACCCAACCCAGTTGGGTTCTATATTTGCTAACGACCGCTTTACACTCCTACGAGAGCTGTAGATTGAGCGTTATCAAAAATTGGCGCCGTTGCCGGGGAATACGAGTGTCAATCAAGTTCGTGATAATTACTAGACCCTTTGGTCAAAGATTCTCGTACTTTTACTTTTAGTTGTTGTTTTTGTTTTATTTAGGTTTATTCAGTGCATCAATGGAGGCACAACGTGAAATTGAAAGGATGGCTGCTCAAGTGCATCAACAAAATATTGATAACCGTAGGCGAGCAACAAATCTTGACGATGAGGATCTGGGCGATGAAGAGCTATTAAACCCACAGCATACTGCTGAGATGGCGACACCAGCAAACAGAAGAGATCGTCAAGCAAGATATAGGCCCGAACGCCGAGCTGTGCATATACCGTTTGATGATGATGAGGATGATCTTGATGGACCTGGTGCCACCGGAGCTATTATTCTTCCGCCACTGGCACCCGGAGCAAAGTTTAATATCACTAGCGCCATGATTCAGCTTTTACAACTCAAGGGATTATTTGGTGGACTAGCAGGCGATGATCCGAATATGCATCTGATCAACTTTATTTCCACATGCAAGTCATTCGACAATCCGGGCGTTGGACAGAATGCAATTCGATTACGTCTATTTCCATTGTCTCTGTCTGGGGAGGCAACTCTATGGTTGAATGGGCTGACTCCTGATTCTATTACTCATTGGAGGCAATTGAAAGACGCTTTCCTAGAAAGATTCTTTCCGCCATCCAAAAAAGCACAATTGAGAGATGAAATCAGCAACTTTCGTCAGCTTCCCTCTGAAGCTCTCCACGAAACATGGGAGAGGTTCAAGACGAAGCTAATGCGATGCCCAAACCATCATATGACCAATGTCCACTTGATGGAGATATTATACAGAGCGTTGAATTCGGTGACTAAGCCAGTGGTTGATAATGCAGCAGGTGGATCTTTTATGGACCTCACCTTTGGGCAGGCAAGCCATATGCTAGATCGGATGACAAAGCAAAGTAGAGCTTGGCATACCAGGGATTCTGAGGTAGCAAGCCCCACTTTATCTATTGGCATGACTGCTGAACAAAGAAGAAGAGAAAAAGAACGTGAGCAAGACATGGCGCACATGAAAACACAATTGGATCTTCTGACAAAGCACTTATTATCAAGGAAGACCGAAAAAGTGAAAGCTATCGCGTCAAAAGGAAGAGACAAATCTGATTCGGAAGATGAGGCCAACTACTTGAACAATCAGGCGGGTTTCCGTGGGAATGCCCAAGGAAACCAAGGTCGAAACTACTATGATAAATCTGGAAGCAAAGACCAAGGTAGTTGGAAGAAAAATAATGAAAAGAGTGGTTTGTACGTTCCCCCTGGTAGACGTGATACCACCACATCTAATTCTGGGAGTATGGAAGACATGATGGCTAAGTTATTGAAAGGAGTGGAAGCAACGAGCGCAGGAGTTAAGGAGGTGATTGATGATTTGTCCTCCATGAAGAAACTAGTTGATTCTCATTCCACTTCTATCAAGCAAATAGAGCAGCAATTGAGCCAACTTTCAACAGCATTTAATCAAAGAAAGGCTGGCACTTTACCTAGCGATACTGTGCAAAACCCAAGGAATGATGGGTCATGCATGGCCATAACTACCAGAAGTGGTAAGGTGCTGGAAACTTCAGCAAAAGGCAAGCAAGTGGTTGACGAAGTGGTACGGTTTGATATATGCAAAACAATGAAGCAGCCCAGCGATATGAATGAGTCATCTGTAGCTGATGTTCATTATGAGGATACGAAAGCATTATCTATAGAGAAACAACCTACTATTGAGCCATTGTCTGCTGTGCTACTGAAAGTTGAGAATGAAGATAATGAAGGTTATGAAGAACTTATGAGTGCTCTAACAGAAATAGAGTCTTATACTCCTAAGAAACCAGATTGTGAACTCAAGAATCGACCAACAACAAATACTCCCTTTGACGAGCCACCGATGCTAGAATCGCAAGAGCTTCCCGATTATCTAAAGTATATGTTCTTGGAAAGTAGAAATATACTTCCTGAGAGAGCAGATGATTTAAGTGAACAGCACGTAGAAGCTCTCATCTCTGCTCTGAGGAGATACAAGAGAGCTATGGGTTGGACTATTGATGATATAATTGGTGACTCTCCGGAGAAACGTATGAGCCATCTCGAAAAAGATCGCATGCCCACAGGTAAGCCTCATTGTCGTCTAAATCCTTTTAGAAAACGATCCATCACCTATCTCGACGAAGTCTAAGTACTCGAGGTAACTATGTCGAGCCACGACAATAAATAAGGCGCTAGATGGGAGGCAACCCATCGTACTAATCGTTTTCATTTGGTTTTGAGCAAAAATAGGTGCAAGAAGTATGCAACGAGGAGATTGATTTCAATTGACGATTTGGTCGCATTGTATGGTAAAGTCGGTAAGTTAGGAATGGTGATGCATAAGGCTATGGATTGAGCCTTTCTCACGTCATAATAGGCTTCGAGAAAGGCTAGGCTTTGGTAAAAATAGGCCACGAACGACGCACAACCTATTCTATAGCCTAAGGACTCGGAATCTAGTGTGCAATACACTATGCGCCGCCTATTCCTAGGTGTGCTTTTGACTATGCGCCGCCTATGCTATGGCATTTGAGATACTGAGACCAAATGCCATAGGATATGCGCCGCATATGTCTAGATATGCCATAGGATATGCGGCGCATATGTCCCATTATGCCATGGACAATGCGCCGCATATGTAAGTGATATGCCGAGGGATATGCGCCGCATATGCTGTGATTTTGTCCCCAAATCCGATTGTAAATGGGTCATAACCCGACCCATACTCCTCCTATATAAAGGGGACTTTTTTTTTTATCACAAACACATTAGAAGTAACCCTAAAGGCGCCGCATATCATCTCAAATCCTCTCAAATTTTTCTTCCTTTGTTCTTCCAATCCACAACAAACTTCTCCACACTCTTCAAGCAAGTAAGTGCTCTCTTATTCTTCATCTATTTATCGTAAGTACTACGTTGCTATGCTGATTATAAAATGCTAAATCATAAGAAATTGGTGGTGATGTTCATGTGTGTGGATAATTGTTGCAAAATCGTGTGATTGAATATATACGTATGGAATTCTTGACTTGTTTCCGACTTGAATTTTGTTTCAATGGCATTGTTATGATACTTGCTGAACATATGTGGCTATGAATATTGCTTGAGAGTGTTGTTTGGATGCTTGCATGATTAACCATCCCGGCCATCGGGATAAGGTTATAGTGACTATCGACGTAGGAGGTAGTGTTTGTTGTACGAATAGAAATTCCATGCGGTAACTCCTATGTTGTAGTGTCGCTATATGCACCATGAAAGACGTCCAAGTGGCTGCTCATAAGTGATGTAATGCTGATTTTCTTGTCGGAATACAATCCTAAAACGTATGTCGACGAAGTCTGAGTACTCGACCACTTTCACTTCACTGATTTGTGCTAACAAGATTAAGTGTGGGGTGGTACCCCTAGTGCTTGAATGTAGATTGTATAAAGTGCGATTGTGCTGCAACTAACATTATTCTTAGTCTCAGGTACAATGGCACCGAAAGCAAGGCAAGGCAAGGAGAAGGCTACCACAACCCGAAAGGATAAAAAGAGAAGCCGAAAAGACCAAGGAGAATCATCTTCAGCACACCTACCACGCAGAATGTTCGGAATCAAATGGGTTCTTGAGGAAGACGCCAAGACATGGTACAGCAGCAACAAAGAAAAGAAATATGTGCACGTCGACTTAATCAACAAGGAGACCTTAGCAAAGAAGGAGCCGCAAATGTTGGCTAAGATAATGGCTCTGAAGCTGGATTTCATCTTCCGTGACATGGGAGAGTGCAATCTTGACTTGACAAGAGAGTTTTATGCCAACTGGTCGCCAAACACAACAGGCAACGAAGTCAAAATTCGGGGCCAAGTGTTACAGCTTACAGCGGATTGGATCAAATCATTTCTAGGCCTACCTTCGGTCGACACTGCACCATACAAAGAGCTGTACATCAGGCCTCCTTACAGAGCAATAAGACACACGCTTTGTGGAAGCAGATCAATGGCAAGATGGGGCAGACATAAGGAAACAGGCCATCACAACACATTCCCCTATGCTCCCCTAAATAGGGAAGCAAGAATCTGGATGCGCATTGTCAACTCATGCCTTATTCCTGGGACGCAATACACAAAGATATCGAGAGATAGAGTGTGTTTGGTTTATGCGTTGATGACGAATGTCCCTATCAAATTTGGGGCAATCATTCGATCTACCATGAGAAAAGCCAGACTCCACAGCAGGTCCCATTTCACATTCGGCAATTTGTTGACAGCAATGTTGCGGAAGGAGGATATAGAAGAGGAACCAGCTGACCACAAACTCCCACATACCCCAAAGAAGGTTGACCTCACCAAGGTCAAAGATGATGAAACAACGCATGGAGTCAACCTTACCACTGCGGAGAGACACGCTCGTGACGAGAGTTTCTTCCGTCATCTCTATGGCATGACACGATTCACTATGATGAGTGGTGGACGTATTCCAACTGCTGAAGAGCTCCAACAGCTGGACCACGACTACCCAATGAACAGACATGCCCGGGAGATGTGTGGAGTGGGAGTATATTTCGAGGAACCTCTTGATGATGACGTGCCAACTGATGATGATAGACGCTTGCCTGATTCTGATGCTGAGGAGAACTATGACGATGACTCTTACGATGATTCGGACGAAGGGGGTATGACCCCCGACATTGAGGAAGAGTCCGACTAATCAGGTTCTTCGACTTTATTTTCCACTGAGGGCAGTGTCTAGTCTAAGTGTGGGGTGTCGGCAGAATCTGCATGCTATGTTTGTATGTTTGCTCTTGTTTATTTTGTTTTGAGTCCAAATTTTTATTTTTTTGTGATTTTTTTCGTGTGACGTTTTTTTATTTTTTAGGAGTAAAAATTTTTCTAGCTACGCATGAAATTATTTGGATAGGCAGCATGAGATTAGAACAAGAGTATGTGCTACAATTGTGACTATTGAGACATTTAGGCTCTAGTTGTGACTCATTATGTGCTATTGTGTGATTCAATTCCTTCAATTGATTGGGTCGAGAGTCTATATTACTACCAATCAAGTCGACCATGTGCCTTGTGTGTGTGAGATTAATAGTATATTCTATGTATGTGGCTGATGCTAGAACTTGCCTCGTATGTATGCAAAGCGAAAATAAGGAATGTAAGTTTAGGATATGATTTAGGCATTTCTTTGGCAACCTATACATGTTTACCTTCAGTTTTACCTACCCATGAACATCATCCTAGTTAAACCCTTTTGAGCCTTTAGCCTATTTCTTTGACAACCTTGTATGTAAGCCTAATCCATTTTTTTAAGACCATAATTTGATCCAAATTCCTAAGTGCTTTAAAGTGAAAAAGTCATGTGACAACATAAGAGGAAATTGGTTGAGTATGAGGCTTTAAATTGTAATGGTACTTGAATGTAGTGCTATCATAAGAGGTATGTTATGAAAAGAAAAAGGAAAAGAAAGCTGAAAAGTGAGTTGTGCTTAAAATTGAAAAACTAAAGATGAGAACAAGGGTGGAAGAATAAAATAAAGAAAGGTTGAAAGAACAAAGTGTCAATGATACAATGTGATGTATTAAAGTGCTTAGGAACCTAGTCACTATTCTTGGCCAAAATAGTCCTACCCGTCCCTTAGCCTACATTACAACCATCAAAAGACCTACTTGATCCTAATCTTAACATTCCGACATTTAGTAGAGTACTACATTAAAGGCAAGCTTATGGTCACTAGTCGCTACATATGAATTCTTTGCGAGAGTGAGAGCAAGGATATGTTGATACCCATGTTTGAAAAATATGCTATACTTGTGAGTGATTATGGGTACTATATTGTGAGACACACATGGTTGATGAGCTTTGGATAGTTGTATATGATTCTATGTACCTTAACGTTTGCATGCGAGTTGATCACCATCACGAGTCTATGCTTGAGGTTAAATTGTTTCTACTTATAATCGGAAAGCTACTCTTCGTTGATAATTGTTGTGCTTGTCTTGAAGAATGTTTTGTGTTGTTGCTGTAAAAACCCTAAGTTGATGCTTAGAAGGACATGATATTTTGTTCGAGGACGAACAAAGCTGCAAGTGTGGGGTGTTGATGATAGGCGAATTTACACGCCTATATCAATATATTTTGCCCATATTTTAGCCTAGTTTTGAGAACAAATTATATATTTCATGCACTTTTAGTCCTTTTTCCTATAAATGAGCTAACGAACATGATTAGTAAAGTTTCAGGTATAAATGATGCAAAATTCAGCATTTTATGGCTTACTTGACGCAAAACAAAGCTCACGAAGGAAGGAAAGGGAGTTTACACGCCTAAGGACCAAAACTGCTGCATGGAAACTCTGTCCCGGGCTAAAACAACATTTCTGAAGACTCTGGGGACCTGGACCAAAACTGCTGGATGGAAAATCTGTCCCGGGCTAAAACAGCATTTCTGAAGACTTTGGGGACTTACAGACACAAAGCTGGATTTTGACAATGATACATTAACCTAGTACAATTGGGTTATGTATTTCATTAGTTTATTTGGATTAGGAGAATGTTACATTAACCTAGTACAAATGGGTTAAGTATTTCCTTAGTTTAGTAGGATTTGGTTATTTATTTCATTAGCATAGTAGGAGTAGGATAGGAGTATTATAAATACCCTATCATGCTAGAGATTTTAAGGAAGTCCTCCCTTAGTGGAGGCAACTCCTCCCTTAATTCAAGAAATTCATTCTTAAACTATTAATTTTCTTCCATCTTTCTCATCTTCCACCACAAACATTCAACTCTTAAATTCCACAACAAGAGAATCGTTACTTGCTAAGGAATCACCAAAACCACACGCCAAACACCTACTATTCACTCCATCCACCATGCAAAACGTGATATCCTTCGCATTCATGGGTAACTAAATCTCTTAGTTGGGGTTATGGAAGCCGAATGAGTTACTATCTATTGCTATGAGCTTGTGAGTTCAAGACACGTATATTGCTTATATCATTATTCTCTTCATCTTAAATCTACATCCTTTGCGGTTCAAACACAAGAACACGCCATTCTAACATCTAACTTGTTCGAGAGAAAGGTTATTTGTCTAGAAAAGAAGACGCATAGACCAACGCCAGTCTAACATTTAACTTGTTCGAGAGAAAGGTTATTTGTCTGGAAAAGAGATAATGTCAAGGTAGTAGGACACCCTTTCCTATTAAAAAGCTAGTGCCGTAACTGGACTAACCTCTTGGAGAATTTGTACCGCTAGACACACTTTAAGCTCGAGAGAGTTAAAGTGAAATAGTCCTTGTTTAGGTCGAGAGACGCTTGGATTTACCATCGACTACAATTCTCTATAAGCAATTGCATGTCAAGACTCTACACACTCATAGCCAATAGAGACGTATACTTCTGAAGGTGGACATAACCCCAACGCTTCAATTCTCATTGTTTACAACCAACGTGACAATCTTTCTCTTTTTACTTTATTATTTTCAGCTTTTATTTCATTACTGTGGTTACTTAATACAATCCCCCCTTCTTACGAGACTTGCACCAAAAGTCTATTAATTTTACTTACTTGTTGACCAAGCTATTCTCTGTGGGATCGATACCCAACCCAGTTGGGTTCTATATTTGCTAACGACCGCTTTACACTCCTACGAGAGCTGTAGATTGAGCGTTATCACTGGGTTGTTGCTTAGAGGAAATGTAGAGGTGAGGGAGCTATACCTACAACTTGGCAAGAGTTCCAGGATGCATTCTTGGATAAGTTTTTCCCTTTAGAGATGAGGGAGGTGAAGGTGGAAGAGTTTATGAACCTGCGATAGGGCTCTATGACTATTAGGGAGTACTGTCTAAAGTTCAATCAGTTGGCCAAGTATGCTCTTGACTTAGTGGCTGATAATCAGGCTAGTATGAGTAAGTTTGTGACTGGAGTGTCTAGTTATGTGGGTAAGGAGTGTAGGTCTACTATGCTGAATAGTGAGATGAATCTTTCTAGGCTGATGACTCATGCCCTACAGATTGAGGCAGACAAGATTAAGGAGAGAGATAGAATGAGAGGGAATAAGAGAGCTAGGTTCGAGCAACACGGACAGGGTCAGACTAGATCGCAGGGAGGGAGTCGCTCTAGTTCCAGTGACTTGCCCAGCCTCAGCTCAGGGTGCCTCTTCTAGCAATTCTGGCGGACAGTGCCAGAATAGATTCTATGCTTTACCGACCCGCTAAGAACATGAGGACTCTCCCGATGTTGTTACCAGTATGCTTCGTATATTTCAGTTTGATGTTTATGCTTTGTTGGATCCTGGATCCAGTTTCTCATATGTTACACCTTTGATTGCTGTGAATTTTGAAATGAGTCCTAATATTATTCCTGAGCCTATCCTAGTTTCTACCCCAGTGGGTGATTCGATTATTGCCCAAAAAGTGTATAAAAAATGTCATGTTACCATTCTTCATAGAGTCTTGTTGGCTGATCTGATTGAGTTAGAATGGTAGATTTTGATGTGATTCTGGGTATGGACTGGTTGTATTATACTTATGCCTCTGTTGACTGTCGGACCCGAGTGGTCAAGTTTCAGTTTCCGAGTGCATCCATGTTTGAGTCGTCTGGGAATAGATGATTTGTTTGACCAATTGCAAGGTGAAAGTTATTTCTCAAAGATAGACCTTCGTTCCAACTATCATCAACTCAAAGTTAGGGAGTGTGACATCCCGAAAACCACTTTCCGAACTCGTTATGGCCATTTTGAGTTTCTTGTTATGTCTTTCGGGTTAACTAATGCTCCAGCAACTTTCATAGACCTCATGAATTGAGTGTTCAGACCATATCTGGATATGTTTGTCATAGTGTTCATCGATGATATACTGGTGTACTCCCGTAGTGAGGATGAACATTGTGATCATCTCCGAACTATCTTGCAAACACTTAGAGGTCACAAGTTGTTTGCCATGTTTAGTAAGTGTGAGTTTTGGCTAAGGTCAATTGTTTTTCTAGGTCATATCATTTATTCCGAGGGTATTAGAGCTGATCCCCAAAAGACTGAAGTTGTTAGAAGTTGGCCTAGACCTATTTCTCTGACTGATATCCGAAGTTTCTTAGGTTTAGCTGGCTATTACCACCGTTTTGTTGAGGGTTTCTCCTCTATAGCGTCTCCTATGACTCGTTTGACCCAAAAGAAAGTGAAGTTCTTGTGGTCCGAATCTTGTGAGAAGAGTTTTCAGGAGTTGAAGACTCGACTCACTTCAGCACCTGTTTTAACTTTGCCTGATGGTATTGATGGTTTTGTGGTGTACTGTGATGCTTTGAGAGTTGGTTTGGATTGCGTATTGATGCAGAAGGGTAAGGTGATAGCTTATGCTTCTAGACAGTTGAAACCCCATGAGAAAAATTACCCCACCCATGACCTTGAGTTGGCTACTATTGTGTTTGCTTTGAAAATCTAGAGACACTATTTGTATGGTGTCCATGTTGATGTTTTCACTGATCATAAAAGACTTCAGTATGTGTTTACCCAGAGAGAATTGAATCTTAGGCAGAGACGATGGTTAGAATTGTTAAAAGACTATGATATAAGTGTGTTGTACCATCCGGGCAAGGTCAATGTTGTGGCGGATGCCCTAAGTAGAATGTCCATGGGTAGTATTTCGCATGTGGTTGAAGGTAAGACAGAGTTGGCTCATGATGTACATCGTTTGGCTAGATTGGGAGTTAAGTTGTTTGACTCTGCTGAAGGTAGTATAGGGGTTCAGATTAGTTTCGAATCCTCCTTTGTTTCGGAAGTGAAGGAAAAACAATACTTAAATGCTAGTTTGCTCAGACTGAAGGAGTCAGTCAAGGACCAAAAAGTAGAGGTTTTCTCCCAAGAGGGAGATGGCATGTTGAGATTGCAGGGTAGATTGTGTGTCCCGAATGTTGATGATCTGAGACAGAGGATTATGGCTGAAGCGCACGGTGCGCGATATTCTATTCATCCTGGTGCCACCAAGATGTAACGAGACTTTCGGGAAATCTATTGGTGGAGTGGCATGAAGGAAGATATAGCAGTGTTTGTAGCTAAGTGTGCAACATACCAACAAGTTAAGGTTGAACACCAAAGACCTGGTGGTATGATGCAGGAGTTTAGTATTCCCACCTGGAAGTGGGAAGAGATAAATATGGACTTCGTGATTGGTTTATCTCCTTCCCGACGCCATCATGATTCCATTTGGGTAGTGGTTGATAGGTTGACTAAGTCTGCTCATTTCTTGCCTATTCATACTTCATATACTGCTGAGGATTAGGCTAGATTGTATATTTGAGAGCTAGTCAGACTGCATTGAGTTCCCTTGTCTATCATTTCAGATAGGGGTACTTAGTTCACTTTGCAATTTTGGAAAGCTTTTCAGAAGGGTCTTGTACCCAAGTGCCTTTGAGTTCTGCTTTTCATGCACAGACCGATGGTCAGGCTGAGTGGACCATCCAGACTTTAAAGGATATGTTGAGAGCTTGTGCACTTGACTTTAAGGGAAGTTGGGATGATCAGTTACCGTTGATAGAGTTTGCTTACAATAACAGTTTCTAGTCTAGTATTGGCATGGCTCCGTTTGAAGCCTTATATAAGAGAAAGTGTAGATCACCTATAGGTTGGTTAGAGGTGGGTGAAGTGGCTGTGAGTGGTCCTGATTCGGTATTTGAGGCTATGGAAACAGTTAAGTTGATTAGGGAAAGGTTGAAAACTGCGCAGAGTCGTCAGAAGTCATATGCAAATGTTAGAAGGAGAGACCTTGAGTTTGAAGTTGGTGACCTAGTGTATCTGAAAATTTCACCCATGGTGACCTAGTGTATCTACAACATTATACTTCATTATGAATCAACTTAAACTTAAGCCATTTCATACACCGTTCAATCCTATTAGATCACTTCCATTACCATATAACTAGCATCATTAACCAAGAAATCATCACATCCACCTACATGAACATCAACTATACAAAACTTAAGGTCTAGTGCTAAACATGATTTTTCAACCCTACCTTACGCGTGATTCTCACTTGGAAACCATGAAATAAGCATCAAGAAAAACTAGTACACTAGAACTTCATAACCACAATAATCAATCTTGACCTTACGGTCTTCCTTATCATAACTCATTAGCACGTACTATTTCAACACATCAAGCCCACTAAATTCAAAACATACATCATTAATCTCATGCCACTAATTTAGCACCACATTGTACACTTGAATTCAAGACTATAGTTTAGTTTGAATCATCTACCACCAATGACGAGTGCAACATAATATACTAATCCATCAAATTAGAACATTATATCCAAATACCTCAAAATTTGCTACATACCGTCTCATAAGTAGTACTACTTTACAACTACTACGAAAAAAAGTCAAGGGGTAAGGTCACATAATAGACATGATCAACCTTAATCTGATATTATAACCCCATACGATCTTATCTACCTATGCAGATTTCTCACCTCATACTCACTTACTAAAGCATACATTTAGACTGCCTTCAAATTCCTCAAACAACCATGAGTCTATAATCATATCTTACTCGCTAATATAGCCATTTTTCACATTCAAGCAACCAATAAATCACCCTGACTAACAACTCCTTCTCTACCTTATACTAAACTAACTCACAAGGATGAATCACCTCTTTACCAACTCTATCTCATGCAAACAGATTCATCCATACATATATTAAACCAACAAAAGAACAACAAGTTGGACAACAAGTTGCTAGTAAATTGAAATAGGCCTCACAAGGCTTCACTAGACTTTGGTTTTGTATTTTGAAGAAGAAAATGAGATGGATGAAAAGGCAACTATGCTAGTGAATCGAAAGAGTCCCACACGACTTCACTAGACTTAAATTTTATTTTTTTCAAAAACACCATGATAACAAGATTACATATTACAAGAGATAGGAAATTGACACATAATATTTAATGGTCTAAGAATACACATCTTACTCTGTATAAATAAAAATCTGAGTAAAGTACTTCCCCCATGGACTACCATACCATCCACACGTGCTACTAGCTACCACATTAGTTTATCACTATAAAGGGGTAAATCATACTCAAACATCGGTTATTCAACTGAAATATCCATTTATACCAAAAATTACCTTTACTCTAACTTCTAACTTTGTGACTTCACATTGCTAATTTCTTGGTATAATTTCTTTACCGCTAGGTCATGACAACAACACTTTAACTTATGCTACTATTCAGGTGGAAATGCAGTTCCAACATTCTGCTATACATCATCCGCATTTGTATCAAGATTTTTGGGAGGGACTAGATGCACCTAATACCTTAATCTGGAAAGAATGATTCCATCAGGATCAATGTTTATATCAGAATCAACACATATTGAAGCACCAACAGAATCCTCTCGAGTCTTTGCACAATTTTTTTTAATCTTATATAACACAATCGGAAAAGACTATATCATGTAGATTCTAAACTTTTTGCACTCGAATCACCCCAATAATGAGACATGTCTGAGAACATCAGAGTAAGGAAAGAATTTGGGATGACTTTACCTTCATATGGGAGACACCATAGCACGATTGATAGTATGAAAGAGGAATATTTTGACTCTATTGCACAAAATGGAACATGAAGAAAGAGAGACATTTCTAAATGCCTAGTAGTCTCCTGCTTATAAGTGTGGCGCGCTACACACCCATAAATAAGACTCTACCCGATGCAATTTTGCAGATAACCTGGGACCATGGACCATGCTTTGATACCATGTTTGTCATGACTTGCACTGAGGCCTTGGCCGTGACGAGTATTCCAAACCATGAAGGCTCGAAACACCCCTTTTTGTTTGATAATCATGCACATAACTCAGATGATAAAAGAAATGTAAAAGATAAACAATATTACGAAAACATAGTGAGGAATCATATGAAATCAATAATAGGGAATAATGCCCCACAATCTCAACACAACATCTCTATAACATCTGCGAAATCTCTATTACATGATTGAAACAAATATCTATCTGAAAACTGGGACAAATCCCCCAGTAAACCCAAAACTAATAAATGATAAGTGAAACTACCAGATATCAGGCCTTTCGAAATATAAAAGGCTCACCAAGTGACTCTGCAAATCTCTCTGAGGAATCTACTAATTTTCTGGACCCCTAGACTGTGCCTCCGAACCTGGGAGGGAAGGGGGTCAATACAAAAGTACTGGTACGTAGAGATATAAATTTTTTTTTTTTTACAAAATATAGTTGAGAGCCATTATAAAGTAGTTTCATATCAAATCATTTGACAACACATGGGTATAATGTAATTGTTTTCAACAACAATGTAATCCAGCTGAGCCAGGTAGAATACCCTACATATCACATTTACACCAACTGTCAAACCTCGGTTGCCGCTGAGATTAGAGTATAAGTGAGGGAAAGAGACACAAAATCACACAGCAGGGTGTCTCGACCCAATGATAGTGCATAAGATCACAAAGTTGAGAATGACATAAAGTCAGGTACGCAAGATCACAAAGCAGGGTACTAAATTCCCATGTCAGCAAACACGGTTTCCAGCGATGAGCCCTTACACTCAAATGCCTTCTTTGGGCATCCATCTATCTCATGTAAAATCAATGCATTCAAATTTCGTCGGATTCAATCAAATATCATATTCTGTAGGGTATCGTCATACCCAACTTGCAAGCCATCAATATCACATCATTCATCTCATTCAGCCATTATATTCATCATATTTCAACATAACAACCCTCTCATTGCAAGTCAAAACTATGACCATTTTCAAAATATTTCATGTCACGCTTGTCAAGATGATTTCAAGCATTTCACATCGTATGAGAATTTAAAACAAGATCATATAAAGAGAGGGATTTCATATAATTCATTCTCTCAAGTTAACATCTTTTTGGATTACATGCATATACATATATCATATATCAAACCACTTCGGGAATAGGCCTAAAGACTAAATCAACATCATAAAACATTTAAAATGGGATTATATTCATAATTCAAAACCCTCATTTTTAAAACATGAATTTTTAAGCCCATGAGATTTTTGAGATAACCCCACGTACCTCTGTATGCGAAGATGATAAATGTTTCTTGAAGCCTACGTTCTGTGGATTCCAAATATGCAATTAGTTTCAAAAATCCACGGATGAATCTTGAGTTGCTTGGATTTTTATTTTGAAACCCTAAGGAGAGTTCTTGAGTAATTTTGATGAATGAAGGTGTATTTTGGGGTATTTGGGGACTGAATTTCGTGTTTATGGCTAAATAAGGGTGGGAAAAGGACCATTTTTCCCCCAAAACCGAGTGTTTAAGTCACTTGAGTAGTAATGTATGCGGCGCACACCTTATCGCATAATATAGGTTGTGCGGTGCACTCTTTATCACACACATTAGGCTGTGCGTCGTACACCTTATGGCATAAGTTAGGGTGTGCATCGCACTCCTTATGCTGCACGACGCACTCCACTTTGCAAAGCCATAACTTCTTTCTCGGGTGTTGGATTTTTGCGAAATTGGTATCGTTGGAAATATAATTTGAAGGCCTTTCATTTGATATATAGTAGGCACTCTAATACAATATATACAAAGATTAATGACCGATTGAAGTTGACCCAAGTTTTGACGCTTACTAAAACTCAATCGATGGAAAAGCTTTCAACTCGTCCTTGAGTTAGGGGACCTTTATGATCTCAATTCATGCTCAACTAGATTTATACACCACATAGTTGATTAAAAAACTATATTCACAATGGATTTATGGTTTTTAGAATGTGTACAAGTCGAAATGACAATTTACATTCAAGTCTGAAAGTATGGGGTGTTACAGTTCATTGACTTGTGCACCACAATACTTTTGAGTCAGGTTTACAAGAAAACAAAATATGGGGAAGTGGCAAGGATTCCTGTGAACTTGAAGCATTCTGCGTGGCTCTGCCACTATGGCTGTTACGTGTTAGTCCATCCACACCAGCCACGATATCAACTTGTGTTAACTTGATTTGAAAATTTATTTTCTTCCACTTTTTGTAGGTGATATCACTGACATGGCATGGTCACCTTCTCCGATTCCAATGGGTAAGTCTCTCTCCCATCCCAAATAAAGTTCTGTATTTTGTGTTTCTGTTTTATTTTATTTTCTTGCCTATATTTACATCATAAAGATAATCAGCCTTTTCCCTCTTTTTTTTAGAAGTCCTCCGTCACTAAGTCAAACAATAGTTAGTCTCTTTTGGCTTGTATCTTTCTTTCAATGTCTTTTCCTCTTAGTTTTAATGGCTTTTCTGAAGTCTTACATTGTTTTCCTATATATTTTAGGAAGTATGGAGATGAGTCTCTCTTTGTCTCATTAAAGCTATGATGGAGAAAAGTATGAAAATTTGGAGCGAAAAGGAAAAATTGAATGAATAGTAGGACCAAATCTTCAGAGTTGAGGAGGAACTATCAATTTACACTTCCACCCATAAAAGAAAGTAAGACAAACAAATTGAAATGGAGGGAGTAGTAACTTAATAAGCATCAGGCTTTAAATGTATTTAGCAAGGATTTCCAACGACAGCAAAGAAAATTAATAGTGTTCCTTTTGTGAGAGAGTTCTAATAAATGTTGTTTTCTGGAAATTGTTTAACATTGTTAAGCTGTTTTTTTTTTGTTCTATCAGATGACAAGCGAATTTTGGTGTTGGCCACAGTCAGTGTGGATAAGAAAGTGAAGTTGTGGGCAGCTCCATCCCTGAATGCATCATGAATGAACTAGAGCCTTTCCCATGAATGACAAGCTTTTGTTGTGTCGCGCTATTTTTTAAAGTAATAGACCCTAGGGGAACTTACATCAGAAGCTCAGAATACAGGCGAAGTTAAAGGATTGAATGCTTACATCCTCTGAGGGCTTTATGCAAAGAGAGAGATAACCAGAATGTAGTAAAGCTAGAGGAAAATTTTGATGTTATACACATGGTGGTGGTTTTCATTGTCGAGATTTGAGGAATGATGAGTTTGTTGCTGATCTATTGTAGATCGTAGAGCTGGAAAAGGTACTTTTTGTTCTATTCAATTTAAAAGAAGAATACATAATCTGAAGTTTCATTCTCTTGCAGAAGAGGGTAGACAGTGATCTGCTTGTTCACTTTTGTTGGAAACTTAATAGAAAAGAGTTCTCTTTACCGTTTACTCAAAGGTAACTAATCCAATAAATAAATAGGGAGTTCTATTTTACTTGCTGTAAAAAGTAATAACTGATCCATTTGTTCATGTTAATCCCTCAAATTTGCTAGATTACTGCTTCCCGTCCACATCAACAAAAAGAACAAACAAAAAATATGGAAGTTTGCTTTTGCTTGCGGTAGAAGGTACACACTATTATTCTAATCAACTTTGTCATCAACTTATATAGTGATCTTTTTTAAACAAGAAAATGGTAAGGACATTAGAAGGTAGGAAATAAAATTCTCACCCATAAGAGAGAGTTCAGGTAACCAACCAGCGGAGCTTTTATATTAGAACATTTGAAATGTCGAGAAGGGAAAAGAGACTGTAGGGTAGAGCAGTGATCTTGAAGAGGACAGGTATTAAATAATATTCCCTCCGTCTTAAGTTGTGTGGCCGTGTGTGACATTGTGAATGAACACAACTAAGAAACCTATAATCTAAAAAATATTTTCAAAAATCTCATCGAGTGCGTGTCGGATCCTTCAAAAGTAGTGCATTTTTGGAGGATTCGACATGGGTGCGGCAATATTTTTTAAGAGTCTGAGCCACTTAGGACTGATTTCTTAGATTAATACTCTCTTTTTGTTTCTTATGAGAGGATATAAAAGTACATAGTTTCTGAAGGAGCGGTTAATTAAAAATGTGACGAGTTAAGTAGTTGGGAGGATGTACTTTTTTTGTTATTTTAAATTTCTATTTTTAGATATTTTGATTTGATCATACTCACCGTTTGGTCAATTTTGATCTGCAGTGGGAGGATCGTAAGCTGAAAGGCCTCTTTTGCTATGATGTCACCGCTTGCAAAACCAAGGTTGATTTTCCATACACTTTTGTTTTTTTGGTTATTGATACAAGTGAAATGGCCGCCTTAGCTTTCGATGACATCATTCAAAGTCACTACGTGAGCAATCAAGCTTTGGTCCCATGGAGGGCACGGGATCATACTTGTAGGGGTTATTTTGAGCATGCCATCAAACAAACCCGTGTGTCGAAAATTGCTTGGAGCCTTTAAGACTAGAGGACTCACGGGTTTGGACCACATTTATGGTTCACGGTTTTGGCCCCTTTTATTAAGGTCATTTTGGTCACTTAGCCTCAAGGTCATTTTAATCTTTTAGCCTTGTCTAAATGACACTCCATTTCAACCCACCTCATTAAGGGCATTGGAGTTATTTTATCTTTTTTTTTTTTTCATAATATACTATATATAGTCTATTTTAGATCATTTTTCTTTAGTTGATGAATGAAGAAATATTCAAAGACTTATTCTCTCTCTCTGAGATTGTTCCACCTTAGTGTAGTTCTTAGTTAGGGCTTGGAAAAGCCATCCTTAGTATAGGACTTGAAAAATCCAATATTGTTCTTTGCTTGGAAACGGTGTATCTTGAGGTGATTTGATTCCCTTAGCGGTCACCATAAGAGTGTGGTGTTGTTGTTACATTAATTAGGGGTTTAGTGTTTGAATAACACTCCGTTTCTAAGTCTTGTAACAAATCTATATCTCACTATCTATCCTTTATTCTTGTAATCTTATCATTGTTTGTGTTCTTATTGTTGCAAGTCATTATTTGTTGTTGTTGTTGTCATCTTGTAAACCTCTTGTAATCTCGTGTGGTGGTTGATTTGGTGTGCAAAACACCTTGTTCATCTCGTTATTGTGTTGTATTTTTTAATCGAGAGGGGTCACCAAAAGAGGTTCACGGCTTCTTGCTCTAGTGGACTATTTTTGTCATGACCCGAGCCGAGGCCCTGACCACGATGGGCATCTCGAACCACAAAGGTCCGAGAGACCCCTGTCTCTACCCAACCCACTAGTGATATTATCTTCTTTGGAACCAGGATCGTACGGCTTTAAAATGCACTACTAGGGACAAAGGTTTTCTTACTTATATACCCAGCATCCCTCCTGTGTTTGGCCGATGTGGGACTCCTTCCTATGTTGGGGTGTTACATACACCCCCTTATGGACTCAGCGTCCTCACTGAGGTTTTCCCCATCGAATGAGATTTTTCTAGACTCAGGACTGAGGTTTGCCCCTCCTTATCGGGATTTGCCTACACTCAGTTTGAACTCTGGCCCATATTGACAGAGCTGACAAAGGAGTAGCTCTGATACCATTCTGTCATGACCTGAGCTGAGGCCCTGGCCACGATGGGCATCCCGAACCACGAAGATCCGAGAGACCCCTATCTCTGCCCAACCCACTAGTGATATTGCTCGCTTTGGGCCCAGACCTGCACGGCTTTAAAACACGTAACTAGGGAGAAAGAATTTCTTACTTATATACCCAGCATCCCTCCTATGTTTTGCCGATGTGGGACTCCTTCCTAAGTTGGGATGTTACAGTTTTTGGTGTGTGTTTTGTGTTTTCGTTATATTTCTTGTATCATTTGGTTACAAAGCTTGTGGTTGATTTTGTTCCAACAAAATCAATCTTGGGTTTGGTAGTTGAAAAATATCAAAAAAAAAAAAAATTGAAAACTGAAATTTCCAGAAAATAGCAATCTGTCCACTTTGTGTTCTTGGCCAAAAATTGTGTTTTTATTGGGTCTAGGTCGAGATTTTTACTTGTCTTAAGTGTTTCTAGTGTTAGTATTGTTCTTCACTAACACTTTGAGTCTATATCTTGATTTGAGCCTTTGTTGTTGATGTTGTTATTGTGAACTTGGACTTGGCCAATTGTTGGTTTGGATTCAAGATTTGAACGTGTGATGTGTGTTGGTTCAAGTTTGAACGTTTATTTTGGGGATTGTGTTGTGGATTTTAAGGTTAAAAAGTTGTTGTGTTGTTTGGGAGGTCCAACTTGAACCATAAAAATTCAAGGCTCAAAGTTTGTATTCTTGGTGTTCTTAGTGTTCTTCACCATCTCTATATTTTGTTGAAGAAAAAGTGGATGTTGATCCAATAAGTTGAAGAAAGAGAGTGTGAATTGATGTTAGTCCTGCAAGACATAAATCCACGATTTAAGGTGTAAGACTTGTGGCTCAAATACTTTTCCTTCACACTCAAAGCCTTACAACCACTTCCAACAACCTTCCATCTTTTGAGGATCTTGTTTTAAGGAAAGTTTACAAGAAAGTCAAGTCTTCTCTTTTTGGAATTAAAAAGGGATTACAAGACTTATATTTCTCTCCTAAAATCAAATCTACCAGTCTTAACTTACAAATTGATCAAGAATTCCAATTTCGGAAAATAAATTTGTTAAGACCGCAACCAATACGTGGCTGCCACATCATGTTTTACTGTTCACACGCAAATTTTGGCTCAAATTTTAGATTCTTAGTTTCATTTTATTGTTTCCTAGTTTCATGTCTTGATTCTAGAATTAATTAACAACTAGTAATCACCTACTTAGTTGTAGATTAATTGTTGAATCCATTTCTTTCGTGTCTTCGTTGTTTGTGTACTTCTCTTATTTCTAACTCGTAGTAAGTTCTTTGTTTTAAGTTCGTAAGTAAATTTTATTTTGTGTCTTGAGTCGACCAAACAAGAATCTATTCCGATTGCCAAGTAGAATTGACATCTTATTGACTACCGGAGTAGAAGCAACTTTCAATATTCACCGCTTCTATTGTGAGAATCACAAAGGTTAGTATATGCGAGTGTTGGTAAGGAAGCTTTACTAATAATATTGTTTGTTCATTGTGTAGGTACAAAGGTGATATTAGGAGAACATGTCTTCGATAACCGGGGATTATTATGACTACGACATGGGAGACTATGATTGTAGTGAAGGGGTTTATGGTTACGAAGTTGAGGGAGATTGTGGGGGCTATGAAAATATCCATGATCAAAACTTGGGCAGATTTGAGGGTCTCGAGTTTAGGGGAGAAAACGAGGGGAACGATGTGCCTAGCGCTTATGGTGAATTTGGAGATGATGTTGGACCTCGTGATGGTTCTTATGATCAAGTTGGGGCATGTGAGCAGTCTTATACTTCCCACTCTGAACCTATATTTGGTGTTAGGCATAACCATTTCATTCGCAAAGCTTATGAGGGCTATGATGAGAGTACGCGTGTGGAGTGTGAAAGATCATATTCTTCACCTTGTAGTACTTCTTATCAAGGTTGACATAGTGTGATTGGTTATACTAGCTATAGTAGAGGTTGTCCCGTGAGAAAAAGAGGGCAAGCATCTCCAAAACCAACGGGTACTCGTGCGCCTTACAATGTTGATCCAAGGAGGAGTGTACACTCCGAAAAGGTGACTATTTATGGGATACCGGGCTTCCTTATGGTGTTGAATGATAGGTACTATGGAAACCACATTCTTCCGTCCATGGTTGACTACTTGGGATTATTTTGAGAGCCTTTACTTGTTCCATACTACTTGGCGAGTTCAAGGTTACCGAGAGGGAAAAAGTTGTCTTTTCCGAATTTGATTACCATGAGGAGGTGTGATACAATGTTTTTTCCTTAACCTACGGTCATATGAGCTTGGGTGCCGATTGGTTTGCACGACATCAAGTTCCTAACGTGCAAAATTAGACTAATGTTGTAAGAGACCAATGGAAAAATTGCCTCATAACGTACTTTCTACCCGAACCGCAAAGAGAAATGCTTACCTACTCCAATCTGATTTATGATGAGAGACAAACGATTGAGAAGAGTAAGGGATTGCAAGGTGGTAATCTAAGACTGGAAAAAGGAGAGTGTATGTGGAGAGAAGTGAGAGGATTTTCACCAAACCGTGCTAACATTGGTTGTCCTTCCATTTCTAAGGACATTTGTGCAGGTACCAACATGACAAGCGAAGGTGAACAATGCCAAAAGGAAGTTGCTGCCCAAGCTTGTGGAGGACCTTCACCTCATGGCAAGGAAGAGTCTACTCAAGATCTTCAAGGTAAAATAGCTAACTCTTACACTTTAGTGCATGTGAATGACAATTGTGTGGCTAGTAAGTCATTGAGTGTGAGTAGTAGCTTACTTATTTATGAGTCTAATAATTCCTTGCCTCTTGTTGATGATGTACATATTGTGAGTTTGGATGCACTAGTTGATCCTATTAATGACGAAATTGACTCTTCTGGTAAGATCAATTTATGTCCACCTAGTGTTGAAGCCTATATGTTGAACGAAAGAACATCGTCTTGTGTAATTGATGTTGATCAAATTTTTTGTGAAAATTGTCCCCCAATTGAGTATGTGTGTGATGTGCTTAATAGAACTCAAGTGAGTGAAGTATTTGAAAATTTTGGTCAACAAAGTGGGAGTAAACCCGAGATCTCTTCTTGGGGTAATCTTGTGTTTGGAACATCCTTGAAACTTGATATTGATCATTTAGAGTGTGAGTAACTAGCTTGTTCCAAATCTGTCCGTGAGGTAGATCACACTCTCTTTAGGTGTAATGTCTTGTTTGAAGATGATTTGAACACTTTTAATAAAGCTAGTGGTGAAAATAATGGTATAGCTTGCCTTGGAAGCTATAGCCTATATGCTATCCCACTTTGGTGTGACAACATTCCTCCTAAAGATGGAAATCTCTTCTTGGAATATGAGAGTACTCTTAGGGGTAAGGAATGTGTAATTGCGGAAGCTACTTCTTCTTTTACTTTGTGTGACTTTATTTTTGAGAGTACTCATGGTTATTATTGGGAAACTAGTACGGAGTACACACATGAGGACACCTTGGTAGAAGTCGATTTGAGTGATACCTTTCTCTACTCTATATTTTCTTTGGATGATAGGTATGCTATTATAGAGAGTATGTCATTTAGTTTGGGTGTAGACCACGGAAAACGGGGGTTTTGTCTAGACCCGTGTCTATGGCCATTTTTTCCATTTGATCCCGGTGCCAAATGTAGAAATGGTGATGTTGGTGCACCCAACTTGTTGCTTGGTCTACATGACAAGCAAAGTATCACTCTTGGTGTATCCCATAACCAAATCCTTTGTACATCTTTCATTGAGTTTTTAATACTTACTTCAAAGGATTCTTGGTTATACTTCAATTATGTACCCCCTTGGCATCATGATGTTTATTATTGTGCTAACCCTAACCCTCATGCCATGAGGATGTTGTGCTTGTTTTTATTTCTCTTGTTTTGCAAGGTACGGATTTGAGGTCGAATCTTTTTCAAGAAGGGGAGGATGATACAAGTGAAATGGCCGCCTTAGTTTTCGATGGCATAATTCAAAGTCACTACGTGAAGAATCAAGCTTTGGTTCCATGGAGGGAACGGGATCATATTTGTAGGGGTTATTTTGAGTATGCGATCAAACAAACGCGTGTGTGGAAGATTTCTTGGAGCCTTGAAGACTAGAGGACTCACGGGTTTGGACCACATTTGATGGTTCACGGTTTTGGCCCCTTTTATTAAGGTCATTTTGGTCACTTAGCCTCAAGGTCAATTTGGTCTTTTAGCCTTGTCTAAATGACACTCCATTGCCACCCACCTCATTAAGGGCATTGGAGTCATTTTATCCTTCTTTTGTAATATACTATATAGAGTCTATTTTAGATCATTTCTCTATGAGATATTGAAAGACTTATTCTCTCTCTGTGAGTGTTCCACCTTACTATAGTTCTTAGTTAGGGCTTGACAAAGTCATCCTTAGTATAGGGCTTGGAAAAGCCAATATTGTTCTTTGCTTGGAAACGGTGTATCTTGAGGTGAGTTGATTCCCTTGGCGGTCACCGTAAGAGTGTGTTGTTGTTGTTATATAAATTAGGGGTTTAGTGTTTGAATCACACTTTGTTCCTATGACTTGTAACAAATCTATATCTCACTACCTATCCTTTATTCATGTAATCTTGTAATTGTTTGTGTTCTTGTTGTTGCAAGTCATGATTTGTTGTTATTGTTTTCATCTTGTAAACATCTTTTAATCTTGTGTGGTGGCTAATTTGGTGTGCTAAACACCTTGTTCATCTCGTTATTGTGTTGTATTGTTGAATTCGAGAGGGGTCACCAAAAGAGGTTCACGGCTTCTTGCTCTAGTGGACTGTTTTTGGTGTGTGTTTTGTGTTTCCGTTGTATTTCTCATATCAGTTATTGTAATTGATAAGTTTTTTTTTCCAGTTTTAGTTGTTGCGTACACGTTCTGCTTTAGTTATTGCCAGTTAGATAGACTTGGTTTTAGAAAAGATGGCATGACAAAATCTATCTAGGGGACTATTCAATGTATTACTACTAATTGTTCAGAAGATAATACTTCTTCCTTCCATGTTTACTTGTTCATATTTCACTTGACACACCCTTACGAAGAAATAAATACAGTGGTATGGGAAATAAATAGTACATAATTGTAAGGAGAAAATAGGTATATTATCTCTTGGTTTTTCAAACTAGACAAGCGAAAGCAAAAGTATATTTTTAGTATAGTGACAAGTAAACATGGATGGAGGGAGTACTAACTACTATGATAACAGGAAATGAGTAGGGTAATATTGAAATGATGGAAGATCATGTAATTCTGGTAATTTGGATCACGTCTTTGAGGTTTAACATGGTTATTGATCACAAACTTCAAATGATACACAAAGGGTTGAATCAATTATCAGGTTTATAAACCAAGGTTAAGGAATATGTAGTCATTTATGTCAATATTATAACATAGTGAGTGGTTAATATGAAGTGTTGAAAATTGGTCTAGCTTTTGTTGTCGGTGTGTGGAAGTGTGTGTTGTGATATTTCTCAGGACTTGCTTTTCAAGTTGTTGCTTCGGAGTCTTGCTGATTCTTACTGGGAAGAAAGGATGCTTCATTTGAGAATCGACAATTTAATTAATTTGAAAATAAATGGTTGTAGGTGATTCCTGGAGAATATGGTTTCGTTGCTCAACTGAATGAGGGAAGGCACCTCAAGAAGAGGCCAACTGAGTTTCTTAGCTTGTTTTGCACATATTCTGGAACTATTTTAGTAGAAACTGGTTAATGAGTATATTGGTTATTAATGCAAAAGGTCAGTCCCATCGAGTATGGACACGTGCTTTTGATCGGGCTTCTGGTAACGCATTGCGAGTATGATTTCCAAGTCTTGTTTGGTTTTTACTCTTCAATTTGCCACCATTAATAGCAAAGTACTATTGCAGTGCCTTCTCCTTTTTTTTTATTAAAAAAAAAAAAAAAGAAAATAGGCGCATTCTTCATTTGTGTGTCATATATTCTTCAACAGAAATCGTGTCGATCTTCTCTACATCGTTCTAATTTTATTGGATGTCCTCGAAAGGACACCTTTTACTGTGTGAAATGTAGGAATGGTTTGAACGTTGAATAAGTTCTTGACAATTGGTGCAAGGTTAATACACTTGCTTTGATAGCTCATTCTTAATTACAATATGGTGCATGTCGAAGATCATTATAGAATAGAACTAGCCATTAAACTACAAGTGTTACAGTTTTAGATTACATTAAGAGAAAAAACACAAACTATACAAGCACTCCATTATATATAGTGCTTGATAGAGCAAGAGCACATACATTCACCACTTTATCCAACATTTTACTAAATCAACTTGTCTCATAACACAAACAGAACTGGATTACATATTTTATATAACAACAAGAAGAAGGGATTTCAGGAAAAAAAAATTTATTGCATTTATTCAGATTTGAAGATCCATCAACTGTGTCTTCCATTCTCAATTTCTACCTTCTCTGTCATCATTCACAAAACAAGACACAAGTTATATAATTCAACAGGCTGTCTATTTTTAGATAGACCACTCTATAATATTCGAAAAAAATTTCATGTTCTGTTATATTATATATTCTCTGTGATAACATTTTGTTATAGCAATCAACCAATTACAAAGTATTTGAACAAACGACGTTTGTATAAAGAGATTTTATTGTATTTCTTTCTACCTTAGGAAAAAGAAAACAGAATCCTTCTATATTGATTCTTTGTTTGATTTAAAGGATTACTCAGGCACAAGCCAATTAATGTGACGTTTCTTTGACCTTAAGTTCATCAATTTGTATTTTTCCCAGAAATCAAGATGTTATGAAGATGTTTTCGGACAAAGGCATTCTCACAGAAGACTCCTTTAAAAGTTGCAGAGACAAGTGATGTGGTTATTACAATGTTACCATCATGAAACCATGTGAGATTTGCATACCATTTTTATTGCTCTTATTATATCACACACTTTCATATTTCTAAGGCTGATTAATTATCCTGAATCCTTCATCGTTGATGTCAATGTATCCCTGACATTGTTATAGTTGTTGTTGGTGATGATGGGTTAGATATGTTGGAATATTTGTCTGATGAATCAATATATCTTTAATCATACAAGTTTGGATGTCTATATCGGACAAAATGAATTCATTAGTGGTGTCAATCCACTTACACCATGGCTATTTATTTATTCTTCTACAATTGATGCTCAGACGTCAAGAAAGGTTTCTGCAGCTGTGTCTAATTGTTTGTATTTAGTCAACAAAAGCTTCCGGCTTGAAAACAGTTGTTATGGCCTTGTTAGACCAAAAGCTGAGAAAATCACTTTGTTCCAAATTATAACTACATTGTCTTTTCTTTTCTTCAGAAAGTTTAGCATTCTTTGTCCATGTGACCACCACACCACAGAGGGGTCATTTTGTCAACTTCCTAAAGACTCGAACTCACTATTGAATTAAGTCAACAATACATACAAACATATTCTATAGAACATAGGTCAGGCCACTTCAAAGTGCAGAAATAGTTGACTGGTTGATCCCTTAATTCTCTTGCAATAAGTCAGGCCACTTCAAAGTGCAGAAATAGTTGACTGGTTGATCCCTTAATTCTCTTGCAATAAATAAGATACATTGACCAACTAAAAGCCTCTTCAAATGGGTTTGAATTAATTTGAATTGGCTTTTGCGGTTGGGTTAAAGAAAAGTCATTCCAAAACAACCTCTCTACCTCCTATATCAAAACCCATTTGTGGAATTATGCTGATTATATTATTGTTGATTTGTTATTACAATTTATTACAATACCGTTAAGTCATATTATTAGAATATTAACATTTGATCAATAAACCTAATTTAAAATAGGTATTTGATCGTGACTGCTCAGGAGATTGATCACAGCATGAAAAATGCATCTATTATTGTAGAATTTACAAATAGTATATGTAACAATGTAAATAGGCAATAATTATGATATGTGAATGTCATGTGAGCATCCAGTAGTATGATATTCATTATATTAGGATCATAGCAAAATTACACGATGGGCCTATGCAAAGCACGGGTATACCTATCTAGTATTAAATAAATTAATGAGACATGTTAAGTCTCACATCACAAAAGGAATGGTAATTGATGTAGACGTCTATACTCTTTTTGTTAGTAATTTCAGAGCACAAATAATAAATTATGTACCTTAGAATTTGCAGCGGATCTTGATTTTGATTCCGAAAAGGATCTGCCCCAAGTTTCTTTGAATCTCTTGGGATCAAAGTGTGATTTCACAAATTAAATGCCTTTATACTCTTAGATGTTATGTTAATGTCAAGAAAATGGTCACAAAACTTTTCTTATTTTTGTGTTCTGATTTTCGTCACTCTATTCTGTCTTGAAGAAGAAGTAGATCTTGGAACATATAAAGGGGTGTTGACAGTTTCTATTTGTAACTGTTCCCCCCAAAAATTCAAAAATTAATCTCATCTATTTACTTCAGATAAAAAGAAAGGTTTTCGGGTCGAGTTGGGTCAGTCCACATGGGTGACCCATGGCTCGTAATCCAACATCTCCCACTTCGTACAAAGTGGACAAAACCCGAGCCAGTACAGCATCAACAAATCACCTATTCATACGACAAATAGTTCGTGCGACCTGTGAGCATCGCGAGCTTTACCTATAAGGTTTTACAAGCTATACTTAGGAATCCAATCACATGTGGAAAGAATTCTCTATTAATTGTGAAGATACTAATACTCAAAACACCCCAGACATCATTCACTACTTTAGTGATTACTTATCCAATCTCTCATCCTCTTAAAGAGGTGAACTCGATTTCATGTTTAATTTTATAAACACAACTACACTTGACTCTTATATGGTTAGTGTAATAGCCGGCTTGTGTAAACAAGCTAAAATATCTATTTTAACCGTCTTTCCATTCTACTCGAATCTATCTATTACAATCAACTGACTTCTTAGACATGCACTTCATTGCCGAATCTCTCATGTCTATCAGTAACATTATAAAGTAGCAACATTGATCAAAACTTCAAGAAACAGTCAAAGGTATAAGGGTATTTCAATGAAAGATTAAAATAACCTTGAGGGTCTCACACAATGAAGAAGCAGGGATTCATTCTTCCATTAACCCATTGGTCGCTAAGCACACGTGGTTTAAAAACATGTGCTACGATGTTCTCACCTTATATTGGTGTATCGTCTTATTTTTTCAGTCATTCAACATCATATAGATCTAGGTCTAGACACCTCTAAATGTCTAACCTGAATTTCTTTCTTTAATAATCGTCAAATCTATATTCTTAAAGAAACTCACGTCTTTCTTAAAATAAGTCATTATCTTATGGTGGAACTTTTCTCTTCACGTTCCTTGATGTAAGAGGCGATTGCTCGTGTGAGAGAGTCAAACTCGTGACTTGTTCAACACACTTTATTAATAAACATATTTTCACATGCATATGAGATTGAACATAAATTCAAGATTCTTATATTGATAATAATTATAATCAAGTCATCTACAATACATAAACATAATCATATCTTACGTAATCCTAGAGCCATAACATATTTCTCGAAAAGGTCTCTTGATATCGCCTTAGTAAAGGGATCGGCTATCATTTCTCGTGTAGGAATGTACTGTAAATTTATTTCTCCACTTGCTACTATGTCTCTTATAACGTTATACTTAATATCAATGTGTTTGGTCTTGCTATGATATTTAGGATCTTCTTATATGTGATAGTCGCTTGACTGTCACAACATAAAATTATGGGACCCTTAGATTTCTTTGCGATGTTCAAATGCTCATAGAATCTCTTCAACCAAATAGCTTCTTGTACTGTAGATGCACAAGACACAAATTCTGATTCCATAGTTAATAGGATTTTGCAAGTTTGTTTCTTACTTTTCTATGAAATTGCACCACTATTTAGCAAGAAGGCATAACCAAAAGTTGATTTTCTATTTACTGGTCGCCAGCCTAATCAACATTTGTATAACCTCTTATGGATAAATCGGATCCACTACAACATAGTGAATAATCCATAGTTCCTTTCAGTTATCGAAAAATTCTCTTTACTTCTTTCCAATGATTTCTTCTAGGGTTAGGTTGATACCTGCTAACCAGACCTACCGCATAATAAATGTCTGGATGAGTACACATCATAGAGTACATCAAACTCCTAACTGTACTGAAATATGGTACTCGAGACATGTCTTCTTTTTCTTTTTCAATCTTTAGACGCGTTTCAAGGATTAAAGTTTCACCTCTTGCTATAGGAGTATCCATGGATTTGCAACTATTCATTCAAAAATGTTCCAAAATTTTCATTATGTATGTTTCTTGAGATAGATTCAAAATTTTCTTGGAACGGTCTCTTTGAATTTGAACACCCAATATATAGTCTGCTTCACTCATATCTTTCATGTCAAATGACTTTAAAAGACATGACTTATCAGTTTTTACATACTTCAAGTTATTTCCAGCTAATAAAATATCATCCATGTAAAGTGAAAGAATCACAAATATTTTATTAGACTTTTGACATAGATGCAATGATCTTCATTGATCATGGTGAAATTAAATGAAATCACTTCCTTCTGAAATCTCAGGTACCACTGCCTTGAAGACTGCTTAAGGCCATATATTGATATGTTTAATTTACAAACCTTCTTTTCTTGGCCTTTAACAACAAAACCTACAGGTTGTTCTATATAGATTTTCTCTTTTAGTTCTCAATTGAGAAAAGTGGTCTTCACGTTCATTTGGTGTAATTATAAATCTAAACATGTAACTATAGCAAAAAATAATTGAATTGAGATAAATTTTAGAACTGGTGAAAAAGATTCCTCATAATCTATTCCAGCTTCTTGAGTAAATCCTTTTGCCACCAAACGTGCTTTGTGTCTTTCTATTTTCATTTAAATTTGAGAATCCACTTGTTTCCAATAGCTTTATGCCCAGAAGGAAGGTCAACTAGATCCCAGACTTTAATGGTTTTCATGGACTCTAATTCTTCTTTCATCGTTTTTATCCATTTATCTTTTTCAGAACTTGATAAAGCCTCAGTCACAGAATTAGGTTCATCCAATTCTGTGGGAGATATCAGAAAGAAACAATCCTCAATCTCATAAGATCGTTTAGGCACACCTTTTTTGGTACTCTTACGTAATTAAAGTTCAGAATCCTTAATAGGATTTTGGAATTCACAACTCCCACTTGGACCAATAATTATTTCTTCTATTGAATTATCAAGCATATCCGATGACATTGTTTGATCATCTGAATTCAACATTTCGTAAAGAGGCTCATTTTTCTTTATTTCACCCTTTCTTGAAAAATTATTTTCTAAGAATGTGACATCTCATTATTCATGTTTGATATATCAAGACTACTACATAGAGATTGAATCAAGGTTTAGCATTTAAAAATAATCACAACCTCATATGTTGGTAGTCAACCATAATTCTCATCTTGATGAACAAGTCATTCCAATATGTAAGATTTCTATTGACAAGATTATGCCATTTTCTTGACCATGTCAATTCCGCAAAAGTATGACAGTGCATCAAAATCAAATTCAAGTTGGAAACATGTTAAGATCATTCTTACGTATTCTTTCACTCACTTAGTTGTATCACAAAACATCAACCACTTTCAAATCACCAATACTACTTCAAGATTTAGCGATTCATAATATGCGTAGTAGTGTAGTACTTACGGAATATAAATGAAGAACAAAGAAGTACTTACTTGATTGATGGCTTTGGATGATGTTCTTGCAAAGTAAAAGAGAAAAAAGGAAAACTTTTGAGAGGATTTGGAGAGGTAGGCGACACTTATGTTAGGTTTACAATGTGTTTTTGGTCTAAGACTAAGTTTCTTATATATAGGGCAAGCTTGGGTCGGGTTTTGTCTCATTTAAAATCGGATTTGGAGACCAAAAGTGACCATAGGCGGCGCCTAATGCTTTGCCTATGCTTGGTATAGGCGGCGCCTTTTGCAAAGCCTAGTTGAGCATAGGCGGCGCCTATGCCATGGCATTGTTAGGCATAGGCAGCGCCTATGCCATGGCATATGAGATTCAGAGACAAAAGGCATTGGCATAGGCGGCGCCTAAGCTATGTCATTCTTCGGCATAGGCGGCGCCTATGCTATGGCACACTAGATTCCGAGAGCTTAGGCCATAGTATAGGCCTTGCCTTGTTCGTGACCTAGATTTACATTGGCCTTGCCTTGTTCTTTGCCTATATTTTTCATAAGCAATGCCCAATCCATAGCCTTTTGCTTCTTCATTCCTAACTTACCACCTTCAACATGCAATACTTCCAAATCAAAATTTGAAACCAATCTCCTCTCTGACACCTCTTGTACCTACACTTGCTCAAAGACAACAAAAATGATTAGAACGATGGGTTGCCTCCCATCAAGCGCCTTAGTTTTGGTCGTGGCACGACTCTTCTTTTTGGATTTTTATTTATCAAAAGCAAACACTTAGTAGAACAAAAGAAAAAAAAATAAAAAATGATGGGTTGCCTCCCATCTAGCGCTTGATTTATTGTCGCGGCACGACATAGTTATCTCGAGTACTTAGACTTCGTTGAGATAAGTGATGGCCATGCATTTTATCGAGTCAAGAGGACCAATATAAGGTTTTACTCGTTGGCCATTCACCTTGAAGGAAACACCATTATTGTCTTCCAACTCAACTATTCTAGACGAGTAGACTTGGTTAACTTTGTACGGACCAGACCACTTGGATTTTAACTTACCTGGGAATAGCTTCAGTCTGAAATTGAAAAGAAGTACCATATCATCTTTTTGAAAGTTTCATTGAACAATCCACTGATCATGATACCTTTTCATCCGCTCCCTGTATAGGTCTGATCTTTCATAAGCATGTAGATGGAACTCATCCATCTCGTTCAATTGCTCCAATCTCAGATTCATGGCATCATCCTAATTCAAATTCAGTCACTTCAATGCCCACAATGCTTTATGCTCGAGCTCAATAGGTAAGTGACAGGCTTTCCTATAAACTAGTTGGTACGGGGACATGCCAATTGGCATTTTGAATGCAGTCCTATAGGCCCATAGTGTATCATCCAGCTTTCGAGACCAATCTTTCCTATTAGTATTTACTGTCTTAGCAAGGATTTGTTTGATCTCTCTGTTGGAAACTTCTACCTGTCCACTAGTTTATAGGTGATAAGGCATGTCTACCTTATGTTGCTTGACACCATATTTGGCCAACACGGATTTGAATAGCTTGTTGCAAAAGTGAGATCCTCCATCGCTTATGATAGTACGTAGTGCTACAACACGCTTTCCCTCATTGTCGTCCAATGCTACATTTTGAAACATAGTCTACAGCAACTAGGATGTATTTCATTCCAAACGAATTTACGAATGGTCCCATGAAATCAGTACCCCATACGTCAAAGAGCTCCACTTCATGGTGTTTCAAAATTGCACCTTGTCGCTCACATTGGTCGCATCTTCTCACAAAGTCATAGGTATCTCTAAATATCGAAGGCCAATAATATCCACTTTGCAATACCTTCCTTGCTGTCCGATTACCTGCGTGATGTTCTCCAACTTGGGAAGTGTGACATGCTTCCAATATATTAGGAACTTCTACATGGGATATGCATCGCCTGATAACACCATCAGAGCATCGTCGAAACAAATATGGTTCATCCCAAAAGTAGGGTTTTACATCATGCATGAACTACCTCTTTTGATGAAAAGATAAATTTGCAGGTATCACATTACTCACCACAAAGTTCGCAAAGTCCGCATACCATGGTAACTCTTCCATTATCGTGGCTAAGATCTCCTCATCAGGGAATGCATCATCAATCTCGATTTCAGGCTGTGCTATATGCTCATTCTCGAGTCTAGATAGATGATCAGCCACTTGGTTCTCGCAACCTCTTCTATCTTTAACCTTGAAATCAAATTCTTGCAGCAGAAATACCCATCAAATTAGCCTTGGTTTTGCATCCTTCTTTGTCATTAAATATCTTAGAGCTTTATGGTCTATATGATCTATTACTTTGGTTCCCAACAAATAAGCATGGAACTTATCAAAAGCATACACAACCTCTAGGAGCTCTTGTTCTGTGACAGTAGAGTTCTTTTGGGCTTCGTTCAGGACCTTGCTAGCATAGTAGATAGGCTGGAATAACTTCTCCCTTCTCTGGCCAAGTACAGTGCCCAAAGCTACCCCGCTAGCATCACACATGACTTCAAATGGTATAGACCAATCTGGTGCTACCATGATAGGAGCTTCAATTAGCTTCCCCTTTAGGCATTCGAATGCCTTCAAACAATCTTCATTGAAGTCAAACTTTGCATCTTTCTCCAAGAGTTTGCATAATGGACTAGCAATTTTGGAGAAGTCTTTGATAAACTGCCGATAGAAACCTGCATGACCGAGGAAACTACGGACTCCCTTCATGAAAATTGGAGGTGGTAGCTTCTCGATGACTTCGATTTTAGCTCGATCAACCTTAATTCCTCTTTCAGAGATTTTATGCCCAAGAATAATACCTTCTTTAACTATAAAGTGGAACTTATCCCAATTCAGCACTAGGTTGAATTCTACACATCTTTGCAATGCCATACTTAGGTTTGCCAAACACGATTCAAACGACTCTCCAACCACTGAAAAATTATCCATGAATACCTCCAGAGTATCTTCAACCATATCAGAAAAAATGGACATCATACAATGCTGAAACGTAGCTGGTGCGTTACATAGCCCGAATGGCATCCGTTTGAAGGCAAACGTACCATATGGGCATGTAAACGTTGTCTTCTCTTGATCCTCAGGAGCAATACAAATCTGATTATAGCTGGAATAACCATCTAAGAAACAAAACCATCCTTTCTCCGCTAATCGATCAAGCATTTGGTCTATAAATGGCATTGGAAAGTGATCTTTAACTGTCCATGAATTCAGCTTTCGGTAGTTCATGCATAATTTCCATCCTGTGATGGGTCTGAGTGGAATTAACTTATTCTTTTCATTTGCAACTACCGTCATGCCACCTTTCTTGGGTACACATTGAACCGGGCTTACCCATTTACTGTCAGAGATGGGGTACACAACCCCTGCATCTAACCACTTAATAATTTCTTTTTTTTACTACTTCTTGCATAGGTGGACTGAGACGCCTTTGATGCTCATTAGTGGGTGTGCAATTTTCTTCAAGCTGAATCTTGTGTGTACAAATCCCAGGTGGAATACCAATAATGTCAGCGATGGTCCAACCAATGGCTCTTATATACTTCCGTAGAATAGAAATGAGAGCTGCAACTTGTTGCTCACCCAAATCTACTGCCACAATGACTTGGAATGTGTTTTCTCCTCCTAAGAATGTATACTTTAAATGACTAGGCAGCTCCTTCAATTCTAACGTGGGTGGATCTTCAACAGATGGTTTAGCTGGTGGTATAGGTCGGTTTTTGTGATCAAGGTCCAGCTTCTTGGGAGCATGAAGATACGACCCTAATCCTATTAGAGCATCAATAGTTTATTCATAATTTTTAGCATCCTTATGCTCAACATTCATAAGCACGACCGCCAATGGGTCATCAATAAGCTGCTCCTCTTCAAGTAATTATTTCTCATCACCAAAGTAAACATCAGCTACCGAGAATACGTTCAGATCTTTGGGTTGATTCATTGATTTGCAAACATCAAAGCGAACTTCTTCATCATTTATCCAGAATAAAAGCTCATTAGCTCTTAAATCAATAAGCACACTTCCTATTGCAAGGAAAGGGCGCCCCAAGATTATGGGAACTTCTGAGTCTGCCTCATAATCCAAACTAACGAAGTCTGCCAGAAAGATGAATGAAGAAACCTTCACCAATACATCACATAAAATACCAACAGGTCGTTTTACCGACCTATCCGCCATTACTAGCCTCATATTGGTTGGAGTAGGATCACCCAACCACAACTTCTTGTAAATAGATAATGGCATCAAATTGAAGCTGGCTCCTAAATCGCATAATGCCTTGAAAAAATTAAAAGATCCAATGGTGCAAGGAATAGTGAATGCACCGGGGTCGGCCTTCTTTTGAACTAGTGAACGGGTAGCAATTGCACTACAATGGTGAACAATATCGGTGAACTCATAGATTGTTGCCCACTTCTTTGTCAAAAGATCCTTCATAAATTTTGCATACCCAGGCATTTGTTCTAGTGCCTCAACCAACGGAACATTAATGGTCAGCTGTTTTAACATCGTCATGAAGTTGCTGAACCTTGTATCATCCGACTTCTTCTTCAATCTTTGAGAAAGAGGTGGTGGTGGAAGTGAAATTGTTTTCTCCATGTCTTTCCTCTCCTCTTGCTTCCAAATTTCGGTCTTTTCAGGTTGTAAACCACTAGGGGTGACGTCATGGACGTCTTGGTCATCGTCTATGGCATCCTCATCTTCTTTATTTTTGGCCACTTACTTGCTTTGGGATGAATTTTCCAGCACCTTACCACTCCTTGTAGTAATAGCCATGCATGATCCATCGTTCCTTGGATTTTGCACAGTGTCGCTAGGTAAAGTACCAGCCTTTCTTTGATTGAGTGTTGCTGAAAGTTGGCTTAATTGCTGCTCTATTTGTTTTATTGAAGTGGAATATGAGTCAACCAATTGCTTCATCGAGGTCAAATCATTTATTACCTCCAATACTTCCGCGCTGGTTGCCTCCACTCCTTTCAATAATTTAGCCATCATATCTTCCATATTTCCAGAACCAGATGCAGTGGCGTCACGTCTTCCTAGGGGAACATACAAACCATTCTTGCCATTCTTGTTCTTCCAACTACCTTGGTCCTTGTTTCCAGATTTATCATAATAGTTCCGACCTTGGTTTCCTTGGGTATTACCTCGGAAACCCCCCTGATTGTTCAAGTAGTTGGCTTCTTCTTTAGAATCAGATTCCTCTCTTCCTTTTGATGCAATAGCTTTGACTTTTTCGGTCTTCCCTGATAATAGATGTTTTGTAAGAAGATCCACTTGTGTTTTCAGGTGCGCCATATCTTGATTACATTCTTCATCTCTTCTCCTTTGTTCTGCAGCCATGCCGATAGACAAAGTGGGGCTTGCTATCTCAGAATCCCTGGTATGCCAAGCTCTACTTTGCTTTGTCATCCGATCTAACATATGGCTTTCTTGACCAAAGGTGAGGTCCATAAATGATCCTCTACCCGCATTATCCACCACTGGTTTAGTTATTGAATTCAAGGATCTGTATAGTATCTCCATTAAGTGGACATTGGTCATATGATGGTTTGGGCACCGCATAAGCTTCGTCTTGAACCTCTCCCATGTTTCATGAAGAGCTTCGGTTGGAAGCTGCTGAAAGTTACTGATTTCATCTCTCAATTATGCTCTTTTGGATGACGGAAAGAATCTTTCTAGGAAAGCGTCTTTCAATTGCCTCCAATTTATAATAGAATCAGGAGTCAGCCCATTCAACCATAGAGTTGCCTCCCCAGACAGAGACAATGGAAACAAGTGTAATAGAATTGCATTCTGACCAACGCCAGGATTGTCAAATGACTTGCATGTAGAAATAAAGTTGATCAGATGCATATTCGGATCATCGCCTGCTAGTCCACCAAATAATCCTTTGAGTTGCAATAACTGAATCATGGTGCTTGTGATGTTGAACTTTGCTCCGGGTGCCAATGGTGGAGGAATAATGGCTCATGTGGCTCCGGCTCCATCAAGATCATCATCATCATCGTCAAATGCTGGTTGTATGGGTCGGCATTCGGGCCTAAACCTATCTTGATGATCTCTTCTGTTAGCAGGTGTTGCGATCTTAGCAGCATGCCTAGGGTTTAGTAACTCGTCATCACCTAGGTCCTCGTCGTTATGATTTATTGCTCGCCCAGGGTTATCAATATTTTGTTGATGCACTTGGGCGGCGGCTAGAGCAGCTAGTCTCGCCTGTTCATGTTGAGCAGCCATCCTTTCAATTTCCTGCTGTGCCTTCATTCTGCCAATACGTTGTGGTTCAGGATTGATAGGTAATAATGTTTGACCAGTTCTTCGAGTATGGGGCATGCACGGAATAAAAACCTGCAGAAAACAAAAACAAAAACTAAAAGTAAAAGTATGAGAATCTTTGACCAAAGGGTCTATTAATTATCATAAACTTAGTAGACAACCGTATTCCCCGGTGTAAGAGGCCATTGTCAAATATATAACCCAACTGGGTTGGGTATCGATCCCACAGAGAATAACCGGTCACTAAGTAACCAAAGATTAGTAGACTTTTGGTGCAAGTCTCGTAAAAGAGGGGGGATTGTAACGTGCAATTGATGTGAACAAAATAATAGAGTAAAAACAGAAAATAGCAAAGCAAAAAGAAAGAATGCTTAGTAGGGTTTTTATCAATGAGAATTGAGAGTTGGAGTTATGTCCACCTTATGAGTTATACATCTCTATTGGCTATGAGTTATGCGGAATTCAGACATGCATGTGCTTATAGAGAATTGTATTCTATGGTAAATCCAAGCGTCTTTCGACCTAACAAGGATTATTTCACTTTAACTCTTTCGAGCTTAAAGCGTATCTAATGGTACAAATTCTCCAAGAGGTTAATCCAGTTACGACACTAACTTTTTAATAGGGGTTGGTGCCCTATTTCCTTGACATTATCTATTTTCCAGACATATAACTTTTCTTTCGAACAAGTTAATGCTATACTGGCGTATTCTAAGTGTTTGCAACCACAAAGAATTTAGATTAGGATGAAGAGAATAATAATATAAGCGGCATACGTGTCACGAACTCACAAACTCATAGCAATAGATAGTATCTCATAAGGCTTCCATTACCCCAACAGAGAAGTTTAGCTATTCATGAGTGCGATGGAAATCACAATAGACATTATCATTACACCACAATAAAAGATTTCACGTGTAGTATGGTGTGGTATGGCGTTAGGCGTGAATTCCTTTTTAGAATAGCGTTTCTCTTGTTGTGGAAATTAACAATTGAATAGATGAAGAGAATAAGAATTGAAAGTAGAAGTATGAGAATTAAAATTCAAATTGTAAGTTGTGGAATTAGAAGTAGAATGAATAAAAATTTCTAGCAAAATAGGGTATTTATAACATCCATATCCTATTCCTACTAAGCTACTGCATTACTTAACCCATTCCTATAGGGTTACTGCATCATTATCCTAATCCTAATAAGTTACTGCTAATCCCCAAAGTCTTTAGAATTGCTGTTTTTGCTCGGGACAGGTTTCCCATGCGTCACTTTTGGTCCTTGGCGTCCAAGCTTTCCCTTCCTTCTTTCGTGAAGCTTTCTTTGGCGTCAAGTTATCCATAAAATGCTGAAATTTGCATCATTTATACCTGAAAACTTGCTAATCACGTTTGTTAGCTCACTTACAGGAAAAAGGACTAAAAGTGCATGAATTATATAATTTGTCCTCAAAACTTAGCTAAAATATGGGTAAAATATAGTACTTTAGGCGTGTAAATTCGCCTACATCAAATCCCTACCACCAACCGTCGACATGTTGAGAACAAAGAATAAACATAATGATTATTATTAAATACCAAATAGGAATTAAAAATTTATAGTCGACAACAAAATGAAATGAATGTTCATAGATTTTTGAATCCTTGGGTAGATTTGATATACAAAAGGAGGAAAATAATCGCTAAAATAAAAAACATTGCGTAATTATTATTACTACTATTATTATTATTGTCAAGCAACCATCTTTCATTCATCCGGCAGCCTTGCTCCGAAGTAAGCCAATTATCTCTCTGGAGTTCATCAATCAAACTGCCTTTGAAGTTCATGCAAGGACTCGATATGAATATTCTTGTATGAATCCTGATCATCCATATTTGTAAGGAGGGACCTATTTATGAATTATTGTATCTCGGAAAGAAAAGAAAATTACTTTAAAATAAATCTAACAGAAGGGTAATCTGCTACAAAATATATTCTTTCTATTAGATAACTTACAACATACTGGCAATCTTTTTACAACAGATGTATATATCTATTTGATTTCTGCACAGGTTGATCACTGTCGTAATAGATATATCCAATTGATTGACAATATAAACAGATATGTCATCTGTTGCAAAAAGCTAGTCATCTGCTTATTCAATTTAAGCCATAGATGGGCTAGGAAGAATAAGGTGCGTGCAGATGGATCCACTATCATATGTGTCGGAGTTAAATACGTATTACTGATAAGGTTACCGGGACAACACACATAAAGTACAATGTTTTTGTGAATGTAGTTTTTAACCGATTAGGCATTGATTATTCAAAAAAAATCCTGCATTTTACCGTTAAGTTTGATGGGTTCGAAATTGATAACGCTGAGGACCTCATGAAGATGGTGCAGATACCCTATTAGAAATTACTGACGGTTGGTGCTCGTATTTATGCGTGTCAAGTTTTGAGAAGGGATCAATATTTGTCATCACTGCAGAGAACCAATAGCGATTAGACTTAACTTTAAGTGTGCATTGGATTATATGGTTGGGTTGCTCACTCGGGTTGTTGATTATATACCAGAAGGTACGGTAGGAAAATGCTTTCGAGGAAAAATGGGTTGTTGATGGAAGAATATATCATCTGAGAGCTAATTGAAGAAGAGACACAGGGTAGAAAGTAACTTCTAACAAATCTGGCTGATGGAATTACCTTAACAGATGCGAAATCTGAATCAAGTGCAAATATGAAAGTGTATCCGGTAATGTAATTTCGCCTGTTATGTCTTTGAAAGAAAAATAATGCAGATGGACACTTTGTTAGGGAGCTGCATATTCGGGATTATCACCTAGGTAGAAAATAAGAGAAGACCAAAAAAGTAGCCTCATGGGCATCGAGGGTAGAAATGATGTTTAGCAAGTCTAGAAAACTTACGCTAACAACAACTGCAGTGAAAATAAGGAAACTAAGCGAAGGCGGCAATTTTTGAATTTTAAATTTTATCCCATCTTCTTGTTTGTGTTTCCAATCAGGTCCACTGCCGTTGACCTGATCGGAACCACAAACAAGATTGAAAGTCAAATAGAGTATCATTGCTTCCTTAGCAATATGGTTATAATTGATTGTATTTTGTTGCCTTGACATGATTTCAATATTCCTTGGAGAAGATCAGATGCTTGCTGTAGTATGTGAATCCCGATAATTTTCAAGCTTGCCTCCAGCTTGTTGATTCTGTATTCAAGCTGGTCGTTATCGTCTTCAAAGTTGGTAAGAAGTTCCTCGTCTCTTGTGAGCTCGATCAGGAACACTACCTTCAAAGTTGTGGCATTCTAGAATCCCTTCAGAACACTTTCTCTTCAAAAGCTTTAAAGGATACATAGAGGGTCTCTGTGTTTGTTTTAGGTCAAAATATGGTGATGGACGTTAAAGATGTAGTCCCAATAGTTGAAAAACACACTTTTATCGAGAGTTGCTCCATGCATCTTGCTCAACCAATTTGATAAATTAGTGAGCATGGAGTTACATAGCATGTGATTTAAACCAGCTCTACCAAGTCTATCAAACGTTACGTAACTCCAAGCTTATTACCCTATCAAAACAATATGCCCGAGTTAGTGCACATAGAAAACAAGCCTAATCTGTCAACCTTTCTGCTGATCACTCTTCTCCAATATAGATGACAAGATATCTACTATGCGAAAGTCTACACCATCGCCAAACATGATTTTCTGGGAACATGTCTGGCGATGGTGTAGACTTTTACATAACAGATATCTTGTCATCTATATTGGAGAAGAGCAATCAGCAGAAAGGCTGAGAGATTGAGCTCGTTCGATTTGTGCACTAACTCGGTCCTATTTTTTAATAGAGTAATGTGCTTAGAGTTACGTAACGTTTGATAGGCTTGGTAGATCCGGTTTAGATCAGACGCTACGTAAATCCATGCTTACAAATTTATCAAATTGGTTAAGCAAGATGGATGGAGCAATGCTAGATAGAAGTGTGTTGTTCAACTTTTGAGACCACATCTTGAACGTGCATCAAAACATTTTGACCTAAAACAAACACAGAGACCCTTATATATCCTTTAAGGCTTCTGAATAAAGTGTTCTGAAGGGCTTTTAGAATGCCACAACTTTTAAAGTAGTGTTCCTGATTGAGATCACAAGAGACGAGGAACTCTTTACCAACTTCGAAGAGGGCAACAACCAGCTTGAATACAGAATCAACAAGCTGGAGGCAAGCTTGAAAATTATCGGGATTCACATACTACGGCACACATCTGATCTTCTCCAAGGAATGTTGGAAGCATGTCAAGCCAAGAAAACACAATCAATTATAACCATATTTCTAAGGAAGCAATGATACTTTATTTTCCGTTCAATCTCGTTTGTGGTTCCGATCAGGTCAATAACAGTGGACCTAATCAGAAACACAAACAAGAAGGCATGGGATGAATTTTAAAATTTAGAAATTTTCCGCCTTTACTTAGTTCCTTATTTTAACTGAAGTTTCTGTTGGCATAAGTTTTCTAGACTTGTTGTACATCATTTCTACCCTCGATGCCCGTGAGGCTTCTTTGTTGGTCTTCTTCTATTATCTATGTAGGTGATAATTGTGATCACGCAGCTCCCTAAAAAGTGTCCATCTATTATTTTTCTTTTAGAGACATAACAGATGAAATTACATTACCGGATACACTTTCATATTTGCACTTGATTCATATCTCGCATCTGTTAAGATAATTCCACCGGCTAGATTCGTTAGAAGTTACTTTCTACGCTATGTCTCTTCTTCAATTAGATCTCAGATGATATAGTCTTCCATCAACCACCCATTTTCCTTCGAAAGCATTCTCCTACCGCACATTTTGACATAAAATAATCACCCCGAGCGAGCAACCCTGCCATATAAATTTTGGCCAGGGCAATAAATGTATTGGTTTTTCGTTATTATTAGATACGATGCTAAATTTCGAAGGTCCTCTAAAGTTCTAATGCACCCTAAAAGTTAGTCCAATCGCTATTGAATCTCTTTAAAATGACACAAAAATTAGATTCCTTCACAATGCTTGACAAATAAACATGAGCAGCAATCGACATTAAATCTTAACAGGCTATTAAAACCATATTCATGGCCTCAGTCCTATCAGTTAGAACCTACCAAACTTAACTGTAAAATTCCAGACATCCTGTTTGAACGATCTATGACTAATCAGTAAAAACATCATTCACAAAATCAGTGCACTTTATGTGTATTTCCATGATAACATTATCAGTAATACATACCTCTCACATATGAAGTGGTTCCATCTACAAGCAGCTTATTCCTCCAATCTCATCTTTATCCGTCAAAAGTTGATCAACTGTCAGTTCCTTATATCTACAAAGAAGAGGGAAAAAATTGATGTCACAAAAAAAACATTGTCCATCTGTTGCATCAGATGTGAAGTCTGTTGCAACAGATGTGGAGTCTGATGGAATACATCAAACCATCCTTTCTGGTGGTTTTATTTGTTCCAACAGTTTCTTCATCTGTTGCAACATCAATAAAAACATAAACATCAACTAAAAACAACAACAACATTTGTTCCAACAGCATCATCAACAACAATAAAGAAGCAAACATCTTTTGTGCTAGAACCATCAACAACACCATAAGTTCCAACAATGCCAAACCCACCAACTACATCAATAACTGGATCAACAATAATGAAACAAACAAAATACATAAAAAAAAATGACACTGCCAACAAGGCTTTTAAACTTCTCCCAATAGATGACTTTTTTCTCATATTGTAATAAAAATTCTCTGATGGTTTATTCAACACTTACAAGTTCCTTAATTTTTTTTTAATAAATACTATATGGGTAAATAGTAATTAAATAAAAAAACAGATGTAAATAACATGCAAAGAAGAAGGCGAGAATGAAAGAGCAATAATGAACCATAACTGAATATAAAAAAACGGGATCAAAACAGAAATTTAAGTCGAGCAAAGATATGGATAGGTTTAGATCCGAAAAGGTCTTTATAAGAAGAGAACAAAAAAGAGAGAAAAAGGTTGTGACCCTAAAGAGGAGAGAGAAAAAGATGAGAGTTGAATAAAATAAACTTCAACTGAAGGAAGAGATGAGATAATTTCTATAGATTTATTGTGTACGTAAATGTGGTGGTATTCAATATTCATTAATTAATATTCATTAATTTCATTAATAATTTTAGGGTCACGAGGAAGACTAAGACTACTGACATTGAATGGACAAGACAAGACTGCTCAATGAACTCACTTTTGAGATATTCAAGAAACATTTTTTACCACCTTTAGTAGTAAGTACTACTACTTGATATTATCTACTCAGACCAGAAGCTTCTTTCCTTAAAATTAAAAGAGATAAAAAGATTTTCAAATAGATATGTCATCTTTTGCAACATATATAAATATCTATTTAGAAATTCGAATAGCTCAGTCATCTATTACAGCAGATATAAATATCTGTTTAAAAAAATCCCAAAAGCTCAGTCATCTGTGACAACAAATGAAAATGTTCATTTGATAATTAATAAAATAAGATATATCATCTGTTACAACAGATATAAATATTTTTTTAAAAATTTCCAAAAGCTCAGTCATCTGTCACAACACATGCAAATATCTATTTGGTAATTAAAACAGATATGTCATCTATTGCAACATATATGTACGTGTTTGAAAATTTTCAACAGCTTAGTCGTTTGTTGCAACAGATTTCATAGCAATTCATTTAGGTGGAACTAGGGATGAATAAATGAGCTCGCAGGGTCAACTACAAATCTAATCGAGTCTTTGCAATTGCTTGGCATTGGTATTTCGATCATACCAGCCCGAGTCGTCGATTGATAACTCTGAGTTGAAATGAGTTCTCATCAACTCAATTTTAGGATAGTGATAGTACCTAAGTTGATTTAGGTAAAACTAGGGATGAATGAGTGAGCTCGCAGGGTCAACTACAAATCCAATTGACTCTTTACAATGGATGGCGTTGGTATTGCATTCATCCCGACCCAAGTCGTCGATCGATCACTCTAAGTTGAAATGAGTTCTCATCAACTCAATGTTAGGATAGTGATAGTACCTAAGTTGATTTAGTTGGAACTAGGGATGAATGAGTGAGCTCGCAGGGTCAACTATAAATCCAATTGAGTCTTTAGAATTGCATGGCATTGGTATTGCATTCATCCTGACCTGAGTCGTTAATCGATCACTCTGAGTTGAAATGAGTTCTCATCAACTCAATGTTAGGATAGTGATATTACCTAAGTTTATTTAGGTGGAACTAGGGATGAATGAATGAGCTCGCAGGGTCAACTACAAATCTAATTAAGTCTTTGCAATTGTATGGCATTGGTATTGCGTTCATCTCGACCTGAGTTGTCGATCGATCACTCTGAGTTAAAATGAGTTCCCATCAACCCAATGTTAGGATAGTGATAGTACCTAAATTAATTTAGGTGGAACTAGGGATGAATGAATGAGATCGCAGGGTTAACTACAAATCCAATTGAGTCTTTGCAATTTCATGGCACTGGGATTGCGTTCATCCCAACCTGAGTCGTCGATCGATCACTCTGAGTAGAAATGAGTTCTCATCAACTCAATGTTTTAAAAGCTATATCTTTTAAAATTTTTAAAATTAATTAAGATCAATTCAAACCAAATTAGCAATTTCAAAAGTTGTTATTCTTTTCCAAAATTACAAATCAACCTATACAAATCATCCATTTGCGCGAAAAACTTTTAATTTCAAATCTTAAGTTCTCCCTCTTCTCTCTCTCTCTCTCTTGGGGCGTCTTCTCCCTCTCAATAATACAAACAATACAAACAACAACTACTTAACATATTGCTCAACCCTTCCAAATAGGTTGATTTTCTCCCATTTAGGACTATATATAGTTGTTTCTTCGACTTCATTCCCGCTTGTATTCGTTGTTTTCTCTTTCTTCACATATAATAGAGTTTGAGAAGAGTTCTAAATTTATTCTTTATTCTAAAAAATAGGGATTTTTAGTTAAGGATAAAAAAGAAGACTTTTAGTTGTATTATCTTGAAGAATGGGTTAATAATTTTGAGTTTATGCTAAAAAAGTAGGAAGCACCCAAGAAAACCCTAGTTTTTCTCTCAGTGTTTTGTTGACTTTCGTGGTATTGTTGGATGGGGTTTATGGTGTTGTTGGTATTTGTGTTTTTTGGCGGTAGTGTTGGTGGTCTTGGTGTTGGTATTGGTGGCATTGGTGGTGGTCTTGGTGGAATTGGTCATGGCGTTGGTTGTGGTGGTGATGGTCCATCTATTGCAACGGGTGAAAGATTTGTTGGGAGATATTAAATAGGTTTTCAAACAAATTACCCATCTGTTCCAACTGATGGGTTATCCATTGGAGTATTTTCTTGTAATGTGGCAGAGAATAATTTATTGAAATTTCTCCATCTGTTGCAACAGGTGGAATATCTATGGGGAGATATTAAATAGGTCTTCAAACAAATTCGAGTTCCCCATCTGTTCCAACTGATGAGTTATCCGTTGGACTATTTTTTTTGGTTATGTGGTAAGAATAATTTATTGAAATTTGTCTCACTTCTTTTTTTTTTAAATTATGCAGACATCAAATGCAATGTATTTTTTGTTTTTCTTTTGTTTGTAGTTAAAAGATATCTCCTAAAAGAAAAGAAATAGAAAGTGGATAAAGTGGATCAACTTTCGATCACCAAATAAAAAAGGCTAGAGTACAGATAGATTCGGATAAACTTTCAGAGAAATCTTAGTCAGGGTAAAATGAAGCCGAGGAATGTGATAACTCCTCACTAATGAGGCGTGAAATAATATCGAAATTCCAGCATGATTCTATCAAAACCATTAGTATTGACAAGTTTTGAGTTGCGATGCCGATGAATAACCCTAATGTAGTATTTGGAGATCTTATACTTAAATGTCAGTTGAGGAAACCTTTTGACGAAATTAGGAGTATTATGTAGAAGGAAAACATAGATGGAATTTTTAAGAAGAGCTGTTTTGCACACTTTCTTGAGCTGTCTGGGCTCCGCTCTCTCCGTTTCCCAATGATCATGGTATATGGCCTTCTCAAGCGCAGGATCATGTATTCGGGGGATGATGGATATCCGTAGGAGGGAAAAAATAAGATAGATGAAGTCTGGATCAACTACTGTGGCATGCCGGTTTGTTTTGGATTGAAAGAGTTGACCATTGTGATGGGCTTGAGATGCGATCGTCCAGAAGAACCTGCCATCAAGAAAACACATAACAAAGGGTCCAAAAAATGCAAGGTAAATAAAGATGGGTTGTTGGGAATTATTGGACCTAGCTACAAAGTGAAGGATTTGACAGCAGATCTCAAGAGTAAAGACAGCCCAAAGCACTACATGGAGAAATTGTGCTTAGTTTGGTTTGTCCATTCCGTTTTATTGGAAAGAGACATCAAGAAAGTCATAGAACGTAATTTGTTGGCACTTGCTGATGATTTTGGGAGATTTCAACGATTATACTTGGGGCTACTACATCTGCTACTTGACTGCCAAATATTTACTAAAAGAGATAAAGCCAAAGACGATCACATTATACGGCTTTCCTTGGGCTTTCATGGTAAAATTGATCACTATTTTTACTCATTCATTAATTTATATTGAATATACTTATGACTTTTTTTTTGCTTGCATCCTGTTTATAATTTTAAGGCTTGGGCATGTGAATTCATTCCTCCCCTCCGAAAGCATTTCACGGATTACCTGAATAAGGTTTCTCATCCAAGGATCCTTAGGTGGTTGGCTTCAGTAGAGAGCAACAAAAAAAATATTAATGAGGCTAATCTATTTAAACCTCCGGATGATGCAGTACATCTTCTTTCAACTAAAATAATTTTCCTTGAAGAAAGATATTGAAACAAATGTTCTATCTGTTACATGAGATTACCCGTCAACTGCATCTGGTGCAATGGGTAATCTGTTGAAACAGACGATCCATATTTCACAATAGATTAACCATATGTTGCTCTTTTCTCTGAACCCTACTCAACAGATTACCCATCTACTATAAATTATGCAATAGATGGGTATTCTGATGCAACATATTATCAATTGTTTCAACATACAGATCAGCTATTGCAGTAGCTAGATCGCCTGCTGCATATGTTGACTGTCTTAACATAATTCGAGCCCCATGTAACGCAACTGACAGCAAATTATTATTATATGATTTAAATTCCTCCTATCTATTTTTTATAGGTTATGTATCCTTAGATCGTGCCTACCATTGATGAGATAGGGATGACTTTTTTTCTTACTCTAGGTCTTGTTGATACAAAAGAAGACCCAACGGTGGAGTTAATAAAGAAGGAATTGGATGGAGAAACATCCATAAGAAGATTAGTTAGGCAAGGTTAGTCTAATGTTGAAGCTTTTCACGACCTAACTCAAACTGCAACAGATCCGGGTGCTTCTTCTGGGGGTGTTGCTAGTGGAGTTGTTTGTGATGGTGGCAGCCATCCTGCTTCAAATTCTACTACCAGTCGTGATTATGAGCATGTTGGTGCTCAGCAAAAAATAAATATGTTTGGAAATACCCCTTGCATAGGTCCTCTCTCTCACCCCTACACCAGTCTCTCCCATCCTTACAGTGGTCCTTCTCACCCCTCCTCACCTTTATATTCTCATTGCAAATGCAAAGTGTGCAAAGAAAGAGAGGATAAACTCCTTGACAAGCTAAAGGCTATTATTGAAGCTGTTGAGGAGTTGAAATCCAGGAGGGGTGTCATACCATACAATGAGGTGAGGGAGCCATGCACTCCTATAGTGGAGGTTAGGAGGAAGAGAATAAAAATTAGACAAATTCTCTTCGTTCTGAAATCAGCAAAAAATGCAACTCCTCTCGCTCCAATATTTGTTGAAGTTCAGGGGACGCCGAAGAAGGTGGACATATTTGTGGCACTTGGCAAGGAGAAGAAGAAGGACATGGAAGAATTCATCAAGATGAGGGTTCAAAAAGAATACACCATGCATTCATTTGCCGCCAAAGACTTTTCGAATATAACAAATATGTGCGTGTGGTACGAGGACAAGGTAAGTTTACTTTTTCTAACCTACCCTACCAATCTACTCCATGAAGAAAAATCTACGTAGCAAATGTGTAATATGTTGCAACAACTTGGTATTTTGTTGCAAGATAATACTTATCTATTGCATAAGTTGCGTTGGTTGGGTAATCTGTGAACTGATTCAGAGAACCCTTTACAAAGGATTCTTTCCACTATATTTTTATTCTTTATAATTACTAACCTATTTAAAAATTATCTTATTATACCACATTATGTTGATGAAATTCTCTGCCTCATGAGAAGCAGGTAATTATCATACCCAGATGCTTATGATGCTGCTGATAGGATAATGGACCTCAACTTCTACAATAATTTCAAAGATAGGTATGCTAATATTTATAATCTATCAGATTCTGGTGGCCTGGGATTTGATCAGTTAGTTTCTCCATTCCAATGGGATTAAGAAGTGATTAAATATGTTAGAGGAAAGAGGCCATATCCACACGGCAAGAGCTGGACCAAGGCAAAGATAATCCTTGCAGTCATGAACGTGGATGTCACCTATTTTCTCGCTGTTGAGATACTACTATACGAGGGAAAGATTAAGTTTTATGACTGCAACTTACTTGTGTTCAGCGAGAAGACATTTTTAACCCACATACAGCCACTCTTGAAATTGTTGCCCAAGTTATTGACGCAGAGTAAGCTGATGAATCATTTGTCGGATGAAGTCTTGGCGAAGGAATCATGAGTTTTTAAAGGTTAAAATACGAACATCCAGCTCCCAAAAAATACAACCGGTGCAGCGTGCGGGCCGTAGTCACTTGCATACACAAATGACCGGTATGTGCGACACCATTGTAGGAAAGATGCAATGGGTCTGGGCATATGGGGTATTAACTGAATGGTTGAAGCCCGTGTATAAAAAAGAACATGTATAAATACAGAGACGAACAGGATAACAAATTTTCATTTCAAGCCAATTCACTATACATATAGGGACAATAATTTTTATGTCTGGCAAAAACCGCGATGGTATTTTCTTGTTCCTGAATGGGTCTGTTTCATCTTTTTAGGTTTATGCTCTACTCCGGGTAAAGATCCTCCCGATTTGGATTTGTACATATAGGACAAATTCTCCCATTACCATTTCTTTTTGTATTTCTTTTTTTTTCAATTCATTTTATACAAGTATTTATTAGAGTTGAGATAACTTTGCTTGAAAATTAGGATCTTTCTACAAATTACAAAGAAAAAATATGAATAGCAGTCATAGATATCTTACCAATCCAATTGGGTTTTTTCTAAACGTTTAATTTTTATAATGCAATAGATTTTATATCTGTCGTAACCGATATAGTACCTGTTGTGATAGATTGATTATCTGTTGGAATAGGTTGGTCATTTGTTGCGTTATGCAGATATTCCCCATCTGTTTGTCGCAACAAATTTATGATCTGTTGTGACATATAACTTATCTGTCGCAACTGATCGGTAATCTGTTGGAGAAAATAAAAAAGTAGAAAACCTATTATATAATTTCTAGCAGATGACCTACGTGCTGCATCTTATGTTGCAACATATGTCTAAATCTGTCTGATAAGATATGTCGTCTGTTGCAGAAGATGTATTATCTGTTGCAATATTTGAATCTAGTACTCCATTTCAATTAACATATTCAAAACTCAGAATTAATTATATTCATAGATATAATAAAATAAATCGAAGCCTTCAAAAATTACATGAAATAATATAACTCAACAAATAAATGAAATGTAAAAAAAATTCATTATGAGTACAAACGATCTACTCTACAAATAAATCAACAATTTAACCCAAGGAGGATAGGTTATTACATTGATGGGCTTGAGCTATAAAGATCTAATCAATATGGACAAGTTGTTCTTCATCCAGTGCTATGGAATTCAGCTTTGGTCATTGTTGATCTTTAACGTCAATTGCGTATGGATTCTGATCTTTCGATTCTCCATATTTCTATAAAGGAGAAGCATATATTTTTTGTAGTAATCCGGCATCAAGTCCATCATTTTGTACTTGTAATCCATCGCTCAAATACTCGGCATAGATGGCAACAAAAGGATCGCAATCCCTGTGTTATAAAAAATAGATAATCCATATCTTACAGTTCATGCAAGTGTTGTGAAATTTTTGAAATGAAACTAAATCATGAGACTTAAACTTACAGGCTACCAATGATTTGTTAAGAAATTTCATCAACATATTGTACATCAAATGGATTATCTATTTTATTCCGGTACGCTTCAATCGTCGACCAATCAGTATGAACCTTTTGATCTAAAAAGCCACTTATATCAAGGTAAGTAGGCAATATTTTGGTTAGCTTTTGTATCTCAGATGACGACCCAAAACGTCTTCTTTGCAACATCGAGTAATAAACTCAGATGGGCCTCTCTTTTACAATTAGACAACCAACACCCAATGGAATTCACCACCACAATTTATTGGGATGTACACTTCATCGACCAAATGCCAAGGTAAGCTATCCGGAATGCTAAAACCTTTGATGATGTTGATTAAGCATTCCTCATTTCGGGAAACTTCCGGCTGCTGTTGATAATACATATCGTAGGCATTATTGATGTAAACTTTGTAAAAATAATTGCCTGTTGTGTATCTATATTGTTCTTGTGTTTGTAACTTGGCCTTCTTTCAGAGGTAGTAAAAATGACATCGATGTGCTGCACCTATTATCAAACATTTCAATTGATGTGACAAAAAAATCAATACGCAGATGCAATTAAATAATGCATTAATTAATAATAATATGTATGGCCTTTAAATCTCATCATTCCAGCAAGTTTGGGGTTGTGACATCAAATAGAACCAATTCTTCATTCCGGGATGTGCAACAACAAAGTAGAACATATCAAAACCAAGATTCGATTCGTTCACTTTGTAGCGCTCATCAATTCGTTTCTACATGATGATTTATATGTGTTAATGTCAGGTTCTTACAACAAGAATTGTATAAAAAAATATCCATCAAATTAATTTATGTACCTATCGGCATAATGCTTTAATATCCCATCGGCAATCCATTCTGAAGAGTCGTTGATCAACTGTATTAGTTTTTTTGGAGCCTCGTCTGAGATGTTGAACCCTTCAAACGGGTAATTCTTCCATTCTCCCAAACTGAAAGGCTTCACTTTTTCTTCATCTTTGGAAGTAGTTGATGGATTATCACTGTCATATTATGCTCTTCGGCAGTAGCTATGATATCCAAGTGGAAAGCTAGAATTGTTAATGCTTAGTAGAGATATACAACAGATTTTCCATCTGTTGCAATAAATGATTCTTATGTTGCATCAGATGGATTATCTGTTGGGACAAATTTGAACAAGTAAAGCAGAGCAATACGATAATTTTGAATAGATGATTCATCTGTTGCAACATAAGACTTATTAAAATAGATAACGAATCTGATGCAACAGGTTAGACAACAGTTGCAACAGATGTATACATCTGGTTGATAATTTTTAGCAGATGTATCGTATGTTGAAACAGAATATGTGCTTTTTTTTGGAGCAGATGATGTACATTCATTTTTTTCAGCTAATGCTGCTCTTCGGTGGCCCTTGCACACTAAACATTGGTGCAAGACAAAGACAGAGGTGTTGCAATCTTGTTTTTTTGATGATTGATAATGCCTTGGAAGTGTCTTTCCTTCTCCTCTTAGCCACCTTGTTCCCTAGTGGAGTGTCTGGATATGAAATCCTCTTTGATGGAATGACACCCCTCTTAGATGTTTTCCTTTACAGAAGTAGTTAGTACATTAATAACATTAATCACTCCATTGTTTTACGCCTTGCAGTATTGACATTTGTATGAAGAACATTCGCTAGATACGACAAAATCTGGAGAAAAAATTGTACAACCATTATAATCATAATCATAATGGCTTGTTGTTTAAAAAATTGTAAGAGGAGCATCATTAGCCCCACTCTCCAGAATTGTTTTTCCTGTGATGGCTGTTGCTCCAAACAATTCTATTTTTTTCCATCAACGACCTTAGGATACGATAAAGTTTGCACAGACCGTAAAGTAAGAAAAATGGCATCTTCAACTTTCGGTGGGACGGAACAAGCCACAGATGGACAATCTAAAATAAATCGGTAAATATTAAGAATGATGATGAAATCATTTAATCATTAATTGAAACAAAAACTTGATTAGAATTGGACTTACTGCTTCCTTGGGGGATTGAAAAGATCCATAGATTTTGCATTTTTATCGATTTTGGCTGACAACCATCTCAGAATTCTTGGATAGAAAACGTCTTCCTGATAATTTACTTGTTGTTTCAGATAAGGAATGATTTCAAATGCCCAAGCCTATAACATAACGCCAATAAATCAAAAGCATTATTGAATAAAAAAATGATGATCATATCATGATAAAAGAAATATTTAACATAAAGGCCTATGGAAAATCATATAAGTTTACTGTTTTTGGCATTAGCGGAGTCGACAAATATTCGACAGTCATTTTAAAGCTTTCATAACCCCAAGGATAGCTGTTAAATGCCTCAAGATCCTCAGAGAGATTTATTAAATTGAGGCTTATGTTGTTGTTAGTGTCTCTCGCCAAAGAACATTATGTACAAACCAAACCAAGCACAATGATTGCTTGTGTTTCTTTGAAAGTCCTTTACCTTTCAACGCTTCAATTAGATTTTTAATTTTGAATATTGGACCAATAATGGACACCAGGTCATCATGATAACTCGACTTGCCTTTTCCTTTTTTGGGTGTGCAGGGTGCTTTTTTTTTGGGTCAGAGTAGGTATAACTTGAGAAGGAGAAAGAGGATCACATTTTAGTCCAGTAACTATGGTAAAATCCTCCCAACCAAAACAAACAGGCATATCACAGTAATTTATCCACACCTCATCCATTTTATCTTTGTTTTCATACATAAATCTGCGCTTGAGAAGATCATATACCATTTTCATCTGGAAAAGAGCATTGTTTTCCTCCGGCAAGTCAAGATATTTCCCAAAGCAGCTTTCCCTGAAATAAGAATCCAATTTTTGTTCTCGAAGTATTTTTCTGAAGGCGTCGAAAGATTTTCCCATGAATAAATTAACCACGAGATCACCCGTTAAATCTGTGGCACCATCGCACTGCATTCTCACATGGTAACGATCAATACCGAAGGTTTTGACCAACTCTTCGATGGAAGGGCTATTAGCATTTGGATCATCTCTTTTGAAAGATTCCTCCTCCCCGTGTTCATTATCTTCTGCTCCTGATTGAGATAATGCTTGTAAAGCAAGATCATAGAGTAGTGGACGTAGTTGAGCTGCTGCACTTATTCCTTTACTTGAACTTGATTTGATTTCTTTTATTTTGGGATCCATGTTATCTTAAATTAACAAGAACATAACATAGATTATAATTGATTAATGCATAATAGTAATATAACAGTTCCAACAGACAACTAATCTGTTGTACCAGGTATGTTATCTGTTGTAATATATAACCTACCTGTTGAAACAGATGAGTAATGCATGGGAACCATAAAAACAGAACTATCTGTTGTACCTAGTATTTTATCTGATGCAACATATAACTGACCCGTTGCAACGGATAAGTAATCCGTTGAAAACAATAAAAATAGATCACTAATCTGTTATCCGTTGGATCAATATCATTTAGATTTCTTCCAAACAGAAGAGTCGTCTGTTGCAACAGATGAATGATCTGTTAGATTGTTCACTTGTTGCATCAGATTTTCATAGTTGTATCAGATTTTTAATCTGTTGTATCAGATTTTAAAATGAAGAGTAAACCATTGGAAAGAATAAAAATAGATAACTAATCAATTATCTATTGGATCAATATTGTTTAGATTTCTTCCAAACATAAGAGTAGTCTGTTGCAACAGATGAATGATCTGTTATATTGTTCACCTGTTACATCAGATTTTCATAGTTGCATTAGATTTTTAATCTATTGCATTAGATTTTCATCTATTGCATCATATGTTTCATCTATTACATCAGATGTTTCAACTGTTGCAATGCCATTTCTACCAAGACAAACAACAAATCAACCCAGCAACACCAACATATCACACACACATACATACTAAGAACATCAACTGTAACCAAAAATCACCAACAAAACGAAAAAGAGACAAAGAAATGCAAAATGCTAGAAATTAGGGTTTTATTCAGTCCACATTTCAATACCAGAAGAGTAGTTAGCTCAAGTTCCTCTGTTTCTTCATAATTTTTTACCTGTGGAAAAGGAAATAGAAGGACGAAGAACTCAAAATTTTTGTCGCCGGAGAAGTATTCACGTCGATTAACGGTTGAAAGTCAAAAAGGAACTTGTCCGACTATTTGTTGCTGGAGGTTGAAGGGAGAAATTTTATAGAACTGTTGGTTGGGAGAAGTTGGAGAGAGAGAGAGTGGTTGATTAGGATTGAAGAGGGATGTGTGTTGGGTTGAATTTTATTTTTGAAAAGATTAGAAAGTTTTAAAAATATTAATCAAGTCCACAATTAACATAATCAAGTTTTCTAATGATGTTTGACCCTATCTGTTGGTCAATGTCACCAATCCTTCATTCAAAACTTAAAAGACACCTTTCCTTCAATTTTCTCAAGTTACTCTTTGGAGACTTGAAAGAAGGTTACATTATGTCTAAAGAAGTTAAGTCCAAACCAATGAAGTTTTCTCAAGATATTGTACAAAGAGTTTCTCCTCTCCTCCATCAAACCTTCACCAAATATTGTATGCATAATTCAAATTCTACTGCACTCTCTATTTCAATTTATATGATACTATTTGATTTGACATATATTTTTTTAAAAAAATTTAAGGAAGATTTTGATTTTTTTTTTAAATCCTCCTTAAACATTTGTCTAGCTATAATAATTTCATTAAGGATAAAAATAGAATTTTAACCAAATATGGTATGCATAACTCAAATTCTACTACACTCTCTATTTCAATTTATATGATACTATTTGATTTGACATATGTTTAAGAAAAAAATTTGAGGAAGATTTTGATTCTTTTTTTTTTTAAAATCCTCATTACTAAGGATAAAAATAGAATTTTAAAGTTGTGGCTATAATCATTTCACTAAGGATAAAAATAGAATTTTAAAGTTGAATTATTTTTGTTAATTGGGAAAAGGGAGTAATATAAGGAAGAGTTTAAATTATATATATCATTAATATAAGTAATTTTTATATATCATCAAATCACTTTTATCTGTTATAGTGTAGGTGTAGCAAATAATGTCTTATATATTCTCATTTGTCAATATAAAATTTCATCTTTTAAGGAGATTTATTAATAAATATTCTTTGAACATCCTGATAGCAATGGCTAAGCCACAAACAATTAGAAATAGAAAGAGGGTCAATTGAATCCCCTTCATTTGAATTTCTGATTCTTATTGCCTAATTGTGTGTATATATATATATATATATATATATATATATATATATATATATATATATATATATATATATATATATATATATATATATATATATATATATATATATATATATATATATATATATATATATATATATATAAATATAAATCTGATATTTATAAATATTCAGGAACCCTTTTTATTTTTCGTCTCAACAAATTAACAAAGTAGTTGAAATTTTGCTCACATTATTAATTTTTTCTTATTATGAACTATTATCTGTAATTATCTTTTAAATAGAGTAATACCAATAATTGCAGGTAAAATTGCCTTTGCATGGTTTGGGCCAAGACCAGTTGTGTTCATCAATAATGCTGAAATGAACAGGGATATTTTCTCAAAGCCTTACATTTTTATAAAGCCAGAGAACTATCATCTGATTAATCTACTAATAAAAGGATTAGCAGCATATAACAAAGATAATTGGTCAAGACATCGTAAAATCATCAATCCTGCTTTCCACCTTGAAAAACTTAAGGTTTGTTTATATATTTGTGAATTAAATTCTCATAGATTCAATTATATTTACATATTGAGTTTAAGTTATATGTTTTACTTGAGCCGATAGTTTATCATAAATCACCTCTTTGTTAAGGATAATCCTATCCGATCAAATTCAAAATCATAAGGATAACTCAACCTTATCAAAACAACTTATAAATACTTTTATTTTGTATCCATAAATACGTGTAATCTGAATTATGCAAATACAATTTACAAAATTATTCTCTTCTAAAACTCTTTATGGTATCAGAGCAGTAATCCAACTTACTTCTGAACAACCACTGATTTATTTTCTTTCTCATGGCTTTCCCTAGCACGAATAATCTGGCTCACTTTTCTGGAAAAAATCTAATTTCCATCAATGGATCTCAACTTCCATTGAAACTCAATTCTCAAAACTACCCCACTTGGAGAGACCAAATTACTCCTTTACTTCGTGATCACAATCTTATGGGTTATGTCACTGGCGATAACAAGTCACTGCAAACCACCATTCATAAAGATGGTCAACAGGTCTCTAACCTTGATTATGAATTTTGGGATTGTCAAGACCAGTTAATTTTGGCAGCCATCATTGCCTCTATATCCTTTTCTGCAATGAATACCATCACAGATGCCAAAACTGCAGTGGAGGTGTGGACCAAGTTACAAATGACATTTGCAAACAAATCAGCTATGCGGACTTTATCCTTGCGTGACAAACTCTCTAGAGCAAAAAGAGATTCATATCCAGTTGCTGAATATCTTCAGTTATCAAATCAATTGCCGAGGAACTCTTCTTGTGCGGAAGTCCTATTACTGATGTAGATCTTGTGGATCACGTTCTTAGTGGTGTTGGCTCTGAATTTGAGATATTGCTACAGTTATTCATGCTAGAGATACCATCATATCATTTGATGAACTCCAAGATAAGCTATTGGCTCATTAATTGTATTTAAAACAAATAGATCCCGCATTTGATACCACTCCTATCTCGGAAAATCATGTCCGCAAGAGTACAAATACTAGATCTTCGTATCAGCAAAAATAAGGTAATTCAGGAAAGAACCAGGATTTTCAATATGAAAATGCTAATTCTGGTTTTTCCAGTTAACTCCTCGTCATATAAGCCTCAAAATTCTGCACCAAGACAGAATCCTCGAGGCACAGGATCTCAAGGCAAAGTTCAATATCATTTTTGTGATAAATTGGGGCATCATGTAAAATGGTGCTATCGAGCACGTGACTATTATAGGGAGTTATTTTCACAGAATCTTCAAGAACACTACTCTAATGCTAATTCAGGATCCGATCAGCAATGGTTGTTAGACACTAGTGCATCTTATCATATCACTAATGACTTGGGCAATCTTTCACTTTATTCGCCATATGATGGTAGTGATGATCTACACCAAATTGATGGCTCAGGTTTGTCCATCTCACATGTTGGTTCTGGTACTATTTCTCTCCCTACCGGAAAATTTCATCTTTTTAATGTTTTGTGTGTTCCCTCCACTAAAACCAACCTCATATCTACATCCAAGTTTCATAATTCAAACCAGGTGTCAATTGAGTTCTTCTCTAACTATTTTCTTGTGAAGGATCAGTTTACGGGCGAGATTTAGTTCAAAGTCCCACTTGATCAATCCTTGTACAAGTTTCTGTTCTCTGGCATTTCAAATAATCCTATCTCCTTCAACATTTAGCGTTCATCAGAGTCTGGCATTAACTTCTTGGTCATCCCAATGCTAGGATCTTTAATTTAATTTTGTCGAAGTTTTAATTACCAACATCTTCTAGTAAAACGTTTCTTTATAATCCATGCCAATGTAAGTGTTTATTCTCTAACAAGAAGTAGACTTCTTGAGCTATTATATTCTGATATATAGGGTCCTGCCCCTGTGTAAGCAATTGATGGATTTCGTTATTATATTATCTTTATGGATCATTACACAAAATATATCTGGTTCTTTCCTTTAAAGGCTAAACCAGATGTGTATGTTATCTTTCCACCTTTTCAAAAACTTGTTGAAAATAACTTTAATGTCAAAATAAAATCAGTATACACCGATAGGGGTGGAGAATATATTGCACTCAAAAAATATTTTCAATCTTGTGGAATAAATCATCTGCAAACACCCGCTCACACTCCACAACACAATGGGTCTGCACAACGTTGCCATCGTCACTTAGTTGAAACTGGCCTTAAGTTACTGCAAACTTTTTCTCTGCATTCTTCGTTTTGGTCCTTTGCATTCAACACAAGCACCTACCTTATTAATCGTCTCCCCACACCACTTCTTCAGTTTTCTTCTCCTTATCAAAAGTTTTTTAATCATTCTCCCAGTTATCAATCCTTGCTTGTCTTTGGTTGCCTTTTTTATCCTTGCCTTCGTCCTTATACCAAGTCCAAATTTGATCTCAAGTCAGTCCCCTGCGTATTTCTTGGTTATTCTTTGCATCAGAGTGCATATATTTGTTATGACTTTAAATCTAAAAAATACATAACCTTACGTCATGCTGTCTTTCTTGAAAATGCTTTTCCATATCAAACCCATCATTCAAATTCAAAATACAATTTAAATTGGTATGCTATCCCTTGTAGTGAATCTTTCGACACTATAATCCCATTCCATTCTAATTCCTTTCCCATATCTTCATCTTCTAATCCTCTGGTTGAACACTCTTCATTACCTTGTGATTCTTCTCCTTCAGTGGAAAACACCAACCCTTCTTATTCAAATGCGAGTACGAATCCCTCTCTTCCTACACAAAACAACATTCCTTCTCCTTTACTGCAAAATACTCACCCCGTGGTCACTCATTCTAAGAATAACATTTACAAACATAAATCTGTACATCATGTAACTAAACATCCTTTACCGGAAGTACTAGAACCAGCAACAGTTGCACAAGTTCTGGCCAATCGTGAGTGGCGCTCTGCAATGTCTGATGAATTCAATGCATTAGTTAAAAATGGTACTTGGATTCTTGTCTCTCCTAATTCTCAATAGAATTTAGTCGGTTGTAAGTGGATTTTTAGGGTAAAAAAAATTACATATGGTTCACTTAAAAAATACAAGGCTCGATTGGCTGGAAAGGGATACAACCAACGACCTGGAATTGATTTTAGTGAGACATTCAACCTAGTAGTTAAGCCAGTAACAATATGTGTGGTTATTACTTTAGTTGTTACACATTGTTGGCTTTTCATTCAATTGGATGTGAAAAATGCTTTTTTACATGGTGTATTAGAAGAACATGTGTTCATGAAACAACCACCTAGATTCACTGAAACAACCACCTAGATTCACTGATCCAGCCAAACAACACCATGTCTGTAAATTGGTCAAGTCTCTTTATGGTCTAAAGCAAGGCCCGAGGGCCTGGTACCAAGTGCTACGGTCATTTACCTAGAAGTTTGACTTTCAAAAATCACAAAGTGATCACTCTATTTTCATATATTATCAAGGTACTACATGTTGCTATTTCTTAGTTTATGTGGATGATCTCATTGTTACAAGTAACAACTCATCCTTCATCAAGTGGTTTATTCAATCCCTCGAGCCTAGTTCTCATTAATAGATCCCCACGTGTTGTCTCTATTTCTTGGTGTTGATGTTCACAAAAATTCAAAAGGCATTTTTCTTTCTCAACATCATTATTTTAGAAATATTCTTAGCATGCGAACATGGAGGGTGCTAAAAAGTGTCAACTCCAATTGCCACAACATGTTATTTACTCAAGTCACGTTGCATCAAAGATACTCTTTAACCCACTCATTATGACCAACTGGTTGGAAGATTGCAATATTTAAATCTTATGAGGCCTGATATTGCCTTTACTATTAACAAAATCTCCCAGTTCATGCATTATCCTAATCACCATTATTGGCTGGCTCTTAAGTGTCTTCTCAGATATCTAAAATCTACTATTAACTTTGGTCTCCATATTATTCCACAGTCTCCTTTAAAGTTTCATGATTTCTCTGGTTCCGATTGGGTCGGTGATCCATTAGATAGAACATCAACCTATGGGTTCTTTTCATATTTTTTCCATGTTCCAATCAACTGGAGTTCCAAAAAAGAAGACAGTAGCTAGATCGTCCACTGAAATCGAATATAGGTCCATTGCTGCAACAGCTGCCGAGGTTCAATAGGTTTAATCTCCTTTGAAGGAAATTGGTTATTCGATTCCACCTCCCACAACATACTGTGATAACATCTCTGCCATATACACTTGTCAGAATGCAGTTCTTCACTCCAAAATAAAGCACCTGGAAATTGACATCAATTTTGTTAGAGATTTGGTTCAAAAAGATGCTCTTCGAATATCTCACATCTCTTCAAAGGATCAGATCACTGACCTTCTTACAAAGCCCTTGTCCAAGAACTAGTTTCAGATCAACAGGTCCAAGATTGGTCTCCTGGATGGATCCTCAATCTTGCGAGGAAGTGTTAAGGATAATCCTATCTGATCAAATTCAAAATTAAAAGGATAACTCAACCTTATCAAAATAACCTCTGGAATAACTTAATTTAATGTAGACTTCTTATTTCTTGTAACTACTTTTATTTTGTTTCCTTAAATATGTGTAATCTGAATTATGCAAATACAATTTATGGAATTATTCTCTTCTGAAACTCTTTACTCTTTATAAGGTAGAAAAAAAGGTTAATGCACACATTTCTATTTTCCGGCCTCACCTATGGAATTACACTGATATGTTAGTAGTGTTATTGTTCATTTTAAGCTAGATACATATGTTTTATATAATCAGATCATTTTAATCCAGTGTAGTAGATAATTTGTTTTATTTTCATGATAATAATCTCACTTTTGATGTAACTTAACTATATTTTTAAGTGGCCTGATAATGTAAGAATTATTTTAATTTATAGTTACTGTTATAAAGCAATAAAGAATAAGAAGAAGAGTAGAGAGAATAGAGAAAGTGATTCTCGTTACTTCTCTTGAGGGATGAGTGATCATAAGATTGTGAATACAATGAACAAAACCTCTCTATTTATAAGGAAAATTTGCTCCTAGTCTAAGTAAAAGACAAATGCTTTAAATCCTAATATATATCAAAGTAGATCTTGATAGACATTCACTATAATGTAAATACATTTATAACACTCCCCCTTGAATATCCAGATAGATAATGTGCCTCGTTAAAACCTTACTAGAAAAAACCTAGTAGGAAAAAAAATCTAGTGAAGAAAAAAAAGTACAGATTTCTAACAATATCCATATTGGTTGCCTCATTAAAAACCATACAAGAAAAATCCGGTGGAACAAAACCTTGAAAGGAGAAAAGAGTACAACACGTATTTCCTCCCCCTAATGAGAACATCCTTGAACTTTTGCATCCCAATCTTGTACAACATCTTCTTGAAAGTTGCAATTGGAGAGGATTTGGTGAATAAATCAATCACATTGTCAGCTGAACGAATCTGTTACACATTAATATTATCATTCTTTTGTATCTCATGTATGTAGAAAATCTTTGGCAAAATGTTCTTCGTTCTATCTCCATTTATGAATCTTCCCTTAAGATGTGCTATGTATGCTGAATTATCTCTGTATAAAATTGTGGGTAGATTGTCATATTTCACACCACATTTTTCTCGAATGAGATGTATAATGGACCTTAACCATACACATTCTTGGCTTGCTTCATGAATAGCTATTATCTCAGCATGATTTGATGATGTGGCTACAATAGACTGCTTTGTATATCTCCAAGATATGGCAGTACCACCACATATAAAAATATAGCCTATTTGAGACCGGGCTTTATGCGGGTCAGATAAGTACCCAACATCAGCATGAACAATAATATCGGGACTGCAATCTTTAGAAAAAAATAAGCTCATGCGTTTTATCCTATTTTGATGTCTCATAGTAGGAGCAGAAATAAACTTTGCTAATAAATTGACTAAAAAAGCTATTTTCCTTGTAGTATTTGCAAGGCACATGAGTGCATCAATTGCACTAAGATATGGTACTCCATAACCAATTCAATTCGATATATTTCGAGTTTCAGCAAATAATCTATTGATTTGAAAACTCTCCAAGAGTTCCAATGATGTTCAAGCAATAAGCTTATCAATATAAGGAATATAAATAAATTTTCCAGAAACATTTATATGCTTCAAGCAGTTTGAATCCTTAAAATATTTCACATAAGTTTTGTCAAGTGATAATATTCAACATTTCATGAGTGATATCTTCAAATATCTGGACTGCAAATCAAATAAGTTTTATACTTACCAAGATGCATCCTTTCATGTCACTTGATAAATGTTTCTATATTAGCATACTTAAATAAACGTAGAATTTAGATCCTCGTAATCTTTCACAATATTGCGCAAATATTTTGTCAAATATATTGATGATATGTCATTTTATATCGGTTCAAAATGCGATGTAATATTTTGAGATCTCATCACTTCATTAGTTTCACGCACATGAATCTTACATAAGGTTTCATGAAGCGTTATGTCATAGGCTTTTCAAGAGTTCATTGCCCTCTAATTATGATTATTTGCTCCTTGTTTTTCAAGAACTGTTTCATTTGGAACCTAGTAGTCTACCAAGCTACACGCATGAATAGACTCTATACTTTAGGAACACAAAATAAGAGCACTTGCTCTTAATATGAGATGTTTTTAGCATTTGACTTGAATTATCTTTTGGATCTGGTGATAATTCCGAACATATTTTATAGCTCATATAATCTCCTCCTTATGTTAGGAAAACTAACATACATTCTCTACTTCTTTGAGGAATCCATCTTTGGGAATTATGGTATATTCATTAATCGTATACCACACATCAAAATTATTAGATGAAATAATTGATTCTCGACCTTGAACCAATTGACAGGGAAGAAATAATCATAATTTATTGGTCTAATGCATACATATGTTATTGTATGCAATATATCATATTTCAGACCAACACATGGAGCTTTGTTCTCGTTAGTGATGGTTTATCTATTTATCAAAGGCATTCAATGCCAAATCATCATTATCAAGATAACTTTCTTGATTGCACAATCTAAAAATTATTCTCAATTTATATTGAACAAGTAACTTTATAATGTCAAACGTAGGTTGACCATGAATGTACATGTGATCATCTTATTGATGCATCGTTTCAACATATCAGATGATAGGTGAACGGACCCTTATTCACCTTTTGTTTATTTCAGATTTTGAGGGATCCAATCCCAAAATTAGTTGGTCCAACCAACTTATCAAGAGAACAAGAAACATTAAAGTTCATGAAGAATTTTCTAATTCTTCAATATATGTTCAATACTCAGTATGCACATCTTCGGGATATCACAATCGTTCATGCCAACTTATGAAATTTTAATCTAGTAAACTCCAAGTTTACCATGATATGTGTTTTTGCTTTAGTAAATTTCAGATTTACTATTATATGAATAAACTTCAGATTTACTACTTCACAAGTAGATTTTAAAGTTATTCAACCTCTTTTGGAGGTGAGTTGTGATACAATCACAATCAAGTGCACGTTTGTATAAATAAGTTTCTCATTCCCCAGAAATTGAATATAATCATACCTTAAGCCTATCAAATTATGATAGCTTATAACCTCTTTCAAGATTTTGCTACTTCAGAAGCAAATCGAGGCATATATACGATGTAGAGAATTCTTCTCTAGTACATCTTATAATCATATAAGCGTGTGAAAATATCGTCACTTTTGATGATCATTATCATATTGTCCCTCCACACATATATTTGTGCATTTAATCATTTATCTTCTTTCAGACATATTATGCACTGCTACCAAATACACCTCAAGAATGAAGTAAGTTGTCATATTTCAAACTTATCATATGTTGCTACCACATTCACTTCATGCAATGGAGCATATTCAATGGGTCGAATTTCATGACTTTTCATTAAACACCCATTATTTTCCCTTAGCCATCATAATATCATCAATATGGTAAATTGAGATTCAGACTCAACATATTATCCATATAAAGGCATCTTAGGCATGAATCGATGAGACTTGAACCCAACATATTATCACTCTTTTTGATAATATTGTTTTTGAGGAATAAATTTAAAATATAAATGGTTTCAAACCAATTATTTTTCCTCATATCCAATAATAATTATATTAATAGTAGCAAAAGAAAGATAACATAAAGAATTACTAACCTTGAAATCCTTTAGATTTATAATCTCACCTTGTTTGTCAGAGTCTTGTGCTGATAACGTGTTATAAAATAATAAAGAATAAGAAGAAGAGTAGAGAGAATAGAGAAAGTGATTCTTATTACTTCTCTTGAGGGGTGAGAGATCATAAGATTGTGAATACAATGAACAAAACACCTCTATTTATAGGGGAAATTTGCTCCTAGTTTGAGTAAAAGACAGATGCTTCAAATCCTAATAGATATCAAAGTAGATCTTGATAGATCTTGGTAGACATTCACTATAATTGTAAATACATTTATAACAATTATGATGTTTTTCCTCTATTCTTTTTTATTTACTCCCTCTTTTTCGGTGAGACAGTTTGACTAAGTTTCAAAGATAAAATATATTATATTAATTTTATAAAATTAATATTTAGGTATTCAAAAATTATATGAAAAATACTATAAAATGCAAATTTTTGTTCTTCAATTTGATTAAGAAACACATCTTAAAATTTTGAACAAAGTGTATATTGTTTGACTAAAAATGAAAAAGGGAAAATAAAAAGAAATGGAGGGAGTATATAACTTAACCTCTTTTATATTTACCATTATCATTTATAAAGTTTTTTTTTTTTTTTTTTTTTTTTTTTTTTTTTTAGATTATGGTACCAATATTTTAATCAAGTTGTTGTGATATGGTAAGCAAATGGGAAAAGATTGTCTCAGAAAATGGATCATATGAGTTGGATTTGTGGTCCAATCTTGAAATTTTGACTTCAGATGCACTTTCAAGAGCTGCATCTGGATCAAATTACGAAGAAGGTAAAAAGATATTTAATCTTCAAATGGAACTTGGTGAGCTAGTTATGAAAGCATTTCCTCTTCCAGGAGCAAGGTAAAATTTCCACCAATATATAGATTATGTATCTTTTTATGAAGTTAAATTTCACGTATAATCGTCAAACTTTATTCACTGACAGTAAAATCATAAAATTATATTTTGTCATCAATTTGAAGTAACTTAACTTTAGATACTATTCAGGTCACCAAACTTCAAACACCATATCAATAAATTCAGTTACAAAAATTATTATTTTTTTCTCTTAAGTAACTGAACTTTACGCCACTATAACAACAAAGTCTAATAGACTTGATCAACTATATATAGAGACAAAACCTACATCTCAAAGTGATTTTACTGTAATAATGGGTAAAGTTTCATATTTTTTTCCGCATGTAATATATAGGGAATAAAATTTTATGAGTTTAATGAAACAGTGGGTAAAACTTGATTACTTACCGCGACAAAAGATACTTATATATAGTACACAAATTTCGCTATTTTGATGTGACAAAAATTGACTTTTATAACTTGATCAGAATAGTAACAAGTTTATTCTAAACTTATTATGTAGTCTTTTGCCAACCAAAACAAATCGAAGGATGTAGGAGATTGCTAGAGAAGTGAGAACTTCAATTCAAGATATTATTACAAAAAGGTTGAAAGCAATGGAAGAAGCAAAAGATGATATTAATTATGATGATTTTTTGGGAGTGTTATTAGAATCAAATTTGAGGCAAATTAAAGAAGTTGAAAACAAGAATTTGGGAATGAGCATGGAGGAGGTTATTGAAGAATGTGAGTTTTTTCATTTTGCTGGACATGAGTCTACTTCAGTTTTGATAATGTGGGCTCTAATTTTATTGTCTAAGCATTTGGATTGGCAAGGACGTGCTAGAGAAGAGATTTCACAAGTTATTGGTGGTAAAATACCAGACTTTGATGATTTATTGCGATTAAAAATAGTAAGTTTTTCCTTCATGATCTCCGTCAACTGATATTTTTTGGAATAAAATTTCTTTAAATACAGGGGTTATTGCGTGATTCGCCTGACATGGGCTGGTTTAATTTGGACTGGATGTATATTTTATTTGTTAGTCATTTTGAGCATAGCTCATCAAAATAGTTAATTAATAGCTTAGATCAATTGGTATGATCAATACTCCAAATTGACCTAAGAAAACTTATAATCAAGACATAAGAAAATAACATTTTTAAGGTTTGATATAGTCATGATAAATAATTAATGTTCCCTTTTTTTACAGGTCAATATGATTCTTCTTGAGACTCTAAGGCTACACCCACCAGGAGTTATGTTTGCAAGAGTGATTGAAGAAACAACCAAATTGGGAAATATAACTTTACCTAGTGGAGTTCAACTCAACATACCTACACTTTTCATTCATCGTGATCAAGAAATATGGAGATATGATGCAAATGAATTCAATCCAGAAAGATTTAGTGAAGGTGTTTCTAGTGCAACAAATTGAAAATTTGGTTATTTCCCATTTGGCTATGGTCCTCGAGTCTGCATGGGTCAAAACTTTGCTATGTTAGAAGCTAAAGTCGCACTTGCCTTGCTTTTACAACTTTTTACCTTTGATATATCGCCATCTTATGCTCATGCTCCTTATCTTGTTGTGACACTCCAAGCTCAGTATGGAGCACAAGTAATACTACGTAAGTTGTAAACTCTGAGTAATTTCGACTTGCTTGATATCAAGGTTGTTAAAGTGCGTACCCTACTGAATTTAGTGTTTTACTCTAATAGTTGCCTATCAGTGAAACAAGTCAACTAACGTGGTTCATGAAAGTAAAAATGAAACAATTATCTTTACGTGGAAAACACCCAGCTCAAGAAAGGTGTAAAAAATCACGACCTGTACCTCTACAGGATTTAACCACAACTTCACTAATACACTTGAGCCTCAATAATCAAAAAATTACAAGACTTCTTGTAAACTAGGAATTAAAGCTTCTATCTCCTATTTCTACAATAACACAAATCTTCCCAAGATAAGTGTACCCAAATCGTCGAGTTCCTTAACTTGAAGACACAACTCCTAACTCAGTTTATAATTCACTGACACTAAAACAAAGACTCATTACAACTCAAAGAACCAACCTACTACACAAAACCTACGACATGCTAAGTAAAGGACCAGGTTCTTCTTTAAGTTTGGTGAACTGATTTGCTGATTGATGCTTTTCTTTATCAGTGCTTGAGTGAAACACTTGAATGTCTTTTGTTGTATTTAAGCCAACTCCTGATTGAGTCCTTTAGATGATGTCTTCTTTTGTCTTCAGTAGGACTCTACCATGGCCACTAGGCTATCACTAAAACAATCAAAACCTAGAGTAAGAGAGCATTAACACATTATGAAAAAACAATAGCAGTACACAAATAAGCAAATAAGTCTGCTACACTACTAAAAAAAATAGAAAAACCGATCACAAAAAATCGACCACAGCTTGTGGTCAGAAAAAACTGACCACGTGTGGTCAGTTTTTTATCTTTTTTAAAAAATATTTTTTTTTAAAAAAGCAACCACATGTGGACGCTTTTATATTTTAAAATTTCAAAATAATCATTTCAATAATTTTTATATTAATTATTATTTTTTAAAAAATAAAATAAATAGAAGTGGTTGCTTTTAGATTTTTAATATTAATTACTATTTCTTTTAAAAATAAAAAAATAAAGGTCGCTTTTAGATTTTTAAAAATTGTGTGAAAATAATTTTAAAAACCCGACCACAAGTGGTTGGTTTATTTAAAAAATATAATTAAAAAATATTTTTTAAAACCGATCACATGTGGTCGATTTTTAAAATTAGTCTTTAATTATATATTTAAATAAAACTGACCACAAGTGGTCGGTTTCTAAGTAAAACAAAATAAAATAATTTTAAAAACTGACCATTTGTGTTCGGTTTTATTTTAAAAAAATAATTTAAAAAGTATTTTTAAAACCGACTACATGTGGTCGGTTTTAAAAAATAATTTTTAATTATATTTTTTAAATAAATCGACCACATATGGACGGTTTTTAATTACAGAAAAAGAAAATAATTTTAAAAAATGGACCACAAGTGGTCGGTTTTTAATTAAAAAATTATAATTATTTTAAATTTAAAAAATATAATGAAAAAGTATTTTTAAAAAGCGACCACATGTGGTCGGTTGTGGAATTTAAAAAAATAAAAAATAAAATAATTTATAAAAACTGACCACATGCGGTCGGTTTTATTTAAAAATATAATTAAAAAATATTTTTAAAAAGTGACCACTTGTGGTCGGTTTTATTTTAAAAATTAAATTTAAAATATTTTATAAAAGCGACCACAATTGGTCGATTTTGTAATTAAAAAAAAATAAAAAATAAAATAATTAAAAAAAATTGACCACTTGTGGTCGTTTTTGTATTAAGAAAATAATTTTTTTTATAAAAGAGACCACTTGTGGTCGGTTTTTATTAAAAAATAATTATATATAAAATCAAATATATAATTTTTTGAAATTACACTGATCATACTTATTCGATAACGAATATAATAATAATAAATATCAATCAAGCTTAGATTTTGTAAAAACCTTATACGAAAAATATATCAAACAAAATAAATAAATAAATTACGTTAATCATAATCTTTATCTTTTACTTATCTTTCAGTATATAAAATAAATATTTTCCTTTTGTATATATGTTAAATGACATTAAACATAATCTTTGTATAATGAATATGTCTATACTATTGAGGTAATGATACTATATGCTACTATTACAATTATAATAATGTAACGTACATATATATAACCGGTAATTCATCAGAATATAATAAATACGTTCTATTATGAGGTAATATACTTACGGATGTGATGTATATAGTACGTATTCAAGATTTGATATATATATATATATATATATATATATATATATATATATATATATACACACACACACATGATGTAGTCAAAAAGTAGTAGAATCTATCCAAACATATTGAATACCTTGATTTGAAATGATAGAAGTAATAATATATTGTACGTTGAAGTTATATTAATGTAAGCTAATCAAATTAATAGATAACTCATCAAAGTATATGTATATGAAATACTTGTATGCGTATGTGATGTATATAATACGTATTTAGAACTTGATATATATAGTCAATAGTGTGTATGTGTGTGTATGTACATGTATATATATATATATATGTATATATGTATGTATGTATGTATGTATGATGTAGTGCTCGATGAACTATGTAGTCAAAAACTAGAAGAATCTATCCTAACATATTGAATACCTTGATTTAAAACGATCGAAGTAACAATATACTATACGTTGAAGTTTTATTAATGTAAGATAATAATCAAATTAATCGATAACTTATCAAAGTATGTATATGAAATACGTTGCATTATATTACAGGGTAATATACTCGTGTACGTATGTGATGTATACAGTACGTATTTAAAACTTGATAGTAGATAGTGTATATATGTGTGCGTAGGTACAAGTATATACATATATTATGCAGTGATGTATGTAGTGCATAGTTCGAAGCTTACATTTATATATATGTATGTATATCTCTTATGTAGTGATGTACGTAATACATAATCAAAATTAAAGCAAACGACATACATCCCGTTATTTATTGAATATACTGATATCATGCGATCGACCAAGGTGATATATAGTAAACTGTTGAAGGTATAATAACATAAGATAAATTAAATGATTTATATTATGGGGTAATAAAATAGTGTATATGATCGATGTATATAGTACGTATTTGGAAGTGTTGACACTCAATTGTTTACCTCCCGATGCTCTCCTAGGCTGCTATTTTGTCAAATTTATTTAACCTTTCATATTAATATTCTTACGCATTTTTTCACATACATGTGCACATTCACAATTTATAAATACATTGCCTGTTATTATTATTATTGTTGTTGTTGTTACATTTATTAAAATAACAATCAATTTCGAATTACTCCCCTATGTAGTTTAATTTCTAGCCATTACAACACTCTTTCTCTCTCTCCTCCCTAATGGCTCTCTCTCTCTCTCCCTACCTTCTCTCTCTCCCCGATCCCTGGCCCCCGTCGCTGTCGCCGACCTTCAGCGCCGACCCGACCCGACCCGGCCCTCTCTCTCTCTCCTCCCTAACGGCCCTCTCTCTCTCTCTCTCTCTCTCTCTCTCTCTCTTCCCTAATGGCTCTATCTCTCTCTCCCTACCTTCTCTCTCTCCACGATCCCCGGCCCCCGTCGCCGTCGCCGTCGCTGACCTTCGGCGCCGACCCGACCCAACCTCCAGCCCCGACCTCCGGCCCTCGGCGCCGACCCCCATCGCCGCTCCCCGCCGCCCTCTGTCGCCGCCCTCCGGTTCCAATTCTTTCCCCCTTTCCGTTCATACCCCCCTTCTCCATTCATACCCCCCCTCTCCGTTCATACCCCCCCTCCGGCTTCGGTGAGATCCAACAGCCCCCCTCGGTCTCCAGCAGCCGTCGCCGGTCCTCAGCAGCCGTCGCTCGGTCTCAAGTAGCTGCAGCTCGGTCTTCAGCCAGCCGCCGCTCGGTGTCCAGCCGCCGATCGATCTCGACCAGCCGCAGCTCGGTCTCTAGCCGCAGCTCCGTCTACACCCGCCGCTCGGTCGCCAGCAGCCGCAGCACCCAAACGACGACCAGTTCCCTTGGTCTCCAGCAGTCGCAGCTCCAGCTCAGCACCGAAACTTCCCGGAACCCGGTCTACGCTGGGTTTTGGTTTCCGTCTTGGTCTACAAGCGTAATCTGGTGACTTCTAACCTTTGTTATTTCTTTCTTCGTATTATGCTAGTATTATCCCCTGTACCTTGACTTGCGTTTGATTTGTTGATATTGTCTGTTGTCTGTTGTTGTTGTTGTTGTGGTCGTTTCTTGCACTGCTTTTGATTGGGTTATCGGCTTGGGGCTCTATTTTTGGGGCTATGGGTGTTGAGTCCAGTGGTGTTTGCTCTCTATTTGAGTTTAGTTTTGTTTCTTGATTATTTCTGTAAATTTGTGTGAGCCTTATATTTTTTACTGCTGCTTTGCTACTACCATGATTTATATTTTTATATTTTCTTATAATTTCTTGTAGTAGTGGCTATGGGCGGTAATGGTTGGATAGGGTCATGTTTGAGGGGGTTGGGGCGTGGGGCCATTGTGGGGGCGGGGGATGAGGAAAGGGCGGGAGTGGGAGGGAGGCCAAGGTTTGGCCGCGGGGGTGGTAGAGGAGGGCGTGTGGATAGTGATGGTAGGCTGAGGGTTGGGTCTTGGAATATAGGGACCCTTCAGGGTAAGTCCATAGAGCTTGTGAAGATTCTTAGGAAGAGGAGGATCAATATTGCGTGTGTTCAAGAGACCAAGTGGGTAGGGTCTAAGGCTAGGGATGTGGATGGTTAAAAGGTATGGTACTCTGGGAGCGAGAGGCGTAGGAATGCAGTTGGCATCTTAGTATATGAAGAGCTTAGAGGTTAGGTAGTAGAGGTGAAGAGGATCAACGATAGGTTGATGACTATTAAGTTGGTCCTTCGGGGGTTTACCCTGAACGTGTGTAGTGCTCATACGCCGCAAGTGGGCTCGGAAGGGGAGGAGAAGAAGCGGTTTTGGGAGACTTTGGAGGTGGTTGTGAGAGGCGTGCCTAGCTCGAAGAATATTGTTGTAGCAGGAGATTTCAATGGGCACATCGGGACGTTACCGGGAGGCTTTGGTGATGTGCATGGTGGTTTTGGTTTTGGGGAGTGAAATGAAGAGGGGGCTACTCTATTGGAGTTTGCGAGGTCCTTTGGGCTGGTGGTGGTGAACTCAGGCTTCCCGAAGAAGGACGATCACCTGATCACCTTTCGAAGCGTGATAGCCAAGACCTAGATTAACTTTTTGTTGCTTAGAAAAGGGGATAGGGTGTTGTGTAAGGACTGTAAGGTCATCCCGAGTGAGAATCTTTCGACCCAGCATAGGCTCTTGGTTATGGATTTGGGTATAAAGAAGAATAGACAGAGGAGGAGTAAGGAGGGTAAACCTAGAATTAAGTGGGGTGGCTTGACGCCAGTGAATGCATGGGAGATAGGGGAGAAATTGACGGGAATGGGGGTGTGGGAGTGTAGGGGGGACGTGGATAGTATGTAGGATAGGGCAGCTAGGTGCATCAGGGAGAATGCAAGTGAGGTGTTGGGTGTTTCTAGGGGCCGGGCCGGGCATCATCGGGGGGATTGGTGGTGGAATGAAGAGGTGGAGAAGAAAGTGGGGACCAAGAAAGGGGCGTATGCAAAGTTGGTTGAGAGTAAGGACGAAGAAGAGAAGCGGGTAAACAGGAAAGAGTACAAACTAGCTAGGAAGGAGGCTAAGTCAGCAGTCACGGCAGCTAAGACGACCGCTTTTGAGAGCTTGTATGCAGGGTTACAGGGGAAAGGAGGGGAGAAAAAGTTGTTTAGACTCGCTAAGGCTAGGAAGAGAAAGGGTCGTGACCTCGACTAGGTGAGGTACATTAAGGGGGAGGACGGTAGAGTGTTGGTGGAGGACGGCCACATTAAGAATAGATGGCAGTCGTACTTTCATAGGATCTTGAATGACGAAGGTGATAGAGCTATTGTGTTAGGGGAACTGGATCACTCAGAGTAGTGTCGGGATTTTAATTATTGTAGATGTTTTAAGGTAGAAGAGGTTAGAGATTCTGTTCGCAGGATGTGAAGGGGTAGGGCGACGGGACCGGATTAGATACCGGTGAAGTTTTGGAAGTTCGTTGGAGAGGCTGGTGTAAGGTGGTTGACTGGATTATTTAACAAAATCTTCAAGACGGCAAAGATGCCCGAGGCTTGGAGGTGGAGTACCATGATCCCTCTCCATAAGAATAAGGCTGACATCCAGAGTTTCAATAACTATAGGGGGATTAAGTTATTGAGTCACTCTATGAAGATTTGGGAGAGAGTGGTCGAGGTGAGGCTGAGACGGATAGTGTCTATTTTGGAAAACCAGTTTAGATTTATGCCTGACCGCTCAACGACGGAGGCAATTCACCTGGTACGGAGGCTGGTGGAACAGTATAGGGAAAGGAAGAAGGACCTACTCATGGTGTTTATCGACCTGGAGAAGGCATACGAAAAAGTCCCCAGGGAGGTGCTATGGAGATGCTTGGAGGTGAGTGGAGTCCCGCTGGCATATATCAAAGCAATTAAGGACATGTATGATGGAGCGAAAACTCAGGTGAGGACGGCGGGAGGAGACTTAGAGCATTTCAATGTCTTGACAGGATTGCATCAGGGATCTACTCTTAGTCACTTTTTATTTGCTTTAGTGATGGATGTGTTGACGCGGCGTATTCAAGAGGAGGTGCCTTGGTGTATCCTTTTTGCAGACGATGTAGTTCTGATTGATGAGACTAGAGGGGGTGTGAATGACAAATTAGAGGTGTGGAGACAAACTCTTGAGTCTAAAGGGTTCAGGTTGAGCAGAAGCAAAACAAAGTATTTGGAATGCAAGTTTAATGACGTGAGGCTGGAGAATGAGGTGGTAGTGAAGCTAGAATCACAGGAGGTGTGTAAGAGGGATAGTTTCAAGTACCTCGGGTCCGTGATCCAGGGTAACGGTGAGATTGACAAGGATGTCTCGCACCGTATTGGGGCGGGATGGATGAAGTGGAAGCTCGCGTTGGGGGTGTTGTGTGATAAAAAGGTGCCGCCCAAGCTTAAAGGCAAATTCTACAGGGTGGTAGTCCGTACGTCCATGTTGTATGGAGCGGAGTGTTGGCCAGTTAAGAACTCCCACATCTAAAAAATGAAGGTGGCAGAAATGCGGATGTTGCGCTGGATGTGTGGGCTGACTAGAGGGGACAGAGTTCGGAATGAGACTATCAGAGAGAAGGTTGGTGTGACTCCAGTGGAGTGCAAAATGTGGAAATTCCGATTGAGATGGTTCGGACACATGAAGAGGAGGGGCATGGATGCCCCGGTTCGTAGGTGTGAGAGGCTAGCGTTGGATGGTTTTAGGCGGGGTAGGGGTAGGCCGAAGAAGTACTGGGGTGAGGTAATTAGGAGGGACATGGAGCAGTTACAGCTCACCGAGGACATGACCCTAGATAGGAAGGTCTGGAGGACGCGAATTAGGGTAGAAGACTATGGCCAGTTTGGGTCGCTAGTGTAGGGAATTGCTTGGTGGGGTTATTATTCCTGTTATGATTCTGTGTTCCATGTTTTATTACGAATCTGGGTTCTTTCCTCTGTTTTCTATCACTTATGGGTGCCGTATTTATGTTATGTTATGAAATCTATGTTATGTTATGTTATGAAATCTTGTTATGTGCTTTACTATGTATTTGTGTGGTATCTCGTGTCTTGAGCCGGAGGTCTATCGAAAATAGCCTTTCTACTTCTTTAGAGGTAGAGGTATGGACTGCGTACATCTTACCCCCCTAGACCCCACTAGGTGGGAATACACTGGGTTTGTTGTTGTTGTTGTTGTTGTTGTACTCAATTTGTGTCAATTGTGGTCAAAATTAACATCAATTTGGCCATGAAATCAAATTCCAACTTTTGACCTATTTATGTACATACCAATTGAATATATGTATATATCTGTATATCTCGTGTAGTGACGTATATAGTAATCAAAAGCTAGATAACTGAATCTAATTAACTGATAATCCAACTGAAAATGTAAACAAATTATTTTATTGCTTTTTATTACCATTTTTTACGATTTATCAATTCAAATATAATATTTTATTATTTTTTCATAAACATGCACACACACAATTATTTTGAAAAATACATTATCTATTATTATTATTATTATTATTATTATTATAGTAGCCAATTTCATTTAAATACTTCTACTTATTTAATTTTTGACCATTTTTGTGCTCAATGATGACAATTATAGCCACCTTTAATACATTAAATGTCCCAATTTATTTTTTCTAATCCTTTAATCTCAGCAATGGATCAAGATCGATCCAACGACTGAGATCACACCCCCTTCCTTTCCTTTTTAAACAACACAACAAACCCTAATCCCACTATTCTCTCAACAACTGCATCTCTCTCTCCCTCTTTCTTTTTTTTTTTCTTTCTCTATTAAATAGCAAAAGTTGCCGCCGGCCACCACCACTTCGGTCATCATGGCTGGTGAGACGTCGGAGCAGTCGCGACCCATCGCATGCATCCTTTCTCTGCTTTCCCATTTCCAGCAGTGGCTCTAGCTGGCAGAACCATCAAGAACCGCCTCCAACGGTCCACCAGCCACTGCTCTAGCATCGACTCCCTCTTCGTCGCTCGACCGGTGAAACTCCAATCCTTGCCACTTGAGAAGTGAGTTAGCTGTGGAATGTATAATGTTGATATAGTATGTTGTTTTCTCCAACATTCAATCCTCGTCACTGTGCATTTTTCTTTCCATTGATTGATTATGCTGTGTAGAAACTATAAAGTGTTAAAATGTTTCAAATTTCTTTCAGAATCTTCATGTTGACATCAATCTTAGATACTATCTCAGTTAGTTTATGTTTCTCAATGCATTTTAAGTGTTTTGATCCTCTAGTTTAATATTCATTAGATTACCATTTTCCTATGAGATGACAGTCTTGCTAGGGTTGACCTTGATCCTTTAGATATCATTTTCCTTGACCGAAGGTAGGAAACAAGCTGACCCCTGAAAGCAGATGCACTACCCTTCCACTCAAGGATGGGTTTATTTGGGAACTGAAACTGGACTATTCTATTTCTACAGTCTACTGTGGCATAGAAGAAATAAAGCCAATCCATGCTGAGAATGATATCAAAATCAGTCATCTCTAATTCGACTAAGTATACTGAAGTGACTTTCTGAAATATCATAACCGGGAAGTTCCTGCATACCCGTTGGGCTATGATGGTTTTACCCACTAGGGTAGAGACTGAAAAGGGCTCTGCTAGAATTTTGGGACTGATTCTGAAATCGACTGCTATATAAGGAGTAACAAAAGACAAAGAATCTCCTGGATCTAGCAAAGCGTAAACATACACATGAAATATCTGTAACGTACCAGTAACTACAATAAGAGAATTTTCATGATCCTATCGGGATTGAAGAGCATAGAGACAATTTGGGTGTTGCCCACTAATACCACTGGAGGTGGCACCTATTGATTTGGTTGACTGGACTGTGATGAAGAGCGATTCTGTTGACCCTGAGGACCTGGCTGAGGACAATCTTTGACTCTGTGGCCTGGCTTGCCATATTCGAAACAAATACCACTGCCAGCTCTGTAAATACCCTGATAGTGCTTGCCACAAGTCTGGCAAAGAGGATAGGTACGGGCACTGCTAACACTATCCTAGGACTTTGAGCTTAGCGCTCTATCTTTGTTACCATCTCTGAACTTAGCAACTGAGCATTGGCTGTAGATGGAGCTGGAACTGATGACTTAAGATGAAATTGAGAATAATTTTCTCCTTCTGACTTAGGCTGACTAAAATTGAAGTTACCTGTACTAGCTTTCTTACTCAGTTTTGCTCATTAAAACACTGCGTTCTTGGGGGTATTTAGGTCTTTTTCCTTGACCTTCAGCCACCATAACATGAAATTTAGCCCCTTTAGAGGCATAATATAATCATTATTCATGAAATCCTCAAGAAAAAAACCCTAGGGCTGTCATTTCAAGAATCAAATTCAAGAGAGTTCACCATCAATCTTTCCTGAAATTCTTCAACAAGGTATGTAAAGTGTTCATCAAAGGGTCCCTTCCACCCTTGGAGTCCAAGAAACTTCTTTCAAAAACATGAATTGTGATTTCCGTGTTGTGGGTTTGAATGTAATCATGTTGATGTTATGAAATGGATTCCAAGTTGAAATCTTTATGTGTTTTTTGATAGTATGATAGCATGTAAGTTGAAATTTTATTATCTTATATGGAAAACCTTGAATTTTGAAGTCATGATGTATTAGCATTGTTGATCATGCCTAAGTATAAAGATACGCCTATCATGTGTTTGATAAAATGCTAAATAGAGACTATGGTGCTTTTATGATTCTTTGGTGGTATAAATGATGAAATTATGCTATACTCACATGTTCATAATGTCTTCCATTCTAAAGCTATACCATGTATGTGTTTGCTGAAATGCCTCATAAGATCGTATTGTGAGTTTTTGACTATTGCCAAGTATTCGAGAATTGTCATGTCTTATTATTTTCATGCTATCGAGTCTTGGGGGTATTTAATACCCTACAATTTAGCTGTGCGCCTAGATCCAGTGTTAGTTACAGAATAGTCTCAATCATGTCACGATCAGTAGTACTCCAGTTCAATTACAAAACTCAAGAAAACTCAATAAACTCAATATCAATTCAGCCCCATTCAGTATTTAGTTTAGTTAATCAGTACAATTAGTAACAGATCTGTCCAACCTAGTATAAACTAGGAAATTAGTCAGTGTCTATTCAGTTGAGAGTAGGATTCAACACCGAGTGAAACCAAGGGTAGGGACTCACCTGCCAACAGAGGGTGTGATCCTTAGAAACAGTTCTTGCATTCCAGAACTACGTAGCTAGAGTAGGTTAAGACATTAAAACCTTCTAGTTGACTATTGATGAGGTGGATTAACCTAACATTTAAGGGTCCCACCATTCTTATTTGAGAACCTGCTAAATGAGGGTATATTTTTAGTGTCTTTACCCAAGGCACGGTACTGACACCCTTCTAATTGGGGTTACAGGTTGGGCCCTAAATCTATTACAAAAAGGGGCATATCAGTTAGATTATAACCTCCCACAGTCTCAGTATCAGTCTTTAGTAAAGAACTCTGATAGTTCTACTAATTTCAAGACTGTATGATACCATCACTCAGCTCTGTTTGGAACTCAGCTAGTTCCATCAGAAATAGAACTGTCAAATACAGTCAATTAGGAAATAGTATATCATTTATCACTAATCTATGTTATTAGTAAACTCTGTATTCATAATCCTTATGAATTCATTTACTGTTATGTATTTATGTATGTATTCTCATGGAGTCATGTTTATCTTTCTTAGTTAAGTCATAGTTGATTCATAAACCCTTGCATTCAGCCTTAGCTCACTTTGCATACCAATAGTTCCACACGTACTCATGCATACCTTTTATTTTGTACTATGGTGTTTTATACCATAGGTTCGTATGCTCAGGTTCTTGATAATGCGTTGATAGATTCAGATTTAGCCATCAGTAGTAGACTAGAAGTGAGTCCTCACCATTTGAGGATATTCTTTTAGTTCATTATCTCCTTACATTCAGTATTTCAGTAGATGGAGTTAGTTGGGGGATTGTCCCATCAACTCCACAATTTAGACAATTCAATTTTAGAGGCTTTTTAGACTAGTTGTTCAGAAAATATTTAGTATTTTAGATTCTGGTGTTTTTTCAAATTTTATAATTCTTTCATCAGTATTACAATTTTGAAACTTATGGCATTTTAGCCCATTATTCCTCATTATACAGTGTTATTACTCAATTATTGCAGCTGGTACCAGTCATGGGTTAACTTGTGGGCCTTTGAGATTATGAGTACCGTGTAGCGTCCGTGGTAATAGATTCGGGGCGTTACAAACTTTGTTTAAAATCCTAAGGTTCAATAGAGTCCTAGGTAGTCTGAAAGCCACATCAAGTAGAGTCTTGTGTATGGGTGTGTAGCGGGCCACATTTATGTATAGGAGGCTGTTAGATAATTTGGGAACAGTTTCCCTTCTTTCAGTATTTATGTCGTGGGAGCGAGCATAAGCTCTAGTTAAACTCTCTTTCTAATCTTAGTTTCTCTTTCATCTATAAAAAATGCCTCCAAAGAGGACTCAAGGAAGAGGAATGGGAGATCAGTCAGCCTCTCAGCCCGTTCAGTCAAATCCTTTTGGTGAACATGTCTCCTACGCTGAGGTCAGAGCAGCTTTCACCACCCTAGCTCATTCATTTAATGCTCAGAATAAATGTCCATCTACCGTTCCAGCCAACCTAGTGGCTAATACTACAGTAGCTAGGATAGAGAGGCAGAAAAATAAGGAGAAAGAGAAGCAGAACACGAGAGCTAGAACAGGTAGTTTCAACTTTGGTCAACCTACGTCAGAGGGTGGGAATCTTTCTTAGTTCTACCCAAAATCTTCAGTTCCAAATCCATCCTATACTAGTGCTCCAATGCCAAAATTCACAGACGATAATAGAGATAGGGCGCCAGGCTCTTAGTCAAAGGGTAGTGTCAGCAACGCACGAACTAACCCTCTTTATCAGACTTGTGGCAATAACCATTAGGGTATTTGCAGAGCAGGAATTGTGTTTGTTTTGGATGTGGCAAGCCAGGCCACAGAGTCAGAGATTGTCCCCAGTCAGGCTCTCAGGGTTAGAAAAATCGTCCTCCAGCTCAATTCGATCGTCCAAATAAGTAGGGTGCCTCATCTAGTGCAAGCAGTCCCGACAGGATCAAGAAATTTCTCCTGATATGTTCACCAATACATTACAGATCTTTCATATACATGTTTATGCTTTTCTAAATCCAGGAGCTTCCTTTTCTTTTGTTACTCCTTATATATTAGTTGATTTTAGAGTTAATCCTAAAATTCTAGTAGATCCTTTCTTAGTCTCAACCCCAGTAGGTAAATGAATCATAGTCCAGTAGGTATACATGAACTATCCGGTTATGGTATCTCATAAAATAACTTCAGCAGACTTATTCAAATTAGAGATGACTGATTTTGACATCATTCTCAGCACAGATTTTTATCATTCTTACTATGCTTCAGTCGACTGCAAAAACAGAATTGTCTAGTTTCAATTTCTGAATTAACCCATCCTAGAGTAGAGGGATAGTACTTTATCATATAGGGGACATCTTATTTCTTAACCTCGGGTTAGAAAAATGATATCTAAGGGATGCGTCTATCACCCTGTGCAGGGCCAGCTTGTTTCTTACCCTCGAGTGAGAAAAATGATATCTAAGGAATGTGTCTATAACCCTGTACAAGTCAAGGACTCCAGTTTAGAAATCCCTACTATTGAATCATGTTAGTAGCATGTGAATTCCCAGATGTATTTCCCAAGGATCTTCCCAGAATTCCTTCCTAAAGGGAAATTAATTTCAGAATTGATCTTCTCCTAGATACTCAGCCCATTTCTATTTCTCCATACAGAATGGAACCTATAGAACTTATAGAATTGAAATAACAAATAAAGGATCTCCTAGATAAGGGATTCATTAGACCCAGTGTATCCCCATGGGGTGCACTAATTTTATTCATGCGTAAGAAAGACGGTTCGCTTTGAATGTCCATAGACTACTATCAGCTCAATAAGGCCACAATTAAGAACAAATATCCCCTTCGCAGAACCAATGACTTCTTTGACCAACTTCAAGATGCTAGTTACTTTTCAAAGAAAGACCTCAGATCAGGCTATCATCAGCTTAGAGTCAGAGAATGTGACATCCAAAAAAGCTTTCAGAACTCGATATGGTCACTTTGAATTCTTAGTCATGTCCTTTGGTCTTACAAATGCCCCAAAAACCTTCATTGACTTGATGTACCATGTGTTCAAGCAGTACTTGGACATATTGGTCATAGTCCTCATAGATGACATCCTGGTTTACTTTCGTAGTGAACATGATCATGTAGACCATCTCAGAATAGTATTGCAGACTCTCAGAAATCATCAGTTATTCGCCAAATTTAGAAAGTGCAAATTTTGGCTAAGGTCAGTAGCATTCCTTGGCCATATCGTTTCCAGTGATAGAATTAGAGTTGATCCCCAAAAGATCGAGTTAGTGAGAAAGTAGCGTAGACCTATCTCTCCATTATATATTAGGAGTTTCTTGGTTTTGGCTGGTTATTAACACTGGTTTTTTGAGAGATTTTCATCTATTACATCCCCCATTTCCAAATTGACTAAGAAAAAAGTCATATTTCAGTGGTTAGATACATACCAGAAAAGTTTTTAGGAGTTGAAGACTCAATTCACCTCAGCTTCAATTTTGACTCTTTCAGATGGTTCAACTGGGTTTATGGTATACTGTGATACATCCATAGTAAGTTTGTGTTGTGTCCTTATGCAATATGGTAAGGTCATAGCCTATTTATCTAGACAACTAAAGTCCGATGAGAAGAACTATCCAACTCATGACCTTGAGTTAGCAGCAGTAGTATTTGCCTTAAAGATTTGGAGGAACTACTTGTATGGGGAGTATGTAGATATGTTCACAAATCACAAAAGCCTTCAGTATATATTTCCTCAAAAGACTTAATCCTCTATCAAAGAAGGTGGTTGGAGTTGTTGAAAGACTATGATATGAGCATTCAGTATCACCCGGGCAAGACCAATGTAGTGGCTAATGCTCTCAGTAGACTGTCTATGGGTAGTGTCGCTCATGTTGAGGACAGTAAGAAGAAGGTAGTTCAGGAAGTTCATCAGGTATCCTGAGTAGGTGTCCACTTAGTCGATTTAGTAGAAGGTAGTGTGTGGGTTCAGAATAGTTCAGAATTATCTTTAGTTTCCAAAGTAAAGGAAAAATAGGATAGAGATCCTAGTTTAGTCAAGCTAAAAAATTTAGTCAGAGATCAGAAGGTGGAGGTTTTCTCCTAAGGGAGAGATGGTGTTCTACATTGTCAGGTTCGTTGGTGTATGCCAGGTTTTGATGACTTAAGACTGAAAATTCTTGCAGAAACCCATGGTGTGCTCTACTCTATTCATCTAGGGGCCACTAAGATGTACCACAACTTATGGGAGATCTATTGATGGAGTGGGATAAAGAGATATTGTCATGACCTAAGCCTAGGCCCTAGCCGTGATGAGCATCCCGAACCATGGAGGCCAGGAACACCCATTCTCTATCTGGTTATCATGCGCAACATTCATAATCATAATTAAAATGTGGGATTTAACTGAGTACGGAAAACATGGTAAAGTCCTGCAATATTTCTGAATAATACTATCTGACATCAGTCTGCGAAATCTCTACTAAGAACTCAAACATCTGTCTGAAAAGAAACTGGGACAAGACCCCCAGTGAACCAAAAACATAATAAATAAGAGAATGTTTGACATAATTAGGCCTTCCGAATAATAGAAGGCTCACCACTGTGAGATCAAGTCTGCGAATCCGAGAATATCTACTGAGTAGCTGGACCCCTAGACTGTGCCTCAGAACCTGGAAGGAGGGGGGGGGGGTCAGCACAAAAGTACTGGCACGCGAAGCCATCCAAAAGTAGTATAATGGAACATATATATATATATATATAAGTGAAAGCAATTTTTTTCATGAAGACATCATGTATAAAACTATTTCTGAAAAATACATGGGCACTTTCTGAAAACATGCAACCTGTCTATTCATTTCAAATCATGTTCTGTGTTTTACTTCTGAGTTAGGTGTTATTCCCCTACAATTCTGATATTCCACGGGCTGTATGGAATCCGCCATTGACTCGACGGGGAATCCCCTAACCCATGTGTTCCGCAAGGGTTGGAGTCTCTGAGTCTGATACACCACAGGACATTTAAGTCAGTGCATAATAGTATACCCGGGTCGGCAAACCACGGTTTTAGGCAATGAGTCGCTTGAACTCAAGCCCTCTTTGGGGGACCACCTAACATCTCTGTATGCCCATTTTTAACCTTTTCTGAACATGCATCATTCTGAAATTTCTATATCATGTAAGTCTGATAAAATTCTGAAATGTCTGTTAGTCTGAGTCTGATATGGCATTTTTATGAGTTGGTATCATCATACCAAGACTTTGCAAGTCATTATTTTTCAAAGCCATAATATATTAAGCAAAAGCTTTCATTCAATACATAGTTTAGACCACCTAGAACATGCAACTGATGTAAAGAATTTCATATTCCGAAACTTAAAGTTCAATTCATGCAAAACTTTTATCAAACATATGGTGGTCATGTGCATTTTGAAAAAAACATGCATTCTTTCATTACATGCATATTCAACATTCACAACCCTCTCTTTCGTGTTCAAAAATCATATTACAAACATAGCAAGAGTCAAAGCACTTCATATCATGATTTCCTTTTCTTTTCAAGATGTATTTCAAAACAATTTAAATTACGTGAAACATGGAAAAATCTACATTAAGAGAGGGGCTTCATGAAAATCATGCTCTCAAATTATATTTCAAGACAAACACATATATACATATACATATAATTTTCAAGTCACTTTGGGGGAAAGCCAAAAGGCCAAAACAATATCATTCAACTTCTAAAACATGAGTATGTACATGAATTTCGAAAACCCGATTCTTAAAACATGATTTCTATGCCCATGAGAATTTAGGAAAACCCACCCCGCGTACCTTTTTCTCCACGAATTTTGGGTGTTTATTGAAGCCTACGTCGAGAGGATTCCGAATCTCTAATTTGTTTCACGAAGAAGTTTCGGAACGATCGGACCTTCAAGCTTATTTTCTAAAACCCTAGTTGCTTCTCCTCTTAAGTCCTTGAAGGATAAATGTTTGGGATTTTATAGGAGGCTTCAATTTTGTTAATAGGTCCAAATCCGTTTAGGAGTGGGTAAGGATGTCTTTGGGCTTTGTAAGGACTAAATTGCACTTAAAATAACTCAAAACGACGTGTTTTCGTCACCTGAAACCATAAGTGTGCGCCGCACTTTGCATCTCCTAAATTTACATAGGCGCCGCCCTATGCATCGCCTATATTTGTATAGGCGCCGCCCTATGCATCGCCTATATGTGCATAGGCGACACATTAAACTTTGGAAGACCATAACTTCTTCACCGGGTGTCCGTTTTAGGCGAATTTGGTATCGTTAGAAAGCTTATTCAATTATATACAATTTGGTATATAGTAGAACACTCAGTTCATCATATACAATGAGTTATGGTCAATAGAATTTGACACAAATTACAACGTCCACTAAAACTTAATCGATCGAAAAACTTTCAACCTGTCCTTGAGTCAAAGGACCTCTATGGTCTAAATTCAAGTTTGAATGGATTCACATACTATGCAAATAATTAACATTCCATATTGGCATAGAATTTATGTCTTCTGGATTATCAACGCATCAGAGTCATGGTCTATATTGTAGCCCGAAATGCGGGGTGTTACATTATCTCCCCCTTCGGATCATTCATCCCCAAATGATGGATAGAAACTTGTTGAATCCTTAAAGGTATGGAATAACGCAGGCACGACATGTCTTCTAATAAAGAATACAATGATCTGAATCATGACCATATGGATGGAACTACTGATATTCTGAATTCTTATATCGGATATGCATATCTGATGCATGGAATACACGACTGGAGCTACTCATAAGCTGAGTTCTCATAATGAATATGAAAACCTAATGTATGGATTTGTTATTGAGTTGATCTCATGAACGTAGAACTGAATACACAGATAAGCTGAACTTTTTCTATTGAACATGCATTTCTAATGCAGGCATAACTGACTGAACTGACACAAGAACGTATGACTGAATACGCAATAACAATTGATGCGAAGCTTGTAATAATAATCTATGCATGCAACCGAATGGGGTATCTCCCCCTTGGGATCCTATATCCCTCTATGAGTGTTCAATTCACTAAGATACTCGGAAAATGGAGGCAATGCACACGGCACCTACGATTTGATTCATAACTGAACCTCTGGAATTTGAATCTAACCCATGACGCATGAACTGAGCTATACTCGCAATTACTAGTATACTCTATCTTGGAATATTATCATGTCTGAGATTTCGGGTAGCATGAATAAATGAAAAGACGAGAAAACAAGTCATGAGAATTTGACTGCTAAACTGACTTACTGGCTATACAGACTGAATTATGCTAGACCCTCATACTTAACTAGAGTATCTCTTCAACGTTCTCTCGAAAGAAGTTCTAGCCACAAATCTTGGGTATGGATTACACAAAACATCCCACTGAGGAAATCACAACATTGACACTGCTCTGCAGTCTGGAATATAGACATATAACTCCTAAATTAAGATAGAATTACCAGACCTTTGGCAATAAAACTTCTTACTTTAAAGCTTAGTACACTTCTCGAATATCCCTTAACTATACTATTCCCTATAAATAGCATATTCATTTAATTCAGCTTAAAATCCTCACATGAGCATTGACAAATTTTTCTACTAATGTCTAAAATAGGTTAATCCTTACACCGCGATCAAGCCTAACTCTAAGTCACAAAAATACAACATGCTACCCTACGCTATTATTCTACACCATATGACGCCACCTTTTATATCTCTTTTAAAGATCGCATCCTAAGCATAACATGTCTTACCACTTCAATAACTACTCTGAACTCTTAATATGAAGTCGCTAATGCATATTGCGACCTCCCACTATAATCCCAAAACATCATTCAAGCCTATTTTTATAACCACTTGTTTACTTCAAGGCAGTCACCCATAAATACATACTTCCCATAGTTTCTAAACTATTAACAATATAACTCCCACACGCTACCCTAAAACATACACACAAACTTTTCCACTAACCATCACATGTATCAAAGATTGGACCCAAACTTACATAACACTTATGGTTGTATCTAAAACAAGCGTACTATGCTTTTTATCAACAGGAAAACATTTACTCCTTACACCATCGTCACATAAGAAGGAGTCACAAAAGGCTAAAACATAAGATTTTGAAACATAAAAGGGTATTATATGAAACTTAACACTTAACTGAGGCATGAGGAATAGCAAATCAACATTCGGGATTTATCAAAGCACTCTGAATTTAGAGTATTCATGGCTATAAGCTGAATCTCGCCAATCATTTGGCGTAAAACATGGTTTATGGTGACTGAGCATACTATAGGGCGCAAACATATATTTCGTGAGGTGTATGACCTCAATTTGGATTTTGTAACATATGGAATGTAATTCCAACTACTGAATGAACTGGAACCCTTCATTTTAGAATTGGAAGAGTACATGATTCGCTATCACAAGCATGATCATGAACTACGATTATTGAACTGACATGTAAGGCATGCGTATGTATTGGGATCACTGAAAAAAAATACTGAGATAGGAATGGGTTGAGTCTCACTCTCACTTTCTGACGTTCTCTATCGTCATGACGTCGCTACTAGAATTTGAAAACCTCATTTGGTTATTCATTCTATCATCTCCTCCTTAGCTTCAAACCATCATCTTAAGTTGTGGGAGATACCGTATTAGACTTTGAACTTAACTGCACTCTGGGGTATGAAAAACGACAATACTCGTAATCAATATAAATTGACCCTAAGGACTACATCTGGAAGTGGAAAAACCCACTACAAATACCGCCTTCTGAGACAAATTCTATAATTCTGTAACCCCAATAGTCATCATCTATTACTCGAACACTTACTAACTTCGAATCTTCATGAGCATCCCCAAAGTTGAAATGCACACCCTCTAGTACCTCTACTCTTATTTCTATCAGCACAACTTTCAAGGCACTCGCCACACATCAACTCAACGGTACCACTAGTCACACACAACATGTAGTAGCATTGGAATAATACCACCGTTTTAAACCACCCTGGGCATACTTCTATATCATACATACACCGTCATACTTCATTATGAAATCAAATAAACTTAGGCACTCGGATAGACTGTTCAATCCTATAGACCACTTTCCAATAACTAACATCATTAGTCAAGAAACCTTCACTTTCACCTTCATTGATTGTTTAGGAACAATACTGAGCTGAGTTAACTTCAAGTTTGGGATAACTCGAAGTGGGTTCAACTATCAAGGGTGATTGTTGTGTTATAGGAATTAGAGTTTATGATTCCTAGTTATTGAGGTATAGGAATTAGAGTTTATAATTCCTAGTTGTTGGTTACAAGAGTTTTGTAATCAGTTGTTGTTGAGGCTCAGAGTTATTTAGTGAAGTTGGGGTTAAATCCTATAGAGGTACAGGTCGTGGTTTTTTACACCTTTTTGAGCCGGGTGTTTTTCACGTAAGAATCGTTCAGTTCTTTACTTCCTGTTTTACTGCTTCCTTGGAACACGTCAGGCAACCCGTTCCATCCATAGAAAACTCTTACGTTAAAGTCACTGGTCAGTAGGACACGTACTCTAACAAAGAATCTGTAGGATGATCGAAAGATTGCCAAATTGTGCGATTAACTTTATCAAGGAGCACGAGATTCCCCGTTTTTGTCAATTTTAAACCAGAAGCAGATTTTTCTGTAGTATTAGTGGACCAAACAAGTGTGCCATCAGAGTCTGCCAAAACCAAGTTACCATCTTGGTCTAGTTGCAAGGTTGCATTGGCTTTCACTGGGTGGTCTCGATTAGCAGACCTAACTGATTGGGACACCATTAACTTCCTCTAAATAGAGGGGGAGCGATAAGGGAATGCAATGAAGATGCCAAGAAAGCATTCAGCTCTTTCTTCCTTGCAATAGAAGCCAAAGAAATGATATTTAGTTCCATCATTTCGACTCAGAAGGATGGGTGTAAAAAAAGATATGTCATATGTGGAATCAGCAGTGGACGAAAACGGCCTGTTTGTCCAGGAAGTTGAAAGTCCAGCGGTAGAATTCAAAAGACTGGGATTTAGGAACCAAGAAATTAACTGGGATGAAGCAGACCGTGATGATAACAAGTGGAGATAAATGATGAGTAGATAGTAAAATAGAATCTCTTCTCTGCGGACATTGCTTTCAAAACTGAAGCTTAAAAAAAAGTCCAAACTCTGGGCCAAATTAGCTAGCTACTTCCACTGTGTTATACTAATGCTTGCTATTCTACCTGTTTCTTGGAATGTGTCTCTTTGGTCAATAAGAGATCTGCCTAATAAAAAGTTTTTTATACTCCATGTGGTATTTTATCTACTTTCAACAATCATTTTTTATTTACCTAAAACTGAATGTATATCTGGATATTCCCTTCCACAGACCTCAGGTGAAGCATGCATATGATCCAGGTTGTTTCTTGATTATTATCAAATATATATATATATATATATATATATATATATATATATATATATATATATATATATATATATATATATATATATATTTAAGAGAGAGTGGCATATCTTAGGGGTCTTTTAATCTATTTATTTTTTTTGTGTTTTTTTTTTTTGATATTTATTGAGTTTTCTCCTTATTTTAAATATTTGTGTGTTTAAAGAAAAATTAAAAGTCACCACATTTAAACTCTATTTATTGTGTAATAACAACAACAACAACAATTTATTATGTAATAAAAGAAAAAAAATGTTTGAGGTAACTCATCTATTTAATTTCTACTAATAGTATTTGTAACTCTCAAGTTATTCATGATTTTATAGTTATAACCCCTAAATATTTAATGCAAAAGTTAATGATGCCTTATGGTATTCCTTTATTTTTATGTATATAAATTCATATTTTTTGTTTCATGAGATTATATCCAAGGTTACCCAATATTTTCTCTATTATATATATGCTTTTGTTTGTCTTGGAAAGAAGAAGATGACTTTTGAATGGTGATAGAATTGTGGAAGTAGATATCAAAATATTTATGTATTCATTCTGTTTTTCTTTCTATAGACGTTCATATGTTTTATTTCATGCGATTTTAACCAAGGTTATCATTCATTTTCACTATGATATGTATGTTTTTATTTCACTTAAAAAAAGAAGAAAATGCTCTTAAATGGTGAAAGGGTTGTGGAAGTGGATATCGGCAAGGGCTCGAATATTTGATTTCAACTTTCTTTTTATTTATCAACTAATGTTTAAAAATATAATAATATGTGCATTGTCTTATTTCTATATCTATATATGATGCCTCTTAAGTTCAATTTTTAAGTCTACAAATTTTTTTGGTTAAATAAATAACTTTGTAGTTGGAAATTTGCTAGTTATCAAATAAGTTTTTTAATTTATAATTGACTTTTTTAGGCTTGTGGAAGTACATACCGACACATTAATGTATTCATTTTGTTTTTCTTTCTAATGAAGTTCATATGTTTTATTTCATTCGATTTTACCTAAGGTTATCCTTCATTTTCACTATGATCTTTATGTTATCATTTCACTTGAAAAAGAAAAAGATGCTCTTAAATGGTGAAAGGCTTGTGAAAGTGAATATCGACAAGATCTTGGATAATTATGCATTGGTTTCTTCTTTCTTTTTATTTTATAATTAATGATTAAAAATATAATAATATGTGTATTGTCTTATTTCTATATCTATATATGATACCTCTTAATTTCAAGTTTTAAGTCTATAATTCCTTTTGGTTCAAATGAATAATTTTTAGTTAAAAATTTACTAATTATTAATAATTTTTGTAATTTATAATTAATTTTTCTAGGTGACTAGCTTATTTCCATTAATCACATGTAAAGCAATCAACATCCATCGATAGCTAAATAAATTTTAATAATTGAAATATATTTATTATTTGGTTTTAGTTATGATTAAGTTTAGGACTATGAATAAATATGCATGACATAAAATTTGAAAAATATAAAGGAACATGGAGGCGAGGGAGGAAAAGGAGGTACTTAATTCTAAAAATTTTATAAATGTGATGTAATTATGAAATTTTTTATATACCCGAAAAAGAATCATTAATGTTTTGTTCATTCCTTCTTTTTTTTTTTTTTTAATTTTTAAAAAATTGTGTATTTATCTGATTTATTTTTAAAAAATTGTATACATAAAAAAGAAAACTTTATGTTTTATTTGTTTCTTCTTTTTATTTCTTTTTAACTTTGAGAAATAGTGTATTATTTGAATTATTTTTAATCATTATAAGTACAAGAATAAATATTTTGCTCTTTACCTTTTAAAGTAGATGATTACACGTTGTTAACATATTTACTCTATGAATTGTACGTCTATTATATTGAGAAATTGAGTCAGTGTAATTATTTTTTTTGTATTTTTTAATTTTATATTATTTTCATATAAAGATCTATTTATATATTATTTAATAAATCATTTGTATTATTATGACCATGCGGAGCATCGATAAATGAATTAGTAAAAAAATAGAAGAAGGAGACAAGAGAAAAGGAGACCATCTAGTAAGTCAAAAAGTTTCATTAATAAACAGCAATTAAGCTAAAAGGCAACTGCTATTTGGCAAGAGATTCACAAATTGTAAAACATTAATTCTATCATGAAACCTTATACAGGATTGTCACAAGAAAGACAAGAAGAACTGAGAAGCAACAAGCTGAAACAGGAACAAATTGGAGCTATAAATTGCTTTCAGAAAACAAACTGCAGAGAAAGAAGAAGAGCTGAAACTTGTTGAGTACTCTATTTATTTGTTTTGATAGATCATTACATAGACTCCACATATATAGTGTGTGTGTGTGAGGAATACAAATCACAAAACAAGCGTAAATATCTCACACAATACTAAGTACATATGTGGCCAACTAACAACCACTCATACTTACCTACTACAAAAGTATCTACTAACTAGAAGTTTCTAGAGAAATCATAATTTTCTAACACTCCTCCTTAAGATTTTTCATTGAAACTCCGTACAATGTCCTTTGAAACTCAAACTTGTTGGTGGGAATAGCCTTGGTTAGAATATCGGCTTGTTGTTCTTTACTTCTACAATGCACCAGCTTAACTTCGGCATTCTTCTTGGCGTCTTGCAAAGCATGAAATCTGATGTTGATATTCTTTGTCCTTCCATGATGCACTGGATTTTAAGCCATAGCAATGGCTGATTTATTATCCACATAGATCATTGTTGGTTCTTCTGGCAAAAGATCCAATTCAAACAAGATTTTTCTTAACCAATTTTTTTGATTTGTAGTAGATGCAGTAGCCATATACTCGGCTTCAGCTGAAGATTTATCTATGATATCCTGCTTCTTTGTGCTCCAAGAAAAAAAGCCTGAACCAAATAAAAAAGAGTAACCAGATGTGCTTTTATAATCATCCAAACATCCACCCCAATCACTATCTGAATAGCCAATAAGAGCTCCATTCTCCACACTTCTGTATTAAATTCCAATATCAGTTGTCCCTTTAATATACCTCAGCACCCTTTTAGCATCTCCAAAATGCTTGGTGCTGGGACATTACATATATCGGAACAATAAACTAGCAGAAAATATCACATCTGTCCTGGTAAAAGTCAGATACAACAAGCTTCTAATAAGGTTCCTATAAAGTTTTGAATTTTCCCGCTCTTCTCCATCATTCTTCATTAACTTTTTTTTCACAACAAGTGGAGTTACAACAGGTCTGCACTTATCAAGTTTGAACCTTTTTAAGAGATTCAAGGCATATCTTTTTTGGGACAAGAAAATTCCTTCACAAGATTGAGAAATCTCCATTCCCAAGAAGAACTTCATCTCTCCTAGATCAGACATTTCAAAAACTTTTAGCATCACATTTTTAACTTCTAGAACCACAAGAGAATCTTCACCTATGATTATCAAATCATCAATATAAACGGATATCATAATAAAACTCCCATTAGTTTGCCTTTTGAAGTGTAAAGTATGCTCATTTAGACTTCTATTGAAGCCTTGAGACAACAAATGAGTATCCAGCCTACTATACCAAGCTTTCGGAGCTTGTTTAAGAAAAATAGAGAGACTTTTTAAGATTATGCACCTGTGTTCTTCACCTGCAACTATAAAACCTTCAGGTTGTTCATTATAAATATCTTCTTCAAGAAATCTATTTAGAAATGCAGATTTGACATCTAAATGGTAGATTTTCAACATGTATTGTGCTGCAAGAACGACTAGAAATCTTACTATTTCAAGCCTCGTGACATGAGCAAACGTATCTCCAAAGTCTACTCCAGGATGCTGGGAATAGCTTTTAACTATAAGTTTGGATTTATGTTTGAAGATGGAGCCATCTGGATTGAACTTCGTTCTATAGACCCATTTGACACCGATGATGTTCTTTTATTCGGGCCTATCAACCGGCTCCCAAGTATCATTTTTATTAATCATAGCAATCTCCTCCTCCATTGTAAAAATATAAGCTTCAAGACTTGCTGCTTCTTCAAAAGAATATGGTTCCACAAGAGCAAAATTGCATTGCTCATAAACTTCAGCTAGTGACCTGGATTTCAAAACTAGAGAATCTGAAGTTAATTCAACATCTGAATTGTTCTCTTTTCCAATAATAGGACTGGAATAAATATCACTCATATGTGGACTTAGAGCTGCAACCAAAGTACTCCCTTCTTGGTTCTTTACAATAATATCTTGATCCCAATCATAGCAGGTAGACTCGTCCACCACAAGATTTCTACTAATAAGCACCTTCTTCGTAGTATCTTTGTACACTTTGTACCCTTTTGTAGTTGTACTATATCCCAACAAAATACAAAGTTCTACCTTATTGTCCAATTTCCATCTTTTAGCATCTGGAACATAGGCATAACACACAGAATCAAATACTTTCAAGTGTCTCGCAGACAACTTTATACCCTTCTATGCTTCAAATGGTGTCATGTCTTGGAGTGCTTTAGTTGGTAACCTATTCAGAAAATAGACAACAGTATTGACCGCGTCAACCCAAAAATATGTAGGAATCTTCTTTTCTGCTAGCATACATCTCGCCATCTCCATCACGGTTCTGTTTTTTATCTCAGAAACCCCATTCTGGGTCCGAGTGTAGGTCATAGTAAATTGTTGTTGAATGCCCACATCTTTACAATACTTGTTGAATGATGCGAAGTATATTCCGTTCCATTATCTGACTTGACATACTTCAACTAGTAACCACTCTCCCTTTCTACTATAGCCTTGAATTCTTTGAAAATATAAAAAACTTGAACTTTGCTACTTAAAAAATAGACCCATGTTATTCGAGTTAGATTATATATAAAGAGAATAAAGTATTTATTTCCACTCAATGAAGTCGTCCTCGTTGGTCCACATATATCTAATTTTAGATACTTCACATCCTTTAGGATCATAAATGACACATTTTTTATCCTTAAAATTAAGTGAATAATTATTGTGAAGCAATTGCGTAACACTCAACTAGTTTTGAGTCAATCTTGGCACAAAAAGAACATCATTTATGATTTTCATACCTTCAGCATGCGCCTTGTGCACACACCATCGAAATACCAATTGTCTCAATCAACATGTAATGCGTGCGAAGCCATGACTACCTCCTTCTCTGATTTTTCATCTTGGTGATCTTTCGTAAGATTTACTCGTTGGGAAGACTAACCACTTTGAGCTCGCTTTTGCTTGCAATACTTCTCCAAATATCCATACTTCTTACAATATATACATTGAATAGGAGACCTCTTGGACTTCTTCCAACAATATTTCTTCTCTAAGTGGTTTGTCTTCTTACAAACACCACAAGGTGAAAATTTTCCTTTTCTCAACGATTCACCTTGGTATCTACCAGATTTTGCCTCTCTGGAGTGGTCTAAAGAAACTCTTTTGTCTTCCTTTTGTTTCTTGAATTTATGCTTTACTTGAAAGGCATCTTTAATTGTCCCTTCACTTCTCATAGATACCGGTTGCTCTTGAATTTAAAATTTACAGATCAACGCAACTATTGAAAGCATAGTCAAGTCATCAGACTCTTCAATAGCTGATATTTTTGATTCAAACTTATTTCAAAGGCTGACCATGATCTTCTCTACAACTTTCTGATCTGGAAAGTTTTCATCAAGTATCCTTATTTGGTTCACAATATCCAGTCCTTCACAGTATCCGAATCTTTTATCTTCAAGATCACAAACTCTCTTTTCAAAATTAAGACCTTAACAGACTTAACTCTGCTGCAGCCTTCAAATTCCTCCTTTAGCTTATCCCAACTTTGGGCTGTCTTACAAGCCATAATCCTTGTAAATATCACTTCTGTATGGCTCGAATGTATGCAGGTAAGAGCTCTTGGAGATCTAGTCACCAACTCATCATAGTTTTTGATTTCATTGAGAGTTGTGTTGTCTCTCAAAGCCTGGAAAGTAGGATCTCCTCTCTCAACAACATCCCACAAGTTGAGAGACTTCAAATAATCATTTATTTTATGGTAATTCTCCCCAAGAAAATCGGAGGACCTATTGTTGGTTGATTTTTAGGTGCCATATTTACAGTAAATAGATCCAATAAAAGGATCAAAAAATAAGGTGAGCCAATCAACAATAAATAGATTCAGAACCCGTAAGAAATGGGCCCTGATACCATGTTAAAATAAAGACAAGAATAACTGAGAAGTAACAAGCTGAAACAACATCAAAATGAAGCTGTAAATTGCTTCCAGAAAACAAACTGCAGAGAAAGAAGAAGAGCTAAAACTTGTTGAGTACTCTATTTATTTCTCTTAGTAGATCATTACATAGACTACACACACATATATAGTGTGTGTCTGTGAGGAATACAAACAACAAAAAATCAGAAATATCTCACAGAATACTAAGTACATAAGTGTCCAACTAACCACCACTCATTTTAAATAAAATACTTATCTACTACCAAAATATATACTAACTAGGAGTTTCTAGAGAAATCTTAATTTCCTAAAAAGGATGACTTAGAAATTGCTTTGTTCTTGTTTGACATGGCTCTTTTCCTTATTCCATTTGATGTCCGGCATTTGTGGCTGGACTATTACAAATTTGTATCAGAAAGTACCACTCTTGATGGGAAAGTTAACCGCAACCTACCAAAAATAGCCTCATTTCTACGACTCAAAGTACACATGGAAAATTCTTTACCATTTCACCATGATAATACAAAATTTCTCCTCCGCAAATTTTGCCTTCTCTCCAAGTTTATTTCTTAGACAAGTAATTTGACACATAGGATTTTATTCCACATGGATTAGACCGCACAAATAACCAAAACCAACTCTTGTATTTAGTATATTTTAAAATCGTTCTTTATTCTTACAGGTTCCAGGTTGCTTCTTGAAAAATATAAAATAATGAAATAAACAATAAAGAAGACATGTGAAATGGAGGAAACCATCTAGTAAGTCCAAAAGTTTTATTAATAAACAACGAGCCGGTGAGAGGAAACTGCTATTTCATTCTGAATATTGGGGCATGATTGATTGTGCAATATATTGTGCAGATTTCCTTTCCTTATTTGTGCCTTATTAAATGTACATAATATTCTAGTTGATGCTTAGGGATTTAGATATCTAGTTACTTTATTTAGCCTTCTCCTTACTAGTATTTATATATTTGTAACCTTTTGATAATATACAAGTCTAATAATACTACTCCTTCTTCATATCTCGAACCTTTATGGTATCAATCTATGGCATACATGGTGAATCCAAGTGATTCTATTATTTCTTCTAATAACACCAGCCATCTGGTGCAATTTTACCCCAGTTCCCAGCTTTTGCTAAAGCTTATTGGTCAAATTAATTTTGTTATTTGGAAAGCGTAGGTCAAATCTCATGTCCGGTCATGATCTCTACTGTTATCTCGATGGAACCTTGAAAACATCATAAAAAATTGTAACTCTTAATAACCAAGAGGTACCCAATCCCAAGTATAGATTCTAGTTTTGCCAAGACTAGTTGATTCACAATGCCTTAATGACATTTGTTGATACTAAAATCACGTCTGAAACCACGAAAACTTCCACCTCAAAGCAAGTGTGGGACACACTGCATAACTTGTATTCTAAAAAATCACATACAAGGGGTTTGTGTAAGACCCCACAGAATTCCTAGCTTAATTCAGTCCTTTAAGCTTATTAAGCGGTCCTAAACTTAAAAAGTTCTAGCTAAGTATTCATACTTAGTCTATTTTTAGGCCTTCAAAAGTTAGAAATCTTATTTTGCAACCTCAAAGTCCTTTAAATGCCTATATTTTAGTTAATTCATGATCAGATAGGTCAATAGGTGTTTCAGACAAGTTTTGGATTTTTTAGACCTCATTTAAACCATGTTTTGAATCCCAAAGCAGTGGACCAACGCGATCTTGGTGTACCGCATAGTACATGAAGTTGGTTGATATTTTTCCTATCTACCAGCATGCCATTCCAGTGACCTGGCGCGATCTTGGCATGATGCGTTGGATATTGCGTCGATGCCGTCGACGTGCTATGATGAATATTTCATCGGTAGCCCAGTTTTTCTCATTAAAACACCACGTAATTGGGGGTATTTGGGTCTTTTTCCTTTACCTTTAGCACCCATAACATGAAATTTAGCCCCTTTAGAGGTATAATACAATCATTATTCATGAAATCCTCAAGAACAAAACCCTAGGGCTATCAATTCAAGAATCAAATTCAAGATATTTCACCATCAATCTTTCCTAAAATTCTTTAACAAGGTATGTAAAGTGTTCATCCAAGGGTCCCTTACACCCTTGGAGTTCAAGAAACTGCTTTCAAAAACATGAATTGTGATATCTATGTTTAGGTTTGAATGTAATCATGTTGATGTTGTTGAATGAGTTCCAAGTTAAAATCTTTATGTGTTTCTTGATATTAGGATAACATGTAAGTTGAAATTTGATTCTCTTATATTGAAAACCTTGTATTATGAAGTCATGATGTATTAGCATTGTTGATCATGCCCAAGTATAAAGCTACGCCTACTATGTGTTTGATAAAATGTTAAATTGGCACTATGGTGCTTTTGTGATTCTTTGGTGGTATAAATGATGAACTTATGCTATAACCACATGTTCACAATGTCTTCCATGTTAAAGCTATACCGTGTATGTGTTTAATGAAATGCCTCATAAGATCGTATTGTGAGTTGTTGACTATTGTCAAGAATTCAAGAATTGTCATGTCTTATTATTATCTTGCTATTGAGTCCTGGGGGTATTTAATACCCGATAATTTATCTATGTGCCTAGATCCAGCGTCAGTTACAGAATAGTCTCAATAATTTCACGATCAGTAGTACTTCAGTTCAATTTCAAAACTCAAGAAAATTCAGTAAACTCAGTATCAATCTAGCCCCTTTCAGTATTCAATTCAGTTAATCAGTACAATCAGTAATAGATAAGTCCAACCTAGTATGAACTAGGCAATCAATTAGTGTATATTCAGTTTGGAGTAGGATTCAGCACCAAGTGAACCTAAGGATGGGGACTCACTTGTCAACTGTGTGATCCTTAGAAGCAGTCCTTGCATTCCAGAATTACATAGCTAGCGTAGGTTGAGACATCAAAACCTACTAGTTGGGGGTTGATAAGGTGGATTAACCAAATAGTTAAGGGTCCTGCCGTTCTCATTTGAGAACCTACCAGATAAGGGTATATCTTTAGTGTCTTTACCTGTTGCATGGTACTGACACCCTTCCAACTGGGGTTACAAGTTGGACAAAAATATATTAAGAAAAAGGGGCATGTCGATTAGATGATTACCTCCCACAGTCTCAGTCTTAGTCTTCAGTAAAGAACATAGATAGTTTTACTAATTTTAATACTGTCATATACTGTCACTTAGCTCAGTTTGAAACTCATCTATTTCTATCAGAAATAGGTCTGTCAGATACAGTAACTTAGCAAATAGTATATTAGTTATCAGTTATACCATTTATCAGTAATTTGTGTTATTAGTAAAGTCAGTATTCAGAATCCTTATGACTTTAGTTACAGTTATGTATTCATGTATGTATTCTCATGCAGTCATGTTCATATTATTCAGTTCAGTCATAGTTCAAGCATATGAACCCTTTCATTCTGCCTTACCTCACTTTGAATATTAGTACATTCACACGTACTTATGCATACTTTTCCTCTTATGCTATGGTGTTTTATACCATAGGTTCGGATGCTCAAGTTCCCAATCATGCGTATATAGATTCAGATTTAGCCAGAAGTAGTAGACCAACAGTGAGTCCTCATCATTCGAGGATATTATTTATTTCATTATCTCCTTACATTCAGTATTTCAGTAGATGAAGTTAGTTGGGGGATTTTCCCTTCAACTCCGCAATTCAACAGTTTAGTTTTAGAGGCTTTTTAGACTAGATGTTAGACAATATTTAGTATTTCAGATTCTAATGTTTTATCAGATTTTATTATTTTCTTTTGATCAGTATTATAGTTTAGAACTTTATGGAATTTCAGCCCATTATTCCGCATTATAAAGTGTTAATACTCAGTTATTGTAGTAGGTACCAGCCATGGTTTAACTTGTGGTCCTTCAGGATTATTTACAAGGTCCCTAAACTTCAATGATTTTTTTTCACCTTTTTGACCTCAAAATGTTGATTTTTAAGTTGATTCATGAGCGGGGATGTTAAAAGTACATCTTGGGTGAGTTTTAGAATTTTCAAACGAGCATAGGGGTGTGTTTAGAAATCCAAAATAGTAGCAGCACTAGTAAAATCCTGCTCTCTTTTACCCGTTCAACTTTTGATTCCTCGTTATTTAATGGCATTTGTGTCAATTCCCCTCACCCAAACTCTTTCATAACACAAAATTTAGGTCCCCAAGGAGCATCATTTGCCATATTACTCATAAAATCTCTCAAGAAAACTATCTTCAACCTTAAGAACAAACCCTAACCCTTAGTCAAGAAATCAAGGAATTCAAGCTTGAAATCTCAAGAAATTCTCAAGAATTATCATGAGTTCATCTAGTGAGTATGTACAATGTTCATCCATGGGTTCCTTTCACCCATAAAGTCCAATTTGGTTTTCAAGTATGAGTTTTTCCATGTTTATGTTTAAATATATCCACGAATCTCTTGTTAATTCAATTACAAGTTATGTTTATAAGTGTTTTTCAAGTGGGATGAGCCATTACATATTTTAAATGTTGTAATGTTCTCATTAAATCCCTAAGTTATGATTTTAGTATTGTAATCATGTTATTCTCTCCTGGTTTACCCATTCCGATGATTAAGTTCATGACTTTCATGTGTTTGATGAAATACTATAGTTTTGAAACTTATATATGGTATTATTGTTAATTCCATTTAGTGATAGTGGGTTATGAACATCCGATACCTATGTGATTTACATAAATTCAACTTTTCAAGTATACAGATAGTTAATCCATGAATTTTACCAGTATACTTAAATATTCATATTCATGATGAGCACTATCAGTTACATAATAACATTTAGTTGTGTTTATTTTAGTCTAGTACCAATTCAGTTTAGTTGGGAGTAGGATTAAGTATCGAGAGATCCTAGGGATAAGGGATCACCCACAAATTAGGACTTTATCCTTAGTAGTAGTCCCTAAGTTCCAAAACTACGTATCCAATATAGGATTATGAGATGTCACCCACCAGCTTAGGAGTGACACTTTCTTAGGGTTCACTCACCAGTTTAGGACTTACTCTTTAGTCCTTTGGGACATCAGATTAGTGGATCCACCAAGCCAGTGTTAGTACCTATGGCATGATACTAACACCCTTCTAACTGGGTTACAGGTTGGACCCCAATTAGATTAGATTGGGGCATGTCGGTTAGATGATATCTCCCACAGTCTCAGTACAGTATTGTAGTGTATTCTAAGTTCAAGTTTGCTTGAACAAGTGTACATACTTTTAGTTATTCAGTTATACAGTTTACAGTTTTTTAGATTTTAGACTTATTTTAGATTATTGATTTATGCTTGGTCTTGTATTCTTAGATATTACAATTTTTATGTATTTAAGTTCAATTATCGCATGCTATCCAGTTAGTCCTTATTTCATATGCATAGTACCCCATGTATATCAGCCTAACCTCATCTCACATACTAGTACATTCAAAGTACTGAACACACACTCTTCTTTGCACCATGGTGTCTTATATCATAGGTTTGGCTGAACAGTTCCCCAATAGCAGTTAGGCAGTTCAGCATAATCTAACAGCCATAGTTGTGAGTCCTCATCCATCAAGGACATGTTATGTTTATTCAGATATTTTAGTATTTTATTTTACTTGGTCAGTATGATTTGGTGGGTGTCTATCCCATCAACTCCTCAATCAGTTTAGAGGCTTTCAGACATTTAGACAGTCAATCAGTCACTTTCATTTTTTATCAAGTGTTTCGGACCTATGATTGATTTGGTATTTCAGTTTTTAGATTTATATTTCCTTTTTAGTTTATCTTCTGCATAGATATTATGTTCATAATTATTCAGTGCATACAGCAGGTACCAGCTCATGGGTTAGCTTGTGGTTACTTATGACCATAAGCATGTTGTTACGACTATGGAGTAGCCCCGGGTTGTGACAAAACTTAGTATAAAAGCCTAGATTCTTAAAGTGTCCTAGGGAGTTTAAAAGTTGTATTGAGTAGAGTCTTGTACATAGGTGTGAAACACATCATACTTATGGACAAGAGTCTATAAGACATTTTAGGAAAATTTTTCTTTTTTTCAGTATTCATGTCTTGTGAAAGAGAATGAGCTCTACTTAAACTCTTTTTCCAACTTATCCTTTATTTCATTTACAAAAAATGCCTCCCAAAAGAAACAATGGAAGAAGGAATGGGAATCAGCCTACACCACCGCCTGTTTAGGAAGATCCCCTGAATGAACATGTATCTCACGCCGAGTTTAGAGCTAATTTTACTTTCTTAGATCATTCAGTAGCTTCTTAGAACAACCAACGAGCTACTGCCCTAGCCAATCTAGTGGAAAATGTAGTTGTGGTCAGGATTCAGGATTTCAGGCAGATAAATCCTCTTTTTTTGGGATCCAACAGGAGTTTTTTTATATGGTTCAAAAAGTGACAAATGTTATGGGGGTCACGTTTAGTGAGAGTCCAGAGTTGGATGCATATTAGTTACAAGATGTAGCTCACACCTGGTTTAAGTAGTGGAAGGATAATAGGGGTGCTGAGATAGGGCTATTAGAGTGGGAGGAGTTTGCCACAAATTTTGTAGATAGGTTCTTCCTATTAGAGTTGAGGAAAACTAAAGTGTAGATGTTCATCTATTTGAAGCAAGGTAATATGAGTGTGAAGGAGTCACTTAAGTTCACCCAGTTAGCGAGGTTTCCTCCTTCGATGGTGGCTGATAATGGGTCTAGAATGAGTAAGTTTGTATCTGGTCTAATAGTGTTGTCAAGTAGTGTAGGACCACAATATTGCTTAAGGAGGTAGATTTATCTAGAATTATGGTTCATGCTCAACAAATTGAGGAAGAAAATCTTAAGAATAAAGAAAGAGAGAATAAGAGCGCCAGGATAGGTAGTTTTAACTTTTCTTAGTTGAGGTCAGATGGTGGTAATTGTTCTTATTTCTATCAAAAATTCTAAGCTCCAGTGCCAAAGTTTAGAAATGATAGTCGGGATAGAATACCTAAGTCACAGGGTAGCGTGAACAGTGGTCGTACCAATTCGCTTTGCAGAAAAAGTAAAAGGAATCATCAGAGTGTGTGTAAGGCTGGTAGTGATGTGTATTTTGGGAATGGAAAGCCAGACCAAAGGGTTAGAGATTGTCCATTAGTTTCTCAGATGGGAAATTATTTGTACCAACATTACAAGTCCAATCTAATATCAACTCTAACAGGTCGCCCAACTCAGCAGGGCACCATTTTTAGTGCCACCAGTGGTCAGCACTAGAACAAATTGTATGCATTCTAGTCTCGACAGGATCAGGAAAGTTCTCCTGATGTAGTTATGGGTATATTATATGTCTTTTATTTTTAAATTTATGCTTTATTAGACCCTAGAGCTTCACTTTATTTTGTAACTCCGTATATAGTCATTAACTTCGGCGTCGGTCCTGAAATATTAGCAGAACCCTTCTTAGTGTATACTTTAGTAGGTGTCTCTATTGTAGCCAGACAGGTATACAGGAACTGCCCAGTCACAGTATCCTAGAAAGTCACCTCAGTTAACCTCATGGAGTAAAAGATGATTAATTTTGACATTATTCTCGACATGGATTGGCTCCACTCATGTTATTACTTAGTTGATTGCAAAAATAGAGTTGTTTAGTTTTAGTTTCCCAATGAACTAGTTATTGAACGGAGATGTAGTACTTTAGAGCTTAGGGGTCAGATTAATTCATATCTTAGAGTGAAAATGATGATATCTAAGGGGTATATTTACCATCTTATTTTAGTCAAGGACTCTAGTTCTTAGACTCCAAGTCTCGAGTCAGTTTTAGTAGTAAGGGAATTTCCAGATGTGTTCCTGAAGACATTCCTGGAGTTCTTCCCAAAAGGGAAATTGACTTAGGAATAGATCTTCTTCCAGATACCCAACCTATCTCTATTCCACCCTATAGAATGGCTCCAACTGAGATTAAGGAGTTGAAAGAATAGTTGAAAGATCTCTTAGATAAGGGATTCATCAGGCCCAGTATTTCCCCATGGGTCACTCCAGTCCTGTTCGTGCATAAGAAAGAAGGTTCTCTCCGAATGTGCATTGATTACCGTCAGTTGAACAAAGTCACAATCAAGAATAAGTATCCACTCCCTAGAATTGATAACTTGTTTGATCAACTTCAGGGTGCCAGTTATTTCTCTAAGATAGACGTCAGATCTGGCTATCATCATCTTAGAGTCAGAGAATGGGAAATTTTGGAGACATCATTCAGAAAACGGTATGGTCACTTCAAATTCTTAGTTATGTGTTTTGGACTAATGAATGGACCTACAGCTTTCATGGACTTGATGAAGAGAGTGTTCAAGTAGTACTTGGACATGTTTGTCATAGTCTTCATTGATGATATTTTTGTTTATTCCCTTAGTGATAATGATCATACAGACCATCTGAGAATTATATTGTAGACCCTTAGAGCTCATTAGTTGTTCCCCAAATTCAGAAAGTGCAAATTGTGGCTAAGATTAGTATCTTTCCTTAGCCATATTATTTTCGGTGATGGAGTTAAAGTTGACCCTCAAAAGATCGAGAAGTGAGGAACTAGCCTAGAACCACCTCTCCATCAGATATCAAGAGCTTATTAGGTTTGGTTAGCTATTACAGACAGTTTGTTAAAGGTTTTCTTCTATTGCATCCCCTATGTCTCGATTTACTCAAAAGAAAATCAAGTTTCAGTGGTCAAATTCTTGCGTGAAGAGGTTTCAAAAGTTAAAGACTCGACCCACTTTCGGTCTAGTATTAACTTTGCTAGATAGTTCAGATGGATTTGTAGTTTACTGTGATGTTTCTAGAGTTGGTCTTGATTGTGTGTTGATATAGAGAGGTAAGGTTATAGCCTATGCCTCTAGACAACTTAAGCCACATGATAAGAATTATCTTACTCATGATCCTGAGTTAGAGGTTGTTGTGTTTGCTTTGAAGATATGGAGACATTACCTTTATGAGGTTCATGGGGATGTGTTCACTGACCATGTGTTGAAATATTATTATATGAGTAAGTTGTATTATTTGAGCAAGGCACATGTAGTGGTAGATGCCATTAGCAGGTTGTATATATGTAGAGTTGCTCAGTTGAGGAGGATAAGAAGAAGTTAGTCAGTGAGGTTCATCAGCTTGCTAGATTAGGTGTCCAGTTGGTTGATTTAGCTGAAGGTAGTGTATATGTTCAGAATGGTTTGGAATCTGTAACACCTCAAAAATGCTTTCTGAAGCGTTACATGGTGCTTAAGGCTACAAGTAGCCCATATCTAACGCTTTGAGCCATTTTCATACCATGTAACACTCATCGACAGGATTACTATAATCAAACATCAAGATATTATCCATAATATCATAATTCAAAATGAAAGAGATGCGGAAAGTAACAAAATACGACCTCTTCACAAGACTGATCAATCTAACCATCTAGTCTGACAAGCCTCTACTAAACTGTATAACACTGATCCATTGGGACAGACCCCAACTGATCCTAACATCAGGGAATAAAATGATAACTCAAAATAAAAGAGTGAAATCTGAAATAACCAGTCCTCGAACCATGAGGACTCACCACTATAGAAAATGTAGACCAATGTGCTCGAAGAATCACGTGAAGTCTAGGAATGAGCACCTGGACCTACATTGTAGGGAAAATGTAGCCCACGTAGGAATACATGGGTCAGTACCATGGAATATGGACCGAGTATATGAGGATGTATGCAAGTTTTCATAAAAGGCCTATATCACAAATATTCATAGGAAAATATGCATGCTGTAATAAGAGACTCACATAGCTCGAAATAAAATCATCCTAATCACCATAGAGTAAAACACTTTGGTGAAAACATATGAGTCATCATAGTAAATCTCAATCACTTTCATAATCATTTTCAAGTCACAAAAACGAGTAGCTTTCATAACAATTCTCTTTAAGATATAGAAATATTCATCAAATTGTTCAAAAATGATAACTTTCTCATCTCACACTTTCAAACTATTACATTTTTCATCTCAATCAGAAGAATACACACACACACTAGGAGTCTCTTACAACCAATATAAACCATGTGAGCTACATGGAGTCCAATGTCCAACCCACGTTGGGGAGAGCTGTCCTATCCTTTCCATCGGAGTAGGACCTTAATCTTTTGTTCACTATTGATTACTATATCAATCAACCTTAGGCTCACATCCTATGGGGGCACGTATTTCTAGGGGAGTACCAATCACAGCTATACCTCCCACTTGGTGCTAAATTATGGCGGAATGAGCTTAAGCCTGTCTCTGTTTAGTTGAGGTTATTTCCATTGTCTCTGTCTGTGGAGGAAACATTGTGGCTTAATGAGCTTACTCTTGATTCCATGACCTACTGGAGGCAATTGAAAGAAGCATTCTTAGAATGATTTTTTCCACCCTCCAAGAGGGTACAACTGAGGGACAAGATCAACAATTTTAGACATCTTCCTAATGAAACTTTGTATGAGACTTGGGAGAGATTCAAGAAGAAGCTAACATAGTGTTCGAACCACAATATGACAGACCTACACTTGATGGAGACTTTCTACAGGGCCCTCAACTCTGTAACAAAGTAGATTGTAGATAATGCTGCTGGTGGTTTATTTGTTGATCTGTCTTTTCAAGATGCCTCAGATATACTAAATTGGATAACCAAACAGAGTCGAGCTTGGCATACCAGGGAGTCTATGGTAGCAAGACTTACTATTTCTGGTGGTATGTCTGCTAAATAATATAGGAGATATGAGGAGCGGGATCAAGACATAGCCCATCTAAAAACTCAGATGGACTTGCTCACAAAACGCTTATTATTAGGGAAGACTGAAAAAGTAAAAGCTATAACATCTCAAGACCTAGTGGATGTGGAACCTGAAAAAAGGTGAATTATGTTAATAATCAAGGGGTTTTTTGAGGTAATAGCAAAGGGAATCAAGGTCGGAACATTTATGACAAGCCTGGTTACAAAGACAGGGAGCAAGGAAATTGGAGAAGGAATAATGACAGGAGTGGTTTATATGTTCCTCTTGAAAATCAGGGAGGTGCTACAACTAGCTTTGGAAAGATCTCCATAGAGGATATGATGGAGAAATTGTTGAAAAGAGTTGAGGCCACCAACTCTGGTGTAACCACCATGAAGACTGATCTGACATCCATCAATCAGTTGGTGCACCCATACTCTACTACCATCAAATAGTTGGAGCAGTAGATAAGCCAACTTTCCACTGCATTCAACAAGAGAAAGAGCAGAATGTTACCAAGCAATACGATTCAGAATTTGCAAAATGATGGCTTATGTATGGAGATTACCACTAGGAGTGGTAAGATATTACCTGTCCCTTCTATAGGTAAATCTGTAGATGGTAAGGTAGTTTTTGATCAATCTGAAAAAAGCAATCTAGTGGAGTCTCAGAAGCTGGATAGTTATATTAATGCTTCGGAGAAGGAAAGAGAGAAGAAAGAGAAAGTGGTGTTGAAAACTATCCCAAGACCACCACCTCCATTTCCTCAATGATTGAAGAAGAAGGCTGATGATGCAAAATACAACAAATTCATGGAAATGATCAAGCAATTGACAATAAATGTGCCTTTGGTTGAGGCACTTGACCAAATGCCAGGATACGCAAAATTCATGAAGGACATTTTGACTAAGAAAAGAACTGTGAGTTACGATTTGAAGGAAAATCTCCTCCATTGTAGCACTATTTCTACAAGGACTTTGGTGCAGAAGAAGCCAGACTCGGGTGCATTCACTAATCCCTGTACAATTAGGACTATAGAATTCGCCAGGGCATTATGTGATCTGGGAGCAAGCACTAATTTGATTCCACTAACTATTTATAGAAAGTTGGGTCTGGAAAATCCCACACCTACCAACATGTGACTCATAATAGAGAATATGTCAGTAAAGAGAACTGTTGACATTCTATATAATGTTTTGGTGAAGTTATCCAACTTTATATTCCTTGCAAACTTTGTCATTCTGGATTGCGAGGTGGACTTCGAGATGCCTATAATTTTGGGTCAACCTTTCCTCATAACCAGAAGTGTGTTGATTGATTTGACAGTGAATGAGCTCTTATTTAGGATGAATGATGAAGTGGTCCAGTTTGATATGGGTAAGTCAATAAAGCAACATGAAGAAATGAGTGTGTTCTCAGTAGTTGATGTGTATTATGAGGACGAACAGGAAGTTTCCATAGCTGAGCAACTTGTTATTGAACCTTTGGCTACAATTATAGTAAATTATGATAGTGAAGGCATCAGAGAGTATGAAGAGACCGTTTGTGCTTTGACAGGAGTGGGTTCATATCCTTATGCTCTAAAAAAGCTAGACCTTGACCTTGCTAATCGACCAACACCACCATCCAAGACATCTATTGAGGAGCCTCCAGTGTTGGAATCAAAAGAACTACCTGGACACTTACGGTACATGTTTTTGGGCAATGGAAACATACTGCCTATTATTATTACGGTTGATTTGGATTAGCAACAGGTAAATACACTTATTTCAGTACTTAAGAGGCAAAAGAGAGCTATAGTTTGGACCATCATAGATATTATTGTCATTCCACCAGGCATCTGCACGCATAAAATTCAACTTGAAGAAGATTGTATTCCAACCATAGAGCATCAGCGTCGTCTTAACCCACCAATGCAAGAGGTGGTTAAGATGGAGATTATTAACTTGTTGGATATAGGAATGTTTTACCCTATTTATGACGGCAAGTGGGTGAGCCCAGTTCAATACGTGCCCAAAAAAGAGGGCATGACGGTGGTTGCTAATGAAAGGAATGAGTTGATTCCACTCAGGCTTGTAACTGGGTAGCGATTTTGCATGGACTACCAGAAGCTAAATTCTTAGACTCTGAAAGACTACTTCCCGATGCCCTTTATGGACCAAATGATTGATCGATTAGCTAGAAGTAGGTGGTATTGCTTCTTGAATGTTTATTCCAGATACAACCAAATCTATATTACTTCTGAAGATAAGGATAAAATGATATTTACATGCCTATATGACACCTTTGCATTTAAGAGGATGCTATTTGCGCTATTTAATGTGCCTTCCACTTTTCAATGGTGTGTAATGTCTATTTTTTAGACATGCTGGAGGATACCATAAAGGTATTCATGGATGATTTCTCTGTGGTGGGTGATTCATTCGAGATATGTTTGGAAAATCTAAATTTGGCCTTGTAGAGATATGTTGAATTTAATTTGGTGATTAACTAGGAAAAATGCCATTTCATGGTAAAGGGGGGCATCATTCTCAGCCACAAAATTTCAAAAAAAGGGGTAGAAGTTGATCTAGCAAAAGTGAAAGTTATTGAGAAACTACCACCTCCTATTTCAGTGAAGGGAGTGCATAGTTTCCTTGGACATGCTGGGTATTATCAAATATTTATAAAAGACTTCTCGAAGGTTGCAAATCCACTTTGTAAACTTTTGGAGAAAGAACTGTAGTTTTCCTTCAATGATGAGTGCTTGAACGCATTTGAATTCCTTAAAAAGAAGCTAGTTGAGGCCCCTATTGTTGTTGCACCTGACTGGTTAAAAATATTTAAGATCATGTGTTATGCCAATGGTATTACCCTTGGAGCTATATTGGGACAAAAGAGGGACAAACTATTTCATTCGATATATTACGCTAGCAAAGCACTGAATTGAGTGCAAAAGAATTACACCGTCACTGAACAAGAACTTCTGGCTGTTGTGTATGCTTTTGAGAAGTTCAGAGCTTATCTTCTTGGGACTAAAGTGTTAGTCCACACCGACCATACTACCTTAAAGTATCTGATGGCTAAGAAGAATGCAAAACCAAGGATGATTAGATGGGTATTGCTGTTGTAAGAATTTGACTTTGAGGTCAAAGATAGGAAAGGTTGTGAAAACTATGTTGCAAATCATCTATCTAGAATGGAAGGCGAATAGGAAATTAGTGATGAAACAAAGATAAATGATGCATTCCCTAATGAGGTGATTGAGGTCATTCTAGAAAACCTTTCTTTCCATCAAAGGAAGAAATTCTTGCATGATGTGACTCATTACTTCTGGAATGGACCATATCTTTTTCGGTGATGTGCAGACAATATTATAAGGAGATGCGTACTAGAATTAGATGTATTATGCATCTTGGAAGCATGTCATGCTTCCCTAGTTGGGGGTCACCATCCAGGCGACCAACTGCTAGGAAGGTGTTGTAGAGTAAATATTACTGGCCAACATTGTTTAAGGATGCCCATGAGTTTGTGCTGAAATGTGACCAATATTAGAGGCAAGGGTCAATCTCCAAAAAGCATGAGATGCCCTTGACTAAGATTCTTAAAGTGGATTTGTTTGATGTCTGGGGCATTGATTTCATGGGTCCTTTTGTAAGTTCGCATAGGATAAAGTATATTTTAGTTGCTTTTGACTATGTCTCAAAATTGGTCGAACCTATAGCATTGTCTGATAATGAAAGAAAGAGGGTTGTTGCTTTTTTCAAGAAGGACATCTTCTCTCGTTTTGGAGTACCACGTACTATTATAAGTGATAAAGGATCTCATTTTTGCAACAAACCATTTCAAGTTGCTTTAGTAAAATATAGGGTGAAACAACACTGAGTATCTACTCCATACCACCCATAAACTAGTGGGCAAGTGGAGGTGTCAAATTGAGAGATTAAAGCCATCCTATCCAAATCGGTAAATGCTAGCCAGAAAGATTGGTCTAGAAATCTCAATGATGCCCTGTGGGCATATCAGACTGCATTCAAGACACCCATTGGAATGTCATCATTTCAGCTGGTCTATGGAAAATCTTGCTACCTACCAATAGAATTGGAGCACAAATCCTTATGGGTACTCAAAAGGCTGAATTTGAATTGGAAAGAGGCAACAGATCTAAGATTAGGGCAACTAAATGAGATGGATGAATACCATCTCAGGGTATATAAAAGGGTAAATCTGGAGTAATCGAGATACCTGAGTCATGCCGCGATGTTAAATCAAGCGCTGCATGGGAGGCAACCCATGAACCCCTAAATTGATCCATTCCAGGTATACTCTAACCCTTAGTTTAGTTTTATTTTCAATTTTAAGTTGAGGATGTAGGGTAGGATGTTGTTGTAACAATTTTGGTAGATAATTAGGAGTAATATAGGCACTTGAGGTAGTTAGCCTGTTTTGTGACTTTTGAGCACCTCTTTATTGATGTAAGTTTATAATTGTGTGAATTGCATTCATCTATGACTGTGGTGCATCTTTTTATCGCATAGGTCTGGCAACTTGATAATTTTTGCTGAACAAATTGCATGAATCGGATAAGTAGTGATATGCAATGTACTTATGTGCCATGTGTGTGTGAGGTCTTACTCAGCTTCTATTGTGTGCCAAATCTAGAATTTTCCCTGTTAGTCTTGCCTAGGTTGTAGGATAGGGGTTAGGCAAGGATTATAGGCCAGTTTTAATTGTAATCCACTTTCAGCCTAAATGACTTTCACAATATGAATGATATCCTTTGATCCTTGATTTGAGCCTATATGCTTGTTTCTTTTTTGAAACCTCTTACCTTCCCATTTACCTAACAATGAACCTATTTTGGCCCTGGTCCTCCTTAGACAATGTGCACTTTGACTTAGGCAAACAGCCTAAGTTGAGGGTGGCTATTATAGGGGTGTGTGATGCAAAATGAGCATGAAGAGAGGTAGAATAATAGAAGAATAAGAAGTTGGATATGGTGAAAAAAGAAATAAGAAAAGAGAAAGTTGTGTTAAAGATGATAAAAAGATAATATGATGATTGAAAACACTGCATCCATCTTGAGCATGTGTGATCAATAAAATAAGAGGAAGAAAATAAGGCTGAGAAGTGAAAACCTAAGAGTTTAGTGTAGTGTCAAGGAGGCATAGTCACTCTAAAATATCTATGAATATCATACCAGCCCCTAGCCTAAATTACAGGCCTAAGAAATTCCCTAAAGTGATCCTAAGCGACCTACTTGAAGATTTGGGTACTGACTATAAGGGCAAGCCTATGGAATTTGACATGTAGTGTTTGGAACTTCATTCTGAGACTGAGACTTATGATTATCCCTATGTTTATGTATATGAATGTTGATATCAGTGAATAAGGGATTTTTTTATTATGAGGGAACATTTGGTATGTTGCTAAGTCACTGACTTGTTCAGATAGTGTGATCTTGGTATGGCATGATTGTTATTGCTGAATTTTTTCCGTATCTTGATTCTTGTGAGTTGCATGATTGTTCTTTGAAACATCAACAGTGAGTTTTAAATTGACTGATCTTGGAGATGGTGAAATTATTTTGAACTAATATGAGTAGTTAGCTGCCAAATTGTACATTGTATTCTCTTAGTTATGTTTTGGTTGCTTGAGGACAAGGAATTGTTTTAGGTTGAGGGTATTGATGTGTGAGCATATGCTAACACATTTGAGGTTTTTAACTCTAAATAATTGCAAGGTCTTGAGCAACTTTAGTTATTTTTGAATAGTATATGTTTGATTTTGTAGTTTAAGATGATATGATAGAGAACCAACAATAATGAAAGCAAAAAGGCTAAAATCTAAAGCAATTAAAAGATAAATGCAACTGATGACATTCATGATAGGTCGTCAGCCCGGTGATAGGCTATCAAGGCCATCGTCAGCCTTAAACAGCGAATGAGTTCCAGCTGGTAGAATCGACGATATTTCGTGATAGGCCATCATAATGGTGATAAGTCATCATGAACACTATCAGACTTAGGCAGGACATGAGAATTGGAGCAAAAGTGTGACGACATTTCTGTGAAGTCATCGCAGTCCTGATAAGCTGTCAGAAGATGCCACCAATCTAATACATGAATAGTGCAGATTTGAAGAAGACCTGACGATATTCTTGGTAAGTCATCAGGACCCTGATAAGGCATCACCAATAGTCGTCGTCTATTCCAAGAAAAAACTGTAACCATGATTTTGTTTCCTTATTTAGGGTAAACTATTTAAAGCTTTGCTTTAGGGTTTTCTAGATGGTCATTATCATTATTATTCCACACAAGGTTGGCACTTGATTTTTGGAGAGCATATTTTTATATTTTCTCTCTTTACTTCTTGACTTTAACAATACAACTATTTTTGAGAGATTATATCACTATTTTGGGATTTTCTCTTTGTTATCTAATCTATGATTCACTAGTCATTATTCATCTCGGTAATTTTATATTTCAAATCATGAATTCAATTATGTGTTTCACTCGTTACATCATGAGTGGCTAAACTCCATTAAGCTGAGTTATGGGATCTAGGGTTAGGTCTTGATGAGGTGCTAAGTATTAAATATTCAAAAGCTGGTAGGATTTCTTCATAATTCTGAAGTTTTAATTAACGTCTGTTGGTTGCAAATAGTAGACACACCTTCTTTTATTTTCTTGATAAATAAATCAAATATAGTAGGAAGTGAATTATCAACAGGGACTCGGAAATAGTTCGTTTAATAATCAATAATGTAACAAGGTTGGTTAACCTGAGGTAAAATTTGGGCAGTAAATAGAAATTTTCTAAGTCAGAAGGATTAGGGAACTAAATGCTTAAGTAGGTCGAGAGACCTTCAAGAATAAAATTGATAAAGATAGCTTTTTATCCTACCCACCGTGAGAATCTTGAATCACTTTTAGCATCTGTCATGTACCGAAAGCCCCAGTGAACATAATTCTGGTTATTTCATAAACTCTTGATTTACAAAGACCGAAAGTAAAGTTACAAACAACAACTTGTTAACCTAAACCCCCTATTTCAGGAAACACTAAACTATCAATTGATTAAATCACAAACAACTTGAGTTCACACCATATTCCCTGTGGGATTCGACCCCAACCTAGTTGGGTTTTATATTTACAATGATCGTTTACCCCCATTCAAGATTGTAATTTGAGCATTATTAAATACTGATAATAATACTGAAAAATGGAACATTTGTCTGAAATAGTCTTGTCTAAAAGCCTCTAACTGTCTGAATATGGAGTTGATGGGACAAGTCCCCAAATAACTCTTAATACTAAACATAATAAACTACTGGAATACTAAAATAAATAACTTTGTCCTTAAAATATGAGAACTCACCACTATAAGTACTGCTGATAACCTGAGTTGCTAAGTACGGTAAATAGCCCTTGCATCTGAACCTATGATATGAGACATCATAGCGCAAAAGAAAGAGTATGCGTTAGTACTTTGAATATACTGGTATGCTAAGTGGGGTGGGATGATATACATGGGTTCATATACATGAGATGATAACTGACTGAATGAACATCATGAAATAACTGAATAAGAGTACACGCAAAACTGCAACTACTGATTATGCTGACTATGCAACACCGTTCATATAACCTTTGTCTGAATTAGACTGAAACTAAAGTATTAAGTTTAGATAGCTAAGTAATTGATAACTATAGCCATGGTTCTATAGAACTATCTGAGTTCTTTACTAAATTTTGAGACTGAATACTGATTACTGAGTACTGAATACTAAAATTCTAACTGTGAAAGTGTTTATCTATCTAACATATCTCGATTATAAAATGAGTTGGGGTCAAACCTATGACCCTAATTTGAAGGGTGTTAGCACCTTACCATGGGATACTAACAATATTGTATCAATCCTAGTCTGGCAGGAAGACTTAGTAATTGTATATATGGTTTCGTCATGATGTTGGGTGTATTTATGCATTCTAGTATTGCTATTCTAGATTTGTTTTGAGGATAATTCATGTGATTAATGTGTTTAAGATGATATAAATATGCGTATAAATGTCTATGTAGCTGTTTACAATGGTGAAAGGTGTTTTCACATGAGTTTTGATTCAAATTGATCATTAAGAGTTCAATCAAGAAAACTAGTGTGATTAGATTGAGCTAGGTTTTTATCTAGTTTTTTGTATTAGGTTCTAACATGTTTAATGAGTTCCTAAGGTTTTTATTATGTATTTATATGTGAAAAAACTTAGTTATAATGTTCAAGGGTCAATTGGATCAAGACAAGAATCAAAACAACAAGTTAAAGATCAAAGTGAAATTAGCCTATGCTTAGCTCGTGTTTCTATTTCGCCATGTTCGATGTTGTGTTGTTTTGAGCTCTAAATTATTGTGTTTAATGCTATAGGATTCTTGGTTAATCGATTATGATGATATATTAAGGATATAAAAGCTTCAAATAAAGTGGAAAACCTGAAAAGGCTCGGAATTGATCAATGAAAGAACAATACAAAACTTCGGTGTAATTTAGACACCTGAAATATCTTGGGCGGTTGTGAACTGTATGATGGTCCAATTGGTGCATGCTATGGACCAAAATTTTAAGAATGGACCCAAAACAGTGACTCATCATGATGTGGGCGCGTCGCGACCTCCACACCCATTTTTAAGCCTCGCAATGCGACCTACACTCTTATTTTCATCCTGTGCGTCGTGACTTTCACTCCCGTTTGCACAAATAACAACACGAGGTCCGCTTTAGACACATCCAAGAATGATAATGGAGTCCTACCAGTCTTAGTCTTAGCTTACACTTATTAAAAGAACATTGTACACGTTATTGATCATCTTTGGACGTCATAGAGCATCAAGGAGGCTGGTACAACTTCATAGCTTAGGTTTTTATTGTTATAAGTTATTTCATTCATGTCCTTAGTTGTTAATTACAATCTAGTGATTACGATTATGACTATGATTGGCTAAACACCCTCTTTTTGGGGTTGAAGCCAAGAACATAATATTTATTATTATGGATTAAGTTTGTTTGCTTTGCTTATCAATATTGCTTGTTTTCATATTCTTGTTACAACTATTTTGAGGATTTTTGACCCTTACAATACATCCATTGTAAACCTTTTGAACACAGGAGAGGGAATAGGGAGTTAGAACATGGGAATAAACAGAGTATGTTTTGTGTTTATTTAGGAAATAGGGAATTCAAATTAGTATCTAGGACAAAGATGTACTTAGATACCTTACTTGATTCATATATAGGATGATATTTGTTAAGAATTTAAGTGAACTATTACATCCTCACTCAATGATGTAGTTGTAAGGTTATTAAGGTTGGGAAACTATAATCGTGCAATTAACCCTACTAATCAACAACCAAGATAAGCAAGTTAACGAATAAAATCCAAAAGCATAATATGATTGTTCAGGGTGCTTCAATATTGGGTTTTCTCTTAATTATTGTCGCAAGATCTTTACTTTACGCTTTGTTTACTTTACTAGAAATTTAAAAATTCCAAACTCTACTTTGATTACTCTCACATCAATTGAATCTAAATTGTGAACTGAAATTGAATTGTTGCTGAATTAAGTCTCTGTGGGATCGATACTTGGCTTTCATTAGGCCAATTTACTATTTGATAAGACCACGAACACTTGTGTGTGCACTTAGGTGCTGTCAGGTTTTTGGCGCCATTGCCGGGAAATTGTATTTTGGAAATTCTTTAGTTTAATTTTACTTTTAGACTTATTTGGTGTTTTTACGCTTGGTCATGGTTTTCTTATTGCTGGAAATAGTTTTTTAGGTTAATAAGCTAGCAAGGGATCGGCAGTTAGTAGAACTAAGCCCTGAACCCGAGAAAGACTTTAACCAATGTAGGAGAGAGGCAATCCTTCTCCCCAGAATTCATCAAATCCAAGAAGACCAAGAGAAAATTTCTCCAATGACTTAAGAACTAGCAGTCTTAAGGACAGTTAGGGAAGTGGCAGTCCCACTACTGACGAACTTGACTTTCCCAATTCAATGACTAACAGCTGGGGGAATTTTGAGTTAAAACACAATACGGTGAAGCTTCTCATCTACAGTGAACATTTTGCAGGGCTTTCACACGAGGATCCACAAGTTCACTTGCAGACTTACATTGAGCGTACTGATGTATTCATTCCGACTGGGGTAAGTATAGATTATGTGAGGACTGTTTCCCCATTCACGTTTAGAGGAAGCTAAAAAGTGGTTGAATGTGGAGCCAGCCAATTGAATTACATCATGGTATGACTTAGCGAGAAAGTTCCTCATCAGATTCTTTCCATCAGGCAAGACTGCGAGACTTCGCAGTGAGATAATGAGCTTTAAATAGAAGCGTGATGAAAAAATCTATAATGCTTGGGAACTCTTCAAGGACCTTCTTCAAGATTGTGCACATCACTTACAGTCTAATGAGGTACTTGCTTACACTTTTATAGAAGCTCTTGACCACAATACAAATATTTTACTAAATTCAACGGCAGGTGGTCAAGAATTGGAATTGACTTATGATGAGCTGTACACATTGTTGAATCACATAGAATAAGGAAATCCGAAGTGGCATTCAAATTAGAGAAGTGCCATAAAAAGAATTGCAAGTATATTGGAGGTGAACCAATTCATAGCCTTATCAGCATAGGTTTCTGCATTACAGAATTTGATCAATACTCAGTTCAGCAACATGAAATTGGGAGCACACAACCTGCAGCCACAGTCAATACCATCCAAAAAGCTGGGTGTGTGGAAATAATGGTCATTCAGTGGCCATATGTGCTTCAAATCCGAAATTGGTAATGTGTGTAGGTAATTCTCAAAGTCTAAATTATGGTAATGCCTACAATATGAAGTGACAGAATCAAACACCAAATCAGCCATGGAATGCCCCACAGCCACAGTCTCAATCAAATTAGTCAACTAACAAAATGGAAGAAATGTTGAAACAAATTGTAAAAAATCAGATATGGTTGACTGTAGACATGAAATATCAGCAAGCGGCCACAAGAAGTTTTGTAACACCCCATATTTTAGGCTAGAACAAAAACCATCATTTCTGTGTACACGATCAAAAAAATAAATCCTATGAAAATATGGTATTTTAATCATTTTAGTAGTGTGGGTAATTGAATGAGCTTCTCGTCGATATAAGATTCGCCCAAATCCAATACCCAAGAAAGAAGTTATGGCTAATTTAAGTCTTAGTCATAAAGCACCATCAGTTTGATGCATGGCGCATCGCGGAGGGAGTCTATTTAACAACTGTCAAATTCCAGTTTCCCAGCATAATTGTGGTGCGTTGCACTGAAGTTCTAGGTCCCAACCTATGGGACAAAGCGATGGCTCTGCATCGCGGTGACCCTAAAAATCCCATTCATCAATTTCCAGTGAGCCATCGCGATAGTGGTGCGTCGTGGTAACCCATTAAATCGGACTCCCAGTTATATTTTATTTCATCCAATTTAGGGTATATTCGGTATTTTCCACCCCCTTATTAGTCTAAACACGGGATTTAACCCAAAACACACCAAAATACATTCACAATCATCAAAATTAATAAAGAACACTATCTTGCATTTCAAACTAAAAACCCAAATAACTCAAGATTCAATCGTCGGTTTTCCTTAATTCTTCAATATTCAGAATACCCATTTCTAGGGCTTCAAGAAGCACCCATCAATCGTACGTATAAAATCCCAGAAACTAGAGATCATTCAAAAGATTCTAATTTGAGGTACGTTGTGTTTGTCTTAAAAAAACTACATGGGCTTGTCAACACTAGAACATGATTTAAAGATTATCAAGCATGAATTTTAAAATGGGTTTTGAAACCTATGATTTGAATTTCGCATTATGGATGCTTGGATAATATTATTGTTTTGGTCTTTAGTCCTTTCTCCTTTAAATTGATTTAAACTTATATGAATATGTATGATGTTGAAGATTTGATTGAGATCATTATTATTGAAACCCCTCTCTTTGATGATTTAGAGTTGATGAACTTGTTAGGAATAATTTGAGATGCTTGTTTAATATTTGTAAGGGGATCTTTTCAATATCTAAGTATTTAACATAATTTTGATGATGATGAGATGGAGTTTCTTGATATGATTTTGTCCTTGTCTTAAAAAGAAAGAACTGCATATGTTTGATATCTTTGACATGACCACCTTGTATGTTTGAAATGGTGAAAAAGAGAGTTTCTTGCATATGTTTACATGATCTTTAAGAAAGAGTTTCTTCAAATGATTCATTGATATGTTGGTCACATATTTACATTTTGAAATAGAGATTATTATATACTAATAATGGCTCAGAGATGTGACTTACAAGTCAATGGTATGATGATACCATAAGTATGTATGCCATAACAGATAAGAGATTTTAGAGTATGTTTTCAAAAGATGCATGATTTTAAAAGACTTAAAAATGGACTTAAAGAGGGTTAGGTGGTTACCCAAAGAGGGCTTGAATTCAAGTAACTCTTAGCCTGAAGCCGTATTTGCCAATACGGGTAGATTAATATTGTACTCTGGCAACGGCTGTGTGGTGTAGTAGATTTAGAGACTCCAACTCTTGCGGCACACTTGGGTTGGGGGCATGGCTGCCGTTTTAATGGTTACTTCCATATAGCCCATGTAATTTCAGAGTTATAGGATATACCACGTAGTGCAGAAGTAAAACAAAGAATGTCTACAGAGTCTTTCGAAAATACCCATGAGATTTTTTACTATATGATATGTTTATGAATTGTTTTAAATTGCTCTCATATATTTTGAATATAAATTATTAATTTGGATTTGCTCTGCATACCAGTACATCTGTATTGACCCCCTACCTCCCAGACCGGTCTAAGGGTCTAGTTAATTAGTAGAGTATTCCAAAGAGATATGATCCGTGCAGTGGTGAGCCTTCATTGTTCCAGAAGACCTATTATTTCAGATTATGTTATTCCTTTGTTTTGGTCTACTAAGGTCCTTGTCCCAGTTTTCAAAATAGTTTTGAGATGTAGTAGAATTTTTGCAAACTGAGTCAGATCTTATTCAAATGTTTTGAATTGCATCTTTCTTTCTTATATCTTGAAACCCAGAGTTAATGACCATGTTTACATATCAGATTATATTTTTTCATTTTCTTTTATGATATGAATGTTGTGCATGATTACCAGATCAAATAGAGTAGGACGTCTAGGCCTTCATGTTTTGGTATATCTGTAACGGCCAGGCCCTAGATCGGGTCATGACAAGTTTAAAGTTACAAGTGGGCCAATTATCACAGACAATGAATACTAGACCACAAGGTGGTTTTCCAGCAGATCTAGAGTATCCCAAATAAGTCGTGGAAATTACCTTGAAGAGTGGCAAAGAGCTTCAAGAAGAACCTCTAAAGAAAACTAAGGAGATAGATTCTGATGTGGTGACCCAACAAGTAAATGACAAAGTTCCTGAAAATTCAAGGAAGTCTGGGTACTTGAAAAATAAAGTTGTTGCAAAAGAAGTGAAGAAGATGCCGCCACTACCCATCCCCTAAAGGCAGATAAAAGAAAAGGAGGATGTAGACCCAGTATCTTCTGACCTCTGAGTCTGTGCGGCTACCAGATGAGCAAGAATGTGAATGGACTACCTGAATTCTGCATTCGATATGTATCTCGGAGAAGACTGAGGATGGTTAACATTTTTCCTTGGAGCTTAACGAGGACTGGTCGAGACTGGAGGTACTTCCGGAGTAGGAACAGGTTCTGGGGTGTGGGCTCTGTTATGGGCCCGCATACCATGAGTGGGGAAAACTTCATCATCCTGAGTATCCTGGTTGCTGGAACGACGAGGAGGCATGAGTATTTTCTAAAATACAATGGATCACTGATTAGGGGACAGTTCTAATTCAGACTCTAAAGGACGAACTAAATCACAAAGAGGGGAAACCCTTTCCTAAATGCAAAGCTGCTTATAAGTGTGGCGCACTACACACCCATAAACAAGACTCTACCCGACGTAATTTTGCAAACACCCTGGGACCATGAACCGTGCTCTGATACCAAGTTTGTCACAACCCAAACTAGGGCCTGGCCGTGACGGACATCCAACCCATGAAGGCCAGGATGTCCCACTGTATCTGGTAATCATGTACAATATTCATATAATAAATGGAAAATATAGAATTATAAATCAAATACGGAAACATGGTCATACTCTGAAATTAGTTGAACAATGAAGGAAAACTACAACAATATCTAAATAACATCTGACTCAATCTACGAAATCTCTACTAAATCTCAAACAATACTATCTAAAGTCTGGGACAAGGCCCCCAGTAGATCAAAACTGTAGAATGATGAATATATGTAAGACATTAGGACTTCCAGAATATAGAAGGCTCACCACTGCATAATCATTTCTGCTATCTGAATTATCTACTGCTTATCTTGACCCCTAGACTGTGCCTCAGAACCTAAGAGGTTAGACGGGGGAGGGGGGTTAATACAAATTTACTGGTATGCAGGGCTAATCCAAAATAGTCATTTATAATCAATATATATGAGAGAAATTTAAAATAGTTAATAAAACTTATTATATAGTAAGAAATCACATGGGCATTTGAAAGACTTTGAAACAGTACTTTGAAACCATGACTCACTCTTTGTCTTAATTTTTAGCTACATGGTACACCCTAAAATCTGTAATTCCATGGGCTATATGGAATCTGCTCTTGAATCGGCGGCCAAGTCCCCAATCCAAGTTTGCCGCAAGGATTAAAGTATCTATAAGGGGGACACGCAAGATCACACAGCAGGGTGCCAAAATCCCTAATCAAGTCAACATGTCATGGTAGGGCACAAGATCACAAAGCAGGTCACCTAACTATAGTCCCAATTTGGGAAGTCATGAATCAAGGTACAAAATATCACAAACCATGGTACCATAATCCCGTGTTGGCAAATCACGGTTTCTAGTATAGAGTCTTTCAACTTGTACTTTTTAAGGTAAACATCTAACTCTCTTAAATCAAACTCTAACTTTGTCATGGCATGACATATATTTATATATTATCGCCATACCATTGACTTTCAAGTCACAGTACCACATCAATTCTCCAACTTTTCATGCCATTTACAACATGCACATATATAAAGCTTTCACACACATCAAACACATACACCACGGTTCTCAACATGTAATAGTTTCAAGAAACTTTATCATTATTTGAGTAATGTCATGTCAATTGCAAAAACTCATGTTCTCGATGGTTTAACACAAGTATAGTGTGGGGTATAAAACATTATCATGGGGAATTTAAAGAATTCACAATTCATATACATCGCACCTTTTTGAAATTTAGATCACATGTTCACAATTCAACAATTGAAATATATGCAAGCCAAAAACCCCATGATATTTCAATATTGCTTTCAGAACCATATGACAAAACATGTTATTGAAATAAAAACAAAACCCCACTTGTAAAAACATATGTATACGTATAGATAGTAAGGTCTTGTGTAAATTCTTTTCAAAAATCATACCCATGAAATTTGGGACAAACCTACGTACCTCTATTTCAGAAAGTAAATGGATGATTCTTGGAGACTACGATGTGAGGATTCCAAATCTCCAATTATCTTCTAAAACCCACAGTTAAATCTTAAGCAATGAGGATTTTTAGTCTGAAACCCTAATGGAGTTTCTTGAGAAATTTTGATGAAAATAAACTTACTTTGGTGTTCTTGGGATTAAACCCCGTGTTAGAGATGATAAGGGGTTGGAGAAGTACCATTTTTTTGCCCTTAATGAGATGGAGTAAAAATATAACTGGTGCCTAATTTTATGGGCTAAGTTGATGCACCACAATCACGGTGGCTCAATGGAAATTGCCAATTAGGAAATTGTCTCACTCCGAGACACGCCATGATTGTAGAGTCTTACTGTAAATTGATGAATGCGAAATTGGGATCCTCCGTGATTTGTTAAACACCTGAATGACGATGTTTTATGACTATCACATAAAATAGCCATAACTCCCTCACCGGGTGTCCGTTTTGGATGAATCTTATATCACCGGAAAGCTTATTCAGTAACCTACATAGTGAGAAGTTAAAATTTACAGAATTCCAATGGAGTTGAGTATACTCCTCTCTAGAAGCCCATGCTTGATACTTTTAGGGATAAATTTTACATTGGAAACTTTCAGGGCATTACAATATCCCCCCTGGGGAACATTCGTCCCCAAATGTTGACGCGGAACATAGACAAGCATGAATTCAAGCATACTAAGGAATAGAAAGAATAAGGCAAGGATTGTATCTTCAATTTCGTCATCCACTGGGTCAAAAAGGTTTGGGTACCTAGCTCTTATGTCAACTTCGTATTCCCAAGTTGCCTCTTCAATTTTCTAGTTTCTCCACAACACTTTAACTGAGGCAAGCTTTTTGTTTCTCAATCTTCTAACTTGGCAATCAAAAATTTCTACAGGTTCTTCTTCATAGGATAAGGAGTCTGTCACTTTGATTTTATCAATAGGTAACACTAAAGAATGGTCTCCAATACACTTCTTCACCATAGATATATGAAATACCGGATGAACGAAACCCAAACTGGTAAGAAATTCTAACTCATACGCGACTGCACCTACCCTTCCCAAAATCTGATATGGTCCTATGTAGAGAGGACTCAGCTTACCTTTCTTCCCGAACCACATGACTCCCTTCTTGGAAGAAACCTTGAGAAACACCCAATCTCCAACCTCAAACTTTAAACCCCTTTTTCTATCATCGGTGTAGGACTTCTGACGACTTTGGGTTGTCTTATGTCGTTCTCTAATGACTTTCACATCCTCCATTTCCTGATGAACAAGATCAAGCGCAAACATCTGTGTCTCACCTACTTCATTCCACCCTATTAGTGACCTATATCTTCTTCTATACAATGCCTCAAATGGTGCTATATTAATACAAGAATGGAAACTGTTATTACATACCAAATCTATTAAGGGAAAGTGCTCCACCCAACTTTCTTTAAAACCAATCACACAGGCCCTCAATATGTCCTCAAGGGTCTGAATGGTGCACTCATCCTGCCCATCAGTCTGAGGGTGGAAAAAAGTGCTTATGTTTACTTGGGTACCTAAGCCTCTCTGAAAAAAGATCTCCAAAACTGAGAACAAAACTGTGTACCTCGGTTGAATATAATGGACATAGGTGCCCCATGCAAACAAACTATTTAGGCAATGAACAGCTTGGCATAGTCCTCTCTCGGGTATTTTGTCCTGATATGTAAAAAGTGGGCTGACTATGTCAGCCTATCTACAATTACCCAAATGAAATCATACTAGTTTCGGGACCTCGGAAACCCTATAACGGAGTTCATATTAATCATCTCCCACTTCCACAAAGGTAAAGCTATCTATTAGAAAAAACCACCTGGACTTAAATGCTCTACTTTAACTTGTTGGCAATTCAAGTAGTTGGAAACAAAGTCAGCCACATCACGCTTCATATTATTCCACCAATACATAGATTTCAGATCATGGTACATCTTAGTAGAGCCTGGGTAAACAACATACCTCGAAGTGTAATCTTTGTCAAGGATTCTCTGCCTCAGACCATCTATATATGGCACGCACAACCTACCCTGATATTTCAAAATGCCATCACCACCAGTCTAAAATAACATCACATTCTACTGACCGACATCACTCTTTATCTGCATCAACATGGGATCTCCGACCTGCTTTTCATTAATTTTTGCAGAAAGGGATGATTTAGCTATCTCATGCACCATCACCCGTCCATCTTCGGAATCTAAGAGTCGTACTCAAAGATTTGCAAGTCGATAATCATCCTTCACCGTTTCTCTCTTCCCTTTCTCAACATGAGAGAGGCTACCCTTAGACAATCTACTAAGGGTGTTGGATACCATATTTTCCTTACCTAGATGATAGTGCAAGCTCATGTCATAGTCCTTTACAATTTCCAACCATCATCTTTGCCTGAGATTCAACTCTTTCTGTGAGAAAACATACTATAAACTCTTGTGGTCAGTAAATATATCAACATGTACCCCATACAAATAGTGCCGCCAGATCTTATGTGCAAAAACCACAGTCGCTAACTTTAAGTCATGAGTAAGGTAGTTTCGTTTATGCACCTTCAACTGCCTAGATGCATAAGCCACTACCTTACCGTGCTGCATAACAACACACCCAAGTCCTACTTTGTACGCATCATAGTATACAACCAAACGTTCTGTACCCTCTAAAAGAGTCAAAATAGGAGCAGTAGTCAACTTTTCTTTCAGTTTCTCAAAGCTACTCTCACAAGAGTAAGACCACAAAACCTTTAACTTTTTCTAAGTCAACTTAGTAAGTGGTACAGCTATGATAGAAAAACTCTCTACAAATCTTTTGTAATAACCCACCAAACCCAAGAAGCTCTGAATTCCAGTTGGAGTCATGGGTTTAGGCCATTTTCTCTCTGCCTCAACCTTTTAGGGATCAACCTTAATCCCGTCACTAGACGCAATATGCCCCGAAAAGCAATAACATTCAGCAAAAATTCACACTTGGAGAATTTCACATACAACTTATGATCTTTGAGAGTCTGAAGAATAATATGGAGGTGATTGGAATGGTCCTCCTCACTTTTGTAGTAGATCAAGATGTCATCGATAAAACTATAACAACTAGGTCTCGGAGATGACGGAAAACCCCGTTCATTAGGTCCATGAAAGATACAGGAGCATTAGTCAACTCGAAGGACATAGCCAAGAATTCATAATGACCATATCTAGTTTGGAAAACTATTTTAGGAATGTTTGACTTCCAAACTTTCAACTAGTGATTGCCCGAACGAAGGTCTATTTTAGAAAAACACTTAGCACCCTGAAGCTGATAAAAAAGTTCATTGATTCTAGGAAGAGGATATTTATTTTTCACTGTGACCTTATTCAACTGGCGGTAATCTATGCACATACGCAGGGAACCATCTTTATTCCGCATAAAGAGTACAGGTGCACCGTAAACAGAAATACTAGGTCTGATAAAACCTTTATCTAGGAGATCTGCTAGCTGTTCTTTCAACTTTTTTAACTTTGCAGGAGATATTATATATGGAGGAATAGAAATATGATAGGTATTTGGCAATACATTAATACCAAAATCTATCTCCCTATCAGGTGGAATTCTTGGGAATCATCTGGAAAAACTTCTAGGAATTCATTCACTACAGGAACCAACTGAAGAGGAAAACTTTCAGTGTTTGAATCTTTAACCCAAATAAGATGGTACAAGTAACCTTTGGAAATGAGTTTACGGGCCCTGAGATAAGATATGAAGTGCCCCCTAGGTGCTAAAGAGTTCCCTTCCCACTCTATTGTTGGTTCATTCAGAAAAGAAAAGGTAACCTACCGAGTTCTACAATCTAGTGTAGCATAACACAAATGGAGCCAGTCTATCCCTAGAATAGAATCAAAATCAACCATATCAAGATCTATGAGATCTGCCACAGTATCTCGGCTAAGAATAGACACTACCCAATTTTTTATATATCCTTCTAGCCACAACAGAATCACCCGTCAGAGTGGAAATAAAGAAAGGATTGGTAATGACCTTGGGCTCAAACCTAAAACCCACACCCATATATGGGGTCACATAATATAAGGTAGACCCAGGATCAATCAACACATATACATCACGGGAAAAGATTTGTATCATACTGATGACCAAATTTGGAGAGGCCTCTTCCTCCTGGAGGTTAGTCAAAGCATACAGCCGGTTGCGACTACTCCCGACAGTCGAAGTAGCTTACTTCTGAGGTGCTGGTGCAGAAGAATTTGCCTGTGACTTGGTTCCCCCAACTTTACCTCTTATATCAGGGAAATCTACCTGAAGGTGTACCACCTGACCACAAGAATAACAATTTCTCCTCTCAAAGTAACACTTTCTAGGATGATTCTTCCTGCAGGTGTTACAACGAGGAAAAGATCTAGTGGTCTGCGCCATACTGCCCTACGACTGAGTATCCTGAGCTTTGGGTCCTTGACTAGTTTGAAAATTCTGAGATTGCCTATCAATTGGGGTTCTGGGCGCTGGGGCACTAGCTGTAGACTGTGACTTGCCCCAAAACTTCTTCTTTTACCATTTACCGCCCTAGTTACCAATCTGTGGCTAACTATAGTTCTGATCCACTGTTCTAGCTCTCTTCGCTTACTTGTCTTTCTCTCTAGATTTAGATTTTTTCTTTTTTTCACTTCTACCCGTTGCATGTGAACTGACAGTCTAGCAAGTCCACCTCCGTATTTAGCATCGACCCTTGACATTCAAGTGCTAGATCATCAAAAAGGCTGGATGCAAATTTCCTTATCCAGGCCCTCATATTTCCTGTCATTTCTAGTGCATAATGAGCCCGTTGATTAAAATTCAGAGTGTACTCATGGACATTCATCTTCCCATTTTTAGGATTCTTGAATTCCTTCGCTTTAGATTCCCTCAACTCTAGAGGAAAGAATCAGTCAAGAAAAGATCCCACGATCTCATCCCAAACTGTGGGCTCAACACTCTCCCTCTTCGCATCCTCCCACTCATTGTACCATTGGTTTACTATATCCTTAAGTTGGTAGGCTGCTAACTCAACCCATTCTACCTGATCCACAGAATCTTTTCCATTTCTTCTATGAACTCCTAGGGGTCCTCTTCTACTTTAGTGCCAAAAATATGGACAGGTTCATTCTCCTCAACTGGCCTACCCTAGTGGCCTCAGAAGTGATAGATGCAGACCCAGTATCTTCTGTCCTCTGAGTCTGTACGGTTACCAGCTATACAAGTATATGAACGAACTTCCTAAATTCTTCATTCGATATGTCCCTATGAGAAGACTGGGAACGGTTAACATTTGTCCTTAGAGCTCGAGGATGACTGGTCGAGACTGGAGGTACTCCTAGAGTAGTAACAGGTTCTGGAGTGTGGTCTCTGTTATGGGTCCACATACCATGAGTAGGGTGAACTTCATAATCCTGAGTATCCTGGTTGCTGGCACGACGAGGAGGCATGACTATTTTCTAAAATACAATGGATCACTTTTTAGGGGACAACTCTAATTCAGACTCTAAAGCATGAACTAAATCAAAAAGAGAGGAAACACTTTCCTTCCTAGCAACTTCCTACTTATAAGTATAGGGCGCTACACACCCATAAACAAGACTTTACCCAATGTGAATTTCCAGATACCCTGGGACCATGAACCGTGCTTTGATACCAAGTTTTTCACGACCCAAACTAGGGCCTGGCCGTGATAGACATCCAACCCATGAAGGTATGGATGTCCCACTCTATCTGGTAATCATGTACAACATTCATATAATTAAAGGAAAATGTGGAATTATAAATCGAATACGGAAACATGGTCATACTTTGAAATTAGTTTAACAATGAAGGAAAACTCCAATAATATCTAAAAAACATCTGACTCAGTCTGCGTAATCTCTAATAAATCTCAACCAATACTATCTAAAGTATGGGAAAAGGCCCCCAGTAGACCAAACCTATAGAATGATGAATATTTAAGATATTCGGACTTCCAAAATATAGAAGGCTCACCACTTCATAATCTTTTCTGCTGTCTGAACTATCTACCTCTTATCTTTACCCCTAGACTGTACCTCAGAATCTGAGATGTTGGAGGGGAGGGAGGGTCAATATAGATGTACTAGTACGTAGATATAATCCAAAATAGACATTTATAATCAAAATATATGAGAGCAATTTAAAACTGTTCATAAAACATATCATATAGTTAGAAATCACATGGGCATTTTAAAGACTTTGAAATATTTCTTTGAAACCATGACTCAGTCGTTGTCTTACTATTTAGCTAGATGGTACATACTACAATCTGTAATTCCATGGGCTAGATGGAATCCTCCCTTGACTCGGAGGCCAAGCCACCCATCCAAGTTTACTGCAAGGATTGGAGTATCTATAAGGAAGACACGCAAGATGACACAGCAGGGTGCCAAAATCCCTAATCAAGTCAACATGTCATGGTAGTGCACAAGATCACAAATCAGGGCACCTAACCATAGTCCTAGTTTGGGACGACATGAATCAAGGTACACAAGATCACAAAGCATGGTACCATAATCCTATCACGATTACTAGCATAGAGTCTTTCAACTCGTACTTTCTTTGGGTAACCATAAAACTCTCTTAAATCAAACTCTAACTCTTTCATGGAATACATTTATATGGTATCGTCAAACCATTCACTTGTAAGGCACAGTACCAAATCAATTCTCCAACTTTTCATGCCATTTACAACATGCACATATATAAAACTTTCACACACATCAAACCCATGCACCATGGTTCTCAATATGTAATAGTTTCAAGAAACTTTTTCATTTATGAGTAATATCATGTTAAATGCAAAAACTCATTCTCTCGATGGTTTGACACAAGTATAGTGTGGGGCATAAAACATTATCATGGGGGATTTAAAGAATTCACAATTCATATACATCGCACCTTTTCAAAATTCAGATCACATGTTCACAATTCAACAATTGAAATGCATGCAAGCCAATAACCCCATGATATTTTAATATTTCTTTCAAAATCATATCACAAAACATGTTATTGATATTAAAATAAAACCCCACTAGTAATAACATATGTATACGTATAGATAGTAAGGTCTTGTGTAAATTCTTTTCAAAAATCATGCCCATGAAATTTGGGACAACCCTACGTACCTCTATTTCAAAAAGTAAATGGATGATTCTTGGAGCCTACAATGCGAGTATTCCAAATCTCCAATTATCTTCTAAAACCGAAGGTTAAATATTGAGCTATGAGGATTTTTAGTCTTAAACCCTGATGGAATTTCTTGAGAGATTTTGATGAAAATAAACTTACTTTCGTGCTCTTTGGATTAAACCACGTGTTAGGGATGATAAGGGGTTGGAGAAGTACTATTTTTACCTTTAATGAGATGGATTAAAAATATAACTGGTGCCCGATTTTATGGGCCACCGCGATGCACCACAATCGCGGTGGCTCACTAGAAATTTCCAATTGGAAAATTGTCTCACTCTGCGATGCGTCACGATTGCGGAGTCTCACTGAATATTGAATAATGCAAAATTGGGATCCTCCACGATGCGCTAAACACCTGAATGATGATGTTTTATGACTAGCACATAAAATAGCTATAACTCCCTCACCGGGAGTTTGTTTTGGATGAATTTTATATCAGAGGAAAGTGTATTCAGTCACCTACGTAATAAAAAGTTAAAATTTAAAGAATTCCATAGGGATTTAAGTATAATTCACTCTAGAATCCCGTTCTTGCTACTTTTAGGGACAAAATTTAGCTTGGAAACTTTCAGGGATTTACACTAAGAATGCAGAGTACTTGACTGATGTGGCGGCTAATAAGGTGAAACTATAGGAAGTGGGATCTATAACACTCACTAAAGAGTGTAGTGTTGTGATGACACAAAAAATTCCCAAGACATTGAATGCTCAGGGGAAGTTTGCTATCCCTATTCAAATTGGAAGTAAAGTGGTCCATTCACTAAGTGACTCAGGGCCAATCATAAAATTGATTCCCCTATCATTGTTTAAAACATTGGGATTGGGGGATCCTAAATCAACACTAGTAATTATACAACTCGCAGAGGTATAATAGAGGACGTCCTCATACAGGTTTGTAAATTTGTTATACCAGCTGATTTTTGTTCTTGATTTAGAGGCAGACGGATAGGCACCAATCATCTTGGGGCGTCCATCCATAGCAACTTGAGGGGACTTGATTGATGTTAGAGAAGGAATTCATAAAAATAGGGTAGATGATGAAGATGTGGTATCTGATATTTACAAAAAACCCATCGTAAAATCCCAAATTAAAGATTTGAATGTGATTAACGTGATTGAAGGGGAAGTATGTGGGGTGCTTAATCCACCAAATACCTCTTTGGATTACCTGATTGAGTAGGCCAAGTTGAATCCACTATTTCCCAACATCATAAAGGTTAAAGTGAAGAGAGATATTGACCTTGAGAGTGCAAACTCAAGAGGTCAGAAACGAATAAAAAAAAGGCTCCCAAAAGGGAGTAAAAGGGTGAAGAAATATGGTTGAGTTGAGTTGGGTCCTGCCACGACACTAAATCAAGTGCTGTTAGGGAGGCAACCTAAGTTAATTAGGTATGTCTTCTTGTAAGGTATTTTAGTTTTTATTTCACATAGTTTTTATTTTTAGTTGAGTCACAAGTTAATGGGAAGTCTAAGTGCCATAAACATGAGCTAAGGAGCATGAAAAAAATTGAGTGTGGGGTCCCATGGATCTCGTTTATGCAAAAAGTTACTACTAGCTAGGCCTAGAGACCTCAGGGAGTATTTCTATCTCTTACCTTTAAATTCACTTTGGAGACAAAGTAAATTTTTAAGTGTGGGGTGGGGAGAAATTTCAAAATTTTTTCTCAATTTAAAATTTTTTAGGTTAGGAATAAGTGAGATATTCTTGTTGGTGATGTTTTTTATAATATGGTGCAAGTATTTAGTTGTATAAGCATGTTGATTGATGTGAATTGCTACTTTTGAGAATTTTAGGCTCATGTTTGTGACTCTAGTATTTGTTGGCTTAAAATTAAATTCATGCTATTGTTCAGTTAGGAGTCTATAATGATCCTATTGAGTTGTACATGTGCCATGTGTGATGTGAGGTATTTTGTATATTCCTTGTCGCATTTGATATTTAAAACTTTCCCGATGTGAGTGTGAAATGAAATAAAGAATGTGGGTTTAGCAGATGATATAGGCATTTCTTTGATAGCCTCGTTTCATGCCTTTTACTTGTCCTACCCATTATGCATTATCCTAGGTAACCCCCATTAAGCCTTTAACTTTTTCTTTAACAACCCCAGAAGTAGCCTAATTCCTTCTTTGATAGACCGTAATTTGAACAAAAAATCTCCTAAGTGCTTTAATGAAAAATTAATTGAGTAAGGAGTTGAGAAATAAGAGGGAAAGGGTGAAATTGATGCCCGAAGGTAATATTTATTGGTTTTTATAATTGATTTCTTGTGGATGGGTGTGATGTAATTTATGCTAAAAATATTTCCATGATTGTAAAAAGGAGAAAAATTAATTCATGTGGTAATAAACTATGGTCCACCAAGTGTTTGTGAAAAGGCTTAGAAAGAGATGGGGCCAAAACAAAAGATATAGGGGGATGAATAAAGTGTAGTTTTGTTGTTAAAAATTGGTTTTAAATGTATAATGTAGTGTATTAAAGTGCTTAGAGAGGTGAGTCACTATTCTCAAATAGTTCCTACCAGTCCCTTAGCCTACATTACAACATAGAAAAGTCCTAATTGATCCTAAACCTTACATTCCATTATTAGTAGAGCATTACGATAAAGAAAATAATATGGTTCACTGTATGTAACTTGTGAATTCGTTGTTAGAGTAAGCGTAATTGTATCCTTGTACCAATTATGTTATAAATTGCATTATTGTTAGTGATTATGGGTAACTCTCTTGTTGTGAGGGCACATGTTTGATGAATGTGGGTGATTTGTATGATATCCTTGATTGATCAATGAGCACGATTTTTCTAACTAGGTGAGTCAATTGTTGAGGCTAAGATGTTTTGGATCAATTGTGTTGTAACATGCTTAGTGTAGTAACTTGAATTTTGTGTAGTCATTATAGTACTATCTTGAGTGTCTTAAATTTAGTAGAAGTGTCGAGTCTCCTTATATTATGATGCTTATAGTTAAGATTTGTTTGAGGACGAACAAGGGCTTTAAGTGTGGGGTGGTGATGTTGGGTGTATTTATGCATTCTAGCATTGCTATTCTAGCCTTTTTAGCCTTGTTTTGAGGATAACTCATGTTCTTAATATGTTGATAATGAGATAAATGTGGATATAAATTTCCATGTATATGCTTACAATGGTTAAAGGTATTTTCACATGAGTTTTGATTCAAATTGATCATTTAGAGTTCAACCGAGAAAACTAATGTGACTAGATTGAGCTAGGTGTTTGTCTAGTCTGTCGTGTTGGGTTCTAACGTGTTTAATGAGTTCCTAAGACTGTTATTTTGTATTTATATGTTGAAAAACTTAGTTATAATGTTCAAGGGTCAATTGGATCAAGACAAGAGTCAAAACAACAAGTTAAAGATCAAAGTGAAATTAGCCTATGCTCAGCTTGTGTTTTTATTTCTTCGTGTTGGATGTTGTGTTGTTTTGAGCTCTAAATTATTGTGTTTAATCGTATAGGATGCTTTTTGAATGGATTATAATGATATATTAAGGATATACAAGTTTCAAATCAAGTGTAAACAACTCAAAAAGGCTAGGAATGGATCAATGAAAGCACAATACACAACTTAAGCGCGATTTAGACACCTGAAATGTATTAGGGGATTATTGGCATGTTCTATGTACCAAAAGTTTCAAAATGGACCAAAAACAATGTCCTATCTTAGTGAGGGCGCGTCTCGTCCTTCACACCCATTTTTAAGCCTCGCAACGCGACCTACACTCTCGTTTCCAGCTTGCGTGTTGCGACTTTCACACCTGTTTGCACAACTCGTGTTGCGAGGGCCACTTTAGATACGGCCAAGAATTCTAATTGAGTCCTATATTTCTTGGGCATAGCTTACACTTATTAATAGAACATTGTGCGTGTTATTGATCATCTTTGGACGTCATAGAACATTAAGGAGGCTTCTACAACTTCATAACTTAGGTTTTTATTGTTTTAATTTAGTTCATTCATGTTCTTAGTCATTAATTACAATCTAGTGATTACGATTATGACTATGCATGGATAAATGCCCTCTTTCTGGTGTTGAAGCCAAGAACATATGTATTATTGTTATGGATTAAGTTTGTTTGCTTTGCTTATCAATATTGGTTGTTTGGTTATTCTTGTTACAACTATTTTGAGGATTTGTGACCCTTAGAATACACCTATTATCAACCTTGTGAACTCGGAAGAGGGAATAGAGAGATAGAATATGGAATAAGTAGAATATGGTTTGAGTTTCTTTAAGAAATAGGGAATTCAAATTAGTATCTAGGATAGGACATATATATAAACATAGACATAATTTAAAATGTTTCAATTCATGCTTGTAAAATATTGACTCAACTCTTTGCTTAAGTTTTGAGCTAGATGGTACATCCTACATTTCTAAAATCCCATAGGCTATATGGAATCCGTCCTTGACTCAGAGGCTAAGCTCCCAATCCATGTTCGCCGCAAGAGTTGGGGTCTATAATAAAATAAGGTAACACACCATGTTAGGAAAAAGTATGCCTCCGTACTGATATACATATCATGAAAAAAATATGCCTCCTTACTGACATACATATCATGAAACCCGTATTAGCAAAATATGATTTTTCGCAATGATTTATCTGACTCGTGCCTTCTTTGGGTAACCATCTAACTCTCTTTAAGCCCGTTTTTAGCCTCTTAAAACCATGCTCCATACTTAAAAATTATTTTCCTTCACGTTAAGGTCATTTCGTGGTAGGGATCGTCATACCTAGACTTGCAATCCATATCATATCAATTCATATCATATCATTTCCATAGCCCTTTTCATTGAAAATAAAGTTAATGACCACCAAAAGGTTTGCATATCACATGAGAGTTCTTATTTCAAAAGCATATGAAACATATGCAAAGCACTCTCTTTTCAAGACATTGATCCATGGTGGCCAATTCTTTCATCAATCGCATGCAATTATTTATTAGAAACCATGAGAATTTATACTACTAATCACCACTTTGAAATCATGTAAAATAAGCATGCATAATACATAAAGAGACATTTAAAACTCAAGAGTTCTCCTCATTCGTAAAACTGCCCCAACATTAGTTATACATAAACATCATGATAAAAAATTGGACTTATAATTCATGCTCTCAAATACATTTCACCATTCATACCATGTTAAGATAATAAATTTCATCATGCAGGGTGGATTTCATAAATCACGCTCTTAAATCCTTTTTTTGAAACTCATAACATATGTACATGTGACTACAATTCAAGTTTATGGAAAAAGCCCCTATTAATTTCATAATTTCATCAATCATGGGTTCATGATGCATTCTCTTCAAAAGATTTCCAAAAAACCTCTATATATACATAATTAATATCGTTAAAACTTTTTAAAACGGTAAACTTACCCCCATGAGATTTAGGATAGTCCTATATACCTTGATAACGACGAAAACATAGAGTAATTTGACCCCTGGAGCTTAAAATCCTCATCCCTAGGTAGTTTCTCCTCTCTTTCTTATGGATAGATGATTTGGGGATTTTGAGAAGTGAAATACGTGTTTTAAGACCCTAAATTCATTCATAAGGAGTTGGGTACAGTTTAGGAATAATAAAAGACCTTAATGCCATTAAAATAACTCAAAATGAAACAAATTTTGATGCTTGGAAGAGGATTTGCATCGAAAATCAAAAGTAATACACTAGGTTTGTGGCTCCATACCAAAGAAAACCCATTCCAGTGGCCTTGCGCGATTCCTCCTTAGTGCTGATCTAACGCGGACCGTGGATAGTGTCTTACTAAAATACTCATAACTTTTGACTCCAAACTCACATTGACAAACTGTAAGTTGCATTGAAAAGAGGAATCGATGGTCTTTAATTTCATATATAATGAATCACATAACTCTTTATATATCTAGTAGTAATAGTTGTTGTAATTTGAACAAAGAAAAATCATCAACTAATACTCAACCAGTAAGAAACTGCTCAACTTAACTTTTAGCTAAAAGACTTTTATGTTGTATACTCATCTACAAAGATGTTCTTACACTAAAACATTGTTAATCACACTTGTATATAAATAAAAATCATTGGGTTTGGGTCAATAAACACTGAAATGATGGTTCAAACTCTAGCCTTAAAATGCGGGGTGTTACGTTATCTTTCCCTTAGGATCATTCGTCCTCAAATTCTGGATAGGAACTTGTTAAAGCGCTAAAAGTATGGAATCAAGGACGTAAATCTCATTAGAAATTTTCCCCAACAAAACAGATAAAGGTATCAAAAGAATTTTATGATAACCCCTAGTGAATCATGTAAGTACGAAGCATAAGATAATGAGAATTGACATAGAGATGACTTTGCCCATAAGTTCTATGGATCATAATCATCACAACATAAAGCATGGGTTTATTTGGTGATTATAGGTATTGATTTGCATTGATAATCGATATGAAATAAGGTTTTGCAAAAAAATAGGACTAGAGTTATCCTCCACCATACATGATTCAATGGATAAATAACACACTTCATCATTTCCAACTTACAATTTCCCCTCAACACACCTAACTATAAGAGAATGAGTCCCATTGCATAGTACTGAGTTACAAAGGCACTAGCTTAAGCCATGGGACCCTATACTCTACATCCCTTTAAGAACATTACTTCACCTTATCACTATAATCGAACAACCTCATTTAATAAGTCAAGGAGTACTAACCACATCTCACATCATTTTTTATTTTCATCAATCACAACATTCAATCCTATCTTTACTACACCCACTTCATGGATCTCCCCACTAAAACTAATAACTTCACTCACTCTCACAAATATTTTGCCACATATCCCTTTCCTAACTATTGCACAAATGAAAGTTCATTCCTTCTTCCTTCTTCAACTATAACCTTAGGTCGAGTAGTCAGATCAAAATTTTCACAACCGAGAACATCTACTTGCTTATCTAAATCATTACTAAGCTTCCATAACAACTATCATACAAATATGAGGAAGGTAACTGAGGGACTAGAGCACACACATCAAGAATGGGAGTAACACTATTCAACTAGGGCTTATATTAGTGACCAACTCAAGGTAGGGCCTGAGATGTAAGATGCGATACAATAGGCATGAAGTACTTCATACATCATATGTCTAGATCATAAATAGATAGTCGTTTAGGAATAAACATAACACAACATGAGATCATAGGACTGGGCATAGTGAGAAGCATGAGAGCATATATCATGAGCTATATAGAATAAAGTTGGAATTTATGTAGTCAATGATTAAGACAAGGATTGTTACTTGAAGCTAATGTTCCTCATTTTAAGAACTGAAAATGGCCATGATTTTGCATAAACCTTATTGGTCTTATCTATCTAGTGGCTCATCCACAATTTATCATTTTAACACTAGTCCTCAAATATTTATATCACAATTATCCACTCAATATTTTTTCACAAGTTGCCAACCTAGGTTGTGCCACGTGGACACCACGTTTGCTCCACATAAGGTGCCAAATGGGCATAACACACGCCAAAAACACTTTTGTTTCACTTCTCACACACCCTAGCACACATACCTGACACTTTCTTTGCCACACGTCTTTCCCCTATTTGTTAATCAAAGTCATTTAATTTCCAACTATAGAAAACTTTCAATTTTATCCTCTTTTCACCTAAAATACCAATAGTGCCTCCTAAAAAACCTAAAAACTAGCCTAAGTTTTTCAACTCTCAATGAACCCGCCTCTTTGAATATACGCCTCAATGTTTTCTTCTCCTCTTCAAGCAAAAATACAGAACCCTTTCACTATGGGTAGGATTTGTTACTCCAAATTTGTGATGAATCCTTTCCGACACGTGAAGATCGAGTGGAGACAAATTCCAACATTTGAATGTTGAACGTTCAAATATTTGAGGAACCCAATTCCCGTTGAAAGGGTGAATTCCAACAAATCTGCTAGAAATACTCGTATTTGGAAGCTTAAAACAAAATAGGGGAAAAGGAAGAAGAAAACGGGTGGACAGACGACCTAGCATTGTTTGTAGTTTTTCTCGGCCATTCATTCTTTCGGCCGTGAACAGGCCTTTTCCGCTGCTACCACTTTCTGAAACATCACCCAAAGGTTACTGTGTGTTCATTCATTACATTGCTCTTTTCTTTCTCTTTCACTTATGGTATCACCCGGGGCTTTTTCACCCATTCCATGGAACGATAGTTACTACTCTGTTATTTTTAAAGTCTCCCCATTGCATTCTCTTTCGATCTCGGGTTTAAAGAGTGTTGGAGATTCATCGTTTGGGTTCGGGTATAGATCGTAGGCTCGGAACAGTACATCCATATCCTCTGTCCTTTTTTTTTGTGATAAAGTGATGTGTGTTTTCTAAAAAAAAAAATGAGAACTTTTGTGTACTGCAATATTTTGTTTAGCTATAGCAAACATCATGTTTTAAAGTTAGTTTAGTTAGGCTACAGTGAAAACTATGTTTAAATGTTACTGCCGCTTAGTTTGGACTCTGCAAAATCATGTTATTTTCACCATTTTGCTTTTAGAATTAGATAATAGCCACAGTGAATCAGTTTCTTTTTAGGTTATTAGCTTCTTTGGTGTCTTTAATGGTAAAATTTGGCATAGATTATGCACTTCTTTTTTTAACATAATTTGTTCAAGGAAGTGCTTACTTTGCTTGAAAAATGTCATCTTTCTCAAATAAAACTTAAAATATGATTTACACCCCTGCAGCCTTAATCCGTATTCCATATGCATACATATCTTTTGAAGTCTTCGTATGTATGTATTTTTATTGCCAAGAGTGTTATTTTCTTAAGAATATCAACATCTCTTGTGAAAGAGATGTTTGCTTAGCTTAGTTTAATATTAAATGTTAGGCAGCCTTTTGTTTATTACATAAAGGAATGGTCCTTCTTTTTACTTCCTTATTTTGTACTTTACGTGCACATACAAATATGATCTATTTGCAGGAACATTTTTGTGCATGACATACATATTGACCCTTTAAAAGGGCATAAGTTACATTTCTTTCTCCATGCTTTTGGTTCGTGGGTTTATTATAAATTTACACTAAATGTATTAAGGTATTAGTTGTCATAAAGGGCACGTGGTAATTTAGCTATTCTATTTAAAGTTTGATAGTATGTAATTCATGTCATAGCTTTTGAACATTACATTTGTTGTGCGACTTTATTTGGGTTTATTTAAGCCGGACCATCGTACTAATTTTTTATTTACTTATTATTTTTGCATGAACACTTTGGGAGCAAACAACCTTGGAGTCTTAAGGTGTAACACCCAGCATTTTCGAGTTGGAAAGCAAACCATCATTCCTACGTGCGTAAGATCTAATTTCATGGTTTATATTTAAATTCATGTGTCATGATCCTTCTCCTAGTGTATAAAGTGATTATGAGGTGAAAAGTATTCATAAAAATCACTTGGAGCAAAGTTGAGCTAAGAGTCTTTCATTCATCCAAAGTATGATATTCAATTCTTCAAGGGTTTACTTTGAACGTGTATAACTTTTGATACAGACGAAATTTTTCATTTCAAGACCCACCAAATTGTAGATAATTGATTTAGCTTTCCAACAATACCAATTTCGATTAACTCTAATAACCGAGTGAAGAGTTATGTCATTTTCTGTGGGAGGCAGTAAGCCGATGAGATCTTGATGCGTCGCGTCGACTGCACCCCGACACGAAACCTGACGTAAATTTAAAAATGTTTTACACATTATTTCAGTTCCTAATGGGTATAGGGGCATTTTGGTCATTTACCCTCACTCAAAATCCATCCTTAACACAAAACTCCAGTTTTTGAATTTTCTCAGCACGAGAAGTGTGGGGAGAAACCATGATAAACCTATTTCTACTCATGTTTAATCCTCCTACTTCAATTTAGGAGAGTATCCTACTAATGTATTACGTCATTTGTTCAACTCATGCCTATGCCAATGGTTCGAGTACTCTATGGACTTATGTTCATGATCTGACCTCCAGACTAGAAGCAATAATGTCTCTCAGTAATCCAGTCTTTCATGTGTTCTAGCCATGTGTTGTGTTATTTGTGATCCATGAAAATCTATGTCTCTCAGCATGCTTGGTCCTAAGGAAATATGTTTCTATATGTCACCGATTCATTCTATGTTGGGTTTAGCCAAAGTGATAAAGTTTATTCAAACTCCTCAAAAATCTCAGTTCCTTAAATGAGGAACAATCGCTTCAAGTGGAAATCATTGTCTTAGTTGTAATGTTACACTCTGTAGCATTCTCGACTCAATACCACTCTTGGTTGCATGTATGGAGAGCTAACAAACTAAAAAATTTTCTAATTGTCAAAAAGGACTTAGTCATATTTTAAGCTCCTAAACTTTGTTATTTCTAAATTGATTTTTTTTCAACCTTGCGATATGGATTTTTAAGTTGATTCATGTTTAGGGGAGTAAAGGAGATATCAGGGAAGTTTCAGATTTTTCGGACAACGTTAGAGATGTGCTTCGATGCTAGAAATAGTGACCCGACGCAAAATTGATGCTCCGCATCGATAAAGCAGTGTCCAGATACGATATCGACGCATCGCGTCGGTTGGCATGTTGGGTACCCAGTTCGTCTTACTGACTTTAGGGTCCAGGAGGGTAATTCAATTTCTTTTCCTTGTTTTATTTTTATATGTGCACCAATGTTTTCTCACTGTGCTCTATTCTAAGAATTGATGATGCATTGTATTTCTTTCAAATGACTCTCAACTTATGATCCAGTCACTTGATATATGGGGCACTTCGTGTCTATTTTATCGTATCTTCACTTATTGTCCCTCCTTGGGTAGTACAATAAGTATAAGTTATGGTTTAACAGTGTTACTCCTATTTATGACATTTATGCTTGGGTCTTTTGATGACCCTCCGTATGATAGTATGATGGTGGCTCTGAAAGCGTGGTGATGGGTTAGGTAGGGGAGTAGATGTTCTTGAATGTAAAAAAATGTGATGTGATTCTCGGGCTAAGGGTATAGGTGAAAGGGAAAAAAGGAGATGAACTTTTGTTGTGTGAAATAGCTAAGAAGAAGAAATGTGGTGAGAATATTTGTGAGAGTCATTGAAATTGTTGGTCTTAGTAGGGGAATCCATGTAGTGGGTGTAGTAATGATTAGGCTTGAATGTTGTTGTTGTTGAAAATATAAACCTATGTTCTATATATTTAGTACTATCTAAATGAAATGTCGAGTGTGTTTGATGGTAGTGATAAGGTGAAGAAATATTCTTAAAGAGATGTAGAGTACAGGGTCCCATAGTTTAAGTTAGCACCTTTTAACTTCGAGCTAGCCTTCAACATAGCAGAACTAATAGTGGGACTCAAATTTCTTGTGGCTAGATGTGTGATTGGAGAATTGTAAGTTGGCGAGTGTGAAGAATGCTATTTATTTTTTGGGGTTGATAACGCTCAATCTACAGCTCTCGTGGGAGTGTAAAGCGGTCGTTAGCAAATATAGAACCCAACCTGGGTTGGGTGTCGATCCCACAGGGAATAGCTTGGCCAACAAGTAAGTAAAATTACTAAGATTTTGGTGCAAGTCTCGTAAAAGGGGGGATTGTAATGTGTAACGAAAACAATAAAGTAAAAGCTGAAAATAGCAAAGTAAAGAGAGAAAGATTGTTACGTAAGTTGTAAACAATGAGAATTGAGGCGTTGGGGTTATGTTCACCTTCTGAGGTATACGTCTCTATTGGCTATGAGTGTGTAGAGTCTTGACATGCAATTGCTTATAGAGAATCGTAGTCGATGGTAAATCCAAGCATCTCTCGACCTCAACAAGGACTATTTCACTTTAACTCTCTCGAGCTTAAAGTGTGTCTAACGGTACGAATTCTCCAAGAGGTTAGTCCAGTTACGGCACTAGCTTTTTAATAGGAAAGGGTGTCCTACTACCTTGACATTATCTCTTTTCCAGACAAATAACCTTTCTCTCGAACAAGTTAAATGTTAGACTGGCGTTATTCTTGCGTTTGCAACCGCAAAGAATGTAGATTAAGATGAAGAGCGTAATGATATAAGCAATATACTTGTCTTGAACTCACAAACTCACAGCTATAGATAGTAACTCATTCGGCTTCCATAACCCCAACTAAGAGGTTTAGTTACCCATGAATGCGAAGGATATCACGTTTTGCATGGTGGTTGGCGTGAATAGTAGGCGTTTGGCGTGTGGTTTTGGTGATTCCTTAGCAAGTAACGATTCTCTTGTTGTGGAATTTAAGAATAGAAGAATAGATTAGAAGTGTTTGTAGTGGAAGATGAGAAGGATGGAAGAAAATTAATTAAGTGAAGAATGAAGAATTAAGAATGTATTGTAAGAAGATGTCTTAATTGTAAGGAGATGAATAAAAATCTCTAGCATGATAGGGTATTTATAATACTCCTATCCTACTCCTACTAAGCTAATGAAATAAATAACCAAATCCTAATATACTAATGAAATCCTTGACCCAAATGTACTAGGGTAAGGTTACAAAGTTATAATCCAAATAGATTAGTGAAACACATAACCTAATTATACTAGGTTAATGTATCTTGGTAAAATTCCAGCTTTGTGTCTGTAAGTCCCCAAAGTCTTCAGAAATGCTGTTTTAGCCTGGGACAGATTTTCCATGCAGCAGATTTGGTCCTTTAGGCGTCCAGCTCCCTTTTGCTTCGTTTGTGAGCTTTCTTTTTCGTCAAGTAAGCCGTAAAATGCTGTATTTTGCATCATTTATACCTGAAACTTTGCTAATCATGTTTGTTAGCTCATTTATAGGAAAAAGGACTAAAAGTGCATGAAATAGATAATTAGTTCTCAAAACTAGGCTAAAATATGGGCAAAATATATTGATATAGGCACGTAAATTCGCCTATCATCAGGGGTGCAGACGATTAGTGCCTCTAAGTTTAAGACTATTCGTGGTACTTTGTAAGGTTGAGAATGCTCCTAATACTATCGTCCGCAAAATCTTATTTCATTTTTAGTACCAATATAAATTAGGTTTATGTTCATCAAATAAATCTCTTCCTTATGTTGTGATGACCACGCTCGTATAACTCATGTGCAAGATCACTCTATGTAAAGTGCCATTATCCAATGTTTCTTGCTTTCACGTTTCACTAGGGGTTATCATGAAGATCGGTAGATGCCCTTGCATATTTTGTTAAGAAAGAATGTTCAATGTGAGGTTTCGTTATTTATTGTAAACTTTTATAACCTCAACAAGTCTCTACCCATTATTCGGGGATGAATGATCCCAAAGGGGAGATAATGTAACACCCCGCATTTTCGAGTTAGAAAGGGAACCACCATTCCTATGTGCGTAAGATCTAATTCCATGGTTTATATTTAAATTCATGTGTCATGATACTTCTCCTAATGCATGAAGTGATTATGAGGTGAAAAGTGTTCATAAATATCACTTGGAGCAAAGTTGAGCTAAGAGTCATTCATTCATCCAAAGTTTGATATTCAATTCTTCAAGGGTCTACTTTGAATTTGTATAACTTTCGATACACACAGAATTTTTCAGATTAAGACCCACGAAATTGTAGATAATTTAATTAGCTTCCCAACGATACCAATTTCGCCTAAATCCAATAACCGAGCAAAAAGTTATGTCATCTTCTGTGGGAGACAGTAAGCCAATGCGACCTTGATGTGTCGCGTCGACTGCACTCCGACACGAAACCTAATGTAAATTTAAAAATGTTTTACACATTATTTCAGTTACTAATGGGTCGAGGGGCATTTCGGTCACTTGCCTCACCCAAAATTCATCCATAACATAAAACTCCATCCCTAAGAGGCATCAATTGCCTCTTCTATTCAATTTTCTCTCAAAAATAATATCAACCTAAGGTTTCCTCCAAGAACAAGAAAGCAAGGAAAAACCAATCCTTAAGTCAAAGATTTCCAAGGAACAACTCAAAAGATTCGATTTCTACTCTTCAAACCTTGTAATCTAAGGTACGTGATACTATTCCAAACCCAATGGGCATTGATTTTCAGTTTTCAAAATTGTTTTAAAGGATATATATATGTATATACCAAATTGTTTCAAGATCATTGATAAACTTGTGTTTAAATTATTACTTCATCATGAAATGTTGAGAAAATCATGGTATGAAGCCCTAAATTTGAATTATGTTCGTGTGACTGTGATGATTCTTAGATTGTGAACTTAAATAAGAACATGGGATATGTAGTTCCCTCTTTTACTACGAAATTCTATCGATTTCACATGTTGAGAGTGGGTTACGCAAATTGTTAAACATTTGAGTTTGTTATGTATACACAACAACAACAAATGCAGTGTATTCCTACCTTGTGGGGTCTGGGAGTTTGTTATGTATACATTGAATTATTTTCATGAGATAATGAAAAAGTGATTTATTGGTTTTGCGATGTTCATGATTCTTATTTAGAATGGTTTTAAAGCAATTGAAAAGGATGACCACCGTAGAATAAGTATCGAGAATGGGCTGATTTTCAACTGTTTTAAAAAATGAAATTTTGTTCAAATGTTAGGTCTTTTGGGTGGTCAATAAATCTCCTTTGAAATGTGATAAGGGCATTAGATATGTTGTGACATGAACTTGCAAGTCGGGGTATGGCGATACCCTATTTTTGATATGCCCGAAAAATATTATGAAAGAAAAAATGTTTCAAAGAAGATATGGTTTAAAGAATCTAAAACTGACTTAAGAGAGTTAGATAGTTACCCGAAGAAGGCACGAGTCAAATAAATCATTGCCCGAAACTGTGATTTACTGACACGAGTTTATGATACCCGAAAGGGAAATTGTACTCTAGCGACAGCTTGGGGTGTAGTAGAATAAGAAGAAACTCCAACCCTTGAGGCAAATTTGGGTTGGGGGCTTTACCTCCGAGTCAAGGGCGGATCCCATATTTCCCATGGGGTAGAAGAATTGTAGAGTGTATCATCTGAATCAGAAGTAAGATAAAGAGTAGAGTTAAGAACTGCTAAATGTGTTTCTAAAGTTTCAGATTATACCCATGTGATTTCAAACTATTTCGAGATGACATGTGATTATGAAATGCTCTCACCTATGTTTTTATAAAAATGCACATTTTGTTTTTGGATTGTTCTGCATACTAGTACATCTGTATTGACCCCCCCCCCCCCCCCCCCCCCCCCCATATTTTAGGATCCTGAGACACAGTCCTGAGGTCCCGTTAAGCAGTAGATTGGCTAGTAAGAAGTTTGCGGATGGTGAGCCTCCCTTACTTCAGAAGGCCTATATTAGAACTTGTGGTTGTTATTTTATATTGATTCATGGTCCTATTGGTGGCCTTGACCCATATTTCAGACAAATGTCAGTTTCAGTTGTTAGAGATTTCGCTGACTGATGTTAGACGTTGTTAGAAGTTTATGGATTCCATTCTAGATTGTTCAATTGAATTATGATATTGACCATGATTATGTATTGTTTTATATTTCCGCACTATCCTTCATATTATATGAAAATGTGTATGATTGCCAGATAGAGAAGGGCGTTTGGTCCTTCATGGTTTGGGATGCCCGTCACGGCCAGGGCCCCGGTTCGGGTCATGACATAAGGCTAGACTCTCGTATCTGCATGGAGTCTCAGAATGAGAGAAACATTATCTTTCATCCGCGAAAGGTTTTGTACTCCATAATGTTAAGTCAAACCTGCCAACAGTCTAGTGCCCTTTTCCTCTCCTAAGTTTCATTTCTTATTTGTATACACCTATTATTGCATCGACACTTTTTTACACATTAATATTGGAATTTATATCCTGTTTACGTATATTTGGACTATTTCAAGTTTTATTATTATGGTAGCAAATGTGGCCATTTTTCCCTTCATCCACTAGATTTAGAAGTAATTTATATCTTCTAAAAATAAAAATTTGGTAGGTAGAAGATACTTCCTTTTGAATAGCTAGTCGAGTTGTTAGAATCTTTTAATGCTTCAATATAGAATAATGACTTTATCTTTAGAATAAAAGTTAATTTTAACTAATTAGTAGTATTGATTTAATCAAATATAGATTTTGACGGTAGGCGAATTGGTTACCATTAAACTTGATAATCGACTACACTTATTTTAGATATAGTAAATTAATTTTGTTTTAAATAAAGATGACAACTACACAATTTGATTTCACGAGGCATTCTTAGGATTTTTAGCACACACAAAAAAATTTATTTTTGCAAAATACATATCCTTTTTAATAAAGCAAAATCTCAAGTCACCATGGATTTAAGAAATTATATATCTTAATGTTATCTTTCAATAATTCATTTTGTATAGTGAGGTTAATTTTTGTATTCACATTGCTTTATAAAATTGATAAAAGAATGGCAAAAGATCTATTGTTTAGAGTAAAAAAGAATAAAATTTTTGTAATGTGACTAATCTTTTGTTCAAATTGATAATTAGAAATCTTCGTATATAAAAAAAAGTGATTAGAAATAATTTCTTTTTTATATCTTTGAAAAAAAAATGATTTGAAATAACTCCTTCGGTAAATCTTTTTAAAATCATTTGAAATACCTTTTTTTACAACAATAAAGTTTGTATCATTTTAAGGACTATAAAGGTTATCTTCAGTAATTTTCGCAAATGACTAAATTTTTAATATTTTTAGTTTTTGTCTTATAAACGATTAACATATCTCATTTTAAATAAGATATGAAATTTTTTAAGTAATATTTTACTTATCTAATCTAAGTTGTGTCGGTTAACCATAGTTAGCGAATTCTTTAGGGTGCCTAATCCCTTCCCTTTAGGATAATTAGAATCCTTACCTAGAATTTCAGGTTGCATAGACCTTAAAATTAATCTTTAATTCCTTTAATCACATAGTTTTTAATAGGTGTCCTAATTTACCATAAAACTAATTAGGTGCCGACTTCTTTTAATTTAATCAGAGGTTTTCAATATATTGTGCACTATTTTGACCTCGTGTTAAAATGGGGTGTAACAACTTGGCAACTCCATTGGAGAGTTATTAGGTTCTTAACCATAACAAACTTAAGTTAATAATTAAGTCTTTTTATTTTTGTTATTTGTTTCGCTCTAATTGTCTTCTTTTATCATGTTTGTATGGCATAAATTGTTTATTTTCTATTGTTTTGTATATATTGCTTTGTTTTTTACCACATTATAAATTGGCATTCCGTTTATATTTCCTCAACTTAGGAAAATTGATACTCACAAACATTGTACACGCAGATTGTACATTGTACTTTCCCCAAGTTCTTTCAAATCACCTATTTTAGAGAGTCAGCGCATACGTGGGGTGAACGGAATTTTTACTGTCGTGGGACTACGTGCCTTCTCATATGGGAAATCCAAGTCTGTGTCCTCCCAAATATTAGAAAAAACATAAGATAGAGCATTGCCGCCCTTGATTTAGGTCATGCATGCATAATCCATAGGTGATTTGACCCATGGTGTCATTCCATTAATTTAGAATACGCCCTTGTAACGCCCCGAGATTTCATCCCAAGATGTCACACGGTGCTTGTGACCCCGAAGGACCAAAAGCTAACCCTTTACTGATATCTATACCTGTACACTGCATAATATCTAAAATAAATGCAGAAACTAGCCATAAGGTTCAACACATCTATGAATACTCAAAATATAGAAAACTGAATACTAATACATCCGTCTGAAAAGACTCTAAGCTGTCAGAACTGTGGAGTTGATGGGATGGGTCCCCAAATAACTCCGTCAACTGAAAATAAACAATGTCTGAAGAAATAATAGTAAATTGAGATTCGTTCTAGAAAGAAAAGGACTCACTACTACTGCTGTTGAGTGGGACTGAACTGCTGAGGATACTCTGGACCCTGTGCCTCTGAACCTATGGTGTCAAATAAAACACCATAGCGCAAATGCATCAGTACAGGAATGTACCAAGTATGTAGACAAGGTAGGACGATGCAAGGTCTCATGCATGCAGAATATCTAAACTGGATAATCATGAAGATGTCGCATGAGAACATATACATGAATGCACAGACCATGAACACAATCATCGCAACTCTAGATACTGAAACTCGGATACCACTTTACTGCAGACTGAACTTACTACTAAAATTGAGATACTGAATCGCTCACTCATCTAACACTGATAACTGAAAGTCTAGATATACTTAAATCAAGGACTAAATTTTGAGCTTACTACTTTCGACTGACGGTATTAGAGATCAACTTTTCTAACACATTATTCCAAAAGCGATTATCAAAGATAAAAAGTATGATTATATCTGAATCTGACAACAAGAATACTCAATAGAAATTTGATACTGTGATCAAGCCTTTCTGGCGGCATATCTCTGAATATGATATCAAATAACTATATATGAGACCAAGCCTATCTGGCGGGATAGTTCATGAATCAATAGAACTATCTGAGTTCCTCATAAAGATAGATGACTGTATCTAACAGTCCTGATTTCTGAAGATTGATACTAAAACTGAGATTAAATCTTAAACTGAAACTATAACTGTGGGAAGTAGCTACTTAACCGACATATCCTGAACTACCACATGTGGGGTCCAACCTATAACCCCAGCAAGAAGGGTGTCAATACTGTGCCACGGGTAAAGACCTTTCTTTGGTCAATCCTCTCTGACAGATGACCCTTACCAGGAAGTCGACCTAAGGAAATATAATAGTCAAATACTCTCTCTCTGGAGGTGACAGCCTTTCCTGATAGTGACTCCTATATCCTGCGTTGTCTATGCAGTTCTGGAGGTCAGGGATTGCTACTAACGACTCTGGCCTCTCTTCCTGATGGGAAGAGCCGCCATCCCTTCCCTTGCTCGTTTCTAGTTTCTACTCCCAACTGAAAGACTAAACTGAACACAACTGAAATGAATCTGATACTGATCATGTTTCCCAAAAGATCTAACAGATTCATGCTGAAATCACTTAGTTTCGTATCTGATGGAAATGGTATTGAATCATGGTATCTGACTAATGATACAGAGTTTGAATAGATTACTCAAATCATTTCTGAGATTAGAATTGAATCACTTGAATGCTATTAGATCTGAACTGATTACAGGTTTGAGGCTAGTTTACTAGAGATACAGATATTACAGAGATAACAGAGATTACTGAGCTTTCTTAAGTTCTGCACTTGTCTGAGGATACAGAGTTTTATAGTTCACTGAGTTCTGAGAATCATGGATCAACTGAAATTATCAAGAAACTGACATGGGCTCTAGACAACAACTCTATTGTCGGGTATAAATACCCCTAGGACTCGATAGCATAAAATTAAAGCATAATCATTCTTGACTAGTCATCACCACAATCATTCATTCATCATCACAAGCATTCATTCATTATCACAAGCATTCATTCATCATCACAATCACTAAAGCATTTTCATAATCATTAAAGCATCTCACAATCATTAAAGCATCTCTTCAAGTAATTAGGAATCATGTCATATATTTATTGCCATAATCATTAAGACATCACCTCAAGAATTTAACGATCACAAAGGTCTATTCATCATCACAGTCGCCAAGGGGTCACTTTAAGCATCTCAGAATCATAATCATATAATAACGTAGGGAAACATGCTACTAGATCGTACTTCATTCAACTAGGTTTTACCTCAACTATTTCATACCTATATCAGTCTTGACATGTGTTTGGATATCACATGGCTTGGGAAAACTTCATACTATCATGTCATAACTTACTTGCTAACCACTTGACATGTATTAAAAACTTAGCATATATCAAGAGCACATAATTGGGGAATTTAGAACTCTCACATCTCCACCTATTCACTAAGGTCCTTCAACAATACACTAGACATGCACGGGTTCACACTTATTTGGGGATTTCCTACTACCATAGAATAATGTATTTACTTAGGCATTCTATCAAACACTAGGCATGCATAAACTAACTCACAATTTGGGGTTTCATCTTAAACATACAACAATGGCCATTTATGCTTCACCTACACTTTTTATCAAGCCTATGGGGAATATGCTTCGCTTATTCAACCTTTTACTATTCACGGTTTGATAGGAATGTTCATAACTCGTCGCTCGGGTGTCCGTTTGGGACGATCCATATATTGTTGGAAATATTATTTGATACTCTACGCAATGGCGGGTCATAATCTAAGACATTCTGCACGAAAAAATTATAATTCATTCTAGAAGATAGAACCCAACACGTTTACGCACAAAATTTCAACGAAACATTTCTTGGGGTATTACATCATCCCCCCTTAGAAACATTCATCCTCGAATGACGCTATATATGCCAAGATTAGATAGGGAATAGAGCATATAGCTGAAACCATTCGTTAGACTCATCACCACATCGTTTCTCACTCTGAATGCAACATAGAGTGCATAAATTCAAGAAACTACAGCTGATCACATAATAAATGACAGCTGAACTGCTGCAACTTTTATCTAAAGTGCATTATTTAGGAAAGAACAACAACTTCGGCTTGATCAAAGTTCGTGGAAAATAGGTGCCTGTACTTGGATCACGTATCCGCCTCAGCTTCCCAAGTTGCACCCTCAACAGATTGGATTCACCACAACACCTTGACCAAGGGAACTTCTTTGTTCTTCGGACACTGAAATCAAGAATCTCAACAGGAATCTCATCAAAAGAAAGATTTTCTTGAATGCCAGCACTCACAGAGGAATCCATTACCACAACATCGCTAATATGCTTTCTAAGCATGGAGACATGGAATATTAGATGAATAGAGGACAACTCGGAAGGCAACACGACCTCAGAAGCTACCTTACCAACATGGCTAAGAATTTTGTAAGGACCAACATAACAGGGATGAAGCTTCCCCTTCTTTCCAAATCTCTTCACCCTCCTCATGGGTGAAATTTTCAGATACACTAGATCACCAGCTTCAAACTCAAGGTCTCTCCTTCTAACATCCGCATATGACTTCTCATGACTCTGCGCACTTTTCAACCTTTCCCTAATTAACTTAACTTTTTCCATAGCCTCAAATACCGAATCAGCACTACTCACAACCGCTTCACCCACCTCGGACAAACCTATGGGTGATCTACACTTCCTCTTATATAAGGCTTCAAACGGAGCAATGCCAATACTAAAGTGGAAACTGTTATTGTAAGAAAACTCTATCAACGGTTAGTGATCATCCCAACTACCTTTAATGTCAAGTGGACAAGCTCTCAACATATCCTCTAAGGTCTGGATAGTCCGCTCATCCTGAGCATCGGTCTGCTGATGAAAATCAGAACACAAAATCCCTTGGGTACCAGGACGCTTCTGAAAAGCTTTCCAAAATTGCGAAGTGAACTGAGTACCCCTATCCGAAATAATAGACAAGGGAACTCCATGCAGTCTAACCATCTCTTGGATATACAATCTAGAGTAATCCTCAACAGTATATGAAGTATGAATAGTCAAGAAATGAGCAGACTTAGTCAACATATAAACCACAACCCAAATGGAATCATGATGGCATCGGGAAGGAGGTAAACTAATCACGAAGTCCATATTTATCTCTTCCCACTTCCAAGTGGGAATACTAAACTCTTGAATCATACCACTAGGTCTTTAGTGTTCAACCTTAACCTATTGGCATGTTGCATACTTAGCTACAAACACTGCTATATCTTTCTTCATGCCACTCCACCAATAGATTTCCCGTAAGTCTTGGTACATCTTGGTGGCACCAGGATAAATAGAATACCATGCCCCGTGAGCTTCAGCCATAATCCTCTGTCTCAGATCATCAACATTCTGGACACACAATCTACCCTGCAATCTCAACACACAATCTCCCCCTTGGGAGAAAACCTCTATTTTTTGGTCCTTGACTGACTCCTTCAGTCTGACCAAACTAGAATCTAAGTATTACTTTTCCTTCACTCATATCATAGTCCTTTAACAATTCTAACCATCGTCTCTGCCTAAGATTCAATTCTCTCTGTGTAAAGACATATTGCAGACTCTTATGATCAGTGAAAACATCAACATGGACACCATATAAATAGTGCCTCCAGATTTTCAATGCAAACACAACAGCAGCCAACTCAAGGTCATGGTTGGGGTAATTTTTCTCATGGGGTTTCAACTATCTAGAAGCATAAGCTATCACCTTACCCTTCTGCATCAATACGCAACTCAACCCAACTCTTGAAGCATCACAATACACCACAAAACCATCAACACCATTAGGCAAAGTCAAAACAGGGGCTGAAGTGAGTCGAGTCTTCAACTCCTGAAAATTCTTCTCACAAGATTCGGACCACAAGAACTTCACTTTCTTCTAGGTCAACCGAGTCATAGGAGACACTATAGAGGAGAAACCCTCAATAAAATGACGGTAATATCCAGCTAAACCCAAGAAACTTTGGATATCAGTCAGAGAAAGAGGTCTAGGCCAATTTCTAAAAGCTTTGGTCTTTTGGGGATCAACTCTAATACCCTCGAAAGAAATAATATAACCCAGAAAAGAACTGACCTTAGCCAAAACTCACACTTACTGAATTTGGAAAACAACTGGTGATCAGAATATTCATCCTCACTATGGGGGTACACCAATATATCATCGATGAATACTATGAAAAACATATCTAGATATGGTCTGAACACTCAATTTATGAGGTCTATGAAAGCTGCTGGGGTATTAGTTAACCCGAAAGACATAACAAGAAACTCAAAATGGCCATAGCGAGTTTGGAAAGCAGTTTTCTAGATGTCACACTCCCTAACTTTGAGTTGATGATAGCCGGAATGAAGGTCTATCTTTGAGAAATAACTTGCACCTTGCAATTGGTCAAATAAATTATCTATTCTCAGAAGGGCTTACTTATTTTTTATGGTGACTTTATTCAGTTGGCGGTATTCAATGCACATATGCAAAAAGCCATCTTTCTTTCTCACAAACAACACAGGAGCACCCCAAGGAGAAACACTGGGCCGTATGAAACCCTTATCTAGTAGATCTTTGAGTTGCTCTTTCAACTCCTTAAGTTCTGCAGGGGCCATATGGTAAGGAGGAATAGAAATGGGCTGAGTATCGGGAAGAAGATCAATCCCAAACTTTATCTCTCTATCAGGAGGTAACCCTAGGAGATCATCCAAAAAGACATCAGAAAACTTATTGACGACGTTAATAGACTGGAGAATTGGAGTCTCAGACTTAGTATCTTTGACTCGAACCAAATGGTAAATGCACCCCTTGGAAATAAGCTTTCTAGCTTTGAGGTAAGAGATAAAGTGACTCTTGGGTGACACAGAATTCCCAGACCACCCAAACACGGATGAACCTGAAAACTGAAACTTGACCACGCGGGTCCAACAATCAATAGAGGCATAAGAAGAATACAGCCAGTCTATACCCAGAATCACATCAAAATCTACCATGTCCAACTCAATCAGATCAGCCAACAAAACTCTATGAAGAACGGTAACAGGACACTTTTTATATACTTTCTAGGCAACAATCGAATCACCCACTGGGGTAGAAACTAGGATAGGATCAAGAATAATCTCAGGACTCATTTAGAAATTCACAGCAATCAAAGGTGTAATATATGAGAAACTAGATCCAGGATCCAACAAAGCATACACATCAAACTGAAATATATGAAGCATACCAGTAACAACATCGGGAGAGTCCACTTGTTCCTAGTGGGACGGTAAAGCATAGAATCTATTTTGGCACTGCCCGCCAGTATTGCTAGAAGAGGTGCCCTGAGCTGAGGTTGGAGAAGTCACTGGAACTGGAGCACTAACAGTCTGAGTCTAGGTCTGAGGGTGATAGTCACGATGCCATTGTCTATTCTGTGGACAATCTCTAACACTGTGACCTATGTCACCACACCGAAAATAACCCTCTTCTCACCCCAACACTCACACGAATAAGCCCTACCACACTTAGGACACAGGGGATGATTTGGCTTACTGCCAGCACTGTACTGGGACCTGGATGTATATGACCTGCTACCTTGCTCCTGCCTACCTCTAGGAATGGGAGCACTAGAAGATGACGGTGTTGGCATAGATGAATGATACTAATACTGAGGGTGACTCCCTCCCTGCAATCTAGCCTGACCTTTTCCGTGCAGCTCGGACCTAGCTCTTTTATTCCCTCTCATTCTTTCTCTCTCCTTAATCTTGTCTGCCTCAATTTGTTGGGTATGTGTCATTAGCCTAGAAAGATTCATCTCACTATTCAACATAGCGGACCTACACTCCTTAACCACATAACTAGACACTCCAGTCACAAACTTACTCATACTAGCTTGATTATCAGCCACTAAGTTAGGAGCATACTTGGCCAACTGATTGAACTTTAGACAGTACTCCCTAACAGTCGTAGAACCCTATCCCAGGTTCATAAACTCTTCCACCTTTGCCTCCCTTAACTCCAAAGGGAAAAACTTATCCAGGAATGCATCCTGGAACTCTTTCCAAGTTCTAGGGACAACTCCCTCACCTCTACCTTTTCTCCAAGCAACAACCCAATCATAAGAAAGGACTTTCAAGATATATGCAGCCAACTCCACACTATGTTCCTCAGTTACATTCATCACCTGAGTAATCTTCCGCACCTCCTCTAAAAATAACTGTGGATCCTTATTAGACTTGGACCTATAGAATTCCAGCGGATTTATCCGCATGAAGTCATGGATCCTGGCAGCAGCTGAATCACCTCTCTACTGCTGTGGCGTCGGGGCTGGGTTGGCCTGAACATTTGTAGTAACAGCTTGGGCCCATGCCTAAAAGGCTACCTAAAATTCAGCATGAGATACGTTTTCATTCAATGGGTCAGCGGGTTGAGGTTGCTGACCATCATTATTTCTTCTCGCTCAATGTGAAATATTTCTAAAAGAGGAAAGCACGAATCAATAACAGTGAGAGACACTTTAAGCATGATAGACTTCTAAAATAAAGAATCACACATTTTCCTAAAATGTCTTGTAGCCTCTTGCTCATAGATGTGGCGCGCTACACACCGATGATCAAGACTCTAGTTAATGCAGCTTGTAGACTCCTTAAGACACCTTAATATCTTAGGCTCTGATACCAAGTTTGTAACGCCCCAAAAAACAGGTCCCGGAGCATCACACAATGCTTTAGGCTACAAGTAGCCCAAAGCTAACCCTTTGAGCCACTTTCATTTAGTTTAACACAAATCAATGGGGTTTCCATAAATAACCCTCAAATATCAACAGAGTAATCATCATCCAAGAATAAAAGAATTTTAGAAAGATAACAAAATATGACTTATTAGTCAACTCCCAATATCTATACTAGTCTAATTAATAAAACTAGCGATCCATTGAGACATTGCCCCAATTGAATCATACTCAGTTATCAAATGTAAATAATTCTGTGAAACCAACATCAGACATCACGTCCTTGGAACATGAGGATTCACCACAACAGAGGATGTAGAACAGCATGCCTAAAGAATCACTGTCGAACTGAGAACTGAGCACCTGAACTTACATTCTAAGAAAATGCAGCCCACATTCAAAGATGTGGGTCAGTACCATGGAAAGGAACCGAGCATATGTGGGTGTATGCATTTTTATAAACATCATCATCATAAATATTTATAAGAAATATGCAGGATGTATGAAAGACTCATATAGACTGAAGAAAATCTTCATAATAATGAAAGGATGAAATAAGTACAATAACATATGTGAGTCATCATATAATTTTTCAATCACTTTAAGTTCATCAAGAATATCAATTCTCATAATTTAAATATCATTTAAATCTTTTGAAAGAATAACTTTCACAATTCCACTTTCAAATCAGTTCACCATTCACCATAGACACAAGAAAACACACACATACTGGGAGATCCTATAACTGACATAAATCATGTAAGCTACATGGAGTCCAACGTACAAACCACGTTGGGGAGAGACATCTTATCCTTGCCATCGGAGTAGGACTATCGATATTAAATCAACACAAACTAGTGATCACTATATAAATCAGCCTCAGGCTCAATCCTACGAGAGCACGTAGTTCTAGGGAAGTAAGGTCTCTTTATACCTCCCACTCAGTGCAAAATATTTCTCCCGGACTTAGCTTAGATCATTTCAAAGACAATCCAAAACAAAATAATTTCAGTAATATGTAAATATACATCGGGAGCCATCATGCTTTCCATCTATCAAAATCAACCACGTTGTGGATTTCTTTCACACTTGAGTTCAAAACAACTCTATTACGATCAAAAGGTCAAATCATTCAAAATATCTCAAATATTCAACATCAACGTGCTTATAACACACAATTTGTCAAAAAAAATACAATTTTCAATGGGGATTCACGACCCAAATATCAATATCATGATAAATATCGTTCAAGATTCATGCTTTATATGTCCACACATGTAAATTCATCTTTAAAAATCATAAACATTAAGATTTCATAATAATCATCATAAGATATGGATTCATGCTTCAAATTCATAAAAATCAAATAAAAATCATGCCTTTGTAAAGAAAATTACTTTGGGGCATAAGAACGAAAGAGAGTTTTTGTTGAAAAACCCTACATACCTTGAATGATGAACTTTAGATCGATACTCATTTTTGAGATGTTAATCGTGCCTTTGAATGATGGTTCTTGGAGTTCTTGAACTAGGAACTTGGAATCTTGAATAAATTTGCAGAATTAATGGTGAACTTTGGTGGTTCTTCAAGTTGGATGTAGGAGCTTAGAGTTTTCTTTTTGAGGGAATTTGATGAAATATAACATATAATGCTTCTAATAGGCCTTAATATAGGGTTTGGACGGATTTTGGGTGAGGGGGAATGACCAAAACGCCCTTAAAAATCAAATAATTCTCGAATCTATCCTTTGGTGGACTGTTTTGATAGTTTGAAGTAGATCAACCATAATGTTTTACTCCGATATCCAAATTGGATGAAACTAATTTCATTAGAAAGAGGACTCTCATATCATTCCCTTGATATATAGTATCATACTCAGATCATTGTGTACGAGGAGTTATGATTATTTGAAGTTAACCCAAAAATTTTCTTTTGATACGCTAAAGTAGATCGACCATAACCTTTTACTATGATTGACAAATTGGATGAAACCAATTTCATTGGAAAGAGGACTCGGAGAGATTTCCCTTGATATATAGTAGATCACCCAGATCATTATGTACAAAGAGTTATGATCATTTAAAGTTGGAGAAAAAATACGCCAGGCCTCAGTACTTTTTGCTACACATTTTACTGTTCACTACTATTCATAGTTCAATCGGAATGTTCATAACTCGTCGCTTGGGTGTCCGTTTTGGATGATCCATATATAGTTGGAAAGTTTATTCGATACTCTACGCAATGGTGGGTCATAATATAATACATTCCACATGAAAAATTTATAATTCATTCTAGAAGATAGAACCCAACACGTTTACGCACAAAATTTCAACAAAAAATTTTCTGGGGTATTACAACCTACTAGGGTCAAATCTCTTGAATCCTGTAAACAAACATAAATAAAAACTCAACAACACATGTAACATTAATTTCAACTCATACAAATCATGGAATCTCACAAACATAAAATCTTCATATTTTAAAAGGGGTTCTGGAGCTTCTTGGATGAAAGGGACCCAAGAATCAACATCTACATACCTTAATCTTTAAAATTGGATGAATTCAAATGCTTGAGACTCTATCCACACTTGTAATAAATGATTCTCAAAGCCCACACTATGAAGAAATTGATTCTTGAAGAAATCTTGAAGAATTTATGGGTGATTTTTTGAAGATTAGGATCCTTGAATAAAACCCTAGATATTTTTTCTTAAGGGAATTGGAAGAGTAAATGATGAAATTAGGATTTGGATGGGCTTCCTCATATTTATAAATACCTCCAAAAGATGGGAAAAGACTAAAATACCCTTGTAAAAATGTCCTTAAATTTTTGGGAAAAAATAGCTGACGACATCCGTTATAAGCCGTCAAACTAGTGATAAGTAATCACGAAATGTCATCACAAAAGGGTTGAATTTATGATTTTCTGCCTAAGGTTGACGACGTTGGTGATAAACCATCACGGGCGTGATGACTTATCACAAAATTTTGTCACTGGTAATGGAAATCTTCCCAGGGCTGACGACATTGTTGATAGGTCATCACGCTTGTGACAGCTTATCACGAATATCGTCACTCAGTTTCCCAGCCTAACATGCTGGAGTAAAATAGGCATAACTCCTTGCTTTGATATCGGATTTGGGAAACATTAGTATCGTTAGAAATATAATTCAATGATATTTCATTTGATATATAGTAGATCCTCTAACTCGATATATACAACGATTTATAGTCGATTAAAGTTAACCCAAGTTTTGACGCTCACTAAAACATGAATGATAGGAAAGCTTTCAACTCATCTTTCAGTTAGGGGACCTCTATGATCTTAATTCATGCCCAAATAGATTCCCACACTACATAATTGATTAACACACTAAATTACATGGGATTCGAGGCTTTTGGAACATCTACGCATATGAATGGCGGATTTCCATTCTAGTCCAAAATGTGAGGTATTGCAACCCTTATGTCAAAAGGGTTCACGAACCAATGACGGCCCTCATATTACGTGCAGAGATAACGATAAATTAATCCAATTCAAATTTTGATCAAATTGAGTGTGAAAAATTCTAACTCCAAACTCAAGTAGCCTCATTAAATAAATCTTGAATCAATTTATCAAAATCTTAATTAATATTTCACACTTAGGCCTACCTCTGGCATAAAGGAGTCACCTGCATAGTAGGATGTGTTATTTAATATAATTGTGTTATTTGTTTTATGAATTTTCTTGCATACGTACTACTTATACTAAATGACTTCATTCGACTTGATATTTATTTGCTAACTTTACATTTGTTTTGTCATTTATGTTCAGAGTAAAATTTAATTTTACATTTATATATCCCTTTATTATCTATTCCATTTTTTTCATATTTTATATCATGACATCTCTTCAAAAGTCTATTAGTGTAACATTTCTGCGCTTAACACATTTTAGATAAGGCCGTCAAATTCTTAATATTTTGATTAAGGTTATCTTCCATTTTCATTTGACAATCTTCTATATGGTTCACATTCTTTCTTTATTTTTTTAATGATTTTAATTCGTCATTATCTTCAATTTTTTCTCTAGCTTTTCAATACTCATGTCCGCATTTTGTTAAATCTTTATTCTACTCTGTTAACATGGGCATAATTCTTCACAAATATCTTTCTTGTCTATTTCTCTACATCATTCAATTCAAATTTTGCCAGACTCGTGTCGAAACCCGAAGTATTATATTTTCTACCTTTTAAAACTCCGCTAAGTCCTTTCTTTACGGGTGTAATTTTCTACTTGTAGCGACGGAATATTTAGCCTGTTAGTTTTATCTTCGTAGTATCTATGCAGTGCCGATTTACATAGTGAAATTCTTACTCATCCGCCATTGGTTGCTTCTTAAGTTGATAGATACCCAAATTTATTTACACAAATCGTCAAATCGCGCTTGACTTTATTTGTTCAACTTTCTTCGTTAATTTATTTTAGGACGACAAACCAAGTTTGGTACTTCTTTAAAGTTTCACTCGTTCAATATGCTTTTGTCGTTCCTATCTTGGGATTATAGGAAGTGATCTTTCCGCACTCATTTTAAATTCAAGATTTAGCACGTAAATCAATCAAAATTTTTCATCCTCGATAACTTCTAATCCAACAATGCTTAACTAGAATTTTGCATCATTCACAATCCTTTGCCATATCAAAATGTAATCTTTGTGCGCTCTTTTCCTTTTCAATTATTACCTAGAGTTTATTATCTTGAGCATATATCCCTTATAGGACTCGATCTATTAGGTTGTTTTTAATCAATTTCTAAAATTCTTTACTTTTATCCTTTTAAGTTCAATTCTTACCGAATATTTCATTTTCCTTCCAAAGGTCGACTTAAGTTGAGCATCAAAGGTAATTAATTCAAGGACGAAATGGCTGACAAAATTACAGTGATTGACCTTTGTGAGGATGAATTCGACCATGAAGAACCATGCTCGTAGCAAGATAAATTTGCTAGGATTGATACCAAATTGACGCGAATGGAGCAAGAAATTTATAGCATGAAAGAAATGATAGTCGACCTTAAGAACTCATTCATGGCTCAGAAGCATACTCTCCCTTCGGCACTGCCACACTTCCCACCTTAAAAGGCTCAGAAGCATACTCGCCCTTTGGCACTATTGTACCCACTTTTGATTATAATGACCAACTTTTCTCTAACATGCACTCATCCTTTCCAAAAAAGACATTCAATAAATTGGCGGAGATGATCAAAAGCAGAAAAAATAGTGGAAGAAATTTTGACGTTAAGACTAATCAAATTTCCTTTACAAATGAGTCTACTTTACCTTTTGAGATGGATTATGGCAATATTCTGATGTACGACGGAGTTGGTAGTCCTGTGGACCACTTGAAGGCATATTTTGATTGGGTGAGAAATATTGGACAAGACAATGAATTGAAGATGAGACTCTTTGTTAGTACACTTATAGGTCCAACTTTGATATGGTATGCAACGCAAGGTATATGGAAATGGTCTTCTTGGGAAACCTTTTCGATGATTTTTTCAGGAAACATGGGTCTTCCAGCAGTATTTCTAGAGGATTTGGTTCATCTAAAAGTAAATCTACAGAGTTTCCTAGGGTTCCAAAAGGAAAAGAACCAACCTCATCCTTTTCTGCAATTTTTGCAAGCACCTCGAACCTGGCAAAACTCCAGCAATGGTTTCCTTCAGCATAACGATTAAAATGTAGCAGGATCTTTTTGTAAAATATGTCATCTAGGATTTATGTAGTAGGATGGTCAATTTTTTGGACAACATCTTTTTTGGAACAAATATGTACTGTTGTGAACTTAATGATCAATCCTTTGTACGTTTTTAAATTTTTTATTATGTAAATTGAACTACAGTTGACTTGATTTCCTCGGTGGATACGTAGGCAGCCAACATAGGGACTCGATCATATTAGCATAAAATTTCAAAATTCTTTTTTCCATGTATTTGGAATTATATTCGATTTGATTTTCTATCAGAAACAGGATACGTAGGCATCCTACATAAGGATCGATCTCTTTATTATATTTTTATTTTCCCCCAAAAAAATGAGAGAAGACAACTGGGGAAGAACCTTGGCATGTAATCAAGGCATCATCATCAAAATGTCTTAAAGACTGGGACAAGATTTTGACATGCAAAATGACGCATCATCATTAGAACGATCTTCAGACTGGGCAAATTTTGAGAAGCATAAGAATCAATGTAGCGTGAAGTTTTGGTGTTCAACATAATTCAACCTTTATTTTTATTACTACTCCAAAACATTCGTTACTTTTGAGCCTACTAGCTAAGAAGTATCTTGATCCACTCGTTCCACAACTAAGATCATCTCTTCTAGTTTAAACCTCTTACTTAGGCTATCAAGAATTAGTCTTTTTCCTCCAAAATTTATTATTATTATTATTATTATTATTATTATTATTATTATTATTATTATTATTATTATATGCATTTTGTATGTACTAACACTTCATTTTTCTATTTAAAATTTTATTTTTTGTTTAAAGATTCCCTGGCATTGAATGTTTTCTTGACTATGAATTTGCGTTGAGGACAATACGGCAATGGAAAATAGTTGTGAATCATTCAATACTGGTATGGGTTTAGGGCAAGTAAAAAATGATGATCGCAAAAAGAATTTTGTTCGAAGAAACATTTTGGTCAATCTACCAAGTACTTTTAGCCTTCTTCCTACCACCACCGAGACTTTCAACTCAACCAAAAATATTTTTTTAACCATATCTCCTTGTCCAACTCCCACCTATACAATCTCTCCGCAAATATCATCAACTTATACTACAAAGCCCCAAAATTCTCAACTTACTATGATACCAAATATCCACTCTCCCACAATTGTTCGTTCTTTCAAGGAAAATAATCATAAGCAACTATCATTCTTTCAAAATACAAAACGTGGAAAGGAGACTTTGTCAATCCACCACAAAAATCTAGGCAAAGAGCTCCACAAAAATCTGGACAAAGAGCTCTACAATCTGGGAAAAGCACTTAATGAAGAGTTGCGTCTAAGAAATTGCCAGAGTCTAAAGTATGAAGACTTGTGTGTGTACCCGAATGTTGAGCTTCCACCATGGTATAAGCTACCAAATTTAACAATTTGGACAGAAAAGGAGATCCTATTGCACACTTAAAGGACTACTGTTATAGGTTAATTAGAATTGGACATGATGAAGTCGTACAAATAAGACTATTCATTCATAGTTCATCAGGATTGGCACTTGTTTGGTATACCAAGAAGGACTTTAGCAAATGGCACACATGGGAAGATATGGCCCGCAAATTAATAAGGGAATATGCATTTAATATTGGGGGAGATCTTCACATAACCGACTTGATCAAAGTAATGAAGATGTCACATGAATCCTTTCAAGAATATGCCATGCGATAGAGATTAGAAGCTTCAAAAATACATCTTCCACTGATACGAGAATAATCAAGAAAATAGACTTATGTGGGTGTATATTGAAATAAACCAAGTGTATGTGCAAGAAAAGTATAATTAAAGGCCTAAATACACACCAAAACAGCCCACTCCACACACTAGAGGGGCAGCCCATTCTTGAACGGCCTTTTTGGTCATTTTAACTTCTATTTGTTTTGTACTATATAAGGAAAATGTAAGGTTTTATTTAATTTGTTTATGAATGAATTTGTAAGTCTTACAAGACAAAGAAACACAATTCCTCTTTCCTTGAGGCACACAAAACCGAAATTAGTGTTGTGTTTGCATTTGCTTGGAAATATTGATGCTTGGGAGGTGGATTACGATCGTGTGTCTTTGAAAGGGATAGGTTTATTGTTGTGTGTAGTGTTAAGGGTCCAAGAGTTACCATTCTTGGGTTCTTAACATTATACCTTCATGTGGTCTATCTATCTATCCTTTTTCATCCGTTTTGTATTTGCTCTTGTCATTGTTATTTCATCTTGTGTTGTTAACTTAGTTTATTGTTGTCTGTAAAAGGTGTATTGTTATCTGTAAAAGGTGTCAAAAACCTATTTATATTTTCCTTCTTGTATTTTATTCTTGAATCCGAGAGTGGTCTTCAAAAGGATCCTCGATTCTTTGAATTAGTGGACTGTTTTTTGGAGTGTGTTTGGACTGTTTTGAGACAATTCCGTGTGTTCCTTAGTTTTCTTGTATCATTTTGTATCAAAGACATCTTTGATTTTGTTCAAACAGTATCAATCTTGGGCTTGAGAGTTGGAAAAAAAATATAAAATAAAATGATATGAAAAACTGAAAAAAAAAATCCAGAAAAGGAGTAATCTGCCCGTTCTTGTTGTTCTTGGCCGAGAAAGTTGATGTTGTTGTTGTTTTCTTAACCGAGACATGTTTCTTTGTGATTAGATCTTGTAGTATCTTGTTGTTTAGAGTGTTTCTAGTGCTGGTTTCTTTCTCATCAACACTAAAAAGTGTCCAAATCTAAGCTTGAACTTGTTGATGTTGTTAATGTGAACAAAGTGTGGCTGATTTGATGTTATTGTCATTCAAGGCCTTGACCGTGTTGAAGGCCTTGTTATTGTGGAGTTGGGAGTTGGAATATCGTTGTTGTTCTTGAAGGATTGTTGTGGTGTTCATCTTTTTCTTCATCTCACCTTACAACTTAAGGCAACTAAAAGTGTAATATAGATTCAAAAAGGTGAACCTACAAGTTGTAAAGTTGTTTGTGAGAAGACTTGATCCATCACTTGACTTGACATCTACTTTTCAACCACTTTTTCTTGTTTCAAGGGACCTTGTTTTGTGAGAATTGTCCAAATTCAAGTCTTTACCTTTGAAGATTAGGCTTAAAAGAGATTCAAGACATATACTTTCCTTCCAAAATCAATTTTTTCCATTACATAGTAACTAAAGTTTGTAAACTTCAACTAGTGACTAATTGTGGGGCCGTGACCAATGGTGTGCTGCCACATCACCCAAGTTACTATTCACATGAAAATTTTAAGATCAAATTGTGATCTTTTAGTTTCATTTTGTTGTCTCATTTGTTTAGTTTGTTGATTCGAATACTAACTTACAAACTAGTGACCATTTACTATATTATGAGTTCGTTTTGAAACCATTTTTTCCATGGTTACATTCCTTTGTGTGTTTTATTCTTTTGAGTCATTGTAAATGTTTGGTTCACCTCTCAATAGCTCATGGATTACAAGAAAACTTACAACAATTGTGAGATCAAAGGTGAGAAAATACGAGGAACAAAGGTTTAAAAAGAGAGTGTGGGACCATTCTTTGAACAACTAATTTGTTTATTGTTTTGTAGTTAACTTCTTGGCTACAATGGACAACAATGCTCTTGGTTATATCTTGGAAATACTTGAAACTATCAACCGAGGAATGGAAAGTATGCTCATGACAATGTCTTCAATCCGAGGAGAGATGTCTATTATGAATGAGAGGTTGGATCGAATGGAGAGTCGAAGGAACTCTCATGCTTCTAATCCTCGACTCCATTTTTCCTCAAGTGGTCAAGACCAAAACCCTTCCATCATCATTTCCCCCGAGACTTTGCCTACAAAAGTCAACCCTCCAAGTTTACCATAAAATGCCATAAGCCAAGTTATAAATTACCCTCAAAATCAAGAACAAGGTAGATCACTTCTCCGACAAGTTGATCGAGTCCCTCAATAAGTACTTGGAGGCCCATTCCCTCCCATCCAAGATCCACAACTGAATCTCCACATTACCAAAATAGCCTCCTCAACTGAAACTCCACTTCCACAAAATCGATATGTCCATATAGAGGAGTATGGAAGAAAAAGATATGAAGTATATGGACTGTACTATGATTTATATATGATGGAAGGAGAATTGAGTCGGATTAGATTGAAGCCAAGTCAGAAGATGGAGAGGAGGCCAAGGTTCAAAATGAAGATGTTAGCCGAGACTTGTTCATATTGAGCTCTCGGGTTCTTCATGTTTTACGGACTGTTTTGAGTGCTTGTTTTTGAAGTGCCAATGGAACGAAGTGAATTCATGAATTTGTAGGAAAATTCTTCTCAAGATAGAGAGAATGATACGAGAATAATCATGAAAATAGACTTATGTGGGAGTGCATTGAAAGCAACCAAGTGTATGTGCAAGAGAGGTGCAATTAAAGGCCTAAATACACATCAAAGCAGCCCACTCCATACACTAGAGGGGCAACCCATTCTTGAACGACCTTTTTGGTCATTTTATCTTCTACTTGTGTTGTAATATTTAAGGAAAATTTAGGGTTTTGTTTACTAAGTTTATGAATGAATTTGCAAGTCACACAAGACAAAGAAACACAAGTCCTCTTTCCTTGAGGCACCCAAAACTAAAATTAGGGTTGTGTTTGCATTTGCTTGGAAATATTGATGCTTGGGAGGTGTATTCCGATGTTGTGTATTTGTAAGAGATAGGTTTATTGTTGAGTGTAGTGTTAAGGTTCCAAGAGTTACCCTTCTTGGGTTCTTAACATTATACATTCATGTGGTCTATCTATCTATCCTTTTTCTTTTGTAATCTTGTATCCGTTTTGTATTTTTTCTTCTCATTGTTGTTTCATCTTGTGTTGTTAAATTAGTTTGTTTTTGGATGTAAAAGGTATCAAACACCTAGTTATATTGTCCTTCCTATATTTTATTCTTGAATCCGAGAGTGGTCTTCAAAAGGGTCCTCGATTCTTTGAATTAGTGGACTATTTTTTGGAGTGTGTTTGGACTATTTTGAGCCAATTCCATGTGTACATTGGTTTTATTGTATCATTTGTTATCAAAGGCATCCTTGATTTTTTTCTAACAAGATTTTTTGGTCTTGAGAGTTGAAAAAAATATATATAAATAAAAAAGTTGAAAAACTGAAAAAAAAAATCCAGAAAATGAGTAATCTGCCCGTTCTTGTTGTTCTTGGCCGAGAAATTTGATGTTCTTGTTGTTGTCTTGGCCGGGACATGTTTATTTGTGACTAGATCTTGTAGTATTTTGTTTTTTAGAGTGTTTCTAGTGTTGGTTTCTTTCTCACCAACACTAAAAAGTGTCCTAATCTAAGCTTGAACTTGAACTTATTGATGGTGTTAATGTGAACAAAGTGTGGCTGATTTGATGTTGTTGTCATTCTAAGCCTTGACCGTGTTAAAGGCCTTATTGTTGTGGAGTTGGGCAGTGCAATATTGTTTTTTTTCTCGAAGGATTGTTGTGGTGTTCATCTTGTTCTTCATCTCATCTTACAACTTAAGACAACTAAAAGTGTAATATAGATTCAAAAAGGTGAACCTACAAGTTGTAAAGTTGGCTGTGGGAAGACTTGAGCCATCACTTGACTTGACATCTACTTTTCAACCACTCTTTCTTGTTTCACTGGACCTTGTTTTGTGAGAATTGAACAAAGTCAAGTCTTGCCTTTTGAATATTAGTCTCAAAGGAGATTCAAGACAAATACTTTCCCTCCAAAACCGATTGTTTTCATTAAATAGTAACTAAAGTTTGAAAACTTCAACTAGTAACTAATTATCGGTCCGTGAAAAATGGTGTGCTGCCAAATCACCCAAGTTACTGTTCACACAAAAATTTTAAGCTCAAACTTTGATCTTTTAGTTTCATTTTGTTGTCTTATTAGTTTTGTTTGTTGATTCCAATACTAACATACAAACTAGTCTCAATTTACTCGATTGTGAGTTGGTTTTGAAACTATTTTTCCCGTGTTGAAGTTCCTTTGTTTGTTTTTATTCTTTTGATTCATTTTACACACTCGGTTCACCTCTCAATGTCTCACGGATTACAAGCAAACTTACAACAATTGTGAGATCAAAAGTGAGAAAATCCGAGGGACAAAGGATAAAAGAGAGAGTGTGATGACCATTCTTTGAACAACTAACTTGGTTATTGTTTTGTAGGTAACTTCTTGGCCACAATGGACAAAAATGCTCTTGGTTCTATCATGGAAAGACTTGAAAATATCAACCGAGTAATGGAAAGTATCCTCATGACTATGTCTTTAATCTGAGGAGAGATGTTTACTATGAATGAGAGGTTGGATCGAATGGAGAGTCGAAGGAGCTCATGTGCTTCTACTCCTTGACTCCATGTTTCCTCAAGTGGTCATGACCAAAACCCTTCCATCACCATTTCCCCTGAGACTTTTCCTACAAAATTCAACCCTCAAAGTTCTCCACAAAATGCCATTAGCCAAGTTACAAATTACCCTAAAAATCGAGAACAAGGTAGATCACTTCTCCCGCAAGTTGATCAAGTCCCACAAGAAGGACTTGGAGGCCCATTAACTCCCATCCAAGCTCCAAAACCGAAGCTCCACATTACCAAAATATCCTCCTCGACTGAAACTTTACTTCCACAAAACCGATATGTCCATATAGAGGAGTATGGAAGAAAGGGACATGAAGTATATGGAGTCTACGATGATGCTTATATGATGGACGGAGACTTGAGTCGCATAATATTGAAGCCAAGTCAGAAGATGGAGAGGAAGCCGAGGTTCAAGATGAAGATGTTGGACGAGACTTGCTCATATTGAGCTCTCGGGTTCTTCATGTTTGCAAACTGTTTTGAGTTCTAGTTTTTGAAGGGGCCAATTGAACGAAGTGAAGCCGTGAATTTGTGGGCAAATTCTTCTCAATATGGAGAGATGATACAATAATAATCACGGAAATAGACTTATGTGGGTGTGCATTGAATGAAACCAAGTGTATGTGCAAGAAAAGTGTAATTAAAGGCCCAAATACACACCAAAACAACCCACTCCATACAATAGAGGGGCATCCCATTCTTGAACGGCCTTTTTGGTCATTTTAAATTCTATTTGTTTTGTAATATATAAGGATCATGTAGGGTTTTATTTACTTAGTTTATGAATGAATTTGTAAGTCTTACAAGACAAAGAAACTCAAGTCCTCTTTCCTTGAGGCACACAAAACCGAAATTATGGTTGTGTTTGCATTTGCTTGAAAATATTGATGCTTGGGATTTGGATTCCAATCTTGTGTATTTGTAAGAGAGAGTTTTATTATTGTGTGTAGTGTAAAGGGTCCAAGACATACCGTTCTTGGGTTCTTAACATTATACCCTCATGTGGTCTATATATCTATCCTTTTTCTTTTATAATCTGGTATCCATTTTGTATTTTTTCTTCTCATTTTTGTTTCATCTTGTGTTGTTAACTTAGTTTGTTGTTAGCTGTAAAAGGTGTCAAACACCTAGTTATATTTTCCTTCTTGTATTTTATTATTGAATCCGAGAGTGATCTTCAAAAAGGCCCTCGTTCTTTGAATTAGTGGACTGTTTTTTGTAGTGTGTTTGGACTGTTTTGAGCCAATTCCATGTGTTTCTTGGTTTTCTTGTATCATCCACTTTCTAAGGATGAATTGATCTCAGCCTTCATTAAAATTCAAGAATCCCTATATTATGATAAGTTCTTTCGAGTGTGTGCACTCAGGTTCTCCGATTTGATTCAAACTGGCAAAGAGATAGAAAATGGAATTCTAGAAGAAAAATTATGGAAGCAACACAAATCGTCCAATCAAAGATACCGGGAAATCCACAAAATGTAAGAACTCAGATTTAGTGCATCATTCGCATTGCCCGTCATATTACCAGTCTTTGTAGTCTCATGCTCTGTCTGGCCTTTGCAATGCTCATCTCTAGCCTCTTTGTCAGCAAAACTTTCAGAATATCTCCCAACAACAATTTCACCAAGCATTATCTACCTCACGACGACAGAAGAAGATGAAATCTTTCTCCTTTCACTCCTTCAGATGAACCCTTGGTCAATATATTTGAGAGATTGAGAACTAAAGGACTTATGCAACCCAAAAAGGGGATTCATACCTTAGTATCTATATCTAAACTTCAATTTATCCAAAAGTTGTTCAGATCATTCAAATATCCAAGGACATGACATTGAAGATTATCCAGCACTAGGATTAAAGATTCAAAGCCTTATTAAGAGTGGCAAGATAAATCTACAACAAGAGACTCCAATCAGCAATGGTGATATAGCAAACAAAGACACACTTTTTGTTAAGGGTGATCCATCAATATTGGCATCAAGGCACGTGAAGAGAAATCGTGCAACAAGTCCGGAAGACTGATAAGGACATCACTTTGCAACTTAAGAATATCATTTTCCTTCCTTTATGAGTAGATGCTATTTTGTAATTCATTCTCCTTGTTTTACTTTATGAGTAGCTACTATTTTGTAACATAGTATCACTCTCCTTTTCTCCTATATAAGAAGCTACTATTTTTCAATCCTTTTCAGTCTTTTCTTTCATGAACTACATTGGACCTGATTTCTGTTAGCAATGGGATACGTAGGCTCCTATTCTAGGTTCGGTCATAAAATTAAAAAAATTCATTTCTCCTATAGCCAAAACTGGGACAGCTTTGTAAATAACCTATTTTAATTTTGGCAAAGCAAATGTTTGAGATCATGGACCATTTTTTTTCATCAAATTATAGCAATGACATAACTAGAAAAAACTCAAATTCAAAGTCAAAACTTTATGGTTCACCCTGAAATAGGACACGTTGGGTTCGTTCACCCTAAAATAAGACACTTTGGGTTCATCCACCTTAAAATACGATATTTTGGGTTCATCCACCCTAGAAAATAGGATATTTTGGGTTGTCTACCTGAAAGTAGGACATTTTGGGATGGTCTACCCTCTAATAATATATTTTATGCATATGTTCACTTTCATTTCAATATTTATGCTTACTTGCCTCTAATTGAATGTCTAGAAAAGCCTTAATTATTATTTATTTATTTATTTTAATTAAACAATGCACACCATCTTTTAATTTCTTAAAAAATCAAGATCAATTATTCGTTTGTTTGTTATTAAGCATTGATTTTGCTAATATTTCTACTTAGATTGATAAATTTTTCAACTATAGAATTTGAAGTTGTTACTTCTAAAATTACGCAAGTTCATCTAGTCACATCTAGAGAAGCGATGATGTATTTGTCTCACGATCTTTCTACTTGGCAAGAAGAAAAACTCATATGCAGAAAAAGGAGACATAGAACAACATGGAACTTTATTTTAGGAGTGAACAGGGGCAATTTTTTGGAGAGTCAAGCTCCCCAACAATGGTCAAGGATCTTCTGTTGAATCTTGCTCAATCTACGTCTAACATTTGGGACGCGTAGGAAATTTTACATCAGCCTTTCATTTTTCAATTAAGAAAATCTTAAATCCAGTGTGTTTTCCATCTCTATCCCCTCTTCTTTGTTTTCTTTATCAATCTTGACACCCAATTTCATCATAATTCAATACTGGGATAATTTTTTTAAAAGAGGTATCACTCTTTAGCTATGCATTTACTTCATTTCATCGAATACCTTCATTTTGTTAACCATAGTTTCAATTTCTCTAATTTCGTTTACTCTTTATCCTCTTAAGGTTTCATTTTGCTTGACTCCATTTTCAATTTTTTCAAGCCTAACCTCTTACCCACCATAGTTGTTCTTTATCAATTAGCGATTCTAAGGAACCTTTATGGATCATGGAGTTCTAAGTTCACTCTACCTTCTTCCTTATCATGACTCTTGAACTATATTTGGCCTGATTCTCATGCAACCCCAGATATGTAGGCAAATCAGAGAACGGAGTTCGGCCGCAATCTCTCTATCATTCTGCATACATATCCTTCTAGATCCTGCCAGCTATGACAAAATTAAGTTACTAGTCAACATCTTTGATCAGAAACTCTTTCATCATTTCCAACAAAAGAGGGACAACTATTGGCACCCAATTTTGTCTCGTCTTTCTTTCAAATCATCTCTTTGCGCTTCTAAATAATTTTCATAGCTTAAACAAATATATGTATGATATTCCTATAATTAAGAGTTTATGCAAGTCGTGCCACCATTTGTATTTTTAAACTAAAAGTTATCAACGACATTGTTATTATTATAATAATAATTATGGTTGTTGTTATTATATATCATCATTACAATTTAACTATATTGTGAATTATCATCGCATTTCCTCAAACTTTCGCTAAAGACATTATATTTATTTATCTATTTTTAATTGAATGAAGTATTTCGGTGACTCTCTTGTTTACAAATATTATCATTCAATTTCAAATTTATCATGCGACTTTGTTCAAATAATTATATTTTAATGTCAAATAATTTTTGTCATTTATTCGGATATTTATAATGTGTTTTGTTAAAAGTGTTATTTAAATTAATTTAGAAAGCCCAAAAAACATAAGAAAGAAGGTATTTTTAAATTAACCCATTTTACAATATTCTTGCAATTTGGCCCAATTTCAAGATCCTACCCATAAAGGTCATCTTTTCTCTCCCCTTCTACCTCAGCACCATGGGGATGCCATGTTTGCGCCACATAAGGTGCCAAGCCGGTATAACACACACCAAACACACTTTTGTTGCACTTATCACACACCCTAACACATGTCTGACACCTCCTTTGCCACGAGTCTTTGCCCTATTTGTTGGTCAAATTCATTTAGTTTCCAACTATAGAAAACTTCAAATTTTGTCCTCACTTATTTCACCTAAAATACCAATAGTTCCCTCCAAAAAACCTAAAAACTAGCCTAAGTTTTTCTACTTTCAATGAACCACCTCTTTGAACATGACTCAACATTTTCTTCTCCTCTTCAAGTAAAACTACAGACCCCTTTCACCATGGGTAGGATTTGCTACTCTATTTTTGTGATGAATCCTTTCTATCATGTGAAGATCGAGTGGAGACAAATTCCAACATTTTAATGTTGATCATTCAAAAATTTGAGGAACCCAATTCCCACTCAAAGGGTGAATTCCATTGAATCTGCTATAAATACTCATGTTTGGAAGCTTAAAAAAAGATGGGAAAGGAAGAAGAAAAAGGGAGGACGGAAGACCTAGCATTGTTTGTAGTTTATCTAGGCCATTCATTCTTTCGGCCGTGAACTGTCCTTTTCAGCTTGTCTCACTTGCTGAAACATCACCCAAAGGTTATTGGATAAGATTTAGCTATAAGTCTACTTTGAAAACTTATTTTGGGAAATAGACATTTCTTTTGCCTTGACCTAAGTTTTTAGGGTTTTGTGGGCCATGGGTTTAAGTGTAAAATACGAAAACCTTTTGGCACCCCTTATGTATTTTTTAAATTTTGTGGAACCCCTTATGTATTTATTAAATAAATTTTTAATCCTAATCTTCCATTAAATACGAAAAAATAAATTCTCACTCATCTTCTCTCTTTACAACAACACACTTCATCTCCCCTTTCCACCATTTTTAATTTTGAGCTCGTGTGAATCAGCTCCAACTTCGATCTTCAACTTTAGGTAAGTTATATTCTTGTTCCGGTTAATTTGTGCTCCATATTGATGGGATTTGTTTCATTTTTGCTGAAGTCGTTCGTGGCTGGTGAAGTCATTGAAGTTCAAAAAATTGTTTTTTTTTAAAACGGAGCTTGATTTCACTGAAAGTGATTGATTTTAGTTGGTATTTACTTTATATTTTGCAGAAAATTGGTTTATATCGATTATCCTTGGCAATTACATGTTGAAATTTCTTCACTAATTTCATCGGAATGTGGCAAGATATGTGATTTTTGTTAAAACTTTTCTCCAATGTAAGAGTGTTGTAGAAGCATGTTCATGCTGGGGATTTTTTCACTGCATATTTGATATTTGGACCCGAAAAATTGAATTTTTTTTTGAAAAAATGGGGCTTGACTTTACTTATAATTTGTGTTTTTAAGTTGGTATTCAGTTTTAAACCAGCCGTATCAAGAGAAAGTTGCTAAGCTTGATACCAAAGTGACACAAATGGAGCAAGAAATTGACAGCATGAAAGAAATGATAGTCAACCTTAAGAACTCATTCATGGCTCAGAAGCATACTCTCCCTTCGGCACTGCCACACTTCCCACCTTTGAAGGCTCAGAAGCATACTCGCCCTTTGGCACTATTGTACCCACTTTTGATTATAATGACCAACTTTTCTCTAACATGCACTCATCCTTTCCAAAAAAGACATGCAATAACTTGGTGGAGACGATCAAAAGCAGAGCAAATGGTGGAAGAAATTTTGACTTTAAGACTAATCAAATTTCCTTTACAAATGATTCTACTTTACCTTTTGAGATGGATTATGGCAATATTCTGATGTACGACGGAGTTGGTATTCCTGTGGACCACTTGAAGGCATATTTTGATTGGGTGAGAAATATTGGACAAGACAATGAATTAAAGATGAGACTCTTTGTTAGGACTCTTACAGGTCCAACTTTTATATGGTATGCAACGCAAGGTATATGGAAATGGTCTTCTGGGAAACCTTGTCGATGATTTTTTTAGGAAACATGGGTCTTCCAGCAGTATTTCTAGAGAAGATAGTTTGTCTAAAAGGAAATCTACAGAGTTTCCTAGGGTTCCAAAAGGAAAAGAACCAACCTCATCCTTTTCTGCAATTTTTGCAAGCACCGACAATCGAACCTGGCAGAACTCCAGCAATGGTTTCCTTGAGCATAACGATTAAAATGTAGCAGGATCTTTTTGTAAAATATGTCATCTAGGATTTATGTAGTAGTATGGTAAATTTTTTGGATAGCATTTTTTGGGAATAAATATGTATTGTTGTGAACTTAATGATGAATTCTTTGTACGGTTTTTAATTTTCTTTTATGTAAATTCAACTACGGTTGACCTAATTTCCACGGTGAATATGTAGGCAGCCAACATAGGGACTCGATCATAATAGCATAGGATTTCAACATCCTTTTTTGCATGTATTTGGAATTATATTCGATTTGATTTTCTGTCAGACACACGATACGTAGACAGCCTACATAAGGCTCGGTGTCTTTATTATATTTTTATTCCCCCCCCTCCCCAAAAAAATGAGAGAAGACAACTGGGGTAGAACCTTGGCATGCAATCAAGGCATCACCATCAAAATGTCTTAAAGACTGGGACAACATTTTGACATGCAAAATGATGCATCATCATTAAAACAATCTTCAGACTGGGCAAATTTTGAGAAGCATAAGAATCAATGTAGAGTGAAGTTTTGGTGTTCAACATAATTCAACCTTTATTTTGATTACTACTCCAAATCATTCGTTACTTTAGAGCCTACTAGTTAAGAAGTCCCTTGATCCACTCATTCCACAACTAAGATCATCTCTTCTAGTTTAAACCTCTTACTAAGGCTCATCACGAATTAGTTTTTTTCCTCCAAAATTTATTATTATTATTATTATTATCATTATTATTATTATTATTATACGCATTTCGTATGTACTAACACTTTATTTTTCTGTTTAAAATTTCATTTTTTGTTTAAAGATTGGCTGGCATTGAATGTTGTCTTGACTGTGAATTTGCGTTGAGGACGATACGGTAATGGAAATAGATGTGAATCATTCAATACCGGTATGGGCTTAGGGCAAGTCAAATATGATGATCGTAAAAAGAACTTTGTTCGAAGAAACATTTTGGTCAATCTACCAAGTACTTTTAGCCTTCATCCTACCACTACTACGACTTTCAACTCAACCAAAAATATTTGTTTAACCATATCTCCTTTTCCAACTCCCGGCTATACAATCTCTATGCAAATATCATCAATTTATACTACAAATCCACAAAATTCTCAACTTACTATGATGCCAAATATCCATTCTCCTACAATTGTGCTTTCTTTCAAGGAAAATAAGCATGAGCAACTATCATTCTGTCAAAATACAAAATGTGGAAAGGAGACTTTATCAATCCACCACAAAAATCAAGGCAAAGAGCTCCACAAAAATCTGGGCAAAGAGCTCTACAATCTAAGAAAAACACTTGATGAAGAGTTGCGTCTAAGAAATTGCCAGAGTTTAAAGTATGAAGACTTGTGTGTGTACCCAAATGTTGAGCTTCCACCGGGGTATAAGCTACCAAATTTAACAATTTTGACGGGAAAAGAGATCCTGTTGCACACTTAAAGGACTACTGCAATAGGTTAATTAGAATCGAACATGATGAAGTCGTACGAATAAGACTATTCATTCATAGTTAATCAAGATTGACACTTGTTTGGTATACAAAGCAGGACTTTAGCAAATGGTACACATAGGAATGTATGGCCCGGGAATTTATAAGGCAATATGCATTTAATATTAGAGGCGATCTTTACATAAACGGCTTGCTCAAAGTGAAGAAGATGTCACAAGAATCCTTTCAAGAATATGTCATGCGATGGAGATTAGAAGATTCAAAAATACATCCTCCACTGATACGAGAATAATCATGGAAATATACTTATGTGGGTGTATAATGAAATAAACTAAGAGTATGTGCAAGAGAAGTATAATTAAAGGCCTAAATACACACCAAAATAGCCCCCTCCATACACAAGAGGGGCAGCCCATTCTTGAAAGGCCTTTTTGGTCATTTTATCTTCTATTTATTTTGTAATATATAAGGAATATGTAGGGTTTTATTTACTTAGTTTTTGAATGAATTTATAAGTCTTACAAGACAAAGAAACACAATTCCTCTTTCCTTGAGGCACCCAAAACCGAAATTAGTGTTCTGTTTGCATTTGCTTGGAAATATTGATGCTTGGGAGGTGGATTACGATCTTGTGTCTTTGAAAGGGATATTTTTATTGTTGTGTGAAGTGTTAAGGGTCCAAGAGTTACCATTCTTGGGTTCTTAACATTATACCTTCATGTGGTCTATCTATCTATCCTTTTTCTTTCATAATCTTGTATCCGTTTTGTATTTGCTCTTGTCATTGTTATTTCATCTTATGTTGTTAACTTAGTTTATTGTTGTCTGTAAAAGGTGTCAAAAACCTATTTATATTTTCCTTCTTGTATTTTATTCTTGAATCCGAGAGTGGTCTTCAAAAGGATCCTCGATTCTTTGGATTAGTGGACTGTTTTTTGGAGTGTGTTTGGACTGTTTTGAGTTAATTCTGTGTGTTCCTTGGTTTTCTTGTATCATTTTGTATCAAATACATATTTGATTTTGTTCAAACAATATCAATCTTGGGCTTGAGAGTTGAAAAAAAATATGAAAAAAAAGAGTTGAAAAAATAAGAAAAAAAATCCAGAAAAAGATTAATCTGCCCGTTCTTGTTGTTCTTGGCCGAGAAAGTTGATGTTCTTGTTTTTGTCTTGGCCGAGACATGTTTCTTTCTGAGTAGATCTTGTAGTATTTTGTTTTTTAGAGTGTTTCTAGTGTTGGTTTCTTTCTCACCAACACTAAAAGTGTCCAAATCTAAGCTTGAACTTGTTGATGTTGTTAATGTGAACAAAGTGTGGCGGATTTTATGTTGTTGTCATTCTAAGCATTGACCGTGTTGAAGGCCTTGTTGTTTTAGAGTTGGGCATTGCAATATTGTTTTTGTTCTTGAAGGATTGTTGTGGTGTTCATCTTGTTCTTCATCTCATCATACAACTTAAGACAACTAAAAGTGTAATATAGATTCTAAAAGGTGAACCTACAAGTTGTAAAGTTGTTTGTGAGAAGACTTGAGCCATCACTTGACTTGACATCTACTTTTCAACCACTTTTTCTTGTTTCAAGGGACCTTGTTTTGTGAGAATTGTACAAAGTCAAGTCTTGCCTTTTGAATATTAGTCTTAAAGGAGATTCAAGACATATACTTTCCCTCCAAAACCAATTGTTTCCATTAAATAGAAACTAAAGTTTTTAAACTGCAATACTAACTAATTGTGGGTCCATGACAAATGCTGAGCTGCCACATCACCCAAGTTACTATTCACACAAAAATTTTAAGATCAAATTGTGATATTTTAGTTTCATTTTGTTGTCTCATTAGTTTTGTTTGTTGATTCCAATACTAACATACAAACTAGTCTCAATTTACTAGATTGTGAGTTGGTTTTGAAACTATTTTTTCCGTGTTGACCTTCCTTTGTGTGTTTTTATTCTTTTAAGTCATTGTACACACTAGGTTAACCTCTCAATGTCTCACGGATTACAAGCAAACTTACAAAAATTGTGAGATCCAAAGTGAGAAAATCCGAGGGACAAAGGATAAAAGAGAGAGTGTTAAGACCATTCTTTGAACAACTTACTTGTTTATTATTTTGTAGGTAATTTCTTGGCTACAATGGACAAAAATTCTTTTGGTTATATCTTGGAAAGACTTGAAACTATCAACCGAGGGATGGAAAGTATGCTCATGACTATGTCTTCAATCTGAGGAGAGATGTCTACTATGAATGAGAGGTTGGATCGAATGGAGAGTCGAAGGAACTCTTGTGCTTCAACTCCACGACTCCATGTTTCCTCTAGTGGTCATGACCAAAACCCTTCCATCACCATTTCACCTGATACTTTGCCTGCAAAAGTCAACCCTCCAAGTTTACCACAATATGACATTAGCCAAGTTACAAATTACCTTCAAAATCAAGAACAAGGTAGATCACTTTTCCCACAAGTTGATCAAGTCCCACAAGAAGGACTTGGAGGCCCATTAACTCCCATCCAAGCTCCACAACCGAAACTCCAGATTACCAAAATATCCTTTTCAACTGAAACTTTACTTCCACAAAACTAATATGTCCATGTAGAGGAATATGGAAGAAAGGGACATGAAGTATATGGAGTCTACGATGATGCTTATATGATGGAAGGAGACTTGAGTCGGATAAGATTGAAGCCAAGTCTCAAGATGGAGAGGAAGCCAAGGTTTAAAATGAAGATATTGGCCGAGACTTGTTCATATTGAGATCTCGGGTTCTTCATGTTTGCGGACTATTTTGAGTGCTTATTTTTTATGTGGCCAAATGAACAAAGTGAAGCCATGAATTTTTGGGAAAATTCTTCTTAATATGAAGAGGATGATACGATAATAATCACGGAAATAGACTTATGTGGGTGTGCATTGAAAGAAACCAAGTGTATGTGCAGGAAAAGTGTAATTAAAGGCCCAAATACACACCAAAACAGCCCACTCCATACACTAGAGGGGCATCCCATTCTTGAAGAGCCTTTTGGGTCATTTTAACTTATACTTGGTTTCTAATATATAAGGAACATGTAGGGTTTTATTTACTTAGTTTATGAATGAATTTGTAAGTTTTACGAGACAAAGAAACTCAAGTCCTCTTTCCTTGAGGCACCCAAAACCAAAATTAGGGTTGTGTTTGCATTTGATTGGAAATATTGATGCTTGCGAGGTGGATTCTGATCTTGTGTCTTTGTAAGAGATAGGTTTATTATTGTGTGTAGTTTTAAGGGTCCAAGACTTACCGTTCTTGGGTTCTTAACATTATACCCTCATGTGGTCTATCTATCTATCCTTTTTCTTTTGTAATCTTGTATCCATTTTGTATTTGTTCTTCTCATTTTTGTTTCATCTTGTGTTGTTAAATTAGTTTGTTGTTGGCTGTAAAAGGTGTCAAACACCTAGTTATATTTTCCTTCTTGTATTTTATTCTTGAATCCGAGAGTAGTCTTAAAAAGTGTCCTCGATTCTTTGAATTAGAGGACTTTTTTTTGAAGTGTGTTTGGACTATTTTGAGCCAATTCCGAGAGTTTTTTAGTTTTCTTGTATCGTAGTATCACTCTCCTTTTCCTCCTATATAAGCAGCTACTGTTTTTCAATCCTTTTTAGTTTTTTTTCATGAACTACATTGGACCTGATTCCTGTTAGCAACGGGATACGTAGGCTCCTATTCTGGGTTCGGTCATAATATTAAAAAAATTCATTTCTCCTATAGCCAAAACTGGGACAGCTTTGCAAATAACTAATTTTAATTTTGGCAAAGCAAATGTTTGAGATCCTGGACCATGTTTTTTGTCATCAAATTACAGCAATGACATAACTAGAAAAAACTCAAATTCAAAGTCTATAACTTTATGGTTCACCCTGAAATAGGTCACGTTGGGTTCGTTCACCCTAAAATAAGACACTTTAGGTTTATCCACCTTGAAATAGGATATTTTTGTTAGCCCATATGTTATTGGGCCTTTAGTTTATGGACCTTTAGGTTATTGGCTATGTATATATAGCCTCCTTTTGGTTTAGTCAGTTTTTATGCTTTTCAGATTATATTGTAAACCTTAGCCTTTCTTTCTTTCAATAAAGTTCTATTAATATGGTATCAAAGCTAGTTCGATCCATGTCCTTTGATTTGTTGGTTGAAGATTTTGTAGCAGGCACCTACTGCGCGGATCGAACTCCGCGGTGAGTTCGCTGGGGGGTACGGGGGGCAGCGCGCCCCCGTCCGGGGTTCGGGGCGGAGCCCCAAATTTTATTTTTTGAGGTGCTGCTGTATTCGTTTGCTGTTTGGTATTGTTCGTCTTTCGTTCTTTTGCTTGCTGCCATTGTTGTTCGTTCGGAATTGTTCAACCTAGGGTTTTGCATCTTTTTATTTTTTGAATTATTTGTGTGTTGCTGTGTTTACAATGACTGGAAAGGATGATTCTCTCCAGTCCATTAGTACTCAATTAGATGGTAAGAACTATGCCTATTGGAGTTATGTCATGAAGAATTTTCTTCGTGGGAAGAATATGTGGGGTTATATCACTGGAGTAAAACCAAGACCTATCGATGATACAACTGAAAATTTTGATTTGTTGGTGGACTTATGGGAAACTAATAACTCCAAGATTATCACTTGGATCAACAATTCTGTAACTCAGTCAATTGGTATGCAATTGGCTAAGTATGACACAGCAAAGGAGGTCTGGGATCATTTGGAAAGACTGTACACTCAGTCTAATTTTGCTAAACAGTACCAGTTGGAGTATGATATCCGTGCTCTTCAACAGCATGACCTCAGTATTCAAGATTTTTATGCTGCCATGTCGGATTTGTGGGATCAATTGGCACTTACTGAATCTGCAGAGTTAAAAGGTTTTGGGCCGTACATTGCTAGACGGGAAGAGCAACGCTTGGTTCAGTTTTTGATGGCACTACGTTCTGACTTTGAGGGCCTACGTGGAACAATCCTTCATCGATCTCCCCTCCCTACTGTTGATTCTGTGGTTCATGAACTGATTGCAGAGGAGACTCGTATCAAGTCTCAAGTGGTTCAAGGGTCTAAAGTAACTACTACTCCTGTCGTGTTTGCTGCTTCAACTGATCAGTCTAGGCCACCACGTACTCAGACTCGACAATCTCCTAAAGTTGCATTTGATGAGTGTGCATTCTGCAAACAGAAAAATCATTGGAAGGCTCAGTGTCCGTTGTTACTTAACAAGGTCAAACAGCCTCAATCTGGGCAGCAACAGAAATATGGGCAGCAAAAGTCTCCGTCACGCTCCTCTGGTGCTCCTCCATGGTCATCTCGTCCTCCACAGTTCGCTGCTGCTGCACCATCTGTAGATGTTGAGTCTGTTAGCACTATGCCACCTTCTGCGTTGGATCCCCAGGTTTTCGAACAGTTCAGACAGTTCTTCGTTTCTAATCCTACGGCCATGTCAGCATCTATGTCTCATTCGGGTTCGGTTTCTTCTAGTACCTCAGGTATTCCTTCCTCCTTGTGGATATTGGATTCTGGTGCGTCTCATCACATGTCCCCTCATTTGTCATCGTTTGGTTCTTTGTCACCCATTTCACCAATTTCTGTTATGTCCGCGAGTGCTGTACCTATGTCAGTCGAGGGTGTTGGTTCTGTTACTACCCCTCACATTGTCCTCTCTGATGTTTATTACATTCCCAAACTTGTTTTAAATCTTGTTTCGGTCAGTCAGTTGTGTAAGGCTGGTAATTGGGTGTTTTTTTCTAAATCTGTTTGTGTTATACAGGACCAACACACTCAGAGGGTGATTGGGACCGGCCGTAGGTTGGGGGAACTCTATGTCTTGGAGAATCTCAAAGTGTCTGCAGTTGCTGCCTCTAGCATAGATTTATCTTCTTTTCGTTTGAGTCCTTTGTCTTCTCCGTTTTATCTTTGGCATTCCAGATTAGGACATGTGTCAGTTTCACGTTTACGTTTTTTGGTCTCTAGTGGTGCTTTGGGTCATGTGAACACTAGTGATATTTCAGATTGTAGTGGTTGTAAACTGGCAAAATTTTCTGCCTTACCGTTTAATAAAAGTGTGTCTTATTCTGTTGCTCCTTTTGATATTATTCATTCTGATGTATGGGGACCAGCGCCAGTTTCCACTAAGGGTGGATCGACCTATTATGTTTCGTTTATAGATGACTATACTCGTTATACCTGGGTGTATCTTATGAAACGCAGATCTGATTTCTTTGGCATTTACAACAACTTTAGAGCCCTTGTTAAAACACAACATTCGGCTGTGATAAAGTGTTTCAGGTGTGACTTAGGGGGTGAATATACCTCTAATGACTTCACTCAGTTACTTGCCTCTGATGGTACCATACACCAGTCATCTTGTACCGACACTCCTGAGCAGAATGGTCTGGCAGAAAGAAAACATCGTCATATTGTTGAGACAGCACGCTCTTTACTTTTGTCTGCAGAGGTTCCTAGTATTTTTTGGGGAGAAGCAGTTCTAACTGCTGTATATGTGATTAATCGTATTCCTACTGCATTGACTTCAGGGATGTCTCCGTTTGAGAAACTATATGGTCACCCGCCGAATTATTCTGCATTACGAGTTTTTGGATGTACTTGCTTTGTTCTTCGTCCTCATGTTGAACGAAATAAGTTAGGGTCAAAATCAGCTATATGTGTGTTTTTGGGGTATGGTATTGGACAAAAAGGATATCGTTGCTATGATCCTGTAAGTCAGAAATTATATGTTTCACGACATGTCACTTTTTTGGAACATATTCCTTTTTATTCCATTCCAGCTAAAACCCATGATGTGACAAAGTCAGATATTCAGCTTATTGATCCCTTTGGGATTGACATAGAGGTTCCAGTTCCGGATTCATCCATGCCATCTGGTGTGCCACCTGATAGTGCTTCAGCCTCGCCTGTGCCTGAGTCTGCTCCTTCGACTGTTGAGACTGGAGACCCACCACCTCTGAGGAGGTCTACTCGACCTTGTAAGTCCACCAAACTGCCAGATTTTTCCTATTCTACATATTCAGCCTCATTTGCTTCCTTTATTGCAAACATACATCATTTGTCTGAACCTGAGTCGTATAGAGAGGCTGTGTCTGATCCTCTTTGGCAGAATGCTATGGCTGAGGAACTTGCTGCTCTTCATCATACACATACATGGGATTTGGTTACTCTCCCACCTGGTAAGCATGCGGTTGGTTGTCGATGGGTGTATAAGATAAAAACAAAATCTGATGGGTCTGTTGAGCGATACAAGGCGAGACTTGTGGCAAAAGGGTACTCACAACAATATGGTATGGATTATGAGGAGACTTTTTCCCCCGTAGCAAAGATGACGACTGTTCGCACTATGATTGCTGTTGCATCCGTTCGACAGTGGAAGATATTTCAGATGGATGTCAAGAATGCTTTTCTGAACGGTGATCTCCACGAGGAAGTTTATATGACTCCTCCCCCAGGTATTGACCACCAGCCAGGTGAAGTTTGTCGGCTTCGAAAAGCTTTATATGGTCTCAAACAAGCCCCTCGTGCTTGGTTTGAGAAATTCTCCACTGTTATTACTTCCCTTGGATTTGTCCCGAGTAACCATGATTCAGCATTGTTTGTTAGATATACAAGTGCAGGGCGAATTCTATTGTCCTTATATGTAGATGATATGATTATTACTGGTGATGATCATAGTGGTATTGAGTTATTGAAGCATGATTTGGCTCATCGATTTGCAATGAAGGACTTGGGCTTGCTGCGTTATTTTCTGGGTATTGAGGTGGCTCAGTCTAAGAAAGGGTATCTTCTTTCTCAGACTAAGTATATATCTGACTTGTTTACACGGGCGCGTCTTTCTGACAACAGGACTGTAGATACTCCCCTTGAAACCAATGCACGTTACTCTCCTAGTGATGGTGTTCCATTATCAGATCCGAGTCTTTATCGGACTATTGTGGGTAGTTTGGTTTATCTTACGGTTACTCGTCCAGATATAGCACATGCAGTTCATGTTGTTAGCCAGTTTGTTACTGCTCCTACTTCTGTGCACTGGGGAGCTGTACTTCGTATTCTAAGGTATCTTCGTGGCACTCAGTTTCAGAATCTCTTGTTTCCCTCGACGTCATCTCTCGAGTTGCGAGCCTATAGTGATGCTGATTGGGATGGAGATCGCAATGATCGTAAATCCACCACTGGTTTTTGTGTGTTTCTTGGAGACTCTTTAATCTCGTGGAAGAGCAAGAAACAAGATGTTGTCTCTAGATCTTCCATGGAGGCTGAGTATCGTGCCATGGCTGTGACTACATGTGAGATTATTTGGTTACGTTGGCTTCTTGCAGATATGGGGGTTCACATTTCTATGCCTACTCCCCTGCATTGTGATAACAAAAGTGCGGTACAAATTGCAAAGAATTCTGTCTTCCATGAGCGTACGAAGCACATTGAGATTGATTGTCACTTCACCCGTCATCATTTGCAGCTCGGGACCATATCGCTTCCTTTTGTTCCATCGTCTTTGCAGATTGCTGACCTTTTTACGAAGGCTCAGTCGGCGTCTCGATTTCGTTTTTTGTGTGACAAACTCTCAATGCTTATTGCTGTTGCATTGTGAGTTTGAGGGGGGATGTTAGCCCATATGTTATTGGGCCTTTAGTTTATGGACCTTTAGGTTATTGGCTATGTATATATAGCCTCCTTTTGGTTTAGTCAGTTTTTATGCTTTTCAGATTATATTGTAAACCTTAGCCTTTCTTTCTTTCAATAAAGTTCTATTAATAATTTTGGGTTCATCCACCCTAGAAAATAGGATATTTTGGGTCGTCTACCTGAAAGTAGGACATTTTGGGATGGTCTACCCTCTAATAAGATATTTTATACATATGCTTGCTTTGAGTTGAATATTTATGCTTACTTGCCTCTAATTGAATGTCTAGAAAAGCCTTAATTATTATTTATTTTTTATTTTAATTAAACAATGCACACCATCTTTTAATTTCTTGAAAAATCAAGATCAATTATTCGTTTGTTTGTTATTAAGCATTGATTTTACTAATATTTCTACTTAGATTGATGAATTTTGCAACCATAGAATTTGAAGTTGTTAATTCTAAAATTACACGAGTTCATCTAGTCACATCTAGAGAAGCAATGATGTATTTGTCTCACTATCTTTCTACTTGGCAAGAAGAAAAACTCATATGCAGAAAAAGAAGACATAGCACAACGTGGAACTTTATTTTAGGAGTGAACTAGGGCAATTTTTTGGAGATTCAAGCTCCTCGACAATGGTCAAGGATCTTCTGTTGAATCTTGTTCAATCTATGTCTCACATTTGGGACCTGTAGGAAATTTTATATCAGCCTTTCATTTTTCAATTAACAAAATCTTAAATCCACCGTGTTTTCCATCTCTATCCCCTCTTCTTGTTTCCTCTATCAATCTTGACACCCAATTTCATCATAATTCAATACTGGGACTGTGTTTTTTTAAAAGAGATATCGCTCTTTAGCTATGCATTTACATAATTTCTTCCAATACCTTTATTTTGTTAACCATAGTTTCAATTTCTCTAATTCCCTTTACTCTTTATCTTCTTAAGGTTTCATTTTGCTTGACTCCATTTTCAATTTTTTCAAGCCTAACCTCTTAGCTACCATAGTTGTTCTTATCAGTTAGCGATTATAAGGAACCTTTATGGATCATGGTGTTCTAAGCTCACTCGACCTTCTTTCTTATCATGACTCTTGAAATACATTTGGCCTGATTCTCATGCAGCCCCAGATATGTAGGGAAATCAGAGAACAGAGTCTGGCCATAATCTCTCTATCATTCTACATACATATCCTCCTAGATCCTACCAGCTATGACAAAATTAGGTTACTAGTCAACATCTTTGATCAGAAACTCTTTCATCACTTCCAACCAAAGAGGGACAACTATTGGCACCCAATTTTGTCTCGTCTTTCTTTCAAGTCATCTCTTTGCACTTCTAAATAATTTTCATAGCTTAAACAAATATATGTATGATATTCCTATAATTAGGAGTTTATGCAAGTCGTGCCACCATTTGTATTTTTAAACTAAAAGTTATCAATGACATTGTTATTATTATAATAATAATTATTGTTGTTGTTATTATTTATTATCATTACAATTTAACTATATTGTGAATTATCATCGCATTTCCTCAAACTTTCGCTAAAGACATTATATTTATTTATCTATTTTTAATTGAATGAAGTATTTCGGTGACTCTCTTGTTTACAAATATTATCGTTCAATTTCATATTTATCATGCTACTTTGTTTAAATAATTATATTTAAATGTCAAATAATTTTTGTCATTTGTTCGGATATTTATAATGTGTTTTGTTAAAAGTGTTATTTAAATTAATTTAGAAAGCCCAAAAAACATAAGAAAGAAGGTCAAATTAATTTAACCCATTTTACAATATTCTTGCAATTTGGCCAAATTTCAAGATCCTACCCATAAAGGCCATCTTTTCTCTCCCCTTCTACCTCAGCGCCACGGGGACGCCACGTTTGTGCCACATAAGGTGCCAAGCGCGCATAACACACACCAAACACACTTTTATTGCACTTCTCACACACCCTAATAGGTGTCTGTCCTTTGCCACGAGTCCTTGCCCTATTTGTTGGTCAAATTCATTTAATTTCCAACTATATAACACTTCCAATTTTGTCCTCACTTATTTCAGCTCCAATAGCTCATGTGAATCAGCTCCAACTTCGATCTTCAACTTCAGGTAAGTTATATTCTTGTTTCGGTTAATTTTTGCTCCATATTGATGGAATTTCTTTCATTTTTGTTGAACTCGTTTGTGGCGGGTGAAGTCGTTGGATTTTAAAAAAAATGATTTTTTTTTAAAACGGGGCTTGATTTTACTGAAAGTGATTGTTTTTAGTTGGTATTTACTTTATTTTTTACGGAAAATTGGTTTATATCGATTATCCTTGGCAATTGCATATTCAAATTTCTTCACTAATATCGTCGGAATGTGGTAAGATATGTGATTTTTGTTAAAACTTTTCTCCAATGTAAGGGTGTTGTTGGGATTTCTTCACTGCGTATTTGATATTTGGACCCGAAAAATTGAATTTTTTTTTGAAAAAATGGGGCTTGACTTTACATATAATTTGTGTTTTTGAGTTGGTATTCGGTTTGTTTGTGCATTGTTTTTGTTGGATTTTAATTTTCCTCGCCGATTGCGTTGAGATTTTTTTTGCCACTTTTTCTCGGTTTGCATGCTAAAAATTTGGGTTCCTTCCTGTTTTTGTTCAGTGTAATGGTGATTTAGATGCATGTTCTTATGAGTGATGGAGTTTTTTTGGGAAAAACTTGTTCTGCAAATTGGATTTTATATTGCTGCAACTACTTCCATGTTAATAGACTGCTAGGTCGATTAGGTATTGTATTTTCTATAAATTGAAATTTTTTTGCAAAAATATGGCTTAATTTACTTATAATTTGTGTTTTTAAGTTAGTATTCAATTTGTTTGAGCATTATTTTTGTTGGATTTTAATTTTTCTTGACGATTACATTGAGATTTTTTTGCCATTTTTTCTCGATTTGCGTGCTAAAAATCTAGGTTCTTTCCTGTTTTTGTTTAATTTAATGGTGATTTAGATGCATGTTCTTGTAGGTGATGGAGTTGTTTTGGAAGAAACTTGTTCTGTAATTTATCTTTTTGGTGCTGCAACTACTGCCATATTAATAGACTGCTAGGTCGATTAGGTATTGTATTTGCTCTTAATAGCTGAGAAATATTATTTTTTGTCTGTAGATCATAATAAATGGCTAGAGTTAACAAAAGCAAGGATGTAGAAGTTGATAGGTCTAAGAAAAGAAAAAAATGAGTAGTCTATGAATCGGAGAATAGAATTGCATTGAGGAAGCTATTGAAGCTTCGATTCGAGATGAGCCGGAGAAAATAGAAATTGAGGCTAGTATAGACGAGGAAGCACTGATCTTGACCCATTGTGCAAGGTTTATTTTGGATAAAAGGTACGACCTTGCCATATTCCTGGATGATATCGGATTATTTCTGGCTAATATATCCATTAGGTCCCATTTGAAAATGTTTAATGAATTCAAACAAGTCATGGTTGATCAACGTCTGAAGTCTAGGTTTAAGAATTCCTCTTTTGGTGATTTATGGTACCAGCCAGAACATATCAAGTTCAATGGACAGCTTGTCCACTGTACACTTCTGCTCCGAGTTGAACCGGACAACAAGCTGCATGAAATGTGGTTCAGCATCAATGACAGGCCTGCATATTTTGGCCTGAAGAAGTTTATGCTAATAACTGGTTTAAACTGTGGATGTTATCCCCGTGATTGAAAATATGTCAAAGCGATGGAGGAGGGAGAAGATTTTTTTTTAAAATATTTCAAAAAAGAGGAGTGTAAATGCAAAAAAAATGTTGAAGCTTATTAGAGGTTGGAGACTGGATAAGGAGGACAAATTCAAATGCCACTTGGTTTGGTTCGTGCACTGTATATTGCTTGCACGCGACTTGTCAAAAACCGTGGACATAGACACCATTAAGATGGTGGATAATTTGGGCTTCTTTGAGAGATACCCTTGGGGTAAGGAGTCATTTGCCTTGACTCTAGACTATCTAAAGAAGCGGAAGGACTTCAGCAGGCAGAAGAAGATAGTTGAGACAAAGGGAGTTTCATTGTACGCACTATACGAATTTCTCTGGGCATTTATGGTATTTGATTATAAACTATTGAAGTAGTTTATTATATATTGTAATTCATATATGGTGTCTATAATATACTTATTCTCAGTTTTATGTTTTTGTTTTCTCTTTTGATCACAGATTTGGATATACAAAGCCTTTTCCGTGCTTGATAGGGAAAATGGTAAATTAACTGAAGACTCGCTACCCATTCCTCGATTGCTCAGATGGCACACCTCAAAAGGCGATAAACTATTGAAGGCGATCAATATTTGAACAGATGGAGCACAAAGGTATGAAACTATTTTTTTTAAGAATACTTTTACCAATATTGTGTTGCTAATCAATCATATTTGCCTATTTATCTGTAGATAGTGCATCCGTGACTTATCCCCACAATCCGTGAAATGAAGAACCACTACCTGAAAAAGTTCAAAGCATTCACAGATGAACTAAAGGATGCATTCATTGATGGCTTAATGTCCCATCTGGAGGGTGTGACTACCAGAGGATGCTGAGGATGGGGAATGCGGATGATGACTAGAATTTGGGTGGAAATGTTGTTTCAAGGCATGTCGCTCGAGGTGTGAGGACAAGTAAGCCGAGAGCATCGAGAAAGACACCGGTGATTGAAAATTAGGAAGAGCGTGTGTTTAGGATGGAGGAGTCGATCAAGGACATCATTAATTTTGTGAAAAAAGAGAGGCTGAAGAGAGCAGAAAAGGAGAACTAAAAGAAGCGAGATGAAGCTGAAGGTAAAATTTGCTCTATATATTATAGAAGTCACACATTTTATATAATCCATTATACTTATAATAATAGAATCTCTACCATTCTTCATCAACCGATATCTTAGTTTATTATAAGGTGTGCAGGTGCAAAGTTGGCATTTAGCAGCGAGGGCTTTCCACAATGATAGCGGCATTAAAGAAGCGCTCCTTGAGGTAGCATCTTTGGAATAGTCCTCCATCAATGCTGATGAGGTGATGATCCCTGAGGTTGTATCTTTTGTAGAGAAGAAAAATCTCGATGAAGGCGATGAAGAGAAAGAAGAAGAAAAAAATGAAGAAGATGTTTGTGAAGAAGAAAACAAAGCTGATAGATCAGATGGTGTGGAGAAGGGGGATCTTGATGAAAGCAGGCAGGATGAAGATGATAAAAAATAAAAAAAGTTTTTGTGAAGAAGAAAAAATGAAGGAGATGTAGAGAAAATAGAAGATAAGGATGCACAAGAAGTAAAGAAAGAAGAGGGAGAAGAAGAGCATAAAGAAGAAGGAAAAAATGATGCACCAAAAACAGAAGGCATTGTGGACAAGAAAACGAGAATGAATTTCCAAACCTGGATGAATTTCTTAATGAAGTTACTCAGGACATCGACAAGATACAAGTGGAAGACGAAAATATTGAATGTTTACACAATGTTTAATTTTTATTTGTGGATGATGATTATTTTTATTAGACTAGACAATCTTAAATTTTAACTTTCAGCTCGGGAAGCTCGGGATGTGTAGAGCTGAACAATTTTGTTTTCTAAACTGCCTTTATAGTTTATGATAAATATTTTTCATTTTATATAATCAATGTATCATTGTTTTTACATGAATGTCATCATTGATTATAGACTATAACTAAAAGGTAAAGCATATACAGTAGAGTGTTGTGTAGTTGATGAATGAAAAAGGTAAACCATATATAATATAAGTAACAAGTAGTCGATTAACAAAAGATTCAGAATACATTCAATCCCACTACACCCCATTACACCTTTTCAAAAAAACCAAAACTAATAGTAAACAATACACCATAATTTTCATGCCCTTTTCTTTTTCTTCAGTCATAGACAACTTATGCTTAAGTTGATCCCTCTCAATTTCGACCTCTTTCAACAATCCTTTTAAGTGATCAATCTTGTATTCCGATTCTCTATATAATGTCATTAGAAGATCCCTATTTTCTTCGGAATCTATAAGCCTTTCAAACATTTGAAACTTTGCAATGCCTTAAAAGTTTGACACCTCGAAATCGGAGGGAATCCACTTGAAATAAGAGCATCCACCATTATCCTAAAATAACGAGGATAAATTAGTAAATTGAATTATCAGATGATAACAAATAAATTTTTATTTAAACAAAAAAAAATCTTTCCAACCGCACAACTATAGATTTTTTTACCCGTATTCCTGTCGGTTCATGATATTTTCGACAACATAGGATTACCACAATGATAAATATAAGAACTTTTGGACGTTTGAGATGACTCCGACATTGTTATAGTAGGAATAATATGGATTTTGAAAGTCATGAATAAATGAACATGGAGGAGTCCAAAAGGGTCCCATTAATATAGTAGGCTACCAAAATCTGACCGTTGAAAAATTCTGCCTGTTAGAATTGTACTGTTGGAGAAAACATAAATAGATTATCATTTACTTCAAAGGGTCTCTAAAGAATGTTTATGACTTCTATAATAGACTGTGTCACATGCAACTTATATACTAATACCAGTGTTGATTATCCTGTATATTTACATATTATCGATTTAGACTAAGGTCGATGATAGACCATTGAGATAGTCTATGATCAACTTACTGAATATATGGACAACTTAAAATAATAGGAAAAAAAGAGAAATTAAATAAAATAAAATTATAGTATATCAACTAGCACCATTAAAACATTGTAAAATAATTTAGATGCATTAATTGTGACTCCCAATCACTTTTGGACATGATCAAGTGTTATCTACGATACGGTGTAGTCGTAGATCACTAAGATGACACAAAAAAGGAAAAAGAAATAAAATAAAATAAAATAAAATAAATATTAATCATCCAAGCACTAAAGAACGGCTACTTATCATGACAAGAGATTAGACTTATGTGATGACCATAAGGAAGGGTGGTGGTTGTCACTTGTGAGTGTTCAATGGACAAGTAGTGTATGAGAACAAGAAGTCCTTCTCAACAGAGATGCTTGTTCTATGTAATTAGTTGTTACTACCCTTTTCCTCCCCTATACCCATTTGATCGAGTGTCCAATTATTTTGTAATATCATATTATGATATTTAGTCACTTTACATTGTGTGAATGATGTTTATTTATTTTATTTCTCCCTTTTTTAATCTCACCTCCTTTGAAAATAGACTCAGTTGGTATATTCAGCATATTATAGATAATTAGTTTTATTTATACCAGACTATATTATTAGTTATGTATCGACCAACTGAGTCTATTTTCAAAGGAAGTAAGATTAAAAGGGGAGAAATAAAATAAAATAAACATCATTCACACAATGTAAAGTGATTAAATATCGTAATATAAGATTACAAAATAATTGGACACTCGATCAAATGAGTATAGGGGATGCAATGGTAGTAACAACCAATTACATAGAACAAGCATCTCTGTTGAGAAAGACTTCTTGTTCTCATACACTACTTGTCCATTGAACACTCATAAGTGACAACTACCGCCCTTCTTTATGGTCATCACATAAGTCTAATCTCTTTTCATGATAAGTAGTCATTCTTTAGTGCTTGGATGATTAATATTTATTTTATTTTATTTTATTTCTTCTCCTTTTTGTGTCATTTTAGTGATCTACAACTACACTGCTTCTTAGATAACACTTGATCACGCCCAAAAGTGATTGGGAGTCACAATTGATGCATCAAAATTGCTTTACAATGTTTTAATGTTGCTAACCGACATACTCTAATTTTATTTTATTTTATTTCTATTTTTTCCCATTATTTTAAGTTGTCCATATATTCAGTAAGTTGATCCTAGACTATCTTAATGGTCAATAATCGACCTTAGTCTAAATCGATAATATGTTAATATACAGGATAATCAACACTGATATAAGTCGTACGTGACACAGTCGATTATAGAATTTTCATTTAGCATAGTCGATTATTTTTTCGTATTGTACTCCGAGTTTAAATAATATTTGGAAATCTTAAAATATGGACTACTGAAGAAACACCAAGAAATCATTATAGATAAATAGAACATCATGAAGATAGAAAGTTGAAACTTGTTTATAGATATATAAATGTTCATTGCATCTATATTTATAATTTTTGAAAAAAAAAAAACCCTAACAAAAAGTCAAAAATGAAGCTTTCATTTGCATGATCTTACCATGAAAGCTTCATTATGCAACGAACTACAAAATAAATAAAATAAAACTACACTAGGGGGATGAAGGGGGGGTGATGAATTCGCTGGGGTTCAGGTTGAGCCTCTCATCTATGGCTCGAAGAAAACCAACCTCCGTTCAAGACCCTAAAAAAGGAAATCCAAGTCGCTGCGAATCCTAAGCAACTCTATATTGTTGATGGTTGTCATTGTGGGCATTGGCCTTAGTATTTATCTCCCCCTAGCCATCTTCTTCTCCTTTAGTCTTTTTCTTCAAAAATTGGGTTTAAAATTGATAAAGGTCTCTTTAAATAGACCAGATCATGAGAAAGTCAACCAATAGAAGTTATACATATACTGATTGAAGTGGAAAAGGCGTGTGAGAATAAGAAATAAAAAGTCGCAGCGGTTGTGGCTTGGCCTTAGTATTTATCTCCTTTAGTTTAGACGATACCCCGTAGACCAAACATCGATATATTATATATTTAACAATTTCATAACTTGGGATGACTATTTTCAAAATGACACTTTTTCCAATGCGTCATAATTATTTTGAATTCAACATTGTATGAAAAAAAGTGTTTGTTCAATAGACAACCAGTTATTTTTATTACACACTACGTGTTGAGTATTTTTTCTATAGACCAAACACTGATATATTATATGTTATGAGGCTGGTCAATAATTTTAGCCTATAATCCAATTAGTAAGTAGTACATAATATATGAACTGGAATCGATAATGCACAACAGAAAAAGTCGATTTAAACTTCAGTTCAGTGGTTTTCAAAACAGAATATACATTACATATTGTCCAGTGCATTTGAACAAACAAAACATTAAATACAATGCCAATCATATTATTCTACGTTAAGGCTACATGTTGTTCTCTTATCTCCCGGCCTTTTGCACTTAGATCACTTGTTTCTTTTCTTGTACCTTGAAGGATCCAACACACCCTTAACGTGTTTCACCTTCCTCCTTCCGAGTTTGGGATCAAAATCGGGTGGAAGAACTTGCATCAATAGATACTCTTGCACCACACTTCACTCCGACTCTAGTGGTGCTGCAAAAATAGGTTCCAAGTATGCAAGGAGGTATGATTCTTTCAAATATATTTGCGAGGATTAATTGTAAATGCTAGTGTCGTATTCATCCCCGTGCTTCAAATGCAACACTGCCATTGCATGAGCTTATGGCAATATCACCAAGTTGTACTTTCTGCAAGAACATGATCATCTCAAAAGATTAACTTTTGTGCAATGAACGTAACGAAGCATGGTGAATTCATCGGTGCTTTCATTTATGTTGTTCACATATAATTTGTTGCCCTCGATCATGTTTTCCCTCAAGATAGTCTCGTCTACGGGAACGAAGGTTTTCTTTGAATTGTCCACCTCCGCATACCTCTTCCTGAATATTTCTCCAAACCTATGTGCAATTGAATTGAAAATGGCCACCACTAGATACTCGCTTTTATCGCGCAACATTGAGTTGAGCGACTCGGCAATGTTTGAGGTCATGACATTGAATCGATTACCTAGAAAGTAAGCCCAACTCTACTTTTCAAATCCATCTTCATGCTCGAGGCAAGCTACTGTGCTGGGGCATCTTTCTTTTAGGGCATTGAAGTTGACATTAAATTCTTCCAACGTGTATGCCTTTGCCGCATGGTAGCACAAATAGAGAGAATCGGAACAATGGTTATTTGTTCAGAGATTTTCACCGAGATGTCTCATATAAACACCGTGATAAACAAGTAGAAAATGCCTTGCGAGGTCGTTGCCTAAGCTTACTTGTCTGTCAGAGATAACGTACAGCTCTGGTTCATCGATGACAAAGGCCTTAAGCTTCTCAAAGAAGAAGTCCCACGACGCATCATTCTCTTTATCCACCACACAATGCCGGACAAATGCATGATCAATGGCAACGACCTTTCTCATGTGTGCATATCCACGGATGGAAGCCCCAAATTCCATATAGTAGTAAATAAACCTGCCAGACTCCTTATCGACCATGAGGGAATTAATAGACCCAGGGTTGAGGCCATTGAAAATATATGAAAATGCGGGAAGCACTGCATATCGTGCTCTAGCGTACTTCAAACTATGTTCTTCGCAATGACGCCTTCCATCCAACACTTCCAATAGCCCATCCTGCAATGTAGCTCCCTAAATACGATCCTCTCGATCTCTTTCGGGCTTGGACCTTTGTTGTCGATGAAAAAGTTCAAAATAAGTAAGGAAATGACCTACACGGTGATATTCTTGTGCTTTTCCATGACATGATCAATGACACAAGTATGCTCTCCCACGTATGTGTGGACATGAAACCAACCCGATTCTCCGATAGCACATGCGCGCACTATCCACCGGCAAGTAGTATCTACATACCTAACCCTCAAGTATTTCTTACAACTCTTCACCATTGTGTAATTGAACGGCATTTTCACCGACGCCTGCTTCAACAAAAGATTCAATGTTTTCTTATCCTTGAATGTTTGCCCTACAAAAAGATTGGTGTCGTTCGAGAAAGAGTGGTTTCTTTGTGGTTCGAGCTGCCCGTCCTCACCTCCTCCATACTCCTCTTCATTATAATCTTCACTATTATCCCATTCATCTCCACCCATGCTATCGTATTCTGTTGACGTATCATCCACAGTCGGGGATGGGGGTAGGGGTGAGGGTGGGGGTAGGGCTAATGTGAAAGCTTCTTCTCGAGACCTTCCAACAACCTTACCCCACAATATAGGTCTGGAGTTATCAGAATCAATGGAAAGCATATAAAATTCTATGTGTCTATCATTCCTTATGAACGTTGGAAGGATTTTCCCCCTTCCGTTCATCAAGTAACTAATTACCATCTCGCTTTGATCACAACTTAATTCTCCGCTCTCCATTACACTTTAAACAATATCGGTGTATGAACCATTGTGACGAAGGGCAATGGACACTATCTCCTTAGACGCGGTTTTCCAAACCCAACATTTAGGAGTCTCCTTCTATTCACCACAAAATATACCACCAACAACCACGTAATCTATAATAGACATAATATACCTCGATAATAGTATTCAATGGACTTGAATAATGGTTTATTCGCCTAGAGATAATAGACTAAGGTCGTCTTCTTCCTAGCTGCTGGCCGTACAGTGCACAATCGACCCTTTTCCGACGACCACCGAAATAATTCGATGAATTTTAGCTTACAAACAACCTAAGGAGCCACATTGAAAAACTATGTTTAAATGTTACTGCCGCTTAGTTTGGACTCTGCAAAATCATGTTATTTTCACTATTTTGCTTTTAGAATAAGATAATAGCCACATTGAATCAGTTTCTTTTTAGTTTATTAGCTTGTTTGGTGTCTTTAAAGGTGAAATTTGGCATAGATTATGCACTTCTTTTTTAAAGATAATTTGGTCAAGGAAGATGCTTACTTTGCTTGAAAAATGTCAGCTTTCTGTAATAAAACTTAAAATATGATTTACACCCCTGCAGCCCTACTCCATATTGCTTATGCATACATATCTTTTGAAGTCTTCGTATGTATGTATTTTTGTTGCCAGGAGTGTTCTGTATATTAGTTTCTTAAGAAATCAACATCTCTTTTGAAAGAGATGTTTGCTTAGTTTGGTTTAATACTAAATGTTAGGCAGTCTTTTGTTTATTCCCTAATGGAATTGGCCTTCCTTTTACTTCCTTATTTTGTACTTTACGTGCACATACAAATATGATCAGTTTGCAGGAACATTTTTTGCATGACATACATATTGACCCTTTTAAAAGGACATAAGTTACATTTCTTTCTCCGTGCTTTTGGTTCGTCGGTTTGTCATAAATTAAAGCTTAATGTATTAAAGGATTAGTTGTGCATAAAGGGCATGCGGTTATTTAGCTATTCTAATTAAAGCTATCTAGATTGAAATTCATGTCTTAACTTTTGAACATTACATTGTCGTGCGACTTTATTTGGATTTATTTAAGCTGAACCATCGTACTAAATTGTATTTCCTTTTAATTTTTGCATGAACACTTCGGGAGCAAACAACCTTGGAGTCTTAAGGCTAGACTCTTGTATCCGCATGGAGTCTCAGAACGAGACCAACATTATCTTTCATCCGAGAAAGGAGTTATACTCCATAATCTTAAGTTAAACCCACCAACAGTCTAGTGCCCTTCCCTCTCCCAAGTTTCATTTTTTATTTGTATACACCTATTATTATTTTGCATCAACACTTTTTTACACATTAATGTTGGAATTTATAACCTGTTAACGTATATTTGGACTAGTACAAGTTTTATTATTATGGTAGCAAATGTGGCCATTTTTTCCTTCACCTGCTAGATTTAGAAGTAATTTATATCATCTAAAAATTAAAATTTGGTAGGTAGAAGACACATCCTTTTGAATAGCTGGTCGAGTTGTTAGAATCTTTTAACGCTTTAATATAGGATAATGACTTTATCTTTAGAATAAAAGTTAGTCTAAACTAATTAGTAGTATTGATTTATCCAAATATAGGTTTTGACGGTAGGAGAATTGGTTACTGTTAAACTTGTCAATCGAGTAAACTTAATTTAGATATAGTAAATTAATTTTGTTTCAAATAAAGATGACAGCTATGCAATTTGATTTCACGGGACATTCTTAGGATTTTTAACACACACAAAAAAAATTATTTTTGCAAAACACATGTCTTTTTTAATAAAACAAAATCTCAAGTCACCATGGATTTAAGAAATTATATATCTTAAAGTTATCTTTTAATAATTCATTTAGTATGGTGAGGTTAATTTTTGTATTCACATTTATTTTATAAAATTGATAAAAGAATGGCAAAAGATCTTTTGTTTAGAGTAAAAAAGAATGAAATTTTTGTAATGTGATTAATCTTTTGTTCAAATTGATAATTAGAAATCTTTGTATATATAAAAAAAAAGTCATTAGAAATAATTACTTTTTTTTATGTCTTTGAAAAAAAAATGGTTTGCAATAACTTCTTCGGTAAATCTTTTGAAAATGATTTGAAAAACCTTTTTTAACAACAATAAAGTTTGGATCATTTTAAGGACTATAAAGGTTATCTTCAGTAATTTTTGCAAATGAGTGAATTTTTAATATTTTTCGTTTTTGTCTTATAAACGTTTAACATATATCATTTTAAATAAAATATGAAATTTTTTAAGTAATATTTTACTTATCTAATCTAAGTTGTGTCGGTTAACCATAGTTAGCGAATTCTTTAGGGTGCCTAATCCCTTCCCTTTAGGATAATTAGAATCCTTACCTAGAATTTCAGGTTGCGTAGACCTTAAAATTAATCTTTAATTCCTTTAATCACATAGTTTTTAATAGGTGTCCTAATTTACCGTAGAACTAATTAGGTGCCGACTTCTTTTAATTTAATCGAAGGTTTCTAATATGTTGTGCACTATTTTCACCTCTTGTTAAAATGAGGTGTAATAGCTTGGCGACTCCATTGGGGACTTATTAGGTTCTTAACCATAACAAGCTTAAGTTAATAATTAAGTCTTTTTATTTTTGTTATTTGTTTCGCTCTAATTATCTTGCTTTATCATGTTTGTATGGCATAAATTATTTATTTGCTATCTTTTGTATAAAATGCTTAGTTGTGTACCGCTTTATAAATTAGCATTCCATTCATATTTCCTCCACTTTGGCAAATTGATACTCACACACATTATACACGCGGATTTTACATTATACTTTTCCAAAATTCTTTCAAATCACCTATTTTAGAGAGTCACCGCATACGTGGGGTGAGCGGGATTGTTACTGTCGTGAGATCATGTGCCTTCTCATATAGGAAATCCAAGTTTGTGTCCTCCCAAATCATAGAAAAACTTAATATAGAGTGTTGCCACCCTTGATTTAGGTCATTCTTGCATAAGTCATAGGTGGTTTGACCCATGGTGTCATTCCATGAATTTAGAAAACTCCCTTATATCAAAAGGGTTCACGATCCAATGACGACCTCATATTATGGGCAGAGATAACGATAAATTGATCCATATCAAATTTTGGTCAAATTGAGTTTGGAAAATTCTAACTCCAAACTCGAGTAGCGTCATTAATTAAATTTTGAATCAATTTATCGAAATCTCAATTACTATTTGACGCTTAGGCCTACCTCCAACATAAAGGAGTCACCTACATATTAGGATGCATTATTTAACATATTTGTGTTATTTGTTTTATGAATTTTCTTGCTTACGTGCTACTCGACCTAAATGAACTCATTCGACTTGATATTTATTTGCCAAATTTACATTTGTTTGGTCTTTTATGTTCAGAGTAAAATTTAATTTTACATTTATATATCCCTTTATTATCTATTCCATTTTTTTCATATTTTATATCATGACATCTCTTCAAAAGTCTATTAGTGTAACATTTCTGCGCTTAACACATTTTCGATAAGGCCGTCAAATTCTTAATACTTTGATTAAGGTTATCTTCCATTTTCATTTGACAATCTTCTATATGGTTCACATTCTTTTTTTATTTTTTTTAATGAGTTTAATTCGTCATTATCTTCAATTTTTCCTCGAGCTTCTCAATACTAGAGTCCGCATTTTGTTAAAACTTCATTCTATTCTGTTAACGCAGGCATAATTCTTCTTAAATATCTTTTCTGTCTATTTTTCTACATCATTCATTTCAAATTTTGCCAGACTCGTGTCAAAACTCAAACTAATATATTTTCTACCTTTTAAAACTCCGCTCAGTCCTTTCTTTACAGGTGTAGTCTTCTACTTGTAACGACGAAATATTTAGCCTGTTAGTTTTATCTTCGTAGTATCTATGCAGTACTGATCTATAGAGTGAAATTGTTACTCATGCTCTTAAATTCTTTCGACCTTTTATTGGCCTTTAGGCCATTGGTTTCTTCTTAAGTTGGAAAATACCCAAATTTATTTACACAAATCGTCCAATCGCGCTTGACTTTATTTGTTCAACTTTCTTCGCTAATTTGTTTTAGGACAACAACCCAATTTCGGTACTTCTTTAAAGTTTCACTTGTTCAATATGCTTGTGTCGTTCCTATCTCGGGATTATAGGAATTGATCTTTCCACACTTATTTTAAATTCAAGCTTTAGCACATAAATCAGTCAAAAATTTTCATCCTCGATAACTTTTAACCCAACGATGCTTAGTTAGAATTTTGCATCATTCACAATCCTTTGTCATATCAAAATGTAATCTTCTTGAGCTCTTTTCCTTATTAATTACTATCCAGAGCTTATTATCTCGAGCTTGTATCCCTAATAAGACTCGATCTATTAGGTTTTTTAATCACTTTCTAAAATTCTCTACTTTTAGCCTTTTCAATTCAATGTTTACCGAATGTTTCATTTTCCTTCCAAAGGTTGACTTAAGTTGAGCACCAAGGGTAATTCAAGGAAGAAATGACCAACCAAATTATGGTGATTGACCTTAGTGAGGATGAATTCGACTGAGAAGAACCAGAGTCGTATCAAGATAAAGTTTCTAATACAAAAGTGTCACAAATGGAGCAAGCAATTGATAGCATGAAAGAAATGATAATCGACCTGAAGAACTCATTCACTGAAGGCTCAAAAGCATACTCTCCCTTCGACACTGCCACACTTCCCACCTTTGAAGGATCAGAAGCAACTCGCTCTTTGGCACTGTTGTACCCACTTTGATTATAATGACCAACTTCTCTCTAACATGCACTCATCCTTTCCAAAAAAAGACATTCAATAACTTGGTGGAGATGAGAAAAAGCAGAGCAAATGGTGGAAGACATTTTGACATTAAGAATAATCAAATTTCTTTTACAAATGAGTCTACTTTACCTTTTGAGATGGATTATGGCAATATTCTGATGTATGATGGAGTTGATAGTCCTCTAGACCACGTAAAGGAATATATTTATTGGGTGAGAAATATTGGACAAGACAATGAATTGAAGATGAGACTCTTTTTTGGTACACTTACAAGTCCATCTTTGATGTGGTATACAATGCTAAGGTATGTTGAAATGGTCTTTTTGTGAAACCTTGTCAATGATTTTTTCAGGCAATATGGGTCTTCCAGCAATATTTCTAGAGGATTTGGTTCAGCTAAAGGGAAATCTACAGAGTTTCCTAGGGTCCAAAAGCAATAGAACCAAGCTCATCATTTCTTGCAATTTTTGCAAGCACCTACAATCAAACCTGGCAGAACTCCAACAATGATTTCCTTAAGCATAACGATTGAATTGTAGCAAGATTCTTTTTTAAAATATATCATCTAAGATTTATGTAGTAGGATGGTCAGTTTTTTGGATAGCATCTTTTTGGGAACAATTATGCATTGTTGTGAACTTAATGATCAATCCTTTGTACGTTTTTAAATTTTCTTTTATGCAAGTTGAACTACAGTTGACCTGATTTCCTTGATGGATACGTAGGCAGCCCACACAGGTACTTGGTCATATTAGCATAAGATTTCAACATCTTTTTTTGCAAGTAATTGGAACTACATCTGACCTGATTTTCTATCAGACACAGGATACGTAGGCAACCTACATAAGGCATGGTTTCTTTATTATATTTTTATTTTTACCCAAAAAAATATGAGAGAAGAAAACTGGGGCAGAACCTTGGCATGCAATCAAGGCATCGTCATCAAAATGTCTTAAATACTGGATAGGATTTTGGCATGCAAGATGACTCATCATTGTTAGAACGATCTTCAAATTGAGAAAATTTTGAGAAGCATAAGAATCAAGTTAGAGTGAAATTTTGGTGCTCGACATAAGTCAACCTTTCTTCTGATTACTACTCCAAATTATTCGTTACTTTAGAGCCTACTAGCTAAGAAGTCTCTTGATCCACCATTTCCACAACTAAGATTATCTCTTCTAGTTTAAACCTCTTACTTAGGCTCATTATGAATTAGTCTTTTTCCTCCAAAATTTATCGTTATTATTATTATTATACGTATTTCGTATGTAATAACACTTCATTTTTCTATTTAAAATTTCATTTTTTGTTTAGAGATTGCCTGGCATTGAACATTGTCTGGACTGTGAATTTGTGTTGAGGATGATAAGATAATGGCCAATCGGTGTGAATCATTCAATACCGGTGTGGGTTTAGTGCAAGTAAAAAATGATGATCGCAAAAAGAATGTGGTTCAAAGAAATATTTTGGTCAATCTACCAAGTACTTTTAGCCTTCTTCCTACCACTATCGTGACTTTCAACTCAATCAAAAATAGTTGTTTAACCACATCTCTTTGTCCAACTCCTAACTATACAATCTCTCTGCAAATATCATCAATATATACTACAAATCCCCAAAATTCTCAGCTTACTATGATGAAAAATATCCATTCTCCCACAATTGTGCTTTCTTTCAAGGAAAATAAGCATGAGAAACTATCAGTCTGTCAAAATACAAAACGTAGAAAGGAGACTTTGTCAATTCACTACGAAAATCTAGGAAAAGCACTTGATGAAGAGTTGCGTTTAAGAAATTACCAAAGTCTAAGGTATGAAGACTTGTGTGTGAACCCGAATGTTGAGCTTCCTCCAGGGTATAAGCTACCAAATTTATCACTTTCATCAGGAAAGGAGATTCTGTTGCATACTTAAAGGACTATTGCAGCAGGTTATTTGAAATTGGACAAGATGAAGCCATGAGACTATTCATTCATATTTTATCAGGATTGACACTCTCTTGGTATACCAAGCAGGACTTTAGAAAATGGAACACATGAAAAGATATGGCCTGCAACTTTACAAGGCAATATGAGTTTAATGTTACAAGCAATCTTCACATGACCGACTTGCTTAAAGTAAAGACGATGACGCATGAATCCTTTCAAGAATATGCCATGCGATAGAGATTTGAAGCTTCAAAAATACATCCACCACTTCTTGAGGATGAATTGATCTCAACCTTCATTCAAATTCAATAAGGCCTATATTATGATAAGTTCTTTGAAGCGTGTCCATGCAGAATCCCCGATTTGATTCGCATTGGTAAGGAGATAGAAAATGACGTTCAAGAAGCAAAATTTATAGAAGCAACACAAGTCGTCCAATCAAAGACACCGGGAAATTCGCAAAATGTAAACCACTCAGCTTTTGTGTATCAATTGCAATGCCCACTAGGTCACCAGTCTTTGCAGTCTCATGCTCTTTCTAACCTTTGCAATGCTCATCTCCAGCCTCTTTGTCAGCAAAATTTTTAGAGTAACTCCCAGTAATAATTTCACCAAGCATAATCTACCTCACGGTCATAGAAAAAGATGAAATCCTTCTCCTTCACTTCTTTAGATGAGCCCTTGGTCGATACATTTGATAGATTGAGAACTAAAGGATTTCTGCAACCCAAAAAGGGATTCATACCTAAGTATCCATCTCCAAACTTTGATTTATCTAAAAGTTGTGTCTATCATTCAAACATCCAAGGACATGACATTGAATATTGTCTAGCACCAGGATTCAAGATTCAAAGACTAATTGAGAGTGGAAAGATATATAGTGATGTCGCAAACATGGACACACTTTTTGTTAGGAGTGATCCATCAAAATTGGCATCAAGACACTTGAAGAAAAAGCATGCAACAAGTCTGGAAGACTGATAAGGACATCGTTTTGCAACTTGAGAATATTATTTTCCTTCCTCTATAAGTAGCTGCTATTTTGTAATTCATTCTCCTTTTTTTTTCTTTATGCGTAGCTACTATTTTGTAACTTAGTATCACTCTCCTTTTTCTCCGATATAAGAAGTTATTATTTTGCAATCCTTTTCAGACTTTTTTATTCATGAACTACATTGGACCTAATTCCTGTTAGCAACGGAATATGTAGGCGCCTAATCTGGGTTCGGTCATAATATTAAAAATAAATCATTGCTCCTATAGCAAAAACTGGGACAGTTTTGTAAATAGCCTATTTTAATTTTGGCAAAGCAAATGTTTGAGATCATGGGCCATTTTTGCATCATCAAATTGCAGAAATGCCATAGCTACAAGAAGTAAGAATTCAAAGTCAAAACTTTGTGGTTCAATGTAAGGAAATCATTTCTTTTTACTAACAAATTTTCTTTGAGTAATGCAGATGCTGATTATTCTTAAAGGATAACGTATGTTAACAAAGAACAAGAAAAGCAATGCAAAAAATGAAGCAAATACAAGGCGATTTAAATTTTAAAATTTACAGTTCTCTTTGAGTATAGGAACTTTCTTGATTGCAAAAATTGTCAAAGAATAAAATTCCAAATTATGGGTGTCACATTGTGAATATTCACTAATGTGGTATTGCAACGTTAAAATTTGCTATTGCAAAGGCACCACACTTGAATCTCACTACTGCAAAAGCATTGCATAGAGTTTTTACTAGAAAAAAATAGCACCGATCTCTCTACATTGCATTAATATTTGTAAGTTTGCAAAGCATATTGACTCGTCTACCCTAAAACAGGACATAGTGGTTTAGTCTGCCCTCCAATGAGACTATTTATGCATGTTGCCTTCAATTAAATATTTATGCTCACTTGTCTTTTATTGAATATATCACAATTCATTAACTATTTATTTACTAGTGTTGCATGCTATCTTTTAAATTTTCTCAAATTATTAGAGAAAACCGCACTAAGCTCTCTAAACTGCATTAATATTTCTAAGTTTCCAATACATTACGAGTCTGTCCACCCTAAAATAGGACATGTTAGGTCCATCCTAAAATAGGATTATAGCGTTCGTCCACCCTAAAATAGGATACATTGGGTTTGTCCACTCTAAAATAGGACACATTGAATTCGTCCACCCTAAAATAGGACATATTGGGTTTGTCCACCCTAAAATAAGACACTATGAGTTTGTCCTTTAAAAAGGACACAATGGGTTTGTCCACCCTAAAATGAGATATGTTAGGTTCGTCCACCCTAAAATAGGACATATGGGTTAGTCTGCGCTCCAGTAAGACCATTTATCCACGCTTGCCATCAATTAGATTCTTATGCTTACTTGTCTTTATTTGAACATAACGTAATGCCTTAATCATTTATTTACTTTTATCGTTATTATTTTTCGTAATTAGTTACGAACTTTATGCTATTTTTAAAAAAAAAATTCTCAAGAATTATTTGAGAAAATTGCACCAAGCTCCCTGCACTGCATTTATATTGTAAGTTTGTCATGCATATGTGTTCGTTCACCCAGAAATAGGATACGTTGGGTTCGTTCACCCTAAAATAAGACACTTTAAATTCATCCACCCTAAAATAAGATATTTTGGGTTCATCCACTCTAGAAAATAGGATATTTTGGATCGTCCACCCAAAAGTAGGACATTTCAGGATGGTCTGCCCTCTAGTAAGATATTTTATACATATGCTCGCTTTCACTTGAATATTTATGCTTACTTGCCTCTAATTGAACATCTACAAAAGACTTAATTATTATTTACTTATTTATTTTAATTAAACAATGCACACCATCTTTTGATTTCTTGGAAAATCAAGCTCAATTATTCGTTTGTTTGTTATTAAGCATTGATTTTGCTAATATTTCTACTTAGATAGATGAATTTTACAACCATAGAATTTGACGTTGTTACTTCTAAAATACTACATGTTGAACCAGTCACATCTAGAGAAGCGATGGATGTATTTGTCTCATGATCTTTCTACTTGGAGGGAAGAAAAACTCGTATGCACGAAAAGGAGACATAACACAACATGGAACTTTATCTTAGCAGTGAACTGGAGCAATTTTGTGGAGAGTCAAGCTCACCAACAATGGTCCAGGTTCTTCTTTTGAATCTTGCTTAACCTACATCTCACTTTTGGGATGCGTAGGAAATTTTACATCAGCCTTTCATTTTTCAATTAACAAAATCTTAAGTCCTGTGTGTTTTCCATGTCTATCCCCTCTTCTTTGTTTTCATTATCAATGTTGACACCCAGTTTCATCAGAATTCAATACTGGGATGATTTCTTTTTTTAAAAAGGTATCGTTTTTTAGCTATGCATTTAATTCATTTCGCCCAATACCTCTATTTTGTTAATCCATAGTTTCAATTTCACTCTAATTCCCTTTACTCTTTATCCTTTTAAAGTTTCATTTTGCATGACTCCATTTTCAATCTTTTCAAGCCTAACCTCTTAACTGCCACAGTTGTTCTTATCAGTTAGTGATTCTAAGGCACCTTTAGAGATTACGGTTTTTAAAGCTAACTCGACCTTCTTCCTTATTATGACTCTTGAACTACATTTGGCCTGATTGTCATGCAACCCGAGATATATAGGCAGCTCAGAGAACGGAGTTCGATCTCAATCTCCCTATCATTCTGCATACATATCCTCCTAGATCCTGTCAGCTGTGATAAAATTATGTTACTAGTCAACTTCTTTGATCAGAAACTCTTTCCTCATTTCCAATCAAAGAGGAACAGTTGTTGACACCCAATTTTATCCCTTCTTTCTTTCAAGTCATCTCTTTGCGCTTCTAAATAATTTTTTTAGCTTAAAAAAATATATGTATGATATTCCTATATTAGGAGTTTATGCAAGTCGCTCTACCATTTGTATTTTTAAACTAAAAGTTATCGACGACATTATTATTATTATTATTATTATTAATATCATTATCATTATTATTATTATTATTATTATCATTATTGTTGTTGTTGTTGTTGTTATTATTATTATTTATTATGATTACAATTTTTCTATATTGTGAATTATCGTTGGATTTCCTCAATCTTTCGCAAAAGACATTATATTTATTTATATATTTACCTATTTAATCGAATGAAGTATTTCGGTTACTCTCTTGTTTATAAATATTATCGTTCAATTTCAAATTTATCATGCGACTTTGTTCAAATAATTATATTTTAATGTCACATAATTTTTTTCATTTATTCGGATATTTATAATATGTTTTGTTAAAAGTGTTATTTAAATTAATTTAGAAAGCCGAAAAAACATAAGAAAGAAGGTATTTTTAAAGTATAAATATCATAAATACCAACCCTTTTGAAAGTAATTACACTCCCTCCCACTTTTTTAATTACTTTTCTCTCTCTCCCTTTTAATGTACATAAAATAGCCGACATATACATAACATTCTGGGTATATGTTGCAATTTTTTTAATATGTTTCGGGAGTTGGGATTTTTTGTAATATTAAAAATATAAGTTGTGTGTTTGTGTAATTTAAATTAGCCCATTTTACAATAATCTTGCAATTTAGCCCAATTTCAAGATCTGACCCATAAAGCCCACCTTTTCTCTCCCCTTCCACCTCAGTGCCACGTGAACGTCACGTTTGCGCCACATAAGGTGGTAAACAGGCATAACACACACCAAACACACTTTTGTTGCACTTCTCGCACACCCTAGCACACGCCTGACACCTCTTTTGCCACATGTCTTTGTCCTATTTGTTGGTCAAATTCATTTAATTTCCAACTATAGAAAACCTCTAATTTTATCCTCACTTATTTCACCTAAAATACCAATAGTGCCCCCCAAAAAAAACCTAAAAACTAGCCTAAGTTTATCTATTCTCAATGAACCACTTCTTTGAACATGCCTCAACGTTTTCTTCACCTCTCCAATCAAAAATACAGACCCTTTCACCATGGGTAGGATTTGCTACTCCATTTTTGTAATGAATCCTTTCCGTCACGTGAAGATCGAGTGGAGACAAATTCCAACATTTGAATGTTGAACGTTCAAAAATTTGAGGATTCCAATTCCCGCTCAAAGGATGAATTCCAATAAATCTGCTATAAATACTCATGTTTGGAAGCTTAAAAAAAAAGAGGGGAAAGGAAAAAGAAAAAGGGAGCACGGACGACCTAGCATTGTTTGTAGTTTTTCTCCACCATGAACAAGCCTTTTCAGCTTCTCTCACTTGTTGAAACATCACCAAAAGGTTACTGTGGTTCATTCATTACATTGCTCTTTTCATTCTCTTTCACTAATGGTATCACCCGGGGCTTTTTCACACGTTGCATGGCACGATAGTTATTAGTCTGCCACTTTTAAAGTCTCCCCAATGCATTCTCTTTCGATCTCGGGTTTAAAGAATGTTCAAGCTTCATCGTTTGGGTTCCGGTATAGATCGTAGGCTCGAAAACTCCCCGTTCACTGCCCCACAAACGGTACATCCATATCCTTTGCCCTCTTTTGTTTTGTGATATAGTATGGTGTGTTTTGTAAAAAAAAAAAGGACAACTTGTGTGTACTGCAAGATTTTGTTTAGCTATAGCAAACATCATGTTTTAAAGTTAGTTTAGTTAGCTACAGTGAGAACTATGTTTAAATGTTACTGCCGCTTAGTTTGGACTCTGCAAAATCATGTTATTTTCACTTTTCTGTTTTTAGAATTAGATAATAGCTACATTGAATCAGTTTCTTTTTAGGTTATTAGTTGTTTGGTGTCTTTAATGGTCAAATTTGGCATAGATTATGCACTTCTTTTTTTAAGATAATTTGGTCAAGATAAGGAAGATGCTTACTTTGCTTGAAAAATGTCATCTTTCTCTAATAAAACTTAAAATATGATTTACACCTCTGCAATCTTAATCCGTATTCCATATGCATACATATCTTTTGAAGTCTTCGTATGTATGATTTTTATTGCCAGGAGTGTTCTGTAGATTATTTTCTTAAGAATATCAACATCTCTTTTGAAAGAGATGTTTGCTTAGCTTAGTTTAATACTAAATGTTAGGCAGTCTTTTGTTTATTCCCTAATGGAATGGGCCTTCTTTTTACTTCTTTATTTGGTATTTTACGTGCAGATACAAATATGATCTGTTTGCAGGAACATTTTTGTGCATGACATATATATTGATCCTTTAAAAAGGGCCTAAGTTACATTTCTTTCTCCATGCTTTTGGTTCGTGGGTTTGTTATAAATTTAAGCTTAATGTATTAAGGGTTTAGTTGTGCATAAAGGACATGCGGTTATTTAGCTATTCTATTTAAAGATATCTAGTTTGAAATGCATGTCTTAGCTTTTGAACTTTACATTTGTCGTACGACATTATTTGGGTTTATTTAAGCTCGACCATCGTACTAATTTTTATTTCCTTTTTATTTTTGCATGAACACTTTGGGAGCAAACAACCTTGGAGTGTTTAGGCTAGACTCTCGTATCCGCATGGAGTCTCAGAATGAGACCAACATTATCTTTCATCCGAGAATGGAGTTATACTCCATAATCTTAAGTCAAACCCGCCAACAGTCTAGTGCCCTTTCCTGTCCCAAGTTTTATTTCTTATTTGTATACACCTATTATTATTTTGCGTCGACATTTTTTTATACATTAATGTTGGAATTTATATCTTGTTTACGTATGTTTGGACTACTATAAGTTTTATTATTATGGTAGCAAATGTGGCCATTTTCCCCTTCACCTAGTAGATTTTGAAGTAATTTATATCATCTAAAAATTAAAATTTGGTAGGTAGAAGGCACATCCTTTTGAATAGTTGGTCGAGTTGTTAGAATCTTTTAACGCTTTAATATAGAATAATGACTTTATCTTTAGAATAAAAGTTAGTCTAAAATAATTAGTAGTATTGATTTATTCAAATATAGGTTTTGACGGTAGGCGAATTGGTTACCGTTAAACTTGACAATCGACTACACTTATTTTAGATATAGTAAATTAATTTTGTTTCAAATAAAGATGACAGCTATGCAATTTGATTTCACGAGGCATTCTTAAGATTTTTAACACACACACAAAAAAAAAATATTTTTACAAAACACATGTCTTTTTTAATAAAACAAAATTTCAAGTCACCATGGATTTAAGAAATTATATATCTTAAAGTTATCTTTCAATAATTCATTTAGTATGGTGTGGTTAATTTTTTGTATTCATATTTATTTTATAAAATCGATAAAAGAATGGCAAAAGATCTTTTGTTTGGAGTAAAAAAGAATGAAATTTTTGTAATGTGACTAATCTTTTGTTCAAATTGATAATTAGAAATCTTTATATATAAAAAAAAGTGATTAGAAATAATTTCTTTTTTTATATCTTTGAAAAAACATGATTTGAAATAACTTCTTCGGTAAATCTTTTTAAAATGATTTGAAATACCTTTTTTTACAACAATAAGGTTTGTATCATCTGAAGGACTACAAAGGTTATCTTCAGTAATTTTCGCAAATGAGTGAATTTTTAATATTTTAAAATTTTGTCTTATAACGATTAACATATCTCATTTTAAATAAGATATGCAATTTTTTTAAGTAATGTTTTACTAATCTAATCTAAGTTTGGTCGTTAACCGTAGTTAGCGGATTCTTTAGGGGTGCCTAATCCCTTCCCTTTAGGATAATTAGAATCTTTACCTAAAATTTTAGGTTGTGTAGACCTTAAAATGAAGTATTTAATTGCTTTAATCAACTAGTTTATAGTAGGTGTCCGAATTCACCATAAAACTAATTAGGTGCCGACTTCTTTTAATTTTAATTAGAAGTTTCCAATATGTTGTACACTATTTTGACCTCGTGTTAAAATGGGGTGTAACGCACATAGCAAGGTACCGAAGTCCCATGTCGGCAAATCACGGTTTCCAGTATAAAGTCGCCTGATTCGTGCTTTCTTTGGGTAACCATCCAACTCACATTAATCTAGTTTTAGCTCATTAAAAGAAAACATGCATCATGATCACAACCTTCTTTTCTTTTTCTTTCAAGGGCAATTTCTCGATGGGGTATCCTCACACTCCCAACTTGCAAGTCATTTATAACCAACCATTTCACAGCCTTTCACATACCAATCATTTAACACATGCATATTGATTATCAAAACCTTAAAACTTGATTAAAAAAAATTATTTTCTTATAAACTAACCCTCAACATTAATTTAACATAACTCTATTGATCAAAAAGAGGATCTTAAAACATGCTCTCAATAGGGTACAATTCATACCCTACACGTACATAAACATCATCATGGAATGTAAAGGATTCATAATTCATATTCAAAATCATCCTTTAAGTTCAAACATATACACACGAATTCATAAGTCAAGAGTTTTAAGAAATGTAACCTCATGACCAAATTGTTATCACAATGCACTCCCTTCTTAAAAACGAAAACCCATGTTTCAAAATATACATACATAAATAACTTTAAATCTTTTTAAATTCATAAAATCACACTCCCATGAGATTAGGACAGCCCCACGTACATTAGATTACTTAGTTTGAAGAATAGGGCTTGAATCTTGACTCGTTTCTTGAAAATCTTGAACTTAAAAATAGAATCTTGATCTTTGTGAGAGGAGTTAGGGTTATTTTTCTTGATGAATTTAAGTAAGTTTGGGCATATAATTCTCCTAATACATCTTAAGTTGTTGTTGACATGATTTAGGGCCTTGAGGAAAAGTCTAAACTGCCCCTTCGAAATTTAACTATTCAGCAGAATCTCCTTTTTGGGGCTCACCGCGATGTGATGACATGCTCATCGCAATATCCACCATAATGCGGTGTAATCACGATGTGTTATTTGAACTTAACTATTGTCGATTTGCACTTCACCGCGACGCGATGGAGGCCCCATTGCTATAGTCACCACGATGCAGTGCTATTGCCGTGATAGTCTGTTTTCAAATTCCAAACACACCTCAAACCCCATTCGAAAAATCTAAGACTCCTATGAGACATCTCCTTTACACTCCCGAACATGAATCAACTCAACCATCTATGTCTAGGTTTCGGGAAGGTCGATTTAGAATTCATAATAGTTTAGGAGCTTAAGATATGACTAAGTCCTGCGGCACTTGGAAAATTTTCAGGTTGTTAGCTCTTTAAGCATGCTAATTTGTGTGGTATGAAGTAGAGAATGCTCTAGGATGTTCCAGTATCTTTCGTTGGGATCATTCATCCAGAATGATGGCCGAAAACATAGACAAACATGATTTCAAGCACACTAAGTAAATGATAAAGATAGTAGTATAAGATTTGTACCTTCTATGTCGTCATCCATGGTCTCAAGAGGTTTGGGTATCTAGTTTGCATTTCATCTTCAAACTCCAAAGTAGCTTCCTCATCTTTTTTATTCATCCACAACACCTTAATCGAATCTACTTCCTTACTCATAAAGAGAGTGATCTCTAATACACTTTTTCAACATAGACACATAGAACATTGGCTGTAGAGAATCTAGACTCGCAGGTAAGTCTAAATCATAGGCAACCCAACCTATCCTCCTCATAATCTAATATAGTCCTATACAACGAGAACTAAGATTCCCTTTCTTCTTGAACCGCATGACTGCTTCATAGGGGATACCTTTAGGAATACCTAATCATCATCTTCATATTCTAAATCTATCTTTCTAACATCGGCATTAGACTTCAGATGACTTTGAGAAGTCTTAAGTCATTCCCTAATGGTCTTCACCTTTTTCATTTCCTGATGAGCTAGGTCAAGTCCAAACAACCGAGTTTCACCCACTTCATACCATCCAATTGGTGACCTACACCTTCTTCTATAAAGCACCTCAAAAGTAGCCATCTAAATGTTGGAATGGTAGCTATTATTGTAAGTGAATTCTATCAATGATAAATGATCCACCCAACTACCTTTGAAGTTAATCACACAGGAACTTCACATACCCTCTAGGGTCTGAAAGGTGCAGTCATCTTGCCCAGTGGTCTGAGGGTGGAAAACGGTACTCAAATTCAGTTTGGTTCCTAAACCCCTCTACAAAGATTGCCAAAATTGCAAAGAAATTGTGTACCTCAGTTAAATATAATGGACATAGGATTTGCATGAAACCATACTATCTCTTGAATGTTCAACTTAGCATAGTATCCCCTGAATAATTTGTCTGCACGTGAAGAAAATAAGCAAACTTGGTCATTCGATCTACAATCACCCAAATGGAATCATATTGGTTTTGGGACTTCAGAAGCCCCATAATGAAGTCCATATTAATCATCTTCTACTTACACACTGGTAAACCTATCTCTTAACAGGTGCCACCTGGTGTTAAATGCTCTACCTTGACTTGTTGGCAATTCAAACACTTAGAAAAAAAATTAGCAATATCTTTTTTTCATATTATTCCACTAATAAATAGTCTTAAGGTTATGATATACTTTTGTGAAGCCTGGGTGAATAACATACCTTGAAGTGTGAGCTTCATCAAGAATCCTCTCTCTCAATCTATCCATGTTCAGCACAAAAAGCCTACCCTGATACCTCAAAATCCCATCACTTCAGATTTCAAATGCCATCACCTTCTATTGACCCATATCTTTCTTAATGTACACCAAGATGGGATCCTCGGCCTGTTTCTCCTTAACTTCAACACATAAGGTGGATTTAGCTATATCATGAACAATTACTCCTCCATCTTTGGAATCTAGAAGCCAAACTCCCAGATTTGCAAGCTAATGAATATCTTTCACCATCTCTCCGTTCCCTTTCTCAACATGAGAAAGACTGCCCATTGAAAACTTACTAAGAGTGTCGGCTACCACATTGGCCTTGCCCGGATAATAGTGAAGGGTCATGTCATAACACTTTAACAATTCTAACCAACGCCTCTCCCTGAGATTCATCTCTTTTTGCGAGAAAACATACTGCAAACTTTTTTGATCGGTAAATATATCTATATGTACCCCCTAAAGATAATGCCACTAGATCTTAAGTATAAACACCACAGCTTCTAACTCTAAGTCATGAGTGGGATAATTCTTTTCATGCACCTTCAACTACCTAGATACATAAGCCACCACTTTACCATACAACATAAGCACACACCTAAGTCCTACATGGGATGCATCACAATACACAACAAAACCCTCTATACCCTAAGGAAGAGTCAAAATTGGTGCGGTAGTCTACTTATCTTTCAGTTTCTCAAAACTATTTTCACATGAGTTCGACCATAACAATTTCACCTTTTTTTGAGTTAATTTGGTAAGGGAAGCAACTATAGAGTAAAATCACTCTACAAATCTTCTGTAATACCCTGCCAAACACAAAGCTCCGAATATCAGTTGGAGTCGTGCATTTGGGCCAGTAACGCCTTGTATTTTTAGCTAGAAATTGAATCATCATCCCTACGTGTGTAAGCTTTAATTCTATGATTTATATTTAGATTCATGTTTCATTGTCTTTCACCAAGTATATGAAGTAATCATAAGGTGAGAAATGTTCTTAGAAATGGCCTAGAGCAAAGTTAAGATAAGAACCTGTAACGCCCCAAATCTAGTACCTGGAACGCTACACAGTGCTCATGACCCCGAAGGACCACAAGCTAACCCATGACTAATATCTGTACCTGTATACTGCATAAAATATTTTATAATGCAGAAACATGAACTGAAAGGCCATAAGGTTCAATACTGAGCATGACCTGAATGATGTAATATTTGTGTGGGGTAATAGAATACCCCAAACAAAACTGAACATACGGAAGTCTGAAACATGATAGTCTAAAAAGCCTCTAACTGACTGAACTATCTGAGTAAGGAGTTTATGGTACATGTTCCCAACTAACTCCAACTAATAAACTGATTAATGAGATTATAGGGAAATAATCATGTACTCAAACGATGAGGACTCACTTCTAACTCTATCTATGGATATCTGAAATCTACTGCTGCTTTGGAGCTCTTTTCTTTGAACCTATGGTATAAGACACCATAGCGCAAATGCGTCAGCACTTTGAATGTACTGGTATGCATGTGAGGTATGCTGAATGCATGGGGTTCATATACATGAACAACAATAATAAATGACTAACTATCATGAGCGTGAGAATAGATGCATGAGACATAACAACTGACACTAATACTGTGATAACATGATTACTGAATCTGAATATAACTGACAACATGAGTGATTGTATCTAAAAATCTTGAATCTAATAGAACTATTTGTGTTTAGTATTTTATCTAAGTTGAATTTATCTAACAGTTCTGAAATATGAAGAACTATTTGAGTTCTATTACTGAGACTGATTGACTATATCTGACAGTCCTGATTCTATAACATGAAACTGTGGGAAGTAGTTATCTAACCGATATGCCCCTAATATGCCATTATGCCTAATTGGAAGGGTGTCAATACCGCACCACTGGTAAGGACTAGCTATTGGCAACCCTCATCTGATAGTATCCCCTATACGAGAATGGTGGGGCCCTTATCTGACAGTGTTTGTCCACCTCATCAACCTTCATCGAATAGAGTTGATATCTCAACCTATGCTGGCTATATTGCTCTAGAACACAAGGATTACTTCTAAGAATCACACTCTCATTTGATAGTGTATGTTCCCATCCTTGAGTCTGATAGAAGAATACTGATATCTGACAATAGACTGAGTTCATGAGATCATGGATATTTCCTGAATCATAAGACTGTCTAAAGTCTAAGGATCATAGCTTGACTGAGAATATCGTGAAAACATGACATGGATCTAGGCACACAGCTAATGTTTCGGGTTTGATTACCCCCAGGACTCGATGAAAGGAAACTGACCACGCATAACTTACTTGAACATATAACTAGCATCATAAGCCATAATATATTTATAGAAGCACTTCATCAAAACATATGATAGGCATAACTTGTACATACATGGGGATTTTATGGTATCATGCTAGTTAGGCACTTTTCCTTCGTCTAGGCATTTAATCAAACATATTGTAGGCATGGTACATGTAAACATCATTGTACAATAATTAAACATCATGGTTCAATTCTAATTTCATCATTCAAGGGTTTAGTCATAGGTTTGCATGAATATAATCTATAATAATTTAACCCACATAGAATTTATCACCCAACATGGAGTAGAATTTTATTTCTCATTATCCACATGAACAAGAGCAGTCCAATTGTGAAATTCATAAGAAAATCCATAAACTTGAATTTAGAAAATGGATTCTTAGGCTTTATGGATGAAAGGAGTCTATGAATGAACACTAGGCATACCTTAGTTTGTGATTTCGTGCGGATTGATGGTGAAACCTTCTTGAGTTTGAATCCCCAATAGAAACCCTCGCTTCTTCATAAGAGAAACTAGTATATTTTAGGTGAAGCATAGCTAAATCACGTGTTATTGGGTTTAAATAGGGGTAGGAAATTGACCATTTTAACCCTTGAATGTGTCTTTTAAAATTGTAAAAAAAAAATTGAACTGGACCTTTAACGCGATGCAGCGCTATCATGCCGTGTCACTGGATTTTGACAATTAGAAAATTGAGGGATGGCGTGATGTGGGGCCATCACGTTGACACTTCCTTTGTAACCTGGAACTTTAGCGCGACATGGGTAAAATCACGTTGAGACACTGAAAAATGGACAATTCTGAATTTGGGCCCAGGCATAACGCGCCATAGTCTCGGACCCTTACTGGAATGTTTCAAATGCTTTCCTCTTGTGGCGCGGCACGCCACTGACTAATATCGCGATGTTTTGCAATGGGGATTTGGACGAATCTTATATCTATGGAAATCTTATTGAATTTTCCACATGACAAAAGTGAAAATTTAGAAAATTCCTCATGGAATAACCATTATTCAATTTATAAGCTAATACTAGACATTCTTGAGATGAAATTAGCTAGGAAAAAGTATGGGGTATTATAATATCTCCCCCTTGAGAATATTTATCCTCGAATGAGACTGGCTGAGAGGGGAGAATGTACATACTGAACATGAATAACTGGAACATGATCTCATGACTGACATGACTGACAGGCTGAACATATAATATTGAACATGTAAATTTAATGCATGTGTAATTGATTCATGAATGCATGACCGAGGATGAAAGGCTGTACTAAGGTGAACTTTGGTACCAAGACCCTTTTGGAATGCTTTACAGAAATAAAAGGTGAACTGGGTACCTCTGTCTGAGATAATGGACAACGGAACACCATGCAGTCCAACCAACTCCTTTATACAGAGTTTGGCGTAATCCTCGGCCGAATAAGAGGTATGAACTGGAAGAAAATGTGTTGATTTGATCATTCTATCTACAATGACCCAGACTAAATTATGCTGATGATAAGTTCGAGGCAAACCCGTCACGAAGTCCATGTTCACAACTTCCCACTTTCAAGTAGGAATACTAAATTCCTGCATGGACCCACTAGGCTTTTGATACTCTATCTTAACCTGCTGACATGTAGAGCACTTAGGCACAAACTCTGCAATGTCTCTCTTCATCCCACTCCACTAATACATTTCCCGCAAGTCGTTGTACATTTTTGGGGCCCTTGGATGAATAAAGTAGTGCACACCATGCGCTTCTTCATGAATTTGCTTCCTTAAGTCATCTACAGCTGGAACACAGAGATGACCCTAACAATGAAGGACACCATCTCCCCCTTGGGAGAAAACCTATACTTTCTGATCTTGGACTGACTCTTTCAACTTAACAAGGTTGGGATCTCTATCTTGCTTTTCTTTTACCTCAGAAACTAGAGATGATTTTGAACTACTCTAAATCCATATATCACCCTTTTTTTTATCGACTAAGAGAATGCCTAGTCTAGCAAGATGATGGACTTCCTGAGCTAACTTCTTCTTACTATCCTCAGCATGAGAAACACTACCCATGGAAAGTCTAGTGAGAGCATAGGCCACTACTTTGGCCTTGCCCGGATAATAAAGCACACTGTAGACTTTTATGATCAGTGAACACATCTACATGAACACTGTATAGATAATGCCTCCAAATCTTTAGTGAAAAGACTACAGCTGCTAACTTAAGATCATGAGTAGGATAATTCCTCTTATGGGGTTTAAGCTGTCTAGAGGCATAGGTTATGACCTTACCATGCTGCATGAGGATACAACCCAAACCTACTCTGGATGCATCACAATACACTATGAAACCATCTGGACAATCCATAAGAGCTAATACTGGAGCTGAGGTGAGTTGAGTCTTCAACTCCTAAAAACTCTTATCGCAAAGATCTGACCACTGAAACTTAACTTTCTTCTGAGTCAATCTGGACATAGGTGATGCAATAGAAGAAAATCCCTCAACAAACTGTCTATAATAGCCAGCCAAACCTAACAAACTCCTGATATCTGATGGAGATACAGGGTGAGGCTAGTTTCTTACTTCTTTGGTCTTTTGAGAATCCACTCTAATGCCATCACCAGAAATAATATGACCAAGGAATGCTACTGAACTTAGCAAAAATTCGCACGTACTAAATTTGGCAAATAGTTGATGATCTCTGAGAGTCTGAAGTACTATTCTAAGATGGTCTGAATGATCACGCTCACTGTGGGAATAGACTAGAATATCATCTATGAAGACTATGACAAACATGTCCAAGTACTGCTTGAACAAACGGTTCATCATGTCCATAAAAGCTGTTGGGGCATTAGTAAGATCAAAGGACATAAATAAGAATTTAAAATGACCATACCGAGTATGGAAAGCTATTTGTGGAATGTCATATTCTCTAACTCTGAGCTGATGATATCCGGATTTGAGGTCTATGTTAGAGAAATAACCGACACCCTAAAGTTGATCAAACAAGTCATCGATTCTGGAAAGAGGATACTTGTTCTTGACTATGACCTTATTGAGTTGACAATAGTCTACACACAACCTAAGAGAAGTATTTTTCTTACGCACGAATAATAATAGAGCGCCCCATGGGGAAATGCTAGGCCTGATGAATCCCTTATCTAAGAGATCCTTGAATTGTTCTTTCAGTGCTCTGAGTTTTGCTAGTGCCTTTCTATATGGAGGAATAGATATAGGTTGAGTATCTGGAAAAAGATCGATGCCGAAGTCTATTTCTCTTTCAGGAGAAATTGTAAGAAGATCTTCGAGAAAGACATCTAAATATTCACCTATAAGTAAAATTGATTTAAGGCTGGGAGTTTTGAAATGAGTGTACTTAACTCGAACAAGATGATAGAAACATCCTTTAGATATAATTTCCCTTGCCCGAAGGTAGGAACAAGATGATCTCTGAACGCTAAAGTTCTACCCTTTCACTAATGGATGAGTTCACTTGGAAACTAAAACTAAACTATTCTATTTCTGCAGTCGACTATGGCATAGCAGGAGTAAATTCAATCCATGTCGAGAATGATATCAAAATCAGTCATCTCTAATTCGACTAAGTCTGCTGAAGTAACTTTCTGAAATATCATAACCGTGCAGTTCCTGTATACCCGCCGGGCTATGATGGTTTTACCCACTGGGGTAGAGACTGAAAAGGGCTCCGCTAGGATTTTGGGACTAATTCAAAAATTGATTCCTATATAGAGAGTAACAATAGACAAAGAAGCTCCTAGATTTAGCAAAGCATAAACATGCATATGAAAGATCTGTAACGTACTAGTAACTACACCAGTAAAATTTTCCTGATCCTGGTGGGACTGAAGAGTATAGAAATGATTTGGGCGTTGACCACTAGTAGCACTAGTAGTGGCACCCTGCTGATTCAAGAAATTGGATTGAGCTGAGCAGCGGAGATAACTCTAACAACCTAACTGAGGGCAGACTCTAACTCTGTAGCCTAACTTGCCACAATCGAAACAGACATCGCTACTAGCGCTGCAAGCACCCTTGTGGTTCTTATCACAAGTCTAAGAAAGAGGATTAGTTTGTTTATTGCTAACACTACCCTGATACCTAGAGCCTGGAACTCTATCTCTATTACCCTTCCTAAACTTACAAACTGGAGAACTGGCTGAAGAAGGGGCTGGAACTGATGACTCAGGATAAAACTGGGAATAGTTTTCTCCTTCTGATTAAGGCAGAGCTAAGTTGAAACTACCTATCTTCACTTCCCTATTCTGCTTTTCCCTCTGCTTAATCTTCTGCTCCTCTATCTTCAGAGAATGAGTCATAAGCCTAGCTAAAGTCATGTCACTATTTAGCATGGCAGATCTGTACTCATTTGCCATGCTATCATTTACCCCTAAAGAGAACTTACTCATCTTGGCTATGTTGTCTGCAACCACATGAGGGGCATATCTGGCTAATTGAGTAAACATAAGAGAATACTCTTTCACTGTCATATTTCCTTGCCTGAGGTTGATGAATTCTAGCACCTTAGCTTCTCTAAGCTCTTGGGGAAATAATATGTCTAAGAATACGGTGACAAACCCCTCCCACTCTATAGGACCTGCATCATCTGACTTCTCTGACTTCTACTATTTGAACTAAGCATGAGCCATATCCTATAACTGATATAAAGCTAGCTTAGCACTCTTAATAATAGTCACCCCCATGATATCTGTCACCTTCTAAACCTGATCAATGAATTCCTGAGGGTCCTTATCAACCTTATACTCAAGGAATGATGGAGGATTCATTCAGGTAAAGTCTTAAATCCTAGCTGAGATTGAATTGGCCACTAGGTTGGCCGAAATGACTGTTGGCCATTCATTTTGAGTAGGAAACGACTGAGAAAGAGTAGTAAATATGGCTTTGAACTCCATAAGATAAACATGATTGCCCAAAAGATCTTCGGGCAGAGAGGCTGACTAATATCCGTTGCTTCTTTTAGGAGGCATGTTCTGCAGAAAAAAGGGGAAAATAGATTAGAAAGAGAGATTGACTTGATATTATGCTCAATGGCACGACATGAATACTAAAATAAGGGAAATTGTTCCTAAAACATCTTATAGCCTCTTGCACATAAATATGGCACGCAACACATCCATGTACAAGACTCTACTAGATGCGGCTTTCAGACTTTCTAGGATTCTACTGAAACCTTAGGCTTTGATACCAAGTTTGTAATGCCCAAATCTGGTACCCAGAATGCTGCACGGTGCTCATGACCTTGAAGGACCACAAACTAACCCATAACTGATATTTATACTTTTATATTGCAAAAAATACTTTATTTAGTGGAAAGTTGAAATAAAAGTCCATAAGGTTTAATATTGAACATGATCTGAATCATTTAACATCTGTGTGGGGTAATAGAATACCCCAAACAAAACTGAACATACTGAAGTTTGAAACATGATAGTCTAGAAAGCCTTTAACTGACTGAACTGTCTGAGTAAGGAGTTGATAGGACATGTCCCCAATTAACTCAAAATAATAAATAGATTAATAAGATAATCGGGAAATAATCATGTCATCAAAAGATGACGACTCACTCTAAATATATCTGTGGATATCTGGAATCTGTTGTTACTCTAGAGATCGTGTCTCTGAACTTATGGTATAAGACACCATAGTTAAAAAGCATCAGTACTTTGAATGTATTCGTATTCATGTGAGGTAGGCTGAATGCATGGGGTTCAAATGCATAAACAATAATAATAACTAACTAACTATCATGAGTATGAGGATACATGCATGAGACATAACAACTGACACTAATAATGTGATAATATGTTTCTTGAATCTGAATATAACTGATAATATGAGTGATATATCTAACAGTCCTGAATATGATGGAACTATCTGAGTTTCATACTGTATCTGAAAGTCCTGAAATCTGAAGAACTATCTGAGTTCTATTACTGAGATTGATTGACTATATCTGACAGTCCCGATTCTTTAACCTGAAACTATGGGCAGTAGTTATCTAACCAATATGCCCCTGATATGCTATTATAGCTAAGTTGGGGTCTAATCTGTAACCCCAATTGGAAGGGTATCAATACCGTGCCATTGGTACGGACAAAATGTGGGTGACCCTCATTTAATAGTGTCCCCTATATAAGAATGGTGCCCTTATCTGGCAGTGTTTATCCACCTTATCAACCCTCATCGGACAATATTGATTTCTCCACCTATGCTGGCTACATAGTTCTGGAATGCAAGGATGACTTCTAAGAATCACACCCTCATCTGATAGTGTGTGTTCCCATTCTTGGGTACACTCGGTGCGTATTTCCTACTCCCATCAGAATAGACTCTAAACATGATTTACTAAATTAAACTTGGGATGAGTTACTAAATTTCGTTGAATGATAAAATACTAATTAAATCTGACAAATGACTGAGTTCATGAGATCATGGTGATCACCAGAGTTAAAGACTGTCTGAAGTCTAAGGATCATAGCTTGACTGAGAGTATCATGAAAACATGACATGGCTCTAGACACACAGCTAATGTTTTAGGTACAAGTACCCCCAGGACTCGATGGAAGGAAACTGACCAAGCATAACTTACTTGAACATATAACTAATATCATAATCCATAATACATTTATAGAAGCATTTCATCAAAACATGTGATAGGCATAACTTGTACATACATGGAAATTTCATGGTATCATGCTAGTTAGGCACTTTTCCTTCATCTAGGTATTTAATCAAACATATTATAGGCATGGTACATGTAAACATCATTCTACAATAATTAAACATCATGATTCAATTTTAATTTCATTATTCAAGGGTTTAGTCATAGGTTTGCATTAATCTATATCTATTATAATTTAACCCACATATAATTTATCACCCAACATGGAGTAGAATTCAATTTCTCATTATCCATGCGAACAAGAGCAGCCCAATCATGAAATTCATAAGAAAATCCATAAACTTGAATCTAGAAAAGGGATTCTTGGGTTTTATGGATGAAAGAAGTCCATTAATGAACACTATGCATACCTTAGTTCGTGATTTTGTAAGGATTGATGGTGAAACCTTCTTGAATTCGAATCACCAATAGAAATTCTAGTTTGTTCTTGAGAGAAACTAGTATATTTTGGGTGAAGAAAAGCTAAATCACATGTAATTGGGTTTAAATAGAGGTCGAAATTGACCTTTTTTAAACCTTGGATGTTTCTTTTAAATTTGTACAAAGAAAATTCCAACTGGAACTTAGCGCAATTCGGCGCTATCGCACTATGTCACAAGATTTTGACAATTGGTAAATTGAGGGATGGCGCGATGCTCCATAATCGTGGACTAGTACTGGAATTTTCCAAATGCCATTTCCTCTTATGGCGTGGTGCGCCACTGACTAATATGGCACTATTTTATGATGGGAACTTGAAATAGTCGTAACTCCTGACCCAGTTATTGGATTTGGAGGAATCATATATTAATGGAAAGCTTATTGAATTTCCTACATGAAAAAAGTGAAAATATTTAAAATTCCTCATGGAATAACCATCATTCAATTTAGAAGCTAATACTAGACATTCTTGAGATGAAATTAGCAAGAAAAAGTATGGGGTATTGCAGAACCTCTCATTCATCATAAATAGGATATTCGATTCTACAAAGGTCTACTTTGAATGTTTATAACTTTTGATACAGATTGAATTTTGCAGCTCAAGACACACCAAATTGTGTATAATTGAAACAATATCAATTTCGCCAAAGTCTGATCACCGAGCAAAAAGGTATGGCATTTTCCGTGCGAGGCAGTAAGCCTATATGATCTTGACGCTTCACATCAAATACGCCTTGATACAAAACCTGACATGAATTTAAAGTTGTTTTACACATTATTTCAATTCCTAATATGTCTAGGGGCATTTTGGTCACTTCCTCTCACCCAAAATACATCTATAACATAGAATTTAATCCCCAAGAAGCCAAAATTGCCTATTATTCACTCTTCCTCTCAAAATCAAAACCCTAAATCCTTTCCCCAAAGATCAAGAACTCATCTCTAGGATCAAGAATTCTAAGAAAACTGATTAAGATTCAGATTCCATTCCTCGAACGATGAAATCTAAGGTACATGGGGTTTTTATAAAACTACATTGGGTGGTTTAAACACTTTGAATATGGTTTAAAGTTTAGAAATCATGAATTTACAAGATGGATTCTTAAGGGGATGTATAGAACAGGTCCCCGTAGCTCAAGTTAGCACTTCTTAACTCCTAGTTAGGCTTAAACATAGCATTACTAAGTCGTGAGCTGTGGTTAGATGTGTGATATGAGAATTGTAAGATGGAAAGGATGAAATATATTATTTAATGTTGGGGCATAGCTGAGTGGTTCTTTTAAGCTAAATCTATTTGTTATATCCTAAGGGGTGGAGATCTCGATCTTCTGCGAAATCTTAGTCCATGATTAGTACCAATACAAATGAGGTCTATGATCATCAAATAAATCCATGCGTTATGTTGTGATGATTATGGTGCATAGAACTCATGTGCAAGATCATCCCTATGTAAAGTCCCCATTATCCCATGTTTCGTGCTTACACATTTTACTCGGGGTTATCACGAAACTCGTTTGATGATTTTGTATGTTTTGTTGTGGAAAACTATTCAATGCGAGATTACTTTCTTCATTCTACCCTTTTAGATCCTCAAAGGTCCCTACCTATCATTCGGGGATGAATGATCCCAAGGGGGAGATAATGTAACGTCCCGCATTTTCGATATAGAAATTGAATCATCGTCCCTACGTGTGTAAGCTCTAATTCTATGATTTATATTTAGATTCATGTGTCATGATCTTTTTCCTAGTATAAGAAGTGATCATGAGGTAAAAAATGTTCATAGAATTGTCCTAGAGCAAAGTTAATCTAAGAACCCCTCATTCATCCAAAATTGAATATTCGATTCTGCAAGGGTCTACTTTGAACGTGTATAACTTTTGATAGACATGGAATTTTGCATCTTAAGACCCACTAAATTATGGATAATTGAATTAAATTTTAAAAGATCTAAATTTCTACAAAATCTGATAGCTGAGCAAAAAGTTATGGTGTTTTTCGTGTGAGGCAGTAAGCCGACGCGATCTTGACGCATCGCGTTGACTGCGCCTTGACACGAAACCTGACGCAAATTTAAAGTTTTTTTACATATTATTTCAGTTCCTAATGGGTCTAGGAGCATTTTGGTCACTTTCCCTCACCCAAAATCCATCTATAACATTGAATTTCAACCCCAAGAATCCAAATTTGCCTATTATTCACTCTTCCTCTCAAAATCAAAACCCTAAAACCTTCCCCCAAAGATCAAGAACTGATCTCTAAGACCAAGAATTCCAAGAAAACTGATTAAGATTTGAACTCCATTCCTCGAACTATGAAATCTAAGGTACGTGGGGTTTTCTAAAACTACATAGGTTTCTTTACACACTTCGAATATGTTTTAAAGTTTAGAAATCATGAATTTACATAAGGGATTTGGAATTTACATTTCAATTGTGCATTATGAACTCTTAAATGGAATTACTGTTTTGGTCTTGAGGCCTTTTCCCCCAAACTGATTTGTAATCTTAAATATGTATATATATGTCTAAATGTGATAATTTAATTGAGAGCATGACCATTTACGCTCCCTCTCATGTTGCAACTTTTTCTTGATTCTAGAATGTTATGAGTTAAAGAATGTTATTTAGAAGCATGGTATCAATGCTATTGACTATTGTTAAATAATACAAGAATAATTTTTAATTGATGAGAGGGGGTTCTTCATGATGATAAACGTTGAGTATATATATAATGAAAGAATTTTCATGATTTGTCGAAATACATGACCACCACATGTTTGTTTGAAATTGTTTAAAAGGATGAGAATCTTTGCATGATTTTGACTTATGCTTTGAATATGAATCCTCTTATACTTGTCTAAATACTTTGGTGGTCTGAACATTTTTTTAAATGAGAGAATCTTGCATAATATAATATGGCTCAGAACATACGACTTGCAAGTCTTGGTATGACGATATCAATACAGACAATGCAATGGTAATTCAGAATAGAACAGAATGCATATTTTCATTCAGATTTTGAACTTAGAACTATGCATGTTCAAAAAAAGTTTAAAATGGGCATAAAGAGATCTTAGGTGGTTGCCTGAAGAAGGCACGAGTTCAGAAAACTCATTACTTGAAGTTGTGTTTTGCTGATACTAGTTATTATGTCCTATAGAGGGATTATACGCCGGCCTAGTGCCCTATGGCGTATCAGAATAATAAACTCGAACTCTTGTGGCAATCTTGGGTTGGGGGCTTGGTCGTCTAGTTAAGGGCGGACTCCATATAGCCCATTGGGTCGTAGAATTGTGGGGTGTACCACCTAACTCAGAAGTAATACATAAAATAGAACTGCATTGACAAGAATATTTTATGATTATCAAAGATTTACCTATGTATTTTTAAACTATATCATGCATTATGTTTTATGAGTTTCTCTCATCTATTTTACATATATAAATACATTACTTTGGATATCTCTGCGTACCAGTACAATTGTATTGACCCCTTATATTTCAGGGTCTGAGGCTCAATCTAGAGGTCCTACTAAGCCGTAGAGTTATTCAGACAGAAGAGTGCAGTTGGTGATCCTTCTTTGTTCTAGAAGGCCTGTTTCTTTCCATATACTTGTTACCTTTTTTTAGGTCCACTAGGGTCCTTGTCCCAGATTTCAGACAGATGTCACTTTCAGTTGTTAGAGATTTCATAGACTAGTGTCAGGTGTTTTGAATGTTTCATGAACTCATTGTTTTTGTATTGTTTTGTTAAAAAAATATAGTGACCATGTTTTCGTCTCTACTTATATTTCTGCATCTTTTCTTTAGTATGTGAATATTTTACATGATTACTAGATATAGAAGGGTGCTCGGGCCTCCATGGTTCGGGATACCCATCACGGCTAGAGCCCTAGCTTGGGTCGTAATAGGGCCATTTTCTCACTGCCTCAATATTTTGGGGGTCACCGTTGATCCCCTCACTAGAAACAATGTGCCCCAGGAAAGCAATAGCACTAAGCCAGAATTCACATTTGGAAAACTTTGCACATTACTCATGATCTTTAAGGGTCTGAAGGATGATTTGAAGGTGATTGTGATGATCCTCCTCATTCTTAGAATAAACCAAGATGCCGTCAATAAAGACTATGACAAATAGATCCAAAAACTGAAGAAACACCCTATTCATTAGGTCCATAAAAGTTGTAGGGGAGTTAGTCAGTCTAAAAGACATGAATAAGAATTCATAATGGCCATACCGGGTTCGCAAAGCCATTTTGGGAATATCAACCTCCCTAACATTCAACTGATGATACCCTGAATGAAGGTCTATCTTGGAGAAAAATTTGGCACCCTAAAGTTTGTCAAATAGATCATCAATTCTTGGAAGAGGGTATTTATTCTTAACAGTGACCTTATTGAGTTGACGATAGTCCATACACATATAGAGGGAACTATCTTTCTTACGCATGAAGAGCACCAGAGCACCCCAAGGAGAAACACTTAGATGAATAAAGCCTTTATCAAGGAGGTCTTTTAACTACTCTTTCAACTATTTTAGTTCTACAGAAGCCATTCTATATGGCATAATAGTGATATGATGAGTGTACAGAAATAAATCAATACCAAACTCTATCTCTCTGTCAGGTGGTATCCTTGAGAGATCCTCAGGGAAAACTTCTAGGAATTCATTTACTACAGGGCCAGACTGAAGGAAAGGACTTTCAATATTGGAATCTTTGACCCAAATAAGGTGATACAAACAATCCTTAGATATAAGTTTGTGGGCTCTAAGATAAGATATGAACTCCCCCCCCCCCCTCCCTAGGTGCTAAAACATACCCCTCCTACTCTAACACCAGTTCATTCGGAAAGGAGAAAGTGACTTTTGGGTCCTATAGTTTAGTGTGGCATAACAGGAATGGAGCCCATCTATCCCAAAGATAGCATCAATGTCAATCTTATCAAGCTCTACAAGTATACCACAAGATCACAATTACAAATGGACACAACACAATTTTGATACACCCTTCTTGCCATAATAGAGTCACCAACAGGGTGGAAATAAAGGAAGGTTTTGGAATAATTTCAGGCTCAAACCCAAAACTGACTGCCACATATGGGCTCACATAAGACAACATAATCCCTGGGTCAAGCAACATATATACATTACGAGAAAAGATTTGCATTGTACCCGTGACTACATTTGGCGAAGCCTCTGTATCCTAGAGGTTAGATAAGGAATATAACCGGTTGCGACCACCAGCAGAAGATGAAGTAGCGCCCTTAGGAGGAGGGCTGTAGAGGCGGATTGGGACTTAGTTCCCCATGGATTCCCTTCAGCTGACGGGTAATCCCTATGAATGTGGCCCTATTTGGCCGAAAGAGTGGCAATTTTGTCTCTTGAAATAACATTTCCCTGGATGGTTCCTCTCACAAATACTATAGGGAGGGAACAATCTATCAGGTTGAGTCATGCTCCCCTAGGACTAGGTGTACTACATTTTCCAACCATTATTAGACTGGGGGTTAAAGAACCACTGATCAATTGGAGGTCTGGGCGTTGGGGTGCTAGCTGAAGACTGAGCATCACTCTAGAATTTTTTCTTCAACCACTTGTTGCCCCAATTATTACCACCATGGTGTTGACTGTTATTCTAGTCTCTAGGTCTAGCTCTCTTAGCTTTCCTCTCTTTCTCCCTCACCTTATCCAGCCTTTTTTATACACTTTGACCTACTGTATATGAATAAACAACCTCGAGAAATCCATGTTTCTATTCAGGATTTCTCCCTTGAATTCCAACACCAGATCATCCAAGACACTGCATGCAAATTACCTCATCCGAGCTCTTATGTTACCCACCAATTTTGGAACATACCTAGAAAGTTGGGTGAACTTTAATGTATACTCCTTCACACTAATTTTCCTTGCTTTAAATTCATAAATTCTTCATCCTTTGACTCCCTCAATTCCCAAGGAAAGAAACGGTCTAGGAAAGCTTCCACAAACTCACCCCACATAGAAGGCTTAGCATCACTACCCTTTGAATCCTCCCATTCATTATAACACTAATTGGCCACATCTTTCAACTGATAGGCTGCCAACTCAACCCCTTCAACCTCATACGCATGTATAACTCTGAAAATTTTCTCTAATTCATCAATGAACCTTTAGCGGTCCTCCCCAACCATTATACTGGCAAACATAAGTATATTCAGTCACATGAATTTACCAATCCATGTAACCTCAAATGAACCAGACACATAACCCACATCTTCAGATTGACGGGTCTGAGAGGCCACCAGCCGGGCAATCATATGGATGGATAGTCAGAACTCATCATTTGTAACTTCCCTGTAAGGTGGCTGAGGATGGTTAACATCAGTCCGTGGAGCCCGAGGTGAACTATTCAAAACTGGAGGAATCCCCGGAGTATCAAAAAATTCTTGGGTACATGCTCTACTATAGGTCTGCATCCCATGAGTAGGACAGACATCCTCAGCTTGGTTGTTTTGTTCATTGGTTCTACGAGAAGGCATGATCAATTTTTGAAATATAGGGAATCATAGATTAGAGGACATTCAAACTCTATAACACGGACTAAATCATGAAAGAAAGAGAAACATTCCCAAACTCCTAGTAGATTCCTCTTTATAAGTTTTGCGTGCTACACACCTATAAAATGAACTCTACCTGACCCAATTTTTCAGACACCCTTAGAGCCGAAACCGCGCACTGATATAAAGCTTGTCACAACCCGAGCCTAGGCCCTAGACGTGACAAGCATCCTAAACCATAACAGCCTAGATGCCTATCTCTGTCTGGCAATCATACACACCAATCACATATTAGAAGGAAATACGAAAAATATAATAAGATGGAAACATGGTCAAAATCTTAATTCAGCAGAATAATACGAAATTAGGTCGATAACATTCAAAACACCAAACACCTATCTGTTGATACACCCAAATTACAGCTCTAGTGAGAAAGTGTAAGCGGTCGCTGTCAAATATAGAACCAAACTAGGTTGGGTGTCGAATCCCATAGGGAATACTCTGGTCAGTAAGTGTTGCAATTATTAGTAGACTGTTGGTCGAAAATTCTAAGGAAAAAGGGGGTTTGGTTTAGGCGTGAACTAATATTATCAAAGTAACGAATGAGATGATATATATAGTAAGATTTAATCACAGAGAATGATAAGTTAGGGTTATGTCGACCTTGTAGTTTCTACTTCTCTATTAACTATGATTAATGTGGAATTTAGACATGCATGCACATATAGAGAGTCGTATTATAATTCTAAATCCAAGTGTTTTTCAACCATCAAGGATTTATTTCACCTTAGCTCTCTCGAACCTAAAGTGTAAAACAATTGGTACGAATTCTCCAAGACTGTTAATCCTACTAAAGCATTAACGTGTAAATAGAGGTTGAAAACCCTATTTTCTTGTCACACTCTCTTTTCCAAACATGTAACTTTCTATCGAACAAGTTAATGTTATACTGGCACATTCCCTATGTTTGCAACCATGAGAATTCAATTAAAACAAAGAGAGTAATGATATAAGTAGCATGACACATCATAAATTCACAAACTCATAGCAATAGATAGTATCTTACAAGGTTTCCATAACCATAACAGAGAAGTTTAGCTACTCATGAATACAATGGAAATCAAAGTAGACATCATCATCATACCAAATCTAGAAAAAACGTCACGATGGAGATGATTAGCGTTAATAAGAGAGGAAAATGTGTTTCTCTCTCTCCTTTACTCCTCTGAGCCGTTTTTCTCTGTTCCAAATATTATAGAATCTGAAAACTGAATAATGAATGAATAATCAAATGCTTATGCTGAAAAATTCAGCAATAAGGTTTTTATAACATCCTTCTCTACTAAGTTACTGTTGCATCCCTAAGTATTTAAAAATACTGATTTTGCCCGGGAAAAATTCTCCATGCATCACATTCAATCCAAAAGCTTCCAAAAGTTGCCTTTCCTCTTACGTGAAGTTTTCCTTTGCTGCCCACAGGTCCACAAAGTGCTGAAATGTTCATCATTAGTACCTGAAAACATGCTAATCACATAGGTCAGGACACTTAATTGCAAATGGACTAAAAGTGCAGGAATTATATATTTTATCATCAAAACTTAGATAAAATATGGGTAAATTATGGTGCGTGGACGTATAAATACTCCCAACATCATTTGTGAAATCTCTAATGATATAAAAATCAATATCTATCTAAAATCTAGGATAAATCCCCCAAACGGACCATAAAATAAAGTGAAATGACAATGTCTAATAGCAAGGCCTTTCGGAATAGAGAAGGCTCACTAACTGCAAGTCTTGGACACCCCAATCTACTGCTCAACGGGACCCTAGGAATGTGACTCAGATCCTGATATATAGGGGTCAATACAGATTTACTGGTATGCATAGCAATACAAAAACAAAATATATTTTTATGCAACATAGGTAAGAGCTTTTATAAAAAGGGTATCACAAAATCATTTGAAGACACATGGGCATAGTATGATGAGTTTCAAACACATTTATTTCCTTTGTGACTAAATTTACTTCAGCACTATTGAGCTAGATGGTACATCCTACAAGTTCATGTTTTCATAGACCACCAAATCTCAGTTTATCACCAAGATTGGAGTACTAGTGAGGTGAGGACACACAAGATCACAAAGCAGGGTGTCAAAATCCCCAATCAAGTCAATATTTCATGATTGGGCAGACAATCACAAAGTAGGGCTCCTAACCATAGTCCCAAATTGGGACGACATAATACAAGGTACACAAGATCACATAGTAGGGTACTAAAGTCTCGTGTCAACAAATAACTGTTTTAAGCCTAGAATATCCTGACTCATACATTCTTCAGGTAACCATCCAACTCACATTAGTCTAGTTTTAGCTCATTAAAAGAAAACATCCATAATACTCACAACCTTTTTTATTTTTATTTCAAGGGCAATTTCTCGATGGGGTATCATCATACCCTCAACTTGGAAGTCATTTATAGCCCACCATTTCACAGCCATTCTCATACCAATCATTCAACACATTCATAATGATTATCAAAACCTTAAAACTTGAGGAAAAAATCATTTGTTTATAAACTAGCCGTCAATATTAGTTTAACACAATTATATTGATCAAAAGAGGCTCTTAAACCATTCTCTCAATATGGTACAATTCATACCATACAAGTACATAAACGTTATCATGGAATTAAAAGGATTCATAATTCATATTCAAAACCATCCTTCAAGTTCAAAACATAGACACACAAATTCATAAGTCAAGATTTTTAAGAAAAGTAACCTCATGATCAAATTGCTATCTCAATGCACAACCTTCTTAAAAATTAAAACCCATATTTAGCATATACATTCTTAAATGACTTTAAAGATTGTTAAAATTCATAAAAACACATGCCCATGAGATTAGGACAGCCCCACGTACCTTAGGTTACTTACTTTGAAGAATAGTTCTTGTATCTTGACTCATTTCTTGGAAATCTTGAACTTAAAGATGGAATCTTTATTGTTGGGAGGGGAATTAGGGTTATTGTTCTTGATGATTTTGAGTAAGTTTGGGCATATAATGACCCTAAGACATTTTAAGTTGTTGTCAACAAAATTTGGGGCCTTGGGGAAAAGTTTAAACTGTCTCTTCAAAATTTAACTGTTCAGCAAAATCCCTTTTTGCTCATCGTGATACCCACTGGGATGCGGTGCAATAATGGTAAGTTACTGGAACTTGACTATTTTTAATTTTCACTTCACTATGATGCGATGGAGGCCCCATCGCTATAGTCACCACGATGCAGTGCTATCGCGGTGACATTCTATTTTAAAATTCCAAACACATCTCAAAACACATTAAAAAAATCTGACACTCCCCTCAGACATCTCTTTTATATCCCAGAACATGAATCAACTCAACAATCTACATCTCGAGGTCAGAAGGCCGATTTTGAATTCATAAGAGTTTAGGAGCTTAAGATATGACTAAGTCCTGAGACACTTAGAAAATTTTTAGGAAATTTTGAGGCTTTTAAATCTTTAAGCATGCTAATATGTGTGGTATCAATTCGAGAATGTTATGAGATGTTACACATCCCCTCCATGATATTACTACTAAACCTCAGAATCTACTATATACCTTCTCACATGTTGTACTAGTTCGCAACATCTAGAGAAAAGATAATCAAGGTGGTAAAGTCATATAATAACAATAGTCGATCTTAATCCTATTATATAACCCATTACGATCTTATTAGCATATTCTACTTTCTCAAATTAAATCTACTTACCCATCATACATTTAGACTACTTTCAAAACCCCATAAATATCACTAAGTTTTTCCCTAAGTTAGTATACTTATGAATTATTGGCTAATTTACCCCTTTCTATTCACAACCTATAAATGATTTCTACAACCACCATAACTATCCATTATGGACTCGTTCCCTATTTTGAATAAACAACAATCATAGCCAATCACTTCCTCCACAGACTACCATACAATCTACAAATCTTGCTACTATATTAGTAAATCTCTCTAAAAGGGAAACTCACCTCTCAATCAAAGGTATAAAACTAAAACTAGCTTCTTTATGCAAAAGTCACCCTCAGTCTGACTTCTAAACTTGTGACTTAATATCACTAACTTCTGAACCATTATACAATCAATAGGTCATAACACCTTAACATATACTACTACTCGAGTGGAAATACTGCTCTAACATTCTGCCATATATCTTTTCCCTTAAGCATGACATCTGTAACAAAGATTCCAAAAGGGCGTGAATACACTCCTTACACTAGGCTCAAACGCATGATTGAATTAGATAGTGGGTTTATACTAGAATCAACACACTTTGAAGCACTAAGAGACTCCTCTTAAGTCCTTGTGATATATGATAACTTTATGGATACTTCAATCATAAAGGACCCCATCGTTAAGAATCTAAACTCTTGAACTTGTATCACCTCAACTATGAGGCATGGCCTATAAAATTAGAGCAGGGATGGAATTTAGATAACTTTTGAATGGACAGTAGTATAGCACGAACTAGAATATAAAATAAAGGGAAACATCTTCTAAATGCCTGATAGCCTCTTGATTATAAGTGTGGTGCACAACACACCCATAAGCAAGACTTTTATAGATGTAGACACCCTGGGAACTTGAACCATGCTCTAATACTAAGATTGTCACAACTCAAACCGAAGCCCTGGAAAGGTTGGGCATCCCGAACCACAAAGGCTCGAGAGACCCCTTAAAATACTATCATAAGTATAATCTATACATAAATCAAAGTGTGAAAGGTATAATAAAATTAAGGAAACCTAAAAAAATTAAATTATGTGATTAATGTTATGACAATACAATAACCAAATGTCGTCTATGAATCCTCTACTGAATACTAAGTGTCTTGGACGAGACAAGGCCCTCGGCTGGATCATAAACTAAAATAAGTTCAACATATGAATAAGTGCTTTTCGAAAGATGGATGGCTCATGAACTCTGTCATTATCCCAAATGTTCTACTGATATGATGAAGCACAAGACTATGCCTCAGAAACTGTACTATAGGGGGTCAATACTTGGAAAGTATTGATATGTAAAACAACCCAAAATAACATATATTTCATGTAACATAATTGAGAGCATTATGAAAATAGTTTAGCATAATATATATGGGCATAATTTAAAAATTTTCAATTCATTCTTATAAAACATTGACTCAACTCTTTTCTTTAGTTCTGAGATAAATGGTACACCCTACATTTCTAAAATCCCATGGGCTATGTGAAATCTACTCTTGACTCGACGGCCAAACCCCCAACCCAATTTACCGCAACAGTTGGGGTTCTGTAATAAAACAAGGTATTCCTCCTTACTGACACGCCATGTTATGAAAAAGTATGCCTCCTTACAGATATACATATCATGAAAAAAATATGCCTCCTTACTGACATACATATTATGAAACCCACAACGACAAAATATGATTTCCGACAATGAGTTATCTTAACTCATGCCTTATTTGGGTAACCATCTAACTCTCTTCAAGCCCATTTTCAGCCTCTTAAAACCATTCTCCATACTTAAAACATTATTTTCTTTCGTGTTAAGGGCGTTTAGTGGTAGGTATCGTCATACCTAGATTTGAAATCTATATTATATCAATTTATATCATATCATGTCCATAGCCCTTTTCATTTAAAAGCAAGTTAATGACCACCAATAGATTTCATATCACATGAGAGTTCTTATGTCAAAAGCATATAAAAACCTATGCAAAACACTCTCTTTTAAAGACACTAACACATGATGGTCAATTCTTTCATCAATCACATGAAATTCCTTATTAGGAACCATAAGCATTTAGAATTATAATTACCTCTTTGAAAACATGTAAATAACCATGCATAATAGATAAAGAGACAATTAAAATTGAAGAGTTCTTCTCATTTGTAAAACAGCCGCAATATTAGTTATACATAAACATCATGATCAAAAAGGGGGACGTATAATACATTTCACTATTAATACCATGTTAAGATAATAAATTTGATCTTGCAAGGGGTATTTCAGAAATCATGCTCTTAAATCCCTTTTCAAAACTCATAACATATCTAAACATGACTACAATTCAAGTTCATGTAAAAAACCTCTATTAATTTCATAATTTCATCAAACATGGGTTCATGATGCATGCTCTTCAAATTATTTCCAAAAACCCTTTACATATACATAATTAATATCTTTAAAACATGTTAAAATGATAAAATTACTCCCATGAGACTTAGGATAGTCCCACATACCTTGATAACAATGAAAACATAGAGTAATTTGACCATTGGAACTTAAAATACTCAACCCTAGGTGGTTTCTCCTCTATTTCTCATGGAGTGATGATTTGAGGATTTTGAGAAGTGAAATACATGTTTTAAGACCCTAAATTTGTATAAGAAGTTGGGTACGGTTTAGGGATGATAAAAGACCTTAATGCCCTTACAATAACTCAAGATGGAACAACTTTTGACGCTCGGAAGAGGCTTTGCATTTCAAGGCCGCGCCTAGCTATAGAAAACCCATTCCAGTGGCTTTGCACGATTCCTCTACGGTTCGGGCCTAACACGGACCCTGGACAGTGTCTTACTGAAACACTCATAACTTTTAACTCTGAACTTGTATTGACGAACGTCGTTTACGTTGGAAAAAAGACTTGAAGATATTTAATTTTATATGTATAATGGTACATATAAATCCTGATATTATAACATTAATAGTCATTGGAAGTTTACCCAAGAAACATCATCAAGTAAAACTCAACCGGTAAGAAAGTGCTCAACTTAACTTTGAGCTAGGAGACTTTTAGGATGTATAATCATCTCCAAAGATGTTATCACACTACAAAATTGTTATTCAAACTAGAATATAAATAAAAATCATCAATTTCAAGCCCGAAAATGCGGGGTGTTACACTCGACCAATGAGAAATATTCTAGGTTTTCCCCTCCCATTTACTTCATATATATATATATATATATATATATATATATATATATATATATATATATATATATATATATATATATATATATATATAATTATAGAGAGAGAGAGAGAGAGAGAGAGAATATTATGGTGGAGAAAAACCTAGATTTTATACAACTAAAATTTCTCATCTTCTTGCAAAGCCATCACAAAGTTCTATCAAGACAAAAAGCTCTAACAACTAAAGGACTAGTTTGCTACAAAGGAATATGTTTTTAGGTCTAGGTTGTTGAGTCCTTGTATTATTCTCTAACATTGTAAACATAATCCTCTTTTGGGAAGTTTGTATAGGTATTTTATTTATTTTTATTTGAGATGTGGGCTAGAGTTAGCCATTGTAGTGTTGTCATCTAGAGTTAGGTGACTTGAAGCTAGATTAAGCTTGTTGGTTCAGTTAGAGATAGCTGGATTTGGTGCAGTAGATTTATTTCCCTTTTCTCTTGTTAATATAGTCATTACTAGTAGAAGAATGATTAGGAGTTTTAATCCTTAGTTTCATGGAGTCGGCATTCAAGATTGCTTGAATATTAGTGGCACTTTGGAAATCCTAGAAGTAGGTCATGGTTTTTCTCCCTTGAGAAAGGAGTTTCCATGTAAAAATTGTTTCGTTCCTTCTCTAATCATTTTACATATTGCTTTGTTAAGGTTCTTTCGATATTCAGCTGTTTGGGACCAGGCCCCAAAGTAGAAGGGCAACTCGTGTATTTCATCCAATATCCTCTTGTACCTCTCGTTCTAGTATAAATTTTGCTTTTGTCTTTCTCAATTAGTTTTGAAATCCCAAAGTTAGAGATCCTAGCATTGAAATGTTGAGCTAGAAGGATGTTTTGTGGTTTGATATCCAAATGAATTATATTTTGGCTACATTCATCATGAAGATAAGCTAATCCTTTGGCAATATCTATTATAATCCTTTGCCTTTTATGCCATGTAAGCCCATTCTCTTGATTCTTATTATAAATCGACCTATGTAGTGATCCATTTACCATCTGTTCATAGATCAGAAGTTTTTATCTCTTTTCAACAAAAAAACAGTTGAGTTTTACCATATTGACGTGGTGAATGTCATCGACTATCTTCACTTCTATTAGGAATGACTCCATCATATGAACAAGACCATCTAGATGCTTCGCAACTTTTTTTGTGCCATTACTCATTGTTCTTTCATATACAAAGCTAAATCCTCCTTCCCCAAGATTTTTGCAGAAATCTTTTGTTATTATTTTTAACTCATTATAAGTTAACCGAGTTAGCATTCCCTTCGAGATACACAAAATCCCCAACCTTTCCTAAATCTTGTGTCCTCTTTTTGATAAGAACAAAGCAAGCAGCGATACTTATAATTATACCAAAGTAAGATTCAAGAGTCGAACATATTATCACAATGTGTGATCTTGATTTTTTCTCTTTGAGAAATGGTTGGAGACCGATTCTGCACTTTTGAAGAATTCTGCACCTTCAAAAATATTCTCTTGTGTATTCCGTCCTTGTTGTCTATAAGAGAAAATACCTCATTGAATAATAGACAGATCCCACTTCTTTCCCCATTCCAATCATATCTGAAGACAATGGCTTTGCATGAATAGTTTCTCAGGCAGGTGTTTTCGCAGTCTTCCATCTTTATCCCCTCAAACCGTAATGTTCTCGATGTTAGTTCAGGATCAAACTCAAATGTGAACTATGTGGTATTCCTGAGCTCTATGAAATTATGATACTGCAAAGAGTTGCAATTAATGGATGTCTTCTGTGAACATCCAACATCTTTTTTCTTCTCATCTAATGTCCTGAAGAAATCTGCCTCTAGTGGACAACTACATTACCCGTTATGTATGCAAATGCCATATCCTCCACGCACCATTGGGTACCCATAATTCCCTATCCGTGGAATGGAAAGATTAGATTTGTCATTCCAATCAAGTATTTTCTCATCGCATTGGTATACCTGTAAATGTCCATCAGGCCCAAGCTTCATGATTTCAGCTGGTGATGTAGGAGGTTGTTGCAGAACAGTGTGTTACCATCAAAACTGAAGTAAGTACTATCCAGATTATCATAGTAAAACTGAGGTGGATCACACTCAAGGTAAGTGGCCCAGATTCCATTTATTTAGTTACAGAAAGCAAGCCTTGACTCTGATTGGTTGCTAAATGCTTTCTTTGAGCTCTCTGCCTGACACCAAACTATGCCGTGGGAGCAAAGAATCTGTAGGATGATCAAAAGATTACCAAATTGTACAATTGGATTCATCAAAGACCACGAGATTTCCCATTTCTATCAAATTTAAGCCTGAAATAGATTTACGTCAAGACCAAGTTACCATCTTGACCTAGTTGAAGGTTGCATTAGCTTTCACCAGATGGTCTCGATTGGCATACCAAACTAACGGGAATCCATTAACTTTCACTCATTAGAGGAGGTTTCAGGGAATGCAAAGATGCTACTGAGAAGGCATTCGACACTTTGGTCACTGCAGTAGAAGCCACAAAAGTGATACTTAGTTCCATCATTTCCACTCAGAAGGATGGTGTCAACCGAGATAAGCCATATGTGGAATCTGCATCAAATGAAAATGGTTTGTTGGTCCAGGAAGTGTAAAGTCCAGCAGTAGGATTCAACAGCTTGGAATTTAGGTACCACAAAATCTGGACTGAAACAAATCTGGATGACAAAAGGTGGAGATTAATGATGAGTAGGATAGGAAAATATAAGATCTTCTCTGCAAGCCTTGCTTTTGAAATAAAATAAGTAAATTTCCAAAAACCTGGACCATATTTGCTAGCTCCTCCCTCTGTGTTATTCTAATGCTTGCTGCTCTGTCTATTTGTTGGAATGTGTCTTTTTGGTCAATATAAGAGAGCTGCCTTAAAAGGGGTGGAGTGGGTTTCTCCTCAACTTAAGGAGCCAAAAGAAAACATACATCAAGAACTAGAAAGATGAACAATAAGAGTACGAGGAAAGATAAATAGCAGACACACGATTTTTACATGAAAACTCCTTGCTCAAGGGAGAAAAAACCATGTCCCACCTCTACAATCTCTAAGCTCCACTATATTCAAGAAAACGTCTTGAATACAGAATCCAATGATTAACCTCCTACTCCTTTGTCTCCTAACAATAACACTATTACAAGAAAACACAAGCAGTAGCTCTACTGCTTTACCCTCCAGCTAACTATAGCTTGATGAATTACCTAACTCTAGATGATTACAAGAGATCTGAGTTACACCACAACACCTACAACAATCATAATCAAGTGTAGGCAATAATTTAGAATAGTATACAAAGACTCATCTACAACAAAGAAGTAAAAAGACAACCCGATGAGCAATCAATTCCTTGTTGCAAGAGGAGTCTTTGATTCAGCTTCGAAAGGATATTTTTGTAAAAATATGGAAGCATTGGTTTTCTTGTTGAGGAAGATGATAAATACGTAGTATAACACAAGAAAACCTAGGAGAGATCCCATTGGTTGAGGCAAAAATATGGCAATAGCTTTTTCAGCAACTTTTGTACTATATTCCAGCTATGACAGTAGACTGTGATAGCGAAAAGTGAGCCCAGCCTGTTCCTTAAGTGGTAACATCTTTGTCATTAAAAAAACTCCAAGAAACAAGTACCAAACTATGAGTTTTTCAATCATCAAAACAAAGGACTTAACAATTTCTCCCTCTTTGATAATGACAAATCCATGCAAGCAATCAACATCTTCGAGCAACTTCTACTCAGCAACCCAAGCAATAGCCTTTACTAAACCAGTTTTCCCAAACAATTCCCCTATCACTAATGCCTATAAGTGTATAAGCATCATACACCTTATTACCCCTATCTATAAGCATAAGTTCTCCTGAATGAGAGAACTCCTATATTGATGAACACAAACCACATATTATGTAATATTACAACCCAGTTGCAATTACACCCCTTCCTACATCTATTAGATATATGTAAATGCAAAATACAAATCAAAACTTCCCCCTTTTGGGATCATCAAAGAAATGAAACAGTAACTAGGCATAGAGAAGCACATATGTTAACTTATGGCCATTGAGGCTATATTGGCATGAGCAAGAAAGAGTGGATAAGGAGAAAGCTAAATAGCATCAAGACATCACTTGTAGGGATTAGAGAAAAATATCAAACACTATTCAAATAGAGGCCTAAAATAAGAGGAAGCAGCACTGACAAAGGTACAGTTGCAATTTTTCTTAAACACTATCTTAGACTTTAAATATTTAGAGAACTGGGATTCACTCATAGAGATCGGAAAGACCCAAAACATAATTTTTTTGGTGTGTGTAGTACAAGCCTTTTATCAAGAATATTCCCCAAAAAATGAAGAATACACTTCTTGGTGGAAAATGTATGGCATTTCTGCTAGCACATATGAATACAGCCACTAATTCTGAATAGAGTAAGAGATTAATCCTGAATAGGTACCTAGTCCCTACATGATGATCTGAGTACACAAGGTACACAACACTTGAGCTATTTTTGTTGTTTCTCCTTATCTTTTCTTCACTATTATAGGTGTATATCTACAAGAGATATGAGACTTAGTTAGACATAGATAAGTCATCTAGCCAGTATACTTTCTTACTAAGTCATAGCCATTATAGGAGGATGAAGAAGTACAACAGACATTTAGCTAGGTCTCATCAACCCCAGCCTGGACCTGTTTCTTTCAAAGGGTTCGCTACCAAGTGCTTTGGTGAAAATATCAGCAATTTGGTCTTCAGTGTTGTAAAATACCACTTTAATCATACCCTTTTCAATATTATCTCTTAGGAAGTGATGCCTGATATTAATATTTTTTTGTCCTTTTGTGGTGAACTAGATTTTTTGCAATGTTGATTGCACTAGTGGTGTCACAGTACAATGGAACACAATATGAGAGAATGCCAAAGTCTTCAAGTTATTTCTTGATCCACAGAAGTTGTACACAACATGATGCAGCTGCAACATATTCTACTTCAGCAGTAGAGAGAGTTCTATTTCTTAGTACCCCAGGAATCAGAGATAACCCTAGGGAATGAGCCATCTCAAAAGTACTTTTTCTATCTACAAAGAACCCAGCATAATCAACAAAAACATAGACTATCAATTCAAAGTTGTCCCTTATAGATTAGAAGAGGACTAAATTAGGATTCTCTTTCAAATATCTCAGGATTCTCTAAACAGCTTTCAAGTGAGATTCCTTTGGGCTTTAAAGAAAACTTTGTTTGTTTTCCTTTTGTGCATGCATCACATACCTTGGAACTGACAAATTTTACATTTGTAAAACCTCGAACCAAATCATTCTTGACCATTTTATTTAATAATTTATAACTAACACAACCAAGTGTAATACCCTGCACATTCGGGCTAAAGTTTGAACCATCTTTTCAACGCGTATAGACCTAAACTTAATGATTATTTGTTGATATATTTGTGATGATCAATCCTATAGTGTGTGAATATCTTTGAATATGAATTGAGGTCACAAAAATCTCCAAACTCAAAGACGAGTTGAAAATTCATCTATCGATTAAGTTTTGATGAATGACTAAACTTGGGTCAATTTTCATCGGCCATAACTTCTTGTATATGATGATTTAGAGATCCTATTATATATCAAATGAAAGGTTCCAATGCCATCGGTTTTGCCTTAATCCAATATTGGAGTAAAAAATTATGCCTATTTTTCAGAGAGGTGTCAGTTTGCCGAATTACGATGGCTAGACTGACGGACCATCAAGCCAGTGATGAACCATCAAGTTAGGCCGTCAACTTGAAGCATTGAATATTTCTTGGAGCATTGAAGACTTGAGTATTCATAGTTTTGGACACTTAATAGCTCACAGTTTTTGGGCCATCTTCATTGAGGGAATTTTGGTCACTTCACTTTACCTAAAATACACTCCATGGCCAACCCTCTCATTAACAGTAGTATAGTCATTTGTATTATTTTGTAATGTAATATAAATAGAACATGATAGGCTTTTTAGGGCTTAGTTTTTTATTTACGTAAAACAAACTCTCTCTCTAGTGTGAGGGTGTAACACCCCTTAGTTTTTAGGCTTGGAAAAGACACCAATCCATACTAGGGCTTCCCAAGTGTGGATATCACTTGTGTTTCATCGTTGGCTTGATGCATTGGTGCTTAGAGGAGGTAACGTCCCTCTTGGGCCAATGTTAGAGTTAGGCTTGTGTCATGGGTAGTGTTAAGGGTCATCTCACAATTCTTGGGTTCTTAAGATTGTCTCTTAATTTGGTCTAGCTATCTATCTTGTATTGTTGTTGTAAGTTTTGGATTTCTTGTTGTTGTTAGTGTAACCCGTGACTTTCTTGTTGATGTAATATTGTTGTTCTCATATTTTGTTGATAATTAGTTTGTGGATCGCTGGAAATTAGGTGTTAAACACCATAATACTTTGTGTTCTTATTATTGAGGGAATTTTGGTCACTTCACTTTTCCTAAAATGCACTGTATGGACACCCCTCTCATTAAAGATAGTGTAGTAATTTTTCTTCTTTCATAATGTAATATAAATAGAATAAGATAGGGTTTTAAGGACTTAGTTGTTTATTAATGTAAGACAAAATCTCTCTCTAGTGTGAGGAGTGTAACACCCCTTAGTTGTAGGGCTTTAATAAGCCACCAATCCGTAACTAGGGCTTCCCAAATAAGCCACCAATCCGTAACTAGGGCTTCCCAAGTGTGGATATTATTTGTGTTGCATTATTGCCTTGATAGGTTGGTATTTAGAGGAGGTAATGTCCCTCTTGTGTCAACGTTAGAGTTAGGTTGGTGTCATGGGTACTGTTAAGGGTCCAAGAGTCTCACAATTCTTGGGTTGTTAAGATTGTCCCTTTATTTGGTCTAACTATCTATCTTGTATCATGTTTTAGTTTTGATTTTCCTTGTCCTGTTGTTGAACCCATGGGGGTCTTTTTGTTGTAACATTGTTGTTCTTCATCTTATTATTGTAATATAGTTTTGCATTGTTGGCTAAAATGGGTGTTAAACACCTTGTTATATTGTGTTCTTGTTGCTGTTCTTGACTCCGAGAGTAGTCACGATATTGGTCCTTGATTCTCTTGAACTTGTGGACTATTTTTTGGTGTATGTTTGGACTATTTTGTGCCAATTTCGTGTCTCTCATTGTTGTCTTGTATCAATCCTTAAGTTCAAGATTCTCAAGAAATAAATCAAGATTTGAATTTCCATCCTTCAACCTAAGTAATCTAAGGTACGTGGGTTTTTTCTAAACTACATGGACATGGTGAAAACATCTTTTTATAATGTTCAAATATTGGGAAATCATGTATTTACAAAAGGGTTTTGAATTTACATTGACAATTATGCATTGTGAACCTTAATGATGATAATGTTTTGGTCTTGAGTCCTTCCCCTAAATTTATTTTTTTGTTCATATATATGTATGTATGTGTTTGAAGCTTGAAAGTGAATTTAGAGCAAGAATGTTTTCACTCCCTCTCGTGTTATGATACTTCTTGATATTTATATATTGTGAATTGATAAAAATTCACGTTTAGAAGCCTGGTTTAAATGTTCTTGGCTATTATTAAATGATTTGAGAATGGTTATGAATTGAAGAGAGGGTGTTTTTACTTGTTGATAAATGTTAAAGATGTATACTGAAAGAATTGCATGATTTACTACAAAGTAAGTGTAATACCCCTCAAAATTCTAAGCTTAACTCTGTCCGTTAAATCTTGAAAAGAGGTCCCAAATTTAGAATCTCCTAGCTAAGTATTCAAAATTAGTGCTATTTTATCCTTTGAAAGTTTGTGTTCTTATATCATGACCTTTACGTCCATAAACTTTTGATATTTAAGTTAATCCATGATCATAAAGGTCAATAGGGTTTCCTGGACAAGTTTTAGATTTTTCGAACCTCGTTTAGACAACGTATGGAATCCTAAAATAGTGGACCAATGTGATCTTGGCACACTGTGTTGCCTATTGCATTGGTCAATATTGTTCCAGGACTTCCATTCAAACGTACTAAGGCTTGGCGTGATTATGGCGCGATGGATATCGCATCGATCGCATCGACGCGCTGCGTCGACCAGTGCGTCGGCACCCAGTTTTAGTCATTAAAACAATCGCGACCCCAGGGTTATTTTAGTTATTTACTCACCATTATATAAGCCTAAAAGATGAGATTCAACCCGTAATTCACCAAAATACATTGTTTTCTCTCAAAATCCCTCAAGAACAAGCTTAGGATTTTCAATTGAGGATCCAAATTCAAGGGAATTCCACCTTTAATCTTCAAGAAGCTTCTATTTAAGGTATGTTAGATGTTGATTCTTGGGTCCCTTCCATCCAAGTAGTTCAAGAATCCTTTTCCAAATTCAAAGATTTGATATTTTTTTTTCATGATTTATGAGAATTGAAAATTGAAGTTCATGTGTTGCTGAGTTACTATTTCATGTTTTAGGCTACAAATGCTAAGGTTTGATCCTAATATGTGATGACTTATGTGACGTTCATGATAAACCATTAAAGATACAAGATTGATCGATGTATCCATGATAATTAGGTGTAGAAATTGTTGTATAACAAAAGCATGCTCCCCGTATGTTTGATAAAATGCTTATGACCCACCATTGCGTAGAGAATCAAATAATCATTTCAAAGATATGTGGATCATCCAAAATGGACACCCAAGCGACGAGTTATGAACATTCCGATCGACTGTGAATAGTAGTGAACAGTAAAACATGCAGGAAAGAGTACTGAGGCCTGGCGCATTTTTGGTTCAACTTTAAACGATCATAAATACTTCTACATAATGATCTGGGTGATCTACTATATTTCAATGGAAAGCTCTGTGAGTCCTCTTTTCAATGAAATTAGTTTCATCCAATTTGTCTATCGGAGCAAAAAATTATAGTCGATCTACTTCAGCCTATCAAAAGCAAATTTTTGGGTCAACTTCAAACAATCATAACAACTCGTACACAATGATATGCGTGAGATACTATATATCAATGGAAAGATATGAGAGTCCTCTTTCTAATAAATTTGGTTTCATCCAATTTGAATATCGGAGTAAAACATTATAGTTGATCTACTTCAAACTATTAAAACAGTCCACCAAAGGACAGATTCAAGAACTTTTTTGATTTTTAGGGGCGTTTTGGTCATTCTTCCTCACCCAAAATCCATCCAAACCCTATATTAAAGCCTATTAGAAGCATTATATGTTATATTTCATCAAAATCCCTCAAAAAGAAAACCCTAAGCTGCTACATCCAACTTCAAGAACGTCCAAAGTTAACCATTAATTCTGCAAATTTATTCAAGATTCCAAGTTCCTAGTTCAAGAACTCCAAGAACCATCATTCAAAGGCATGATTAACATCTCAAAAATGAGTATCAATCTAAAGTTCATCATTCAAGGTATGTGGGGTTTTTCAATAAGAACTCTCTTTCATTCTTGTACCCAAAAGTAATTTTCTTTACAAAGGCATAATTTTTGTTTGATTTTTATGAATTTGAAGCATGAACCCATATCTTATGATGATTATTATGAAATCTTGATGCTTATGATTTTGAAAGCTGAATTTACATGTGTGGAGATATAAAGAATGAATCTTGAACGATATTTATCATGATTTTGATATCTGGGTCGTGAATCCCCATTGGAAATTATGGTTTTTTGAGAAAGTGTGTGTTAGAAGCACGTTGATGTTGACTATTTGAGATATTTTGAATGATTTGACCTTTTGGTATTAATGGAGTTATTTTGAACTCGAGTGTGAAAGAAATCCACAACGTGGTTGATTTTGATAGATGGGAAGCATGATGCCTCCTGATGTATATTTCTATATTATTGAAATTATTTTGTTGTGTATTGTCTTTGAAATGATCTGAGCTAAGTCCGGGAGAAATCTTTAGCGCCGAGTGGGATGTATAAAGCGACCTTACTTTCCTAGAACTACATGCTCCCGTTGGAGTGAGCCTGAGGCTGATTTATATAGTGATCACTAGTTTATGTGGATTTGATATCGATAGTCCTACTCTGATGGCAAGGATAGAACGGCTCTCCCCAATGTGGATTGTACGTTGGACTCCATGTAGCTCACATGGTTTAAGTCGGTTATAGGATCTCCCAATGTGTGTGTGTTTCCATGTGTCTATGGTGAATGGTGAAGTAATTTGAAAGTGGAATTGTTAAAGTTATTATTTCGAAAGATTTAAATGATATTTACATTATGAGAATTGATATTCTTGATGAACTAAAAGTGATTGACAAATTATATGATAACTCACATGTGTTATTGCACTAATTTCATCCTCTCATGATTACGATGATTTTCTTCGGGCTATGTGAGTCTTTCATACATCCTGCATACTTTTTATAAATATTTATGATGATGATATTTATACAATTGCATCAACCCCCATATACTCGGTTCCTTTCCATGGTACTGACCCACATCTTCGGATGTGGGCTGGATTTTCTCAAAATGTAGGTTCAGATGCTCAGTTCTAGGTTTGACAGTGATTCTTCGAGCACGCTGTTCTACATCCTCTATTGTGGTGAGTCCTCATGTTCCGAGGATGTGATGTCTGATGTCGGCTTCACAGAATTGTTTACATTTGATAACTTAGTATGAGTCAGTTGAGGCATGTATCAATGGCTCGCTGGTTTTATTGATTTTCTTAGAGGCTTGTCAAACTAGTATAGATGTTGGGAGTTGACTAATAAGTCGTATTTTGTTATCTTTCTGAAATTCTTTTATTCTTGGATGATGATTACTCTGTTGATATTTGAGGATTATTTATGGAAACCCCGTTGATTTGTGTTGAACTAAATGAAAATGTCTCAAAGGGTTAGCTTGGAGCTATTCGTAGCCTCAAGCACCTTGTGACACTCCGGGACCCATTTTTTAGGGCGTTACAAACTTGGTATCAGAGCCTAAGATTTTAAGGTGTCCTAGAGAGTCTGGCAAGCCGCGTTGAGTAGAGTCTTGATCATCAGTATGTAGCGCGCCACATCTATGAGCAAAAGGCTACAAGACGTTTTAGGAAAAAGTGTGATTCTTTCTTTCAGAAGTCTATCGTTCTTAAAATGTCTCTCTCTTCTATTGATTCGTTCTCTCCTCTTTTAGAAATATACCTCCAAGTCGAGCGAGAAGAAATAATGATGGTCAGCAACCTCAACCCGCTAACCTATTGAATGAAAATGTATCTCATGGTGAATTTCGGGAAGCCTTTCAGGCGCTAGCCCAAGCTGTTACTACAAATGTTCAGGCCAATCCAGCCCCAACTCCACAGCAGCAGGGAGATGATTCAGCTATTGCCAGGATCCGTAACTTCATGAGAATGAATCCAATGAAATTCTATGGGTCCAAGTCTGATGAGGATCCACGGTTGTTTTTAGAGGAGGTGGGGAAGATTACTCAGGTGATGCATGTATCTGAGGAATATAGTGTGGAGTTGGCTGCGTATAGGTTGAAAGACCTTTCTTATAACTGGGTTGTTGCTTGGAGGAAAGGTAGAGGTGAGGTAGTTGTCCCTACAACTTGGCAAGAGTTCCAGAATGCATTCCGGGATAAGTTTTTCCCTTTGGAGATGAGGGAGGCAAAGGTGGAAGATTTTATGAGCCTGCGACAGGGCTCTATGATTGTTAGGGAGTACTGCCTAAAGTTCAATCAGTTGGCCAAGTATACTCTTGACTTAGTGGCTGATAATCGGGCTAGTATGAGTAAGTTTGTGACTAAAATGTCTAGTTATATGGTTAAGAAGTGTAGGTCTGCTATGCTAAATAGTGACATGAATCTTTCTAGGTTGATGACTCATGCCCAACAGATTGAGGCAGATAAGATTAAGCAGAGAGATAGAATGAGAGAGAATAATAGAGCTAAGTTCGAGCAGCACGAACAGGGTCAGACTAGATCGCAGGGAGGGAGTCGCCCTCAGTATCAGGATCGTTCATCTATGCCAGCACCGTCATCTACTAGTGCTCCCGTGCCTAAAGGTAGGTAGGAGAAAAGTAGCATGTCATATCTATCCAAGTCCCAGTATAGTGTTGGCAGTAAGCCAAATCGTCCCCTGTGTCCTAAGTGTGGTAGGGCTCATTCGGGTGAGTGTTGGGGTAAGAAGAGGGGTTATTTCTAGTGTGGTGACATGGGTCACAGAGTTAGAGATTGTCCACAAGTTGGACAAGGGCGTCGTGACTATCGCCCTCAGACCCAGACTCAGGCTGTTAGTGCTCCAGTTCCAGTGACTCACCTAGCCCCAGCTCAGGGCGCCTCTTCTAGCAATGCTGGCGGGCAATGCCAGAATAGATTCTATGCTTTACCATCCCGCTAGGAATAGGAGGAATCTCCCGATGTTGTTACTGGTATGCTTTGTATATTTCAGTTTGATGTGTATGCTTTGTTGGATCCTAGATCCAGTTTCTCATATGTTACACCTTTGATTGCTGTGAATTTTAAAATGAGTCCTGAGATTATTCCTAAGCCTATCCTTGTTTCTACCCCAGTGGGTGATTCGATTGTTGCCCAGAAAGTGTATAAAAAGTGTCCTGTTATCATTCTTATGCCTCTATTGATTGTCGGACCCAAGTGGTCATGTTTTAGTTTCCTGGTTCATCCGTGTTTGAATAGTCTGGGAATTCTATGTCACCTAAGAGTCATTTTATCTCTTACCTCAAAGATAGAAAGCTTATTTCCAAGGGGTGTATATACCATTTGGTTAGAGTCAAAGTCATTAAGTCTGAGACTCTAACTCTCCAGTCTGTTAACATCGTCAATGAGTTTTCTGATGTCTTTTCGGATGATCTCCCATGGATACCTCCTGATAGAGATATAGAGTTTGGGATTGATCTACTTCCCGATACTTAGTCCATTTCTATTCCTCCTTACTGTATGGCCCCTGCAGAACTTAAGAAGTTTAAAGAGCAACTTAAAGATCTACTAGATAAGGGTTTCATGAGGCCAAGTGTTTCTCCTTGGGGTGCTCCTATGTTGTTTGTGAGAAAGAAAGATGGCTCTTTGCGTATGTGCATTGATTACCACCAATTGAATAGAGTCACCATCAAAATAAGTACCCCCTTCCGAGAATAGATGATTTGTTTGACCAATTGCAAGGTGCAAGTTATTTCTCAAAGATAGACCTTCGTTCTAGCTATCATCAACTCAAAGTTAGGGAGTGTGACATCCTGAAAACCACTTTCTAAACTCGTTATGGACATTTTGAGTTTCTTGTTATGTCTTTCGGGTTATCTAATGCCCCAGCAGCTTTCATGGACCTCATGAGTGTAGTGTTTAAATTATATCTGGATATGTTTATCATAGTGTTCGTCGATGATATACTAGTGTACTTCCATAGTGAGGATGAACATTCTAATCATCTTTGAACTGTCTTGCAAACTCTTAGAGATCACAAGTTATTTGCCAAGTTCAGTAAGTGTGAGTTTTGGCTAAGGTCAGTTGCTTTTCTGGGTCATACCATTTCTTCCGAGGGTATTAGAGTTGATCTCCAAAAGACTGAAGCTGTTAGAAATTGGCCTAGACCTATTTCTCTGACTGATATCCAAAGTTTCTTGGGTTTAGCTGGATATTACCACCGTTTTGTTGAGGGTTTATCCTCTATAGCATCTCCTATGACTCGGTTGACCCAAAAGAAAGTGAAGTTCTTATGGTTTGAATTGTGTGAGAAGAGTTTTCAGGAGTTGAAGACTCGACTCACTTCAGCCCCTATTATGACTTTGCCTGGTGGTGTTGATGTTTTTGTGGTGTACTGTGATGCTTCGAGAGTTGGGTTGGGTTGCGTATTGATGCAGAAGGGTAAGGTGATAGCTTATGCTTCTAAACACTTGAAACCCCATTAGAAAAATTACCCCACCCGTGACCTTGAGTTGGTTGTTGTTGTGTTTTCTTTGAAAATCTGGAGACACTATTTGTATGGTGTCCATGTTGAGGTTTTTGCTTATCATAAGAGTCTGCAGTATGTGTTTTCCCAGAGAAAATTGAATATTAGGCAGAGACGATGGTTAGAATTACTAAAGGACTATGATATGAGTGTGTTGTACCATCCGAGCAAGGACAATGTTGTGGCGGATGCCCTAAATAGAGTGTCCATGGGTAGTGTTTCGCATGTGGTAGAAGGTAAGAAAGAGTTGCCTCGTGATGTACATCATTTATCTAGATTGAGGGTTAGGTTGTTTGACTCTGCTGAAGGTAGTATAGGGGTTCATAGTAGTTCTGAATCCTCCTTGGTTTCGGAAGTGAAGGAAAAGTAATACTTAGATGCTAGTTTGGTCAGACTGAAGGAGTCAGTCAAGGACCAAAAAGTAGAGGTTTTCTCCCAAGAGGGAGATGGTGTGTTGAGATTGCAGGGTAGATTGTGCATCACGAATGATGATGATCTGAGACAGAGGATTATGGATGAAGCACATGGGGCACGATATTCTATTCATCCTGGTGCAACCAAGATGTACCAAGACTTGCGGGAAATCTATTGTTGAAGTGACATGAAAAAAGATATAGCAGTATTTGTAGCTAAGTGTGTAACATGCCAACAGGTTAAGGTTGAACACCAAAGACCTGGTGGTATGATGCAAGAGTTTAGTATTCCAACCTGGAAGTGGGAAGGGATAAATATGGACATCGTGATTAGTTTACCTCCTTCCCGATGCCATCATGATTTCATTTGGGTTGTGGTTGATAGGTTGACTAAGTCTTCTCATTTCTTGCCTATTCATACTTCATATACTGCTGAGGATTACGCTAGATTGTATATCCAAGAACTAGTCAGACTGCATGGAGTTCCCTTGTCTATCATTTCGGATAGGGGTACTCAGTTCACTTCGCAATTTTGGAAAGCTTTTCAGAAGGGTTTTGGTACCCAAGTGCTTTTGAGTTCTGCTTTTCATCCGGGACCGATGGCCAGGCTGAGCGAACCATCCAGACCTTAGAGGATATGTTGAGAGCTTGTGCACTTGACTTTAAGTGAAGTTGGGACGGTCACTTAGCATTGATAGAGTTTGCTTACAATAACAGTTTCCACTCTAGTATTGGCATGGCTCCGTTTGAAGACTTATATGGGAAAAATTATAGATCACCCATAGGTTGGTTCGAGGTGGGTGAAGCGACTGTGAGTGGTCCTGATTCGGTATTTGAGGCTATGAAAAAATTTAAGTTGATTAGGGAAAGGTTGAAAACTTCACAGAGTCGTCAGAAGTCATATGCGGATGTTAGAAAAAGAGACCTTGAGTTTGAAGTTGGTGACCTAGTGTATCTGAAAATTTCACCCATGAGGGGGGTGAAGAGATTCGGGAAGAAGGGGAAGCTTAGTCCCTGTTATGTTGGTCCTTACAAAATTCTTAGCCGTGTTGGTAAGGTATCTTATGAAGTCGAGTTGCCTTCCGAGTTGTCCTCTGTTCATCCAATATTCCATGTCTTCATGCTTATAAAGCATATTAGCGATGCGGTGGTAGTGGATTCCTCTGTGAGTGATGACATTCAAGAAAATCTTTCTTTTGATGAGATTCCTGTTGAGATTCTTGATTTCAGTGTCCGTAGACTAAGGAACAAAGAAGTTCCCTTGGTCAAGGTGTTATGGCGAAACCAATCTGTTGAGGGTGCAACTTGGGAAGCTGAGGAGGATATGCGATCCAAGTACCCGCACCTATTTTCCGCGAACTCCAATCAAGCCGAAGGTACCGTTCTTTCCTAAATCATGCACTTTTGATAAATGTTGCAGCAGTTCAGCTGTCATTTATTATGTGTTCAGCGGTAGTTTCTTGAATTTATGCATTCTATGTTGCATTCGGAGTGAGAAACTATGTGGTGATGAGTCTAACGAATGGTTTCAGTTGTATGGTCAATTCCCTATCTAATCTTGGCATGTCTAGCGTCATTCGAGGATGAATGTTTCCAAGGGGGAATGATGTAATACCCCGGGAAATTTTTCATTGAAATTTTGTGCGTAAACGTGTTGGGTTCTATCTTCTAGAATAAATTATAAATTTTTCATGTGAAATGTCTTAGATTATGACCCACATTGCACAGAGAATCAAATAAGCTTTCCAACAAAATGTGGATCATCCAAAACGGACACCCGAGCGACGAGTTATGAATATTCCGATCGAACCGTGAATAGTAGTGAACAGTAAAACGTGCAGGAAAAAGTACTGAGGCCTGACGTATTTTTGCACCAAATTTAAATGATCATAACTATTTATACATAATGATTAAGTGATATACTATATATCAATGGAAAGCTCTGTGAGTCCTCTTTCCAATGAAATTGGTTTCATCCAATATACCTATCGAAGCAACAAGTTATGGTCGATCTACTTCAGCCTACCAAAAGCGAATTTTTGGGTCAACTTCAAATGATCATAACTCCTCGTACATAATAATCTGGGTGAGATACTATATATCAACGGAAAGATATTAGAGTCCTCTTTCTAATTAAATTGGTTTCATACAATTTGAATATCGGAGTAAAACGTTATGGTTCATCTACTTCAGACTATCAAAACAGTGCACCAAAAGACAGATTCGAGAATTTTTTAGATATTTATGGGCGTTTTGGTCATTCCCCCTCACCCAAAATCCATCAAAACCCTATATTAAAGCCTATTAGAAGCATTATATGTTATATTTCATCAAACTCCCTCAAAAAGGAAACCCTAAGCTCCTACATCCAACTTCAAGAACCTCCAAAGTTCACCATTAATTCTACAAATTTATTCATGATTCCAAGTTCCTAGTTCAAGAACTCCAAGAACCATCATTCAAAGGCACGATTAACATCTCAAAAATGAGTATCAATCTAAAGTTCATCATTCATGCTATATGGGGTTTTTCAACAACAACTCTCTTTCGTTGTTGTGCCCAAAAGTAATTTATTTACAAAGGCATGATTTTTATTTGATTTTTATGAATTTAAAGCATGAACCCATATCTTATGATGATTATTATGAAATCTTGTTGTTTATGATTTTGAAAGATGAATTTACAAGTGTGGACAAATAAAACATGAATCTTGGACAATATTTATCATGATTTTGATATCTGGGTCGTGAATCCCCATTGGAAATTGTGTTTTTTTTAGAAAGTGTGTGTTATAAGAATGTTTATGTTGAATATTTAAGATATTTTGAATGATTTGACCTTTTGGTTTTAATTGAGTTGTTTTGAACTCGAGTGTGAAAGAAATCCACAACGTGATTGATTTTGATTGATGGGAAGCATGATAGCTCCCGATGTATATTTATATATTACTGAAATTGTTTTATGGTGGATTGTCTTTGAAATGATCTTAGCTAAGTTCGGGAGAAATATTTAGCACCGAGAGGAAGGTATAAAGCGACCTTACTTCCTTAGAACTACGTGCCCCCGTAGGAGTGAGCCTGAGGCTGATTTATATAGTGATCACTAGTTTGTGTGGATATGATATTGATAGTCTGGCAAGGATAGGATGGCTCTCCCCAACGTGGGTTGTATGTTGGACTTAATTTAGCTCACATTGTTTATGTCGGTTATAGGATCTCCTAGTGTGTGTGTGTGTTTCCTTGTGTCTATGGTGAATGGTGAAGTGATTTGAAAGTGGAATTGTGAAAGTTATTCTTTCAAAAGTTTAAATGATATTTAAATTATGAGAATTGATATTCTTCATGAACTAAAAGTGATTGACAAATTATATGATGACTCACATGTGTTATTGTACTTATTTCATCCACTCATGATTATGATGATTTTCTTCGGGCTATGTGAGTCTTTTATATATCCTGCATATTTCTTATAAATATTTATGATGATGATATTTATACAACTGTATACACCCCCATATACTCGGTTCCTTTCCATAGTACTGACCCACATCTTCGTATGTGGGCTGCATTTTCTCAGAATGTAGATTCAGGTGCTCAGTTCCAGGTTCGACAGTGATTCTTCAGGCACGCTGTTCTACATCCTCTATTGTGGTGAGTCCTCATGTTCCGAGGACGTGATGTCTGATGTTGGTTTCACGAAATTGTTTACATTTGATAACTGAGTATGAGTCAGTTGGGGCATGTCTCAATGGCTCGCTGGTTTTATTGATTTTCATAGAGGCTTGTCAGACTAGTATAGATGTTGGGACTTAACTAATAAGTCATAATTTGTTATCTTTCTAAAAGTCTTTTATTCTTGGATGATGATTACTCTGTTGATATTTGAGGGTTATTTATGGAAACCCTATTGATTTGTGTTGAACTGAATGAAAGTGGATCAAAGGGTTAGCTTAGGGATACTCGTAGCCTCAAACACCGTGTGACGCTCCAGGACCCATTTTCCCAGGTGTTACAAATGTTCATTATAAACCCTTCAAAATGCAAGATTGATTGATGTATCCATGATAATTAGGTGTAGAAATTTGTGTATAACCATAGCATGCTCCCCATATGTTTGATAAAATACTTATGTGAAAGAAATAGAGACATTATAGCATGTTGACAAGAAATCCCAAATTGTGCATAAGTTAATGCATGCCAAGTGTTTATTGAAAGGCTTTAGTGAATGAATTATGAGATGTTGTGTTCATCCCTATAAATGTGCAAGATTAAGACTTCCAAGTGCTTGGAGAGCTGCTTCATTGATTGTATTATGAATGATAGTCCATTGTCTTATTATTCAAGTGTTGCCATGTCTTGTATTATGTATGCTATCAAGTCTATGGTTATTTAATACCCAACAATTTAGTTGTGTGCCTAGAGCCAGTGTCAGTTATAGTACTCTCAGTGTTGTCACGATCAGTAGAAGTCAGTCAGTTACATGACTTTGGAAAATTCAGTAAGCTCAGTATCATTCCGAGTCCAGTTCAGTATTCAGTTTAGACCTCAGTAATAGTAAAATATTCAGTTCAGAACGTAATAGCATTCAGTCAGTTAACAGAATTTAGCAAGATTCCGTCAGTCAATGAAACTCAGTCTAGTTTAGTTAATCAATATGATCAAAAGCCGATTTAGTTCAGTCCAGTACAGTCTAAGAATTAATTCAAAGTCTATTCAGTTGGGAGTAGGATTCAGCACCAACTGAGGGTAGGGATGACGGCTTCCCCCTTAGTTCAGCAGAGTCGTTAGTAGCAGTCTCTGTACTCCAGCACTACATATCCAACAAAGGATGAGGAGTTACCCATTAGACTAAGTCTTGGATACCTCCTAGGAGTCACCCATTATATTAGGCTTGACTTTCTATTTAGGGTCGTGCATTAGAAAGGCTTGACCATAGAAGTGTTGTTACCCGTAGCATGGTACTAAAACCCTTCCAGCTGGGGTTACAGGTTGGACCCCACTAGTCTAGATTTGGGGCATGTCATTTAGATAACTACCTCCCACAGTCTTAGTTTAAGTCTCAGTATTCAGAATAGAACTCAGATCAGTATTACAAAAATCAAGACTGTTAGATACAGTCACTCAAGCTTGTAAAGAACTTAGAAAGTTCCATAGATACAGACATCACCCACAAGATAGGCTTGATCTCAGATTTTAGTCAATCATTCTCATTATCAGTAGATTCAGAGGTCACCCGCTAGCTAGGCCTGATCTCAGCTTCAGTTAATCAGTATCAGTATTAGTAGATCCAGAGAATACCCGCTAGGTAGGCCGAATCTCAGGTATCAGTACTAGTAGACTGAGTTATTAGAAGTCCAGTTATTAGAATTCAGTATTCAATGTTACTACGATTTCAGCTATAGTTTATGCACTTATGCATGTATCCTCATTCAGTAGTCTCATGTTATCCAGCCAGTATTATTCATGCATGTAAACCCGTGCATTCAGCCTTACCTCATCTACCATACCAGTACATTCTCATGTATTGACGCATACTTTTTTCTTGCGCTATGGTGTATTATTTCATAGGTTCAAAAGAATGGGATCCAAAGCACCCTTAGCAGGTCAGATTCAGCCAGCAGCAGTAGACTTAGATGTGAGTCCTCATCATTCGAGGATGTATTTTATTTTATTATTGCATTAGGTTTAGAATTTTAGTAGATGAATTTAGTTGGGGGATCGTCCCATTAACTCCACAATTCAGATAGTTTAGAGGTTTTTCAGACTAAATGTTCAGACAAACAAGAGTATATTTAGATATTTGAAACTTATGGCAAGTTTCCGCTAGTTTTTTGCATTTATTTCAGTATGTTATTCAGTGCTCAGTTATAGATATCAGTCAAGGGTTAACCTATGAACCTTTGGAATTATGAGCACCGTGTAGCATCTGGGGTACCAGACTCGTGGCATTACAGTATGTGACCACCTCCTATTTAAGGATTGAAAAAAAATCATTGCATAAATTTTCATGTATGTTGAAATACAAACTCTCTTATACTATTTGAATAATTTGGTGGTCCAAACATTTTGTTTTGAATGAAAGTACTATAATATGATATTTTATGGTTTAGAGATATGACTTGAAAGTCTTGGTATGATGATACCAAATAGATGAATGTCATAGCAGATTCAGAATAGACTAAAATACAGATTTTACTCAGATTTTGAATTCAGAAAGATGCATGTTTATAAAAGATTAAAAATGGGATTAAAGAGAGTTAGATGGTTACCTGAAGAAAGTACGAGTTGAAAGACTCAATGCTAGAAACCGTGATTTGCCGACATGGGATTAATCTTGTGTCCCTTGATTCATGTTATCCCAAATTGGGACTTTGGTTAGGAGCCCTGCTTTTTGATCTTGTACACTACCATAACATGTTGATTTGATTGTGGATTTTGGCACCCTACTGTGTGACCTTGTGTGTCCCTCTTATAGATACTCTAATCCTTGCGGCAAACTTAGATTGGGGGCTTGGCCACCAACTCAAGGGCGGATTTGATATAGCCCATAAAATTACAGATTGTAGGGTGTACCATCTAGCCTAGAAGTAAAATAAAGAGTGGGTCATGGTTTCAAAGAAATGTTTCAAAGTCTTTAAAGAATGCCCATGTGTTTTCATATATCATATGTAAAATGGTTCATAAATTGCTCTCACTTATGTTATATATGAATACATTTTTTTGGATTACTCTGTGTACCAGTACATCTATATTGACCCCTTGTATATCAGGATCTGAGACACAGTCCTGGGGTCCCGCTAAGCAATAGATTGGATTGTCCAAAGTTTGCAGTTTATGAGCCTCCCTTATTTCGAAAGGACTTGTTGATTTCACATTGATATTTTATTTTGGTTTATGATCCGACTAGGGGCCTTATCCCAGTATTCAGATAGTAGTGTTTTTGAGTTGTTAGAGATTTTGCATAATAGTGTCAGGTGTTTTTGAATGTTTTATGAACACATTTTCATATTGTTCAGCTGAAGTAAAAGAATGACCATGTTTTTGTATTTTCATGTTTTTCTTTATTTTCCTTACAGTATATGAATTGCTATATGATTTCCAATTAGAGAAGATATCTCTGGACTTCATGGTTTAGGATGTCAATCGCGGCCAGGGCCTCTATTCGGATGGTGACACCAAGCCTCCTATTCCATGTATCAAAAACATCTTCTTGTACATTGATACATGTCATGTCTTTGGAACTTAAGTCAGCTAGATACATATTCTTGTTTCTCTAGGTTGTTAATACTTCTTTACCATCCTTGACCCTAATTACACTATATTTCTCTGACTTGAACATGACTCTATTTCCTTTATCACAAATCTGAGCCACACTCAGAAGGCTGAACTTAAGTCCATCAACAAAATGGACATTATTTATTTCCTTATTCAAACTGTTCCCAACTTTCCTAATTCCAACAATGTATCCTTTGTTACCATCTCCAATGGAAACAGTACCTCCTTCATGTGCCTTAATCAAGAGGAAGTTTTTAAGTCTGCCAGTCATATGACTTGAACATCCACTATTCATGATCCAGTGCTGTCTTCTTCCTCTAGCTTTGACCTGCAAGTGATAATCAGTGATCAATTTTAGGAAACCATTTAAACTTGAGCTCCCAGTGAGGTGTTAATAGAGATATTAGATTTTTTCTTATCCATCCAGGTAGAGTTACACTTCTCCCTTTTTTGGTGGTAAACTCTTTCATCTCCTTAAAAGTAGCAGTTTTAATAGGAAGTGAATCCTTAGTGTACCCATTCTTTCAACAGTGAAAGTATAACAAATTTTTCCTAACTGAGACATACTTGCTAAAAGGATTATAAGTTGGGTAAACACTATGGAAACCAATCCCCCTTTTTTAGTTTGAACCTTAACTGCCAAGTCTAGACAAAGTCTTAGATAAGGTGGTCCACTCCAAGCTTTATTAAGCTCAACCTTAATGCAACGAGGTTTCTTTCCAGTTCAACACTCCTCTCCAGTGAGACAGTCATTTTTTCATTTGTTACGTTCAGTTTTTCTTCTAGATCAAGTTGTACTTGAGACTTTTCCTCTTTCCCTTTTGAGTTAACTCTAAAAGCTTTATTCAGTTTCACATTAAGAGACTCATTTACAACAAATAGTGATTGACAGGTAGCCTAAAGTTCAGTTACTAGCACATTCAATTCAACCACTTCTTCTTCACTTTTTCCAAAATTTATCTTAAAATACTCCTTTATATCTAGCAAGATCATTCACAGTATCAAGCAATACAACAACAACAACAAACCCAGTGTATTCCCACATAATGGGGTCTGGGGGGGTAAGATATATGCAGTCCATACCTCTACCTCTAAAGAAGTAGAAAGGTTGTTTCCGATAGACCCCCGGCTCGAGACACGAGATACTACAGAAATACAGAGTAAAGAATAGAACAAGATGTCATAACATAAATACGACACCCATAAGTAATAAAAACAGAGAAAAGCAAATAGATTCGTAATAAAACATAGAACAAGGTATCATAACAAGAATACTACCCCCACCAAGTAATTCCCTACACTAGAGACCCAAACTGGCCCTAGCCTTCTGCCCTAATTCGCGTCCTCCAAATCTTCCTATCTAGGGCCATGTCCACAGTGAGCTGTAACTGCTCCATGTTCCGCCTAATCACCACACCCCAGTACTTCTTCGGCCTACCCCTACCCCGTTTAAAACCATCCAAATCTAGCCTCTCACACCTACGAACTGGGGCATCCATGCCCCTCCTTATCACGTGTCCGAACCATCTCTACCAGACTTGCCACATCTTATACTCCACTGGATTCACACCAACCTTCTCCCTGATAGTCTCATTCCGAACTCTATCCCCTCTAGTCATCCCATACATCCAACGCAACATCCGCATTTCTGCTACCTTCATTTTTCGAATGAGGGAGTTCTTAACTGGCCAACATTCCGCTCCATACAATATAGCCGGACGGACTACCACCCTATAGAATTTACCTTTAAGCTTGGGCAGCATCTTCTTATCGCACAACACCCCCGACGAGAGTTTCCATTTCATCCATCCCGCCCCAATACGGTGCAAGACATCCTCGTCAATCTCACCGTTACCCTGAATCACAGACCTGAGATACTTGAAACTATCCCTCTTACATACCTCCTGTGATTCCAACTTCACTGCCAAGATAGTACTTTTGAGATTTTCCTTGATGTCTAGAAGTGTTACCTTATCATCTTTATCTTTAGCAGAATTTTTCACCAAGGAAAAGAGGGAGTTATATACTTGTGTATCATCCTCCATAACTATCATGGAGATATCTTTATGCTATTTTGACTCATCAGTATCAAAAAAGAGTCACTCGGGGCAGCTATGACTTGCATAACCATTCTATCTGCTTTAGTTTTTCTGTTATACTTGTCCTGAACTTGTTTCCTGCCTCCTTCCTTTGTAGTCGCTTCTATGCATAGGATAGTCTATGATGAAGTAGTGTCCAGGCTTTCCAGACTTTGTGACATGTATCATTTTTCTTTCTCTCTGTAGTATATCTATTGGGTTCTCCTTTCCTGGGAAAGACTCTAGAATTCTTCAAGGCCTTGATAACTCACTTAGCAATGTAAGAAGTGTTTTCATCCTCAGTACTTACGATTTCATTAGCAATCTTCAAACCCAGATTCTTTTCTACCTTGGGCTCATCTTTTAACTTCCCAAATTTCTTCAACATTTCATATGTTTTGGGATTCTAATAAGCTTATCCATATCCATTTTATTCAGATCCTTGGCCTTAGTGATTGCATTTACTTTTCTCTCCCACCTTTTTGGAAGAATACCTAAGGATTATTTGACCTGCTTATGGGTTAGAATATCCTCACCTAAACAATATAGCTCGTTAGTGAATGCAGTGAATCTTGTGTCCATTTCTTGAATTAACTCTTCATTTTTCATAGTGAAGGTCTTATATTGATTTGTCAGTATGACTGCTTTGGATTGTTTCACCTGATTGGTTCCTTTATGGGCTGTCTAAAGACAATCCAGATCTCCTTAGCAGTTTGACAGGCAAAAATCTTATTATATTCATCAGGTCCAATGCCACACACAAGTATCTTCTTTGTGTTATAGTTTTTCTCTATGTTCTTTCGATCTGCATCATTAAATTCTTTCTTTGTCTTGGAAACTTATGAAGCTGTACCACCAATCTTCACTACCCTTGTAGGAACAAAAGGGTCATCCTCTATGACATCCCAAAGCTCTAAATATTTTTCCATGATAAAGTCATGCATCATTATCTTCCACCACCCATAATATTCATCATTAAATCTTGAAGGTCTGGTGGTAGATTTCTCTTCTTCTAGATTTGGAGAAGCAGCTATTTTTTCAAGATCCTTTCAAGGTGTTAGCCTTTTAATGAAAGACCGACTATAATACCAAATAAAACGGGTGGAGTGGGTTTCTCCTCAACTCAGGGATCAGTTCCTAGATGAAGACACAACAAGAACTATAAAGATGAACAATAAAAGTACGAGGAAAGATAAATAGCAGACACACGAGTTTTACGTGGAAACTCCTTTCTCAAAGAAGAAAAAATCATTACCTGCCTCCAGATTTCTAAGATCCATTATATTCAAGAAAACTTCTTGAATACAGACTCCATGGATTAACCTCTTAATCCTTTGTCTCCTATCACTAACTCTATTACAAGAAAACACAAGCAATAGCTCTACTGCTTCAACCTCCAGCTAACTCTAAATGGACACAACACATTAACTCTAGCTTGATGAATCACCTAACTCTAGATGATTACAAGAGATTTGAGTTACACCACAACATCTACAATAATCATAAACAAGCATAGGCAAAAATTTAGAATAATTTACAAAGACTCGACTACAAAAAAGAAGTAAAAATACAACTCGATGAGCAATCAGTTCCTTGTTGCAAGAGGAGTCTTTGATTCAGCTTCAGAAGGATATTTCTTGTGAGAATATGGAAGGGTTTGATTTTTTGTTGAGGAAGATGAGCAATATGTAGTATGACAAAAGAAAACCTAGGAGAGATTCCATTGGTTGAGGCAAAAAGGTGGCAACAGCTTTTCCACCAACTTTTGTACTATGTGTCAGCTGTGACAATTGACTGTGACAGCGAGAGGTGATCCCAAGATGTTTCCTAAGTGGTAATAGTTTTGTCATCACAAAAACTCCAAGAAACAGGTCCCAAATTATGAATTTGTCAATCATCAAAACTAAGGAATTAATATGCCTCACTATTTTTTTCTTATTCTCCATGTGATATTTTATCTACTTTTTCATGCATTTTATATTCACCAAAAATAGAATGTATATCTGGATATACCCTCTCACACATGAACCATGAATATGATATAAAATACATAATTTGTTTCACCTTCCAATAGCGTTTTTATATTAAAACTAGTGGGAAAACAGTGGTGTTTTCCTTTTTCCCCCTATTATTATATTTTAAAATGGTTCTTTATTCTTACAAGTTCCAGGTTGCTTCTTCATAAGTATAAGATAATGAAATAGAAAAAGGAGATAATAGAAAGTGAGGAGACCATCTAGTAAGTCAAAAAAATTCATTAACAGCAGGTCGGTGAGAGGCAACTGCTATTTGGTAAGAGTTCTCACACAGTGCAACATTAATTCCACAATCTATTATGTAACCTTATGCTGGATGATTTTGGAATTGCTTTTTTGGTTCTTGTTTAACAAGGTACTTTTCCGTATTCCATTTGGTGTCCAGCACTTTCGGGCCAGACTGCTCTGAATTCGTGAAGGAAAAGTAGCTTCATTCCTAGGGTTCGAACTTAGCTCTAATTAAAAATGGAAAAGTATTTACCATTCCACTGTGATCTTTTATGGTGTCTTCTTTATTTTATTTAGAGGTACAAAAAATATGGAATAAATTATATAAAAGTACAAAACTAAATTATTTGTGAATTGGTTCAATACTAAAAAAAAATATGTATCTTTTGGTTGGCAATTTGGTGTTTGGAGACAGAGAGACGTAATAAAAAAAGGGTTAAATTACAAACACTTAGTAGGGGTTTGGGTAGAAAAATGTGTATATTTGAAACACAGTTATTTGGTAATCTTAGCGGAACAATAGATTGGTTAACTAAGATTTTTGGTGAGGGTTTGATTGCCCAATTTATATTTTTTCCCTACTCTAATTTTTTTATAGATTAGGAGTTATTTTTGACTTGCTTTTAACTTGAGAAAGAAAGTAGAAGTTTGTGAATGGAAAACTAGCTAATCCACTTGAAAAACTGTTCAAATCACTTTTTCAAACTTGAAACTCATATCCAACGATCTTTTCAAAAAAAAATAGTCTAGTATAAAATTTAATGTCCAAACGGTCTCTAATAATGTGAAAGGTTTTCACAATTGATGTACGGGAAAAAGCTCAATATGCCATGGAATTTAACAAAGTGGTCTATTTACGCCACTCGTTAAAAGTTGGACATAAACATCACTGTTGTGGATCCTTTTTGACAGCATATCGCAATAAAGCTTACTGGACACTACCGGTTGAATTCCTTAATTGAATATATCAATGATTAAAACATACATTATTATATTTCCCTTTGTATACGAATGGAGGAGCTACTGAGCTACATGATAGTACATGAAGCTCAAAAATCTAATGCTGAAGTTACTGAATATTACATTCATGAATTGTAAGATCATACACCATATGAAGTTATGCTAGAATTGCGATATTGCAATAGTTGACATGTGACCAACTATAAATTGGTTCTTTTGATGGCTAAAATAATCTTAAGCTTGTTGTTTACCTTGGTCCAGATAATACTGAAGGCAATATTGAACTGATGGTGGCTTCACTCTGTTGGTTGCCAGCTCCAACCTCAGGTAGGCTTGTGAAATCGTAAACCAAGTTGGTTTCAACAGACACCAAACCTTCAAATACCTTAACCACCACTGTCATGGAGGGCCTCTTGGTGAAATCACCTTGTAGACAGACACCATGCAGCAAGGCTCATCATTTCTATCACAGCTTCTTTATGGATCTGCATATCCTCATTGTTCTTGTCAATCATATCCATGAGCTGCATATGTTCCGCTTTTCTCTTAAAAACACTTACCAAATGGACTGTTAGAACAATAATGATAATTGTACAAGAAATTCAAAATAAAACTTTCTTGGCTTAGAGGCACGATAATAAGCTTCTTGAAGATAGTTGGAGTCTCTCCCACGACCAAACGGAAGAACTAGTGACAACTCTATCTTCGGGATTCAACCAAGCCACAAAACAAGTAGCATTCAAGAATGTTGCTCTTCTATTCTTGAATTGGTGATTTCACCATTTGATCAATGTCTCTCAAGTGTTTTTCAACAGGAAAGTAGTTTTGAGTGTTTTTTATTTTCCAAACAAAAGAAACACTATTTATAGGGTAAAATTTTCATGCAAGTGAAAAGTATTAATTAAGCAACAGTTAATAGGTTCATGAACAAAAATTATCTTTCTTTCAAGTTTCAAGAACCTAAAACGTAAATGAATTTACAATTGTTAATGCATTTGTAACTCAAAATGCATTTGTTTCAATTGTAATTTCACATTCATTTTCTTTGTAACTTAAAATGCATTTGTTTCAATATTAATTGAAACATAAAAAACTTTTAACCGATGCACTTATTCCAAAAAAATTGATTGAAACATAAACTTCAGCAATAACAATCCCCCATTTGTTTCAAGAAATTTTATCTTTAAGAAACAAAATTCTTTTGAGACATTAATCTAGATACATGCATCAATAATGGTATCTTTTGGACTTGAACCATTAGCTAGTGAAGACTTTCTAAATCATTGGCTACTTAGTGAACAAATCTTGAACTAAGTGGTTCATTGAATGAAGTAGAAAAATACTCCACGCATATTGCTATGTTCCGGTGAAAATCAAAATCCTTTGACACCTTACAGCCATAAGTCCCGAATCCTTTTAGCTAAGTGCTTTAAGATTTTCCTGTTAAAATCTTATTGAAGCAGCCTCCACTTCGCACTTAGTACGGTGAATTCATCAAGAGTAACTTTGCATACTCCGACTAAGTAGTCTATGAACTTCATTAAGAGAAATTAATCACATCCTCCTTTACAACAAAGTATCAGTAAATCTATCAAGAGTATTCCTACACACTCCAACCGAAATCGGTGTATAGACTTAATAAGAGAATATAATCTCATTCTTTTCTTTTGTAGGAATATGAATTCAACACATCTCTGCAACGCCATACTTAGATTCGTCAAGCATATTTCAAATGACTCACCCACAACTCAAAAATTATCCATGAACACCTCCACAGTGTCTTCAACCATATCAGAAAAATGGACATCATACAGCGCTGAAAAGTGGCCGGTGCGTTACATAGCCCAAATGGCATACGTTTGAAGGCAAACGTACCATATGGGCATGTAAACGTTGTCTTCTCTTGATCCTCGGGAGCAATACAAATCTGATTATAGCCGGAATAACCATCTAAGAAACAAAACCATCCTTTCCCTGCCAATCGATCAAGTATTTGGTCCATGAATGGCATTGGAAAGTGATCTTTAAGTGTCCATGAATTCAGCTTTCGGTAATCCATGCATACTCTCCATCCTATGATAGGTCTGAGTGGGATTATCTCATTCTTTTCGTTTGCAACTACCGTCATGCTCCCTTTCTTGGGCACACACTATACCGGGCTCACCTATTGACTTTCGGAGATCGGATATACTACCCCTGCATCTAACCACTTAATAATTTCTTTCTTCACCACCTCTTGCATAGGTGGATTCCAACATCTTTGATGCTCAATAGTGGGTATGCAATTTTCTTCAAGCTGAATCTTATGCATACATATCCCAGGCGGGATACCAATAATATCAGCAATAGTCTATCCGATAGCTCTCTTGTATTTTCTCAGAATAGAGATAAGAGCTGCAACCTGCTGCTCACCTAAATCAGCTGCAACAATAACCGGTAGTGTATCACCACTTCCCAAAAATGCATATTTTAGATGACTGGGCAGCTCCTTCAATTCTAGCATTGGTGGCTCCTCAATGGATGGTTTTGCTGGTGGTGTAGGTTGATTTTTGAGATCAAGGTCCATCTTCTTAGGAGCATGATAATGCGACCCTATTTCTGTCAGAGCACAAATAGTTTCTTCATAATCTTCAACATTCTCACTCTCAACATTCATAAGCACGGCCGCCAATGGGTCAGCAATAAACTGCTTCTCTATAGATAATTCTTTCTTATCATCATAATAAACATCAACTATAGAGAACACATTCATATCTTTGGCCTGCTTCAGTGATTTGCATACATCAAAACGGACCACTTCGTCATTTATCCGGAATAAAAGCTCATTAGCTTTAAATCAATAAGCACACTTCCTGTTGCAAGGAAAGGACGCCCCAAGATTATGGGAACTTCAGAGTCCACCTCACAATCCAGAATAACAAAATCTGCAGGAAAAATGAATGACAAAACCTTCACCAATACATCATATAAGATACCGACAGGTCGTTTTACCGACCTATCAGCCATCACGAGCTGCATATTGGTTGGTGTAGGCTCGCCCAACCCCAACTTCCTATAAATAGATAGTGGCATCAAATTGATGCTAGCTCCCAAATCTCACAATGCCTTAGCGAAATCCAAAGATCCAACCGTGCAAGGAATAGTGAAAGCACCAGGATCTACCTTCTTCTGAACTAGTGACCTTGTAGCGATTGCACTGCAATGATGAACATTGTCCGCTAACTTATAACTTGCTGCCCGCTTCTTTGTCAAAATGTCCTTCATGAATTTGGCGTATCCGGGCATTTTCTCTAGCGCCTCCACCAAAGGAACATTTATAGTCAGCTGCTTCAACATAGTCATAAATTTATTGAACCTGGTATCAGCAGCTTTCTTTTTCAGTCTCTGAGGAAAAGGTGGTGGTGGAAGAGGAATAGTTTTCTCCACCACTTACTTTTTATCTTGCTTCTGACTATCGATCTTTTCAGGCTGCAGACGTCTAGGTGTAATGTCATGACCACTCGCTTCAGCTTCTACGGCATCTTCACCTTCTGCATTAATAATATTATCCATTATATCATCAACCACCTTCTTGCCTTTGGACCGATTTCCCAACACTTTACCACTTCGGGTAGTAATAGCCATACACGATCCATCATTCCTCGGGTTTTGCACTGTGTCGCTAGGTAGCGTTCCAGCTTTTCTTTGGTTGAATGCTGCTGAAAGTTGACTCAATTGTTGTTCCAGCTGTTTTATTGAGGTAGAATGTGAGTTAACCAATTGGTTTATTGATGACAAGTTATTCTTCACTTCGGTTACACCAATGTTGGTTGCCTATACTCCTTTCAACAGCTTAGCCATCATGTCCTCCATGGACATCTTTCCAGAACCAGATGCAGCGGCCTCTCGGCTTCCAGGTGCAACATACAAACCACTCATGTCAGTCTTATTCTTCCAACTACCTTGATCACGGTCCTTGTTTCCATATTTATCATAATAGTTCCGACCTTGGTTTCCTTGGGCATTGCCTCGAAAACCCCCCGAATTATTCAAGTAGTTGGATTCTTCCTCAGAATCAGATTCGTCTCGTCCCTGTGATACAACGGCCTTAACCTTTATGGTCTTCCCTGATAATAGATGTTTGATAAGAAGATCCATCTGCATTTTCATGTGAGCCATATCTTGGTCATGCTCCTCTTGTCTACGCCTCTGCTCTGCAGTCATGCCAATGGATGTAGTAGAGCTTGCTACCTCAGAATCTCTGGTATGCCAAGCTCTACTTTGCTTCGTCATACGATCTAGTATATCACTTGCCTGAATAAAGGTAAGGTCCATGAATGACCCTCCTGCTGCATTATCCACTACTGTCTTAGTCACCGAATTCAGAGATCTGTATAATATCTCCATCAAGTGGACGTTGGTCATATGATGGTTTGGGCACCGTATAAGCTTCTTCTTAAACCTCTCCCATGTTTTGTGGAGAGCTTCAGTTGGAAGCTGTCAAAAGTTGTTGATCTCATCTCTCAATTGTGCTCTCTTGGATGGCGGAAAGAACCTTTCTAGGAAAGCGTCTTTCAATTGCCTCCAATTAGTGATAGAATCAGGAGTTAGCCCATTCAACCATAGAGTTGCCTCCCCAGACAGAGACAATAGAAATAAGTGCAGCCGAATAGCATTCTGTCCAACGCCTGGATTGTCGAATGACTTGCATGTAGAGATGAAATTGATCAAATGCATATTTGGATCATCACCTGCAAGTCCACCAAACAATCCCTTGAGCTGCAATAGCTGAATCATGGTGCTGGTGATATTGAACTTGGCTCCAGGTGTCAAGGGTGGAGGAATAATTTCCCCTGTGGCACCATCCCCATCCAAATCATCATCATCATCCTTAAAAGGAATCTGCACAGCTCGGCGTTCAGGCCTGAATCTAGCTTGACGATCTCTTCTATTCCCAGGTGTCGCCACCTCATCTGTACGCCTAGGATTTAGTAGCTCCTCATCCCCCAGGTCCTCATCATCAGAATTTGTTTCCCGGCCTGGATTATCAATATTCTTTTGATGCACTTGAGAAGCTGCCAACGCAGCTAATCTAGCTTGCTCCTGTTGAGTAGCCCTTCTTTCAATGTCACGTTGTGCATCCATTCTGCCAATACGATGTGATTCAGGATTGATAGGTAATAACGGTTGACCTGAACTTCGGGTGTTTGGCATGCACTGAACAAAACCTGAATAAAACAAAAACAACAACTAAAAGTAAAATACGAGAATCTTTGACCAAAGGGTCTAGTAACTATCACAAACTTAGTTGACAACCGTATTCCCCAGCAACGACGCCAAAATTTGATAACGCTCAAACTACAGCTCTCGTAAGAGTGTAAGCGGTCGCTGTCAAATATAGAACCCAACTGGGTTGGGTGTCGAATCCCACAGGGAATACTCGGTCACTAAGTATGCAACTATTAGTAGACTGTTGGTCGAAAATTCTACGGAAAGGGGGGATTTAATTGTGGCGTGAATTAAGAGTATCAAAGTAACAACGGAAAGCTTTGTTTAGTATGATTAAATCAATGAGAATTGTAAGTTAGGGTTATGTCCACCATATGAGTTCTAATTATCTATTAACTATGAGTATTGCGGAATTCAGACATTCATGCACTTATAGAGGTTTGTATTCTAATGGTAAATCTTAGTGTCTCTCGACCATCCAAGATTATTTCACTTTAACTCTCTAGAGCTTAAAGTGTATAACTAATGGTACAAACTCTCCAAGTGGTTAATCCAGTTACGGCACTAACGTGTAAATAGGGGTTGGTAGCCCTATTTCCTTGTCACACTCTATTTTCCAAACATGTAACTTTTCTCTCGAACAAGTTAATGCTATATTGGCGTATTCCTATGTTTGCAACCACAACAATTTAATTAAGATGAAGAGAGTAATGATATAAGTAGCATACGTATCAAGAATTCACAAACTCATAGTAATAGATAGTATCTCAAAAGGCCTCCATAACCCTAATAGAGAAGTTTAGCTACTCAAAATTGTAAAGGAAAATAACGAAGACATCATCATCATACCAAAACAATAACAATCTAACGATAGGTATGTATTGGCGTCACTTCTGAGAATGACGTGATTTCCTTAATTGTCGGTCTTGTAGCATTTCTCTTGTCTTAAAACGTGAAAACTAAAAGTCGAATAGGAGAAAAATAATGTCAGCAACGAACCAATGAAAGGAATGGAATGAATGCTGAAAAATTCAGCAAAATAGGATTTTTATAACATCCATATCCTAGTCCTACTGAGTTACTGCTGATCCCCAAGTCTTTAGAAATACTGTTTTTGCCCGGAACAAGTTTTCCATGCATCACTTTCAGTCCATAGGCTTCCAAAAGCTGCCTTCCTTCTTACGTGAAGCTTTCCTTTGCTGCCCAGGGGTCCACCAAGTGCCGAAAAGTTCATCATTAATACCTGAAACATGCTAATCACGTTGGTTAGCTCACTTACAGGAAAAAGGACTAAAAGTGCAGGAATTATATATTTTATCCTCTAAACTTAGCCTAAAACATGGGTAAATTATGGTGTTTGGGCGTGTAAATACGTCCAACATCAGAATACTATCAAATCTATCAAGAGTGTTATTATTTACTCCAAATTATATCGGTCTTATAGATTTATCAAGAGAAAAAATCTCAACTTATGCACATCTACTCACTCTCTAGGGAAAAAGAAAATTTTATTGATGTGCTTTACAATTGTAACTTTACTTGTTTTTCCCTTTGAACCTAAGATTACATCATTAGATAGGGTTACCATAAAGTACAATCAACTTACAACAGGATTTATTCCCATCCCATTACAAGTTTGTACCACATATTCCTTGCCTAATCCTTTAGACAAAGGATCTTCTAAATTGAGTTTGGACTTCACATATTGAAGCGATATTATGACATCCTCCAATAATATTCTCACATGATTATGTTTGAGACGAACTTTTCTTGACTTACCATTATAACAATCACTTGAATCCTGAAATATAGCATCTTTATTATCACAATATATAGTCAAAGGTGGTATTGGCTTACCCCATAATAGAATATCTATCAGCATACTCCGCAACCAATCAGCTTCTTCTCCAGTAGAAGACATAACGATAAATTCTGACTTCATGGTTTAGTGAGTAATTCATGTCTGCTTCTTTGATCTCCAAGATATTATTGCTGCAGCCAAAGTAAAAATCCAAGCAGTAATAGATTTTAAGTCATTCGGATCATAATTCCAAGTAGCATCACTATAGCCTTCATGAACTGCTGGAAAGGTAGAATAATCTAGGCCAACATTAATTGTAACCTTCAGAAACCTTAAAAAATGATTAAGGCATTCTAATGATCAACTACAGGGCTACCAGTAAACTTGCTCAAAGTTCCTACTGCATAACCAATATCTGGCTAGTTTGATGCTAGGATCAAATGGTGTAGGACCAAGCTTGTCGTCAAAATGACCAAACCTCTTTAGAACCTTCTCAATATAACTTGATTGAGTAAGATTTTAACCACTTGCCGATCTTACAATTTTGATGCCTAAAATTATATCAGTTTCTCCAAGATTTTTCATTTCAAACTGAGAAGCAAGAAAATATTTTATTTCTTTAACTCTTTCCATATCAGTTTCAAAGATCAACATGTCATCTACATAAAGACATTATAACACCAGAATTTTCTTGAAATTTACTAAATATGCAGAAATCTCTACCATTGATTAAGTAGCCATTAGAAATCATAACTTTTCTAAATTTATCATGCCATTATTTTGGAGCTTGTTTTAATCCATAAAGAGATTTAAGAAGTTTACAAACTTTACATTCTTGACCAGAATTGACAAATCCTTCTGGTTGTTTCATGTGAACTTCTTCATCTAGATCTCCATTTAGGAATGCAGTTTTCACATCTATCTGATGAATCACAAGAACATGAATTGCTGTTAGAGAAATCAAGAGATGAATAGAGGTCATTCGAGCTACAGGTGCAAAAGTATCAAAATAATTAATATCTTTCAATTGAGTAAAGCCTTTAGCTACCAAACGGGCTTTGTCTTATCTAAAGTGCCATTGGATTTCATTTTTTTCTTAAAAATCCATCGGCAACCAATTGGTTTACATCCAGGAGGAAGATCTAACAATATTCATGTATTATTAGATAATATATAATGCATTTCATCATCAATGGTTTCACGCCAAAATGGAGCACCATTTTAAGACATAGCTTCAACTTTGAAGATCCTTTTCAATCAAATAAGCTTGAAAATCAGGTCCAAAGTCTTTTGATTTGGATGTTCTTGAACTATGTCTTGGTTGACTTTCTTCCAATGGCTCAACTATTTTACTTTTAAGAGGAGAAATACAAGAACTTGAATCTTGTTCAAAAGAATTTTTTTGGTTGGGATATATATGCTCAAAAAAGTTAGCATGTAAAGATTCAATAATTGTGTGAGGAATTGGGGTCTTAAAATTTAAAAATCTATAAGCCTTACTAATTTGTGAATAACCAATAAATACACAATCTACTCCTCTATAGCCAATCTTGATTAGATATTGATTTGGTAATCAAACATGAGCCAAGCAATCTCATACTTTAAAATAATTTATATTTGATTTTTGATTATTCCAAAGTTCATATGGAGATGCATCATGGTTTATGGAAGTAATTCTATTGAAAATATGACATATTGAAAGCAAGGCTTCAGTCCACAAATTTTCAGATATACCAGATCCATAAAGCATAGAATTAACCATTTCTATGAAAGTCCTATTTTTCTTTCTGCTACACCATTTTGTTATGGTGTATAGGACATGGTCAATTGTTTTTCAATTCCTTCTCTCTCACAAAAATCAATAAAATCTTCCTTTAAGTACTCTACCTCCATCAGACCTAATTGACTTAATTTTCACACTCAATTTATTTTCAACTTCTGCTTTATATGTTTTGAAAGTCTCAAATGTTTCATCTTTTATTTTCAATGGAAAGACATAAGTATATCTTGAGTAGGCATCAATAAAATTGATAAAATACCTCTTTCCATGACGTGAAAAATAATTCATCTCACAAATATCACTGTGGATTAATTGCAAAAGTGTGGAAGTCCTTTCAACTGTCTTAAAGGGCTTCTTTGTAATCTTGCATTTACTACAAGTAAGACACTTAGTAGTATGATTCTTTCCACAATATTTGATTAATCCATTATTCATCATAAGTTGAATGGATCTAAAATTCACATGTCCCAAACGTTCATGCCATAAGTCCAGAGACTCCACAACATTAGCAGAAATATTTTTATTTTCAATATTGAGTTTAAACATTCCATTTGCAACATAACCTTTTTCAACAAACATGTCATTTTTAGATAAAATAAACTTAACTGACTCAAAAACTATTTTAAAACAATGCTTCAAAAGAAGCGTACCTGACACCAAGTTCTTTCAAGTATCAGGAACATGCAATACGTCTATCAATGTAACTATCTTTCTGGAACTAAACTTCAGTTCAACAGTTCCTTTTCCCACAACTTTAGTAGAGGAGGAGTTTCCCATATATACAATTTTACCATCCCCCACTAATTCATAAGTCTTGAAAGAATCTCGATTACCTGATATGTGACTAGTTACATCGGCATCTATCCACCATTTCACTTGATCTTCCGCTATAAAATGCTTTTGTGAGTATTGCCACAAGATCATCTTTTTTATTTTTATTTATTTTTATTTCTTCTTTTTGACTTTGAGAATTCTACAATCACACGCATAGTGACCAACTTTGTGACAATGTAGCATTCACCAGATTTAAAATTGTCACCATTACGCTTGAAATTTGTAGTTTTCTATGCCTTTGAAAAATTCTTATTTTCTGGTTCCTTCTTGTTTTATTTTTCTTCAACCATATAAGCTTTCATGACAGGTTCCTTCAAACTATTATTATCGCGCCATCGTATCTCTTGTTCAATTTGCAAGTGTTGCAACAATTGTTCAAGAGTCAAATCTTTCCTTTTGTGTAAGAGTTTGCTTCGGTACTCTTTCCAAGATGGAGGAAGTTTTGATACAATAGCACCAACATAAAAGTTTTCATCAAGAGCAATTTCAGATATAGAAATTTTATTAGCTATAAGTTGGAATTCTTGTAATTTTTCAGTAATTGACTTGTAATCAACCATTTTGAACTCCATATAATTTGAAATGAGAAATTTCTTAGAACTTGCGTCTTCTGCTAAATAAATAGCTTGAAGAGTGTCTCATATCTCTTTAGCATATTTGCATTTAACATAATATTGATCATAATATTTGTTGGACATTCCTCCAAGAATATAATTCTTGCACAAATAATCATCATATTGCCATTTGGTAATTTGTTCTTTAATCAAAGTAGCCTCACCAGATGCTACCTCAGAACCAGGAGCATTACGACAAGGTTCTTCAAGAACATATGCCAACTTTAATCGTCTTAAAAAGAATTCCATCTTTCCACGCCATCTAGGAAAGTCTTTGCCATCAAATTTTTTAAAATTAAGATTAGGCAAAGATGGAATACAATTTGATACAAGAAATTCAAAATAAAACTTGTTTGGCTTAGAGGCACGATAATAAGCTTCTTGAAGATAGTTGGAGTATCTCCCACGAGCAAACGGAAGAACTAGTAACAACTCTATCTTCGGGATTAAACTAAGCCACAAAACAAGTAGCATTCAAGAATGTTGTTCTTCTATTCTTGAATTGGTGATTTCACCATTTGATCAATGTCTCTCAAGTATTTTTCAAGGAAAAAGTAGTTTTGAGTGCTTTTTCTTTTCCAAAAAAAAAAAGAAACACTATTTATAGGATAAAATTGTAATGCAAGTGAAAAGTATTAATTAAGAAATAGTTAATAGGTTCATGAACAAAATTATCTTTCTTTCAAGTTTCAAGAACCAAAAACGTAAATGAATTTACAATTGTTAATGCATTTGTAACTCAAGATGCATATTTTTCAATTGTAATTTCACATTCATTTTCTTTGTAACTCAAAATGCATTTGTTTCAATATTAATTGAAACATAAAAAAACTTTAAACTGATGCACCTGTTCCAAAAAATTGATTGAAACATAAACTTTAGTAATAACATGGACATCGTCATCAGCTTGGGACCGATCCAAATTCTTCCTCCCACACAAGAGCTCCAAGAGCACAATCCCAAAGGCATACACATCAACTTTCTCAGTGATTTCTGACCTCAACTATTCAGGGGCTAATTATCCTGGTGTTCCTCTCATTCTAGTAACCACTCTGCTTTTGTCTTTCTCAATTAGTTTTGAAAATCCAAAATCAGATATCTTAGCATTAAAATTTTAATCTAATAGGATGTTCTGTGGTTTAATATCCAAATGAAGTATCTTCTGGTTGCATTCATCATGAAGATAAGCTAACCCTTTGGGAATATATGATATTATCCTTTGTCTTGTATGCCATGTAAGCCAATTTTTTTGCTTTCTATGCATAATCTACCTAGCCAATGATCTCCTGTGAGTTTTACCAAATTGACATGGTGAATGCTACCAAATATCTTTACTTCTGTTAAGAATGAATCCTTTATTTGACTTAGGCCATCCAGATGCTTCATTTCTATTTTGGTACCATTACTCAGTTTTCCTTCATATACAAAGCCCAATCCTCCTTCCCCGAGCTTTCTGCTGAAATCTTCAGTAGTTATTTTCAATTCATTGTAATAGAATCGAGTTAGGATTCCGGTTAAGAGTGGTGTAAGATCCATATAATCCATATCCTAGCTGGATCCTGTCCTCTTTTTAGAAAGAAAAGAGATAGCTGAGAGAATCAAAATTATCCCGAACAAAGCAGCAAAAATAGATCCTATTTTTACTGTGAAAGACTTTGTTTTCTGTCTAGGGAAAATGACTGGTGACTTTGAGGTACTCTGCACCTTAAGAAATACTGTTGTGTCCACTTTGTCCTCATTGTCTACAAGAGAGAAAACTTCATTCAGCAATAAACAGCTTCCTCTTCGAGGGTCATCCTGATTATATCTGAAAACAATAGCTTTGCAGGAACAGTTATTCAGACATGCCCTTTTGCAATCTTCTAACTTTTTCCCTTCAACCCAAAATATTCTCGATCTTAGTGCATGTTAAAGTCCAATACAAAATATTGTTGGGTTTGAATCCGAGATGGCGTCATGTGAAAGCTATTAGTCTGCAAACCATGAGATGATAATTCAAACAAAACATAAAACAATACTAAATGATTTGGACAAACGGCCTACATATTAAAAATAAAATTGAAAAACCTAAAACCTATTGGAGAAATCTCCTCCTAAACAAAAAGTTTTAAAGACTACATTGTAGATGTTATTGTGTTATGGTATGAGAAGAGAATTGTTCTATTTATAGAGTTACGAAACTCTTCTTCTAAGAAAAAATAAACCTAATGAAAATTTAATAGGAAAGAGATTTTTTCCTACTAGGAAACCTTTTCTACTAAGAAATGCTTTCCGAAGTAAAACACAATTATTGTAGAATCCAAGTAAGGTAGGAAATTCAGGACAAATCCTAACAAATCTACCCTTGGCCTGAATTTTCTGACAAAATTGATCATCATTTTTTTCTTTGTGTAATCTTCATAAGTATTGCTTGCCATGGTTAAATTTAAAGTTTAAAATATTATGGGTTAAAAATGGTTTAAAAATATCTTATTTTTATTTTTAAAGATGCACCAACAGTAATGTTGAAAATTTACTTAAACTCCTTCTCCACATATAGCTAGAAAAAATCTCATTATCGCCAAACTATTGCAGCTTGATTTTTTAAAACCACTTTTAACTTGTTTAATCTCGTCTCACCACACCATTGCACCATTGAAACATAAGCTTTGATACCACTCTTGTTGAGTTCAAAATCGAGAAGCTATTAGTTTGCAAACCATGAGACGATAATTCATACGACACATAAAACAATACTAAAAATTATATTATTGATATGTTTTGGCCAAACCACCTGCATATTAAAAATAAAATTGAAAAACCTAAAACCTATGAGGAGAAATCTCACCCTAAACAAAAATTCTTTAAAGACTACATTGTGGATACTATTGTGTTATGGTATGAGAAGATAATTGTTCTATTTATAGAGTTACAAAACTCTTCTTATAAGAAAAAATAAACCTAATAGAAATCTAATAGGAAAGAGATCTTTTCCTACTAGGAAACCTTTTCTACTAAGAAATTCTTTCCAAAGTAAAACACAATTATTGTATAATCCAAGTAAGCTAAGAAATTCAGGACAAATCCTAATAATAAATATGTGATATTCTTGAGCTCAAGGAGTCTATGATGTTGTGGAGACTCGCAATAAATGGACATCAGCTCCATATATCCAAGATCTGGTTTCCTATCATTAGATGTCATGAAGAAGTTTCCTTCAGCTGGACAAGTGCATTACCCGCCATTTGTACAAATGTTATATCTTCCACATACCATTGTGTTGGGTTCGAAATTGAGAGGGCGTCATGCGGGAGCTCTTAGTTTGTAAACCATAAGACGATAAATCAGACGAAAAAAAAATATAATACTAAAAGACATATTATTGATATGATTTAGCCGATTGACCTACATATTAAAAAAAACTAATATTATTGAAAAGCATGAAAACTATGGGAGAATTCTCTCCCTAAAAAGTCTCTTTAATAACCACATTGTGGATGCTATTGTGTTATTGTATGAGAAGGGGTCTTTCTATTTATAAATCTCCAAAACCTTTCCTCCAAGAAAAAGGTTAGCCAGATATGAAAAAGTTTTATATTTTCCTTTGAGGAAAAGTAAAAGTAATTATGGTATTACTTTTATTTTTCTTTTAAGAAAAGTATAACTTAATTTTGGCAAGGAAATCAGGGCAAAAATTCTAACAAATCTCCCCTTTTTTACTTGATTTTCTTGACTTGATACGCCTTCTTCATGTCATATGCATAATTTTGGTTCTTCACCTAATCTTCATCACTGCTGCTTGACATGCTTAAAAATAATGTTTTTGGATTAAAACTATATTAGCCCTTTAGGGTTAAAATATATAAGCCTTTTATAGAGTTGAAAGTGAGCTTTATTTTTATATATATGTAACAGCAGGATTGTTAAAAATATAATTGATAATCGTCTCCATATGTTGCTTTTGTATATATATCTTTATTATCGCCAAACTGATTGCAACTTGATTTTGAAGCCGCTTTGAACCTATTTAATCACGTTTCACCAAACCATTGGACCTTTGAGCCGTAGGCTCTGATACCACTAGTTGAGTTCAAAATCGAGAGGGCATCATGTAGAAGCTTTTAGTTTGCAAACCATAAGACGATAAATCGGACAATAAAAAAAATATAATACCAAAAGACTTATTATTGATATGATTTGGCCAATTGGCCTACATAATAGAAAAAACTAATATTATTGAAAAGCATGAAAACTATGGGAGAAGTCTCCTCCAAAAAAGACTCTTTATAACTACATTGTGGATGTTATTATGTTATTGTATGAGAAGGGGTCTTATTTATAGATGTCCAAAACCTTTCCTCCAAGAAAAAGTTTAGTCAAATATGAAAAAGTTTTATATTTTCCTTTCAGAAAAAAGTAAAAGTAATTATGGTATTACTTTTATTTTCCTTTCAAGAAAAGTATAACTTCATTTTGATAAGGAAATCAGGACAAAAACTCTAACAAATTGGGTACCTACAGTTCTTCAGATGTGGAGAAAAAATGTCATCTACTTCTTTCCAATTAGTGGTATATCATTAGTGTACCCTTAAATGTCCATCAGGTCCAAGTTTTATGAATTGAGTTGTTGGTCCAGGAGGGTATCATAAAACATTAACGGTTTGACTATCAAAACGGAAATAACGACTATATGGATAAAAAAAAATTGAAGCATAGTAATACTGAGGTGGATCAGAATCTATGTAAGTGAGGGGAGTCGGCTAAAAGGCCACTTCCCAAATCTTTTTTGACATTTAGACATCAACTTTTTTTAATTGGAAAAATAGACACTTTAATGGGACCACAAAAAATAAATGCAACCCTACCATACAACTTATAAAATATACACTTTAGCCCCTTTCCCATTTCAGCCCCAATTTTTTAAAACTACACTTTAGTCCATGTTAAAAATATAAATATTGGATAATTAATTTTTATAAAATATCCCAAAGCTTCTCAACCAATCCACTACCAACCACCCAATTTTGGCATCATTTTCTCAATTTTCCGTCCATTTTCCAATCATTTTTCATCGAATTTTCCGACATGCATTGAAAAGTGACATTATCTCCATTGTTTTAAGTCATTTTTGCTTATTTTAAGCTCTAATATTTCTTCTATTTTCATACAAAAATCTTGAAAATCAGTCCCATATTTTGAAATTGATTCTTTGCTCAATAGCAACATTCTAACACTCTTAGGTTGTTTGTAAGTTAAAATTCATAGGACTATTTTGGTGGTCATCGAAAAAGGGTCGATCATGCACTGTACAGCCAGCAGCTAAGAAGAAGACGACTTCAGTCTATTAAGTCTAGGCTCATAAACCACTATTCAAGTCTATTAAATACTATTATCGAAGTATATTATGTCTATTATAGATTACGTGGTTGTTGGTGGTATATTTTCTGGTGAATGGGAGGAGACTCCTAAATGTTGGGTTTGAAAAATCGCGTCTAAGGAGATAGTGTCCATTGCCCTTCATCGTAATGGTACACATGACGATATAGTTAAAAGTGTAATGGAGAGCGGTGAATTAAGTTGTGATCAAAGCGAGGTGGTAATTAGTTACTTGATGAAAGGAAGGGGGAAAATCCATCCAACGTTCATAAGGAATGATAGACACATAGAATTATACATGATTTGCATTGATTCAGATAACTTCAGACCTATATTGCGGGTTAAAGTTGTTGGAAGGTCCTGGGAAGAAGCTTTTACCTCAGCCCCACCCCCGGCAGTGGATGATAGTCAACGAAATACGATCGCATGGGTGGTTATGAATGGGATAATAATGAAGATTATGAAGAAGAGGAGTGTGGAGTAGGTGAGGATAGACAGTTCGGACCACAAGGAAGCCATCTTTATCCGACGGCATAATTATTGTGTAGGACAAACATTCAAGGATAAGAATGTTTATGTAATTTTAAGTAAGAAAAGATTGAAGGAATACTAGACTGTGTGAATTATTTATTATATACTAACGCCATTATAGATTTCTACACATGATACATAGATTATCAATTTTTTGAGAAGTCAATTATTCACCAATTTGTGGATTTATGCTCAACTATTTGAATATATAGACAAGTTAGAATAATGACCAAAAAATAGAAATTAAATTAAAGTATAAAAATTAACACCTTTCAAACATTGTAAAACAATTTAGATACATTAATTGTGATACCAAATCACTTTTGAAAATAATCAAGTGATATTTAAGGCATGTTATAGTCGTAAATCGGTTAGATAAAACTAAAAAAGAAATAAATAAAATATATAAGCACCATCCAAACAATGAAAAATAACTAGATATCATCGAATTAGATTAGACGCATCTAATGAGCATAAGGAAGAGTGAGAGTTGTGACTTGTGGGTGCATGGGACAAGTAGTGTTTGAGAACAAGTAATCATTCTCAATGCAGACGTTTGTTCTGAGTAATTGGTTGTTACTACCATCACTCTTCCTTATACTCATTTGATCGAGTGTTCAATTATTTTGTACTCTCATATCATGATATTTAGTCATTTTTTATTGCTTGAATGATGTTTATTTATTTTAATTTATTTTATTTTATTTCTCTCTTTTTAGTCTCGTCTTACTTGTCAATAGAATTAGATGATTGATGCTAGACCTATAAAGATATTGTGCATATATTATAAATAAATGTATGCATATATACTTGACTAAATTAACAGTCATGTATCGACCAATTGAGTCTAGTGGAAAGTAAGAAGAGACTAAAAAGGGGAGAAATAAAATAAAATAAATTAACATCATTCAAGCAATGAAAAGTGACTAAATATCATCATATGAGAGTACAAAATAATTGAAAACTAGATCAAATGAGTATAAGAAAGAGAAATTATAGTAACAATCAATTACTCATAACAAACGTCTCATGAACACCCACAAGTAACAACAATCAGTCTTCTTAATACTCATTAGACACGTCTAATCTCATTTAATGATATCTATAATACCTCATATTTTCGAGCTAGAAAGCGAACCGTCATTCCTACATGCGTAAGCTCTAATTCCATGGTTTATATTTAAATTCATGTGGCATGATCCTTCTCCTAGTGTATGAAGTAATTATGAGGTGAAAAGTGTTCAGAAAAATCACTTGGAGATAAGTTGAGCTATGATTCATTCATTCATCCAAAGTTTGATATTCGATTCTACAAGGGTCTACGTTGAACATATATAACTTTCGATACACAGAGAATTTTTCAGCTCAAGACCCACCTAATTGTAGATAATTGAACTATTTTTCCAACGATACCAATTTTCCCCAAATTCGATAATCGAGCAAGAAGTTATGGCATTTTCCGTGTGAGGCAGTAAACCGATGCGATCTTGATGCATCGCGTTGAATGCGTCCCGACACGAAACCTGACGTGAATCCAAAGTTGTTTTATGTGTTATTTAAATTCTTAAAGGGTCTTGAGTCACTTTAGTCATATCCCCTCACCCAAATTCCATCCCTAAACATCCTTAAACAATATTAGAGGACAAATAACGCTTCAACTCTCTAAGATCCCTAATTCATCTTTCAAGAACCCAAGAGGAGAAAACAACTAGGGTTTGGGCAATCAAGCTTAAAGGTCAAATCTTTTCAAAATTTCTTCATGATTCTTCGCCATTAAGATATGTGGGACTACTCTAAAAACCTTGGGCATAAGTTTAAATTTTTATCAAGATTAAAGATACCCAATCATGATTTATAATGAAGTATTCAATATTATTTTTGAAATTTATGCATCATGGGACTATTTTGATGAAAATATATGTTGTCTTGAATCACTTTTCAAGGAAATTGAATTATAACTATATACATATATGATTTACTGTATTTTGTAAGATTGATTGAGAGTATGAGTATGAATTCCTTCTCTTGTTGCGAACTAAAGTTTATATTACCATTGTGAATGATTTGAAATGCATGCCTTAAGATTTGAAAGTGATTTTATTTGACATGGTTTGTATATGATGAGAGTGAGTTTCTTGTTATAACTACATTCTTGCTTTAAAGGAAAGAATTGTATATGATTGAATAAATTGACATGACCACCATATGTTTTGAATCTTGCAAAGAGAGGATAAATGCTTAAGTGTCTTGAGATTTCAAAAAGATGACTCTATTGTGATTTTAAGAATCTTGGGTGGTCATGTTCATATTTTAAATATGATGGGCTATGAATTTGATATGATATTGACTTGCAAGTCAGGGTATGATGATACCCGATGCTTACATTCCCTTAATGGAAAGAGTTTTGAATGTTTTGAAAATATGAACATGTCTAGTTTAAATAACTAAAAATTGGGCTTAAGAGAGCTAGTAGGTTACTATAAGAAGGCGTTTGACTGTAAGGGCTCATCGCTGGAAATTGTAGTTGCCAATGTGGGTCTTATGATATTGTATCCTATATGGAAGGATAATAAAAGTGTTTAGGATATCTCACATGGGGGGATTCCTATGGTGTGCTCACATGGGGGGTATCACCATCTCCAAATCCTTGAGGCTACTTAGATTGGAGACTCGGCCGTTGAGTTAAGGATGGGTTCCATATAGCCCGTGGAATTTCAAATTTGTAGAGTATACCGACTAGCTCAGAAGAATAACAAAGAGTAAGTCAAGATTTTCAAGAATTGATTTAAAATTTATTTAACATTCTCATGTGTTTTTACTTATATAATGTACACTATTATTACGATATGCTCTCATCTATTTTGTATAAAAATATGTTATTTTGAGTTGTTTCACATACTAGTACATCTGTATTGACCCCCTATATTTCAGGGTCTGAGGCTTAGTTCAGGGGTCCCGCTAAGCCATAGATTTTGTCAGAAAGAATTGTGCGATTGGTGAGCCTCCCTTATTTCAGAAGGCCTTTTTTTATATAATTATTATTTCATTATGGGTTTGGTCCAACTGAGGGCCTTGTCCCAATTTTCAGATAGATGTTAATTTTGGTTCTCAGTAAAGATTTCCCAGATGTGCATTAGATAGTTTGAGTTTTATTGGATATATGTCCATATTGTTCATTTGAATTATTATCATGACCATGTTTTTATTTTGTTATGTTTTCCACACTTCCTTATTATATATGAATGTTGTATATGATTGCCAGTTAGAGAATGGCTCTTGGGCCTTCATGGTTTGGGATGCTCGTCACGGCAAGGGCCTCGGCTTGAGTCATGACAAACTTGATATCAAAGCATAGTTCATGGTCCCAGGGTATCTACAAAATCGTGTCTAGTAGAGTCTTGCTTATGGGTATGTTGTGCACCACACTTATAATCAAGAGGCTAACGGGCATTAGGAGTTGTTTCTTATTTTTTCATACTCTATTTCGTGCTATAGCATCATCCATAAGAAAGATATACAGATTTCTTCCTTATTCAAATTTCATGGACCATACCTCATTGTCGAGGTGATACAAGTCCAAGAGTCTAGCTCTCCCAACGATGTGGTTCTCTCTGAGTAAGTTATCCAAAAATTTATGAGATAGCACAAGGACTTGAGAGAAGTCAATTGATGCTTCAAAGTGTATCTATTTGAGTGTATACCTTTATTTTGATGAAATCATGCTTTTCAATCCCCTTTTAAAATTCTTATTGCAGATATCATGCATAAGGGTAATGATGTGTAGAAGAATATTGGAACTATATTTCCACCCATCTAGTAATATACGTTAAAATGTCATCATCTATTGTTAGTGAGATGGTACAGAAGTTGGTGACATGAAGTCACAAGGTTAGCAGTCAGAGTGAGGGTGACTTTTTCATAAACTAGTAGTTTTAGTTGTTTAACCCTTGGATTGAGGGATGGTTTGCCATTTTATAGTGATAGACTAATGTGGTAGAAATAAATATAGATTGTATGGTAGTCTGTGAAGGAAGTGACTAGATATGATTATTATTTGTTCAAAATAGAGAAGGATCTCAAAGTGGATAGTTGTGGTGGTTGTAGAAATCTTGTATAAGTGGTAAATGGAAGGGGTAGATTTTTTAATAAGTTATAGGTAGAGATTGACTCATTAGTGTTTATTAAATTTTGAAGATCATTGTGTTTTATGATTAGGTAAGTAAGTATGATGTGAAGAATTAGAATATGTTGATAAACTTGAAATGGGTTACATTATAAGATTAAGATCCACTAATCTTGTCATGTGACTTTACCCCCTTTGGTGGTCTCTTTTTTAGTAGTAGTAAACTAATACTTCATGTGCGAAGGTATGTAGTGGATTTTAAATCGTAATAGCAATGTCATGGAGGGGTTGTGATTATAGGTAGTAGTGAAGTGAAGTAATATATTTGGGTTGATTTCGTAACTTAATGGACTAGTGTAGTATGTGGTATGCTTTACAAGTGGTATTTAGTTGAGGATAGACAACATGCTTGAACTTTAGATGTTAAGTGTAGTAGTGAGAATAGTAGCTCAAGATTAATGATGCATGTTTTGTGGGAATTAATTAGTAGGCTTGATGTGATGTGTGAAATGGCCTAGGTTGGCAATTTGTGAAAAAAAGAGTGGATAAATGATGATATATGTATATATATATATATAATGGAGGACTAGTGTTAAAAATAATGAATTGTGGTTGAGTCATCCAGATGATAAGAATGATAGTCATATAAGAATAAGTTGAACCCCTAGTAGTAGGTTGCTAAAAAAAGTTTTATGTGTATAAGTGTTTTGTGTACCTAGATTAAATTCTTGAATCTTGTAGTATGGAGAAGTCTGGGAAGTTGTTGTATGGTGCTCGTTAGAGTTGAATTGAGGAAAATAGGTAGGCAATATGTGCCCTTGGTATAGTCTTACAGATTTTGTGAAGTTATAGGTTATGTGATTATAGATGTAATAATAGTATTCTAAGGAATTGAAGATGGAGCATTAAGTGTTTAGAAATGTGGGTGTCTATGCCTATGAAAATACTAATGTAAGTTAATGACTTTCGGATTCATAAGAAATTAAGATAAGTGTCCCTGAAAGGGGATGTCCTAGAATATAATTTAGTGTCTTTGTATTAGAGATTAATGAGAGGAGTTTGTGTTCATGTATATACTGGTACACTTTTTTTTTATAATGGGTGTGGATGCGTGCACTCATGAGAGTGGGAGTTGTAGAGTGATGGCTATAGAGGCTAGCGGAAGTTAAGAATAGCATTTACAGAAAAACAAGGCCTTCAGAGTATAGTTCTTCAAGGAGAGTTTAGAGCTTAAGTGTATGGTGATGTCTCTTTTATGTTGAGAGTTGTAGCTATAGATTTTGATGTAGGGATATGTCTGTAAGTCTAGGATTGTGACTTTGATCTAAGGAGGAGATGGTAAATTAAGGTAGTTCCCGAATATTCTCAGCATGGCAAGTTGTGGGGAGAAACTATGATAAACCTATTTCTACTCAAGCATAATCATCCTACTTCAATTTAGGAGAGTATCCTGCTATTGTCTTACGACATCTGTTCAATTCATGCCTTTGCCTATGTTTGGAGTTCCCTATGGACTTATGTTTATGATCTGATCTCGAAAACTAGAAGCAATAATCTCTCTCAATAATCCAGTCCTTCATGTATTCAAGCCATATATTATGTTGCTCGTGATCCATGAAAATCTATGTCTCTCAGCATGCTTGGTCTTAAGGAAATATATTTCAATATCTCACCTATTCATCCTATGTCGGGTTTAGCCAAAGTGATAAAGTTTATGCAAACTCATGGAAAATCCCAGTTCTTTAAATGAGGATCAATGGCTTCAAACGACAATCTTTGTCTTAGTTGTAATGTAACACACCCATACCATTCTCGACTCAATACCACTCTTGGTTGCATGTATACAGAGCTGACAGCCTAAATTTTTTTCTAATTGGTAAAAGAATTAATCATATTTATGAGCTCTTAACTTTCATAATTTTCAAATTGATCTTCCCGACCTCAAGACATAGATTTTTGAGTTGATTCATGATCAAGGGTGAAAAAGGGGTGTCTCAGGAAAGTTTTGAATTTTTCAGACGACGTTTGAGGCATATTTGGATGACTACAATAGTGGGCCAACGCGATGTCGATGCATCACGCCAGGAATCGCATCGATAGGGACCGACACGTCGCGGCGCATAATACGTCGGGTGCCCAGTTCATCTTACTGGGTCCAGGAGGGTAATTCAGTCTCTTTCTCTTATTTTATCTTAAAATGTGAACCAGTGTTTTCTCACTGTGCTCTATCCTAAGAATTCATGTTGTATTTTGTTTTTTCGAATGACTCTCTACTTATGACCCAGACATTTGATATATGGAGCACTTCGTGTCTATTTTATTGTATCTTCATTTCATGTCTCTCCTTGAGTAGTGCAATAAGTATAAGATCTGACCTAATAGTATTACTTCCATTCATGACATTTATGTTCGGGTCCCTCTATGAACCTCCGTATATTAGTATAATGGTGGTTGTGTAAGCGTGGTGATGTTTTAGATAGGCGAATAGATGTTCTTGAAGGTGAAAAAAATTGATGTGATTCTTGAGCTAAGGTTAGAGATGAAAGGGAAAAGAAGGAGAGGAATTTATTTTTTGTGTGTGAAATAGTTAAGAAGGAGAAATGTAGCGAAAATAATTGTGAGAGTAATAGCAATTGTTGGTCTTGGTGGGCAGATCTATGAAGTTGGTGTACTAATGATTAGGCTTGAACGTTGTGATTGATGAAAACACAAATCTATGTGCTATGTGGTTAGTCCTCTCTTAGTTAAGACCCAAGGGTGTTTGATGATATTTATAAGGTGAATAAATATTCTTAACGGGATGTATAGCACAGGGTCCTGTAGCTTAAGTTACCACATTGGCACTCCGAGTTAGGCTTCAACATAAAAGCGCTTTGCATTGGGACTCAAACGCTTATGGTTAGATGTGTGATGGGATAATTATAAGTTGAAAAGTGTAAAGTATGCTATTTAATTGTTTGGGTAGTAGACGATTAGAGTCACTAAGTTTAATCTATTTGTTGTACCTTGCAAGGTAGAGAATGCTTCTAAATCTTATATCCCATGAAAACTTTATTTCATGATTGATACCGATGTAAGTTAGTCCTGTTATCACCAAATAAACCCCTGCCTTGTGTTGTGAAGATTATGATTCATAAAACTCGTGTGAAAGATCATCCCTATGTAAAATCTCATTATCTCATGTTTCGTGCATTCACGTTTCACTAGGGATTATCATGAAGCTCGTCTGATATCGTTACATATTTTGTTAAGGAAACATTTTCAATGCGAGGTTTCGTTCTTTATTCTACACTTTTACAACTTCAACAAGTCCCTACCCATCATTCAGGGATGAATGATTCCAAAGGGGAGATAATGTAACACCCCGCATTATAGAGTGAACCATCATTACTACATGCGTAAGCTCTAATTCCATGGTTTATATTTAAATTCATGTGTCATGATCCTTGTCCTAGAGTATGAAATGATTATGAGGTGAAAAGTTTTCATAAAAATCACTTGGAGCAAAGTTGAGCTAAGAGTCATTCATTCATCCAAAGTTTGATATTCGATTCTACAAGGGTCTACATTGAACGTGTATAACTTTTGATACACATATAATTTTTCAGCCCAAGATCCACCTAATTATAGATAATTGAACTATCTTTTCAACGATACCAATTTCGCCAAAATTTGATAACCGAGCAAAAAGTTATGGCATTTTCCATATGAGGCAGTAGGCCGATGCGATCTTGACGTGTCGCGTCGACTGTGCCCCGACACGAAACCTAACGGGAATCCAAAGTTGTTATACGCATTATTTCAATTCCTAAAGGGTCTAGGGGCACTTTAGTTATATCCCATCACCTAAATTCCATCCCTAAACATCCTTGAACAATATTAGGTCACAAATAACGTTTCAACTCTCTAAGATCCCTAATTCATCTTTCAAGAACCCAAGAGGAGAAAACAACTAGGGTTTGGGAAATCAAGCTTAAAGGTCAAATCTTTTCAAAATTTCTTCGTGATTCTTCATAATTAAGGTACGTGGGACTTCCCAAAAAATATGAACATGTCTACTTTAAAGAACTAAAAGTTGGGCTTAAGAGAGACAGTAGGTTACCCAAAGAAGGCGTTTGAGTTTAAGGTCTCATCGCTGGAAATCATAGTTGTCAATGCGGGTCTTATGATATTGTATCCTACATGAGGGGATAGTAAAAGTGATTTGGACATCTCACATGGGGGGATTCATGTTGTGTGCTCACATGGGGGGTATCACCATCTCCAAATCCTGGCGGCTACTTGGATAGGAGGCTCGGCTGCTGAGTTAAGGGAGGGTTCCACATAGCCAGTGGAATTTCAAATTTATTGGGTGTACCGACTAGCTAGGAAGAATAACAAAGAGTGAGTCAAGATTATCAAGAATTGATTTGAAATTTATTAAACCTGCCCATGTATTTTTACTTATATATTGTACACTGTTATTACGATATGTTTTCATCTACTTTGTATAAAAATATGTTATTTTGAGTTGTTTCACATACCAGTACATCTGTATTGACCCAATATATTTCAGGATCTGAGGCTCAGTCCAGGGGTCCCGCTATGCCGTAGATTTTGTCAGACAGAAGTGTGCAGTTGGTGAGCCTCCCTTATTTTGGAAGGCCTGTTTTCATATAATTGTTATTTCATTATGGTTTTGGATCGACTGGGGGTCTTGTCCCAGTTTTCAAATAGATGTTGATTTTCATTCTCAGTAAAGATTTCGCAGACATGTATTCGATGGTTTGAGTTTTATTGGATTTATGTTCGTATTGTTCATTTGAATTAAAAGCATGGCCATATTTCTGTTTTGTTATGTTTTCCGCACTTCCTTAGTGTATATGAATTGTGAATATGATTGCCAGTTAAAGAAGGGCTCTTGGGCCTTCAGGGTTTGGGATGCTCATCACGACAAGGGCCTCGGCTAGGATCGTGACAATATCTAGTTGTTTTGCATTGCTTTATTGGTGCTTATTTATTTTATTTTATTTTATTTCTTCCCTTTTTAGTCTAATCTCAGTGATTTACGACTATAGCATGCCTTAAATATCACTTGATCATGCTCAAAAGTGATTTGTTGTCACAATTGATATATGTAAATTATTTTACAATGTTTGAACGACGTTAATTGTCATATTTTAATTTAATTTAATTTAATTTCTCTTTTTTGTCATTATTTTAACTTGTCCATATATTTAGATAGTTGATCTTTGACCTATGAGTAGGTGAATAACCGACTTCACAAGAAATTGATAATCTATCTATCATGTGTAGAAATTAATAACGGGGTCAGTATATAATAAATAATTTGCATAGTATAGTATTTCTTCAATCCTTTTTTACTTCGTCAATTTTAAGAAGCTTCAATTATGTCTTGTTTAAAATTACAAATCTTCCAGAAATACAATGATAGAGTCTATAGTAAACCTTGATAATCGATTATAGAAGAGATAAATATTCTTTAGACCTTTTCCAACGGTAACATTTTTGGCAACCCTACTATATAAATGACATGACTTTTTTGTGTTCCTTCATGTTCATTTATTCACCCTTTTCTCATTTTGATTCAACAATATCAATGTCTCTCTTTCTCATTTGAAACACTCCTTATCTTGTTCCAAAGTTTTAATCCGTTGCATAATTTCGGCGGTTGTCGGAAAAGCGATATCAAGTACTATACGAAAATCAGGCAAGAAAAAAACAACTACAGTCTATTAAGTCAAAGATCATAAATGAACTTGTTCTCATTGTCTAGATTTCTGGCACACTAACCGATGAAATTTAAAAAAAATTACCATACAATCGGCAAGGCCAGTTATAATCCATCAACAATCAAACAAATATCAATTTAAAAACATAGATTTTCAGTAAAATTAAGTTCCATTTTTTAAAAAGATTTCAATTTTTTCTATCCAAACCAAACAAATACCTAATCAACCGAGTGTTCTATTAACAGAACAACATTTGAACTTCTTGACACATTAACTGATTAAATTCGCGAAAAAAGTTCACCATGTAATCGACAAGGACAATCATAATCCATCAACAATCAAACAACTATCAACTTAAAAACACAAATTTTCAATAAAATCAAGTTTCATTTTTTTAAAAGATTTCAATTTTTTTTCATCCAAACCAAACAAATATCTAATCAACCCAACGGTCTATTAACATAACAACATCCAAATTTCTTGGCACATTAACTAATTAAATTCGCAAAAAAAATTCACCATGTAATCGACAAGGACAACCATAATCCATCAACAATCAAACAAATATCAACTTAAAAACATAGATTTTTAGTAAATTCAAGTTTTATATTTTAAAAAGATTTCAGTTTTTTTCATCCAAACCAAACAAATACCTAATCAACCGAACAGTCTATTAACAAAATAACATCAGAATTTCTTGGCATATTAGCCGACTAAATTCGCGAAAAAATTCCACCATGCAATCGTCAAGAACATTCATAATTCATCAACAATCAAATAATTAAAAACTTAAAAATTAAAAAAAAATCGTAAAATCAATCTCTTTTTTCTTAAAAAAAATTCCAAATCAATTCAATTACCACAAACTAAAACTGGAAAAAAAGAAAAAAGCACATCAATATGGAACACAAATTACTCGAGAGATGAAGAGAAATTATTTAAAATGAAAGATGAAAAATCTTAGAGCTTTAGAGAAGATAAAAATGAAAAATAAAAGTTGGAGGAAGAGGAAAGAGAAATGGTCATGGTTTTGTGAGTGGAAGTGAGGAGAGAGAGAAAAAAATTTGGTATTTAATATAAAAGTGGGGTTAAAATGTATTTAATAAATACAAAAGGGGTGAAAAAGGATTTTTTTGTTGTAACACTTTAACCCATACCCCCACAAAATCCTAAAAGATTAGGTCAAACCAAAAAGGGTGTCTATTTTTCAAAATAAATTTTCATTGTGGCCTTTTACCTAAATCTTAGTGGTCAGGCTTCCATTGAGAATAGAAAGAGAGAGAAAACCTTGACTCATATTAGATGCTGAAACTCTTGCTATTAGCTTCTGCTCAGAAATCAACTTCTATCTAGCGAGCAAAGAATCCGTTGGATGATCAAAAGATTGTCAAATTACGTGATTGGTATTATCAAAGAGCATGAGATTCCCTATTTTTGTCAACTTTAATCCATAAATGGATTTGACAGTAGTATTAGTGCACCAAACAATGTAACAAATTAGTGCAACTTACTGTCTTATTTAGTTTACTGCATTTATTAGGTCAAAATAATTACTAGGTGAGGTTTGTTCACCTTATAAAGTGGCCCAGAAGTTAGTAATTTTAGGAGTAAGTTAGGTGGAATAAAATGTTAAATTTAGGAGTTATATCTGTAGTAGAAGTCTATATATACGTAGTAAAATTGCTCTATTTTCTCTTGTAATTTCAGTCGCCATATTTTCTATTCAAGAAAAAGATTTCGGCTATTTTATTTTCCTTCACTGTTCTTGTTCTATAACTTCTCCTGCTCAATACTTTTGTTATATGGTATCAGAGCAAGGTTGAAGGGAGGAATTCTTTTTCCTTTTCTATCTTCTTGTCTATTAGTTTACTCTGTTGGAGAAGCTTGAAAAGTGTGAAGAGAAAGCTTTTGTCGTTTGTAGCAATGGAGGCCTCAAACGGGGGAAATACTCAATATGAAATAGAAAAACCTGTAGGCACTAACTACAAGTATTGGAGAATGTGTATGGAAGCATACCTTCAAAGTCAGGATCTGTGGGATTTAATTGTAGGAACTGATTCAATAATCCCAGCCAATACTCCTGAGAATGCTGAATCATGAAGGAAATGAAAGATTAAGTGCGGAAAAGCACTCTTTGCTTTGAGGACTTCTATCAACAAGGAGTTTATTGATCATGTTCGTGATGTTGTCTCTCCAAAAAAAGTTTGGGACACGCTCAAAAGGTTGTTTACCAATACAAATACAACAAGGCTGCAACTATTGGAGAATGAGTTGGCAATGTTACAACAGGGAGGTATGTCTATCCCAGATTACTTTTTGCGAGTTAAAAGTATCTGTGCTGAAATTTCAGAGATTGATCCGAAGAGAATATTAGTGAGTCGCTCCTACAACGCTATCTTATTCATTGATTGAAAAAGGAATACAGTCCTTTTGTCACTTTCATTCAAGGATGGACGCAACAACCATCTTTTGAAGAATTGGAGAACATGCTTTCTAATCAAGAAGCTTTAGCTAAACAAATGGCTAAGAATCTTTAAACTGATGATCTTCTATTTTCTAAAAAGAAGTCGCATAAGAAGAATACATCAACTTGAAACAAAAATAAAGAAGAAGAAACAACCACGGAAAAAAGTGGAAATTCACATAATAACAAGTGCTACAAATGTGGGTAAATTGGGCACATCAAGAAAAACTGTCGAGTAAAAATTTCTAAAGCCAATGTTGCGTGCACCAATGACAGAGATGAGGAAATAAAATGGGAATAATATTTTAGCATTGAAGCTGTTGAACAAAAGTTAGCACAAGATTTTGTCAAATATGCTAACAATAATAAGAGGAAAGAGTGGATCGTTGATTCAGGGTGCTCTCATCATGTCACTGGAGATGATTCTCTATTCTCAGAGATGCGACAACATCATTGTAACACCCCAATTTTCTAAACCAGAATGCTACATGATACTCATGACCCCGAGGGACCGCAAGCTAACCCATGACTGATATCTATACCTGTACACTGCATAACATACATGTAATATGTAGAAAACATAAACAATAGACCATAAGGATCAACTGAAATAATTGTAACATCCATATGGGTGAAAAATACCCAAGATAACTAAAGTCTAAATCAAAACTAAACTAAATCTGAATTGTATCTGAAAGCCTCAAAGTACTGACTGAATAAGGAGTTGAATGAATATGTCTCCAACTAACTCCATAAATTGAAAACTAACTGTAATAATAAATGAATCGAATCATATCGTCCTCAAATGAAGAGGACTCACTGCAGCTCTGTATACTGGAATGCGAATGTTACTGCTGGTCTAGAACTCGTGTCTCTGAACCTATGTTGTAATATGAAAAGAAAGCACCATAGCGCAAATGCATCAGTACAATTGGAGTACTGAGTATACGAGTGAGGTAGGCTAAATAAAAAGGGTTTACGTGCATGAGCAATGCTAACTAACCAACTAATATGAACGTGACAGTGCAAACATACATACATAATAACTGGAAATGTAAATACGTAATAGCAAATCTGTACGCTAATACATGATTTATTGATTTTTGACATGACTGAAACGATGGTTCTATCAACATGGGTGATTGTGTCTGACAGTCGTGGGTTTGACGGAACTATCTGAGTTCTGTACTATAACTGAATTTGACTATATATGGCAGTCCTGGTATACTGATATCCAAAGTACTATCTGAGTTCTTTTACTGAGACTGAACCTAAAATTATGGGAGGTAGTTCTTTAACCGACATGCCCCAATAATACATATAGCTAAGTTTGGGTCCAATCTCTGCCCCGACTGGAGGGGTGTCAATACCGTGCCACTGGTAAGGACAGTTATGAGTGACCCTCATCTAGCAGGTACTCAAATGAGAATGTTGGGAACCCTAAATTAATAGGTTAATACACCTCATCAACCCTAGTCTGAATGGTTAAGTGTTCATGAATTGCACCATATTAAACTACCCAAATTCATTGGTTCTAACTACATGATCATAACCTTCATGAAAATTCATCAAATTACTACTTTATAGCACCAACAACAACCACCAACATGAATACAATCATATCACCACAAAACATTTATAATTTGGAATTTAAAGATTGATTCTTGAACTCCACGGACGAAAGGAATCTGTGGATGAACACTACGCATACCCGACTCAGGGTTCTTGATGTTTTTTAACTTGAGGTATTTGAAATCCTTTGATTCTTGAAGAGTATTGGGTCTTGTTATTGGGGATTAAATTCAGAGAGAAACCCTAGTTTTTTTTTTGTTTGTGAAATAATAATGAGCAAAATGGCTGAAGTTGGACTCATCTGGGTATATAAGCGAGTGGTAAGTGACCAAAATACCCCTTTTAAAATGACCTAGAAATAAACTGAACATGGCATGTGATGGTCTGACTGACAGTACATCAGACACTTGATGGTCCATCACTTAGCCCGTCAGACGTGGGCTAGAAATGGGGTTCACTGGATAAGAGTTAACGGCCTAGATAACGGTCCATCAACTCGTCCGTCAGTCCTTATCCTGTACGTGGCTCAAATTCCTTGGCTATGACGGTCAAAGTGGCGGTTCGTCACTTATATGGCGGTCTCTGTCAAATTGGCCATCATACCTGGGTGTTTCCAACAATTCTGAGTAAAACGTCCATAACTTCCTTGTCTGATTCTGGATTTGGACAAATTTGGTACTGTTGGAAAGCTAACTCAATTTCCCACGTGATAGAAAGTGAAAATCTCAAAAATAACACATTTACAAACATAGGTTTGCATTTCAAAGTAAGTCCTAGCATTCTTGAGATGATTTCTAGCTAGGAAAAAGGCACGGGTATTACAATATCTCTCCCTTGAGAACATTCGTCCTTGAATGGAACTGACTGAGAGGGGAAAAAATAATCTAAACATGAGTAGATGGAAAATGATTTTATGACTGACAAACTGAATGCATTATACTGAACATGCATATCTGATGCACGTGTAACTGATTCATGAATGCATGACTGAGGTTCTCGCAATGAGAATGCATATATAATGCATGATTATTTACTAGACTGATACATATATGCATAACTGAATATGCAATGGTACTTGATACCAAATTTGTGATGGAACATGAACATGAAACAAAATATTAAGTTGTATTGAATGTTGAACGTGAAACTGAATAAGCTTAAGAAGGACTGTTACCTTGATCTTGATCTGGGTTGGCAAAAAAAAGGTGAGGGTACTTGGTACGCATGTCTTCTTCTGCTTCCCAAGTAACTCCGTCAACATACTGATTTCGCCAAAGAACTTTGACTAGAGGGACTTCTTTGTTACTCAACCTACGAATCTAATAGTCTAAAATTTCGACTGGACTCTCTTCATAAGAGAGGATGTCCTGAACATCAATGTTCTGAATAAGGACTGCAACTGTTGGGTCACCTATGTACTTATTGATCAAGGATACATGGAATACCGGATGAACTGAGGCTAGATCTGAAGGCAATTCGAACTCATAAGCTACCTTACCGAAGCGACTGAGAATCCAGAAGGGACCAACATAGCGGGGACTGAGTTTTCCTTTTCTTGCCAAACCTCTTCACTCCCTTCATGGGAGAGATTTTGAGATAGACATAGTCATTGACCTCAAAATCGAGATCCTTTCTATGAATATCTGCATAAGACTTCTATCGGCTCTGAGCAGCCCGAAGTCTCTCTCTGATCAACTGAACTTTCTCTAACGCGTCGAATACCAAGTCAGGACTGATGACTGAGGCCTCACTAACTTTGAACCAACTGACTGGAGATCTATATCTCCTACCATAGAGAGCTTCAAATGAAGCCATCTGAATACTGGAATGATATCTATTTTTGTATGTAAACTCAATCAGAGGAAAGTGGTCATCCCAACTTCCCTTGAAATCAACTGCACATGCCCTTAGCATATCTTCAAGAGTCTAAATGGTCCTCTCTACTTAACTATATGTCTGAGGATGAAAGGTGGTACTGAGATGAACTTGGGTACCAAGAGCCCTTTGGAACGCTTTCCAAAAGTAAGAGGTGAACTATGTACCTCTGTCTGAGATGATATATAATGGAACACCGTTTAATCTTACCAACTCCCTAATATAGAGTTTGGCATAATCCTCAACTGAATAAGAGGTACGAACTGGAAGGAAATGAGCTAACTTGGTCATTTTATCTACAATGACCCAAACTAAATCATGCAGATGATGAGTTCGAGGCAAACCTATCACGAAATATATATTCACGTTTTCCTAATTCCAAGTAGGAATGGTGAACTCCTGCATAGACCCACTAGGTTTCTGATGCTCTATCTTAACCTGCTGACATGTAGAGCACTTAGCCACAAACTCTGCAATATCTCTTTCCATCCCACTCCACCAATAGATCTCCCACAAGTCGCAGTATATCTTAGTGGCCCCTGGATAAATAGAGTATCGCGCACCATGCGCCTCTGCAAGAATTCGTTGCCTCAATTCAACTACATTTGGAACATACAGACGACCCTAACAATGAAGAACACCATCTCTCCCTTGGGAGAAAGTCTCTACTTTCTGATTCTGGACTGACTCTTTTAGCTTGACAAAGCTAGGATCCCTGTCTTGCTTTTATTTCACCTCGGAAACTAGAGATGAGTCTAAACTACTCTAAACACATACACCACCCTCCAAAGAATCAACTAAGCGAACAACTAGTCTGGCAAGCTAATGGATTCTCTGAGCTATTTTCTTCTTGTTGTCCTCGATGTGAGAAACATTACCCATGGAGAGTCTACTAAGAGCGTCGGCCACAATGTTGGCCTTGCCCAAATGGTAAAGGACACTCAAGTCATAATCTTTTAAAAGCTCTAACCACCTTCTTTGACGAAGATTTAGATATTTCTGAGAAAAGACATAGTGGAGATTCTTATGATCTGTGAAGACATCTACATAAACTCCGTATAGATAATGCCTCTAAATCTTTAGGGAAAATACTACGGCTTCTAACTCAAGATCATGAGTAGGATAATTCTTCTCATGGGGCTTTAGCTGTTTGGAGACGTAGGCTATGACCTTACCATGCTGCATGAGAAGACAACCTAAACCCACTCTAGACGTATCACAATAGACTAGAAAACCGTCTGAACCATCTAGAAGAGTTAGAACTGGGGCTGAGGTGAGTCGAGTCTTTAACTCTTGAAAACTCTTCTCGTAAGAATCTGACCGCTGAAACCTAACCTTCTTCTGAGTCAATTTGTACATAGGAGATTCAATAGAAGAAAATCCCTCAATAAAGCATCTGTAATAGCTATCCAAATCTAAGAAACTTTTGATATCTTATGGAGAGACAGGGTGTGGCCAATTTCTTATCGCTTCGGTCTTCTGAGGATCTATTCTAATGCCATCACTGGAAATAATATGGCCAAGGAATGATACTGATCTTAGCCAAAATTCACACTTACTGAACTTGGCGAACAACTGATGATCTCTAAGAGTTTGAAGAACAATTCTGAGATGGTCTGAATGATCACGCTCTGTGCGAGAATAGACCAGAATATCATCTATGAAGGCTATTACGAACATGTCCAAGTAATACTTGAACACCCGGTTCATCAAGTCCATGAAAGCTGCAGGGGCATTGGTAAGACCAAAGAACATAACTAGAAATTCAAAGTGACCATACCTAGTACAGAAAGCTACCTTTGGGGTGTCACATCCTCTAACTCTGAGCTGATGATAGTCTGATCTAAGGTCTATCTTAGAGAAATAACTGACACCCTGAAGTTGGTCAAGCAAGTCCTCTATCCTGGGAAGAGAATACTTTTTCTTGACCATAACTTTGTTGAGATGACGACAATTAATACACATCCTGAGAGAACCATCTTTCTTGCACACGAATAAAATGGGTGCACCCCATGAGGATACACTGGGCTTGATGAATCCCTTATCTATGAGATCCTTCAACTGATCTTTCATTTCCTTGAGTTTTGCTAGTGCCATTCTGTATGGCGGAATAGAAATAGCTTAAGTATCTGGGAGAAGGTCTATGCCAAAGTCTATTTCCCTTTCAGGAGGAATGCCTGGAAGATCTTTGGGAAACACGTCTGAATATTCATTAACCACTGGGACTGATTCAAAACTAGGAGATTAGAAACTAGAATCTTTAATATACATGAGATGATACACGCACCCCTTAGAAATCATTTTCCTTGCCCGAAGGTAGGAAACAAGCTGACCCTTGAAAGATGAAGTACGACCCTTCCATTCTAGGACGGGATCATTCAAGAACTAAAACAGAACTATCCTGTTTCTACAATTGACTGTGTCATAGCAGGAATGAATCCAATCCATGCCGAGAATGACATCAAAATCAATTATCTCTAACTCGACTAAATCTACTAACGTGTATTTCTAAATATCATAATCGGACAGTTCCTATATAACCGCTGAGCTACGATGGTTTTACCCACTTGGTAGAGACTGAAAAGGGCTCTACTAAAATTTTGGGACTGGTTTCAAAATCGCCTGTTGTGTAAGGGATAACAAAAGACAAGGATACACCTGGGTCTAGCAAAGCATAAACATGAACATGGAAAATCTGTAACGTACTAGTAACGACATCAGGAGAATTTTCTTGATCCTGTCGAGTTTGAAGAGCATAGAGTCTGTCTGGGCGTTGCCCACTAGTAGCATTGGAAGTGGCACCCTGCTGGTTTGGGCGACCGAACTGAGCTATGGAATGATTTTTCTGACCCTGATAACTGGATTGAGGACAATCTCTAACTCTGTGGACTGGCTTACCACAACCGAAAAAACATCACTACCGACTCTGTAAATACCCTGGTGGTTCTTACCATAAGTTTGACATAGGGGATTAGTTCGGGCATTGCTGACGCTACCCTGAGATTTAGAGTCGGGTGCTCTATCTATGAACTTAGGAGCTGGAGCACTGGCTGAAGACTGAACTGGAGATGATGACTTGGGATGAAACTGGGAACAATTTCCTCCCTCTGATTTACGCTGACCAAAACTGAAACTGTCTGATCTTGCTCTCTTATTCGGCCTTTCCCTAGCCCAAACTTTTTGCTCCTCTATTTGCTGAGCATGGGTCATGATCCTGGCTAAAGTCATATCACTATTCAGTATCACATATCTACACTTATTTACCACGCTATCATTCACTCCTTACACGAACTTACTCATCTTAGCCCTGTTGTCTGCAACCACATGAGGGGCATATCTGGCTAGCTGAGTAAATCTGAGAGAATACTCCCTAATCGTTATATTTCCCTGTCAGAGGTTGATAAACTCAAGACCTTTGGCCTCCCTCAACTCTTGGGGAAAGAATCTGTCTCAAAGAAAGCCATGACCAATTCCTCCCACTCTATAGGACCTGCATCCTCTAACCTCTCATACTTCCACTATTTGTACCAAGTGTGAGAAACATCCTGTAACTGGTATACGGCTAACTCGGTGCTATGAATAGAAGTAACTCCCATGATGTCAATGACCTTTTGGACTTGTTCAATGAATTCTTGAGGGTCTTCATCAGACTTAGACCCAAAGAAAGATGGAGGGTTCATTTGGGTGAAGTCTCGAATCCTAGCTGCGGCTGAGGGTGCCACTGGATTGGCCGAAATAACTGGTGGCCATTCATTCTGGGCAGCCACGGACTGAGCAAGTGTGGTGAATGCAGATCTAAACTCCGCATGATAAATATGCTCGCCCAAAGGGTCTTCAGGCTGAGGAACTGACTGGTTTCTTCTCCTTGGAGGCATATTCTAAAATAAGAGAAGAACAGATTAGACTGAGAGTTTAACTTGAGATTATACTCACTAGCACGATATGAATACTGAAACAAGGGAAACTATTCTTAAAACATCTCATAGCCTCATGTAAATAAATGTGGCGTGCAACACATTCATGCATAAGACTCTACAAGATGCGGCTTTCAGACTTCCTAGGACCCTATTGAACCTTAGGCTCTGATACCAAGTTTGTAACACCCTAATTTTCTAAACTGAAATGCTACACGGTGCTCATGACATTGAGGGACCACAAGCTAACCCATGACTGATATCTGTACCTGTACACTGCATAACATACATGTAATATATGGAAAACATAAACAATAGACCATAAAGTTAAACTGAAATAATTATAACATCCATATGGGCGAAAAATACCCAAGATAACTGAAGTCTCAATCAAAACTGAACTGTATCTAAAAGCCTCAAAGTACTGACTGAATAAGGAGTTGAAGGAACATGTCTCCAACTAACTCCGTAAACTGAAAACTAACTGAATTTATAAATGAATCAAATCATATCATCCTCCAATGAAGAGGACTTACTGCAGCTCTATATACTGGAATGCAAATGCTACTACTGGTCTGGAACTCATGTCTCTGAACATAAATTCATACCCGCATAACATAAATTCGCCCTTTGCTTTATAATATATATACATACCCGCATGATTTTTTCGTATGAGGCTGACCCACCTAATTAATAAATCTTCAATATTGCTCTTTTTCCTCAATGACAAAAGAAATTAGATGTCATTTTCATCTTTGAGCCAAAAATAATGAAAAAATAATAGTGAAAAGTCATTTAAAGGTCATATTTGTGCAGTTTTGAATAGTTAAAGGTCATATTTGTGCACTGTCAAAGTTTAAGGTCATATTTATGTATTATGCCCTTAGATTTTAAGTTGGACGCACCTAGTTTTGCGTGTTGAACACGCGTTTTACCACGTAGGATCGGAGATCATATTTGTGCAGTTTTGAATAGTTAAAGGTCATATTTGTGCACTGTCAAATTTTAAGGTCAAAGTTAAAATTTGGTGTCAAATTTAGGATCATATTTATGTATAATGCCTATAAAGAAGGATGTAGAAAAATTGAGTTAGTAACCCAAATGGTTACTCAACTTATAATTTTTCTCTCATAAAGTCAGTACTCAACTTTGACAGAAGTCACTTAACTATGAATTTTTTTCTCACAAAGTTACTCAACTATGATTGTCTTACGTACAAAATCACTCAAGCTATTTAATTGATTTTTTTCATTAAAATTTGCTAACATCTAATTTTTATTTAAAACAAAAAATTTAAAAAATAAAAAGAATTTTCATTAAAACAATCAATTTAATGACCCGTCCATATCCAAAATTCATTTAAATAATTTAAATGAATATTTTTTTATTTCTTAGAATTTTGGTTTTACGACTATTTTGCTATTTTTCTTGCCCAATGATTACCCTATACTAAGTATATATAGTCATACAGATCATCAATTAATATCCAAAAATCACAATCATTTGATTATTCAATTTTTGCTACTAATTTTAACTCGTTGCAATGTATATATTATAATGTTACTAATGCTTAATAACATTTGCTAATATTTTATTTCATATCATTTTAGTTTAAAATCTATAGCGTTCCCTTTAATCAACTTATTAGGAATAGAATTTACTGTATACAAGTGGTAATACAAAAAATTGCATTATAATTGAAAAATTAATTCAGGAAATACGTATCACGTTGAAAGTTAATTAAATTTAATCATTTAAATAAATATGATTATGAAAATCTTACAATTTTAGTATTAACATTATAAGTGAATTGAAATATGATATTTAGAATATTTTAAATTTCAGAGGGTTAAATATAAAGTAGACATGAAAATATATCATTATATGGTTCAGATAATTTTTGTTTTTTAAGAATTTTGGTTGTAAATAAAATTTGAAGTTCACAAATTTTAATGAAAATATTTATTAAATTGGTTGAGTGACTTTACAAGTAAAATACCTTTAGTTAATTGATTTTTGAAGTAAAAATTAAAGTTGCGTGACTTTCTAATAGAAGAATTCTTAATCGAGTAACTTTCTGTGAGAGAAAAGTCATAAGTTGAGTGATCATTTGCGTTATTAACTCCAGGAAAATGCGGTCACTTTTCTGTTATCATTCCTTCGGAAGTCAAAGCTAATAAAAATATTTGAAATCGGATTAATTGCTTTTTCCTCTTCTTCTTCTTTTCTTCCACTCCTTATCAGCATTTGTGTTGGAGAGGACCAATAAAGGGGTCAAAGTGTCCTTGAACTCTAGATCTCCTAATTAATGGCCGAGCTGAATCAATTATTTTTTGTTATATTACTTTATTGTGTTTTTCTTGGATATGAATCTTGGTAATTATTAAATTATCATATTAAATATAAAGTTATCACCATTTCACTCAATAATTGAGCCCGTTAAGCCCACATCTATGGGATGAGGAAAAGTTGGACTACTTATATTATTTGGACTTGATTAATCCTCTTCTCATGAACTATTTTTTGATGTTGAATCAGACGCAAGATTCATTTCTCTATAGCCTAACGGATGATTTTATTTTTAAAGTAACTAGTTTAATCCATGTGTCTCGCACGTGTAACACTTGATTATTGAAAATTAAATTATTTAATTTGTTGTGGTACTTTTAACGAAATGCAAAAAGTTTAAATTATTTTTCAAAATTCCTTCACATTTTAATATAATAATATAAACATAAATATATATTTAGTGTAAGCACATATATATTTTACTAGAAATTTAAAGTGGTTGATGATTAATCACTTTCGCATTTTTCATGCGGTACGTCTTTCCCTTTGCTGTCAGAGGCTAAGTGAAACGCAACAATTTGAACCATGTATTGTGATACGATATTTTTTTTATTTAAAATTTTTTCTTATTTTTAAAATCAAATATTTACAAAATCATTGATTACATTCTTATTACTTACTTAAAATTTAAAAACTTTGATACTTCTTAAATTATCTTATTCTAACGCTTTTATATTTATTTCTAAAAATTTTAAATCTTTTAAATCAAAATTAGTTGATTTAGAATTCTTAAACTAATAGAAAAAGTATTAATTGTCAAAAAAATTAGTTATTCTCATAAAAATAGTCATTTAATTATTAGTTTTCATATTAGTTAATTTATTTTCCACTTTAACTATAATAGTAGAAGATTTTAACCGAATATTTAAGGATAAAAATAAAATAATGATAAAAAAAACAAACGTGTAGAAAAGATAGTATGAAAACTCATCATATATCTAGGAATTTAACTTTCTATACATTTAGAAGTCACAAAATAAATTATACTTTAGGATTTTATAGAAAGAAAAAAGGAATAAAAAACAAACGTAAACAATAACTAAAACAAGAAAAGTTTCCATATATATAGCAGTTTGGGTTTCCACATAATTAGGGGTCATCAAAAAATTAAAAAATGAAAATTAGATTATACATTTTATACCCAAATAAAAAAATGCTTTTTAATATCTAATGTTCAAAGATTTTACTATAAATATATTTAATTAATTTTATCTAAAATATTAGAAAAAATAATGAAAAGACGATTTTGTCTAAACCAAACACTTTTAATAGAGTACAAAAAATTCAAATACATATAGATATAGACGTAAATATTGATTATAGATAGATGTTGATGTAGATAGATTATAGATAATTGTATAAATCCAAGTTAATCCAATTGATCCAAGCAGGCTCATTCGAGTTCAACCTTGGCCAAGTCCTAGCTTTGATAGAATCAAGCCGAACCCCAGCCAAACTTTGACAAAGGCTAAATTTGTTGAAAATATTAAATGTTAATGATCACTGGTTATTTGTAATCAATATCTAAGTTCTATACAAAAACCCACAAATTACCTTATCTTATAAATCTAAACTGTATTCATTTTAACACCGCATATTCAATTAACCCATCGTAGTGTAGGGAAGGGCATTATGAGAGCACTGTCGCAGAAAATCTGCCAATCTTTGTTTTATCTCAGTATTCGGGTAGACCGTGATCATGATGTTCTTGTCAGATTTGGTCTTGATTTTCCTTAAATCCATTAGTATTGAACTGTTAATAGATATCGTTTTTGAGTTACCACTAGTTATTTGTAAAGATATCTTAGTTCTGTACAATCTAAAGATATCGGCAGTCCTAGTGTAACAACTTTCTACACTTGAAAAATCATTTGTTGGCAAGATTTTATTCATGAATAAACTTCACCGCATGTAAATAGGCTGATTTATTCCCTTGAATATCAGGGCTTAAAATACACAATATTATATCTCCTGCATGCCCCATATGAATTGAAGAGCCGCTACATGATAGTACATGAAGCTCAAAAAATCTAATGCAACGTTACTGAATATTACATTCATGAATTGTAATCTCATACAACATAAGAAGTTATGCTAGAATTAGAAATATTGTTTACCTCAGTCCCGATAAAATTGATAGCAATTTTGAGCTGATAGTGGCTTCCCTCTGTTCGTTGCCTGCCCCAACCTTAGGTACATTACTGAAATTATAATCTAAGTTGGTTTCAACAGTCACCAAACCTTCTAGTGCCTTAACCACCAATGACATGGAAGGTCTCTTGGCGAAATCACCCTGTAGACACCATGCAGCAAGGCACATCATTTCTGTCACTGCTTCTCTGTGGAGCTGCATATCCTCATTTCTGTCCAGAATATCCATGAGCTGCTCTTTTTCCGCTTTTCTCGTGAAAACACTAAGCAAATGGACATCTTCTTCATCAGCATGGGACCAATCCAAATTCTTTCGTCCACAGAGAATTTCCAAGAGAACAATTCCAAAAGCATACACATCAACTTTCTCAGTGATTACTGAACTCAACCACTCAGGGGCTAAATACCCCGGCGTTCCTCTCATTCTAGTCACAATTTTGCTTTTGTCTTTTTCAATTAATTTCGACAACCCAAAATCAGATAACTTCGCATTGAAATTTTGATCTAGAAGGATGTTTTGTGGTTTGATGTCTGATATTATCCTTTGCCTTGTATTCCATGTAAGCCCATTTTCTTGCTTTTCATGTTTAATCCACCTATCCAACGATCCATTTACCATGTACTCATAGATTAGAAGCCTGTGGCTTTTCTCGGCACAAAATCCAATGAGTTTTACCAAATTAATATGGTGAATGCCACCGACTGTTTTTACTTCTGTTAAGAATGATTCCTTTAATTGACCTAGACCATCCAGATGCTTCACAGCTATTTTGGTGCCATTCCTCAGTGTTCCTTCATAAACAGAGCCAAATCCTCCTTTCCCAAGCTGTCTACTGAAATCTTCTGTAATTATTTTCAGCTCATTGTAAGAGAATCGAGTTAGAATTCCCGGTAAGATTGGCTCAAGATCGCAAAAATCACCAGCCTTGCTTTTCTGCGACCTCTTTTTGAAAATAGCAGAGAAAACTGAGAAAATAAAAATTATTCCAATCAAAGTAGATCCTATTATAACTTTGAAAGGCTTTGTCTTCTGTCTAGGGGAAATGACCAGTGCATTTGAGGAATTCTGCACCTTAAGAAAAACTGTACTGCTACTTATGGAGTCCGTGAGAGAGAAGACTTCATTCAGTAAAAAACAGTCCCCTCCTTGATTCACACCAAAATTCTGTTAAAAAATAGCAGCTTTGAAAGAACAGTTACTGTAACACCCCGCATTTTCGAGCTAGAAAGCGAACCGTCATTCCTACGTGCGTAAGCTCTAATTCTATGGTTTATATTTAGATTCATGTGTCATGATCTTTCGCTTAGTATATGAATTAATTATGAGGTGAAAAATGTTCATAGAAATGACCTAGAGCAAAGTTAAGGTAAGAACCTTTCATTCATCCAAAATTGGATAGTCGATTCTACAAGGGTCTACTTTAAACATTTATAACTTTTGATACACATAAAATTTTTCTGATCAAGACCCACCAAATTATAGATAATTGAATTAACTTTCCAAAGATACCAATTTCGCCTAAAACCGATAACCGAGCGAAAAGTTATAGCATTTTCCGTGTGAGGCAGTAAGCCAATGCAATCTTGACGCGTCGCGTCGACTGCGCCCCGACACGAAACTTGACGCGAATTAAAGCTTTTTTACGCATTATTTCAGTTTCTAATGGGTCTAGAGGAATTGTGGTCACTTCCCCTCACCTAAAATCGGTCTATAAGATAGAATTTCAACCCCAAGAAGCCAAAATTGCCTATTATTCACTCTTTCTCTCAAAAATCAAAATCCTAACTCATCCCTAAAGATCAAGAACTCATTTCTAAGATAAAAAATTTCAAGGAACGGATCAAGATCCGAGTTTCATCTTTCAAATCTTATAATATAAGGTACGTGAGATTTTCCTAAAACTACATGGGCTTATTAAATTCCTCTTAATTATGTTGAAGGTTTAGAAATCATGAACTTGCAAAAATAAAGGGGGTTTGGATTTACAACTAGAATCATGTTTTTGAAGCCCTTGATAATATTGTTTTGGTCTTTAGGCCTTTCCTTGAAAGTGATTTGACTAGTATTGTAACGCCCCAAATCTGCTACCTGGAACGCTACACGGTGCTCATGACCCCAAAGGATCACAAGCTAACCCATGACTGATACTTGTACTGTATAAATGCGAAAACAAAGACTGAAAGGCCATAAGATTCAAAACTGAGACATCATATCTGATAAAATATAACATCTGAGTGGGGTATGAAATACCCAAAACAACTGAAATAAACTGTCTGAACATGATAGTTTGAAAAGCCTCTAACTGTCTGAATAAGGAGTTAATGGGACATGTCCCCAACTAACTACATCTACTGAAAGCTAAACTGAATTAATGAAAGAACTAATAATATCTTCCTCGGATGATGAGGACTCACTGCTAAATCTGGCTGCTACTGATGCTCGTTATTCTGAATCTATGGTATAAAACACCATAGCGCAAATGTGTCAGTATGATTAAATGTACTGATATGCATGTGAGATAGGCTGAATGCAAAGGGCTCACAACATGAACTATACTAACTGATTGGATAACATGAACGTGAGAGTGTATGTATGAATACATAATAACTGTAATTGAGTTTGTGGTAACATGACTACTGAGCCTGAGTACTGATAACATGAGATACTGATAATTGTATAACTGATACTGAGCGACTGTATCTGACAGTCTAGGTTCTGATGGAACTAGTTGAGTTCCATACTGTTCTGAGTTGACTGTATATGATCGTCCTAAAATCTGAAGAACTAGAGTTCTATTACTGAGACTGAAATTGAAACAGTAACTGTGGGAAGTAGTCATCTAACCGACATGCCCCAAATAACGCATTATAGCTGAGTTGGGGTCCAATCTGTAACTCCAATTGCAAGGATGTCAATACCGCGCCCTGGTAAGGACAATCTATGAGTAACCCTCATATAACAAGTATCTTTAGTGAGAACAAGTAACTCTAGTGAGAACGGTAGGAACCCTCATATAACAGATTAAGCCACCTCATCTAGCCTCGTATAACAGGCTATGATGTCTCAACCTATGCCTAGCTATGTAGTTCAGGAATGCAAGGATTGCTTCTAGGAATCACACCCTCATATAACAGGTGAGTTCCCATCCTTGGGTTCACTCGGTGCTAATTCTTACTCCCATCTGGATAGATACTGAACATGATTAACTGAACTAGACTAGACTGAGTTCATTAAATTCCGAGGACTGGCAGAATGCTATTGAGATCTGATAACTGTCTGATATTTCTGAAATTACCGGATTACTGAGATTTACTGAAATTTCTGAGATTACTGGACTGATATTGAATTCACTGTGTTTTCTTGAGTCACATAACTAACTGAGTTCTAGGGATCATGGCTTGACTGAGAGTATCGTGAAAACATGACGCTGGCTCTAGGCACACAACTAAATTATCGGGTACAAGTACCCCCAGGACTCAATAGCATAAGAGTAATTCATGGCATGAATTCTAAAGCACAACAATGGCTACACATATATCTATAACCCATTAACTAAGGCACTTCATCAAACACTTGACATGCATGAACTTGTATATGAATGGAGATTTCACATTATCATACTAGTATGACACTCTTCCTTCATATAGGCACTTAATCATACATATGGGGAGCATGCTTTGGTTATATAATCACCAACACATTTAATAATCATGGATACATCAATCAACTTGTAAATTGAAGGGTTTATCATGAATATCGCCTAATTTATCACATATTGGAATCAATTCTTGTAATTAATAGTCTATAACATGAAATGAAACCAAACAACAACATAAACATCAATTTTCAATTCATTCACACCATGAACATTCATAAATATACAAATCTTGGATTTTGAAAAGATATTCTTGAGCTTCATGGGTGAAAGAGACCCATTAATCAACACATGACATACCTGAGTTAATGAATTTGGAAGGATTGATAGAGAGTTCTTGTGATTTGACCCTTGAATTTGAGAGCTAGGGTTTCTTGGCTTGAGAGAGAGTAGCTCAATTTGGGGAAAATAGAGTGAATAATGATATCCTTAGGTCATGTAGCGTTAAATTTTGTGTTTAAGGCTGAACTAAAATCATGGAAAAAGACTCATTTAACCCTGGATGCGTCTTTTAATTTTTATGAAAAATTCCCGACCTGGACCCCTGGCGCGACGCGACGCTAGTCACTGGAATTTGACAACGGAGAAATTAGACGATGGCGCGACGCGGGGCTATCGCGGAGCTTTACTGAAATTTGAAAATTGGGATTTGGGAGCCCTCCGCGATGCGGTGAAATTGCAGAGTCTTACTGAAAATTGATAAATGTCATTTTGGCTTATGGCGCAAACGTGTCACTGACTGAGATGACGGTGTTTTACGATTGAAACTTTAAATCGCCACAACTTCTTACCCGATTATTGGATTTAGGTGAAGTTGGTATCGATGGAAAACTTATTGAATTTCTCACATGACAAAAAGTGAAAATTTTGAAAATACCACATGTATAAAAGTGGATTCATCTTTAAAACAAGTCTTTGATATTTTTGGGGACGAATTTAAGCTAAGTGGAAGTATGGGGTATTACAAGTATATATGTATGTATAGGGGTGGCAATTTCAGGCCATATTTGTGAAAGAAGTTTATTTAATCCATATTTATTGAGTTGGATTACTCATATTTTAAATGGGTAAATATGAACTTCAACTCATTTTAAAAGGTCATACAAATATGGACAAAATGGGTAAATATGAGTATCTATTTAAACACAGTGACCACCCACCTATGCTTAAAATTTTAGTTTTTTTTCTTTTCCATTTTTTGTGTTTTTATTTTTTTATTTTTTCTTTCTTTTTTTCTTTAATTTAATTTTTTCTTTTTCATTTTTTTCGTTTTTTTTTCTTTTTTTCTTTTTTACTCGTTTCTTATATTTTCTTTTTTCTTTCTATTTTTTTCATCTATTTTTTTTTATTTCTTTTTCCTTTGCATTCTCTTTTTTTATTTTCTTTTCCCCCTTTTCATTCTTGTTTCGTCATTTTTGTCATTTTTCTTTTTTTTTTTTTTGTATTTTTCTCATCTTTTTTATTGTCATTGTATTTTATACTTTATATATTTTGTATACTTTATATTTATTTGTATCATATTATATATTTTAAATAAATTTATTATTTATATTTGAATAGTTTAGCCATGGATATGTACAATTTATCATTTGTATTTATATACAAACAAGTATATGGATTAATTGTATTTGTTTGAGACTAAAATGTATAAATATACAATGTATCATTAGCATTTGTATATCAAATTTATTATTTATATTTATATATAAACAAGTATCAATTGTATGCGTATGGTTCAAGCTGTATAAATATGTATCATTTGATACAAATGTGACATTTATATTTGTATAATTTAGCAATTGTATTTGTATAATTATTTATATTTGTATTGTTTAATTTATATCAATAATATATATATATATATATATATACATACATATAAGTGATATTGTCAACTACGAATGCAAATACAAAAAAATGAAATAAATGCAATTATAAATACAGATATAATATACGGTCAACTTACGAATTCAGATATAAAATAGTCCTTTAAAAATACAAGTTCATCAATGAAAATAGAATACAAATACAAATACAAGCAAAATGAAATCACAAAATACTAATATAATGTGCAGTCAATGATAAATTATAAATTCAAAACAATTTTTAAAATACAAGTGCGAATTATATAAATTATATATGATGGTGCAAACTATAAAATACAAATACAAGTTTGAAGTATAAAAAATAAATACAAATACAATTGTATTAAGAAATACAAAATTATAAATGTTGGACGAATATAAATCAATATGCGATTATGGTATTTTCGTTATCATAAAAAAAATTTAAAAAGAAGAAAAACAAAAATAGAAAAAAAGAAAAAAAGAAAAAAAAATGAAGAAAGTGAACTATAAGTTAGAGATAGAAGAGAGAGAAATAAGAGTAAAGAAAGAATTGTAGAAAAAAAGAATATAAAAATACAAAAAAAACAACAAAGCAAAAAATAATGAAGAATGAGAAAAGGAAAAAGAAAAAAAATTGATGGTGAATACAAAAATGGGTATGGGGGGAGGGATGCAGGGGGGAGGGTGAGGTAGTGAATAAAAAAGTCAAGTTGATATGCATACACAAATTTTAAGTTTTTACTTTAAGAGTTAAAAGTGGGTAGCAATCATTTTTACCCAATCTATATTTGACCAAATTCATATTTACCCAAATATTATATGGGTGGATTACATCCAAACCATTTAAAGCTCAATCCATATTCAATCCATCGAAATCCGATCCGATCTGTCCATTTACCACCCCTATGTATGTATGTGTTGAAGTCTTAAAATGTGAATTGAGAGCATGAATTATTGAATCTCCCCCTCCCCCACATTGTATTACTACTTGATTTGCAAGTTATAAATTACTAAATTGCATGATTTAAAGAATGAATCAAGAGTCTTATCATTTTATATGAATTTTATGATGATTGAGAATTGGAGAGAGGGATATAATCATTATTTAAATGCTAAATATAATAATTGAAGGAATTTCATGAATGTTTTGAGAAATTGACCACCACTTGTTGGAATTGTTGAAAAGATGAGAATCTTTGCATGGTTTTGACTTATGTTTAGAAATATGAATTCTCTCATAATTGTCTTAATGTTTTGGTGGCCTGAACATTGTTTTAAATGAAACAATTATGCATGATATTTTTATGGCTCAGAACTATGACTTGCAAGTCTTGGTATGATGACACCAAATCAAATAATGTCATAACAGAAACAGAATGAAATAGAAATCAGATTTCTACACAGACTTACAGATTTTGAATCCAGAAAGATGCATGTTCAGAAAATTGAGGTGTTACACGTAGTAGGCTAGCCTTTCCTTCCAGAAGGATGGGTGTATAGTTAAGGATGCGTCTATTGTAACTACTCCCAATGGATAGCCTGTTGATCCACAAAGTGGGAACGCCGGCAATGAAATTCCAAATACTGACATTTAGATTTTGTGAAGGTTGGGATATAGCGAACTGAGAAAAACAGAAGAATAGGCAAATGAAGAAAAGGATAGGAAAATAATGTCTCTGTCCGGCAATCATTCATTTCCGAACCAAACCAAGGCTAATAGAAATATTATGTGGAATCTGGATTGTTTCTCTAGTTGCTACTCCTTGTGTTCTTCTTCTTATAACGGCTGCAATCGTCCTTTTTGCGTCTACACACCTTCTTTTTGTGTATTATGTATAAGTAAAGAAAGGAAACCATAACCAAATTCCAGAAGTGATACAAAATGAGCTGTGTGGCCACTTTCATTTTCCGAAGCTTCTGTTGACTTGTACTTTCCAGCAACAGTTTGATTTGACGGCTTCAGGCTTCAGCTATTAAGTTTTTACCACTGAATTGATTATATTTTAGAAATTGCTGGTTCAAAATGTATGTGCTATTATTTTAAAGGTAGTATGACCCTAAATTTGATATCAAATTATAACTTTGACAGTGCACAAATATGACCTTTAACTATTCAAAACTGCATTAATATGACCTTCGATCCTATGTGGCAAAACGCGTGTTCAACACGCAAAACTGGGTGCATCCAGCTTAAAATCTAAGGGCATAATACATAAATATAACCACCATTTGGAGGGGGGTGCGGATAACTAAGCTGATAAAGAGATTTATAAATAGATTTATTATAACTGATGAATCTATTCTTTTTTGGGTGTGGTTATTTCTTAGATTTTGTTTTAATAAATTATTCTTTTTATGAGATGTATTCATTAATTTTTAGTTTATTATTTTGTCCTGTAGTAACTGCTGAGTTACAAATTTCTGTGTAATAACTTATTCTTTTTGTACTGTAGTGTATATCTAATTCTAGATTTTCTATGTCATTTACTATTTTGTGTTGTTCTTCTCGTAATGAGTATTTTATGTTATATAAACTGTTACATGTACTTTTTTCTAAATTTTCTAAGGTTTTTTCTATCCATATTAACTTTTCTTTTAGATCTTCCATTATTTTTCTAATTCGGTTTCTGTAATTAATTTCGTTATTTAGATTATCTTGGTTTTCTCTAGTTTTTCTAATATATTCTAGCATCCACAATCTTGGTCTGAATAATATCCTTCTGGGTAAATGTCTTCGTATATTTGTGTTGTGGCATTTATCATTTCAATTTCGTAGTTTATTACTTCTTCTAATATCATTTTCTTAATATCTATTATTTCTATATCCTTAAGTATATATAAGGTTAAAATTCTAAGGTAGTCTAAATGGGCTGTTTTTTAAAATTGATATTTTATAGCTATTTGTTTTAGTCTTAGTAGCTTTTGCATATTTTTATTAAGAGATTTTATATATTTTTTATTTTCCATGTATTTGTCTATATTTATTTTTATCTGTTTTTCTAGTAACTGTAATTTTTTCGTATCTTTAAAAGTCCTACGTAATTTTAACATAATAAATATTTATAAGAGTAGTTAGGTATGTGTGGTATATAATTTATTCTATCCGTATAATTTTTTCCATATGCTTTTTCTAATATAACTTTTCTTATATCTGCAACATCTATATCTCTAAGTGCATACAAAATAAGTATCTTAAATTTATCTACCATGACATCAAATATATTATCATTCATTATCATAAAATTGCTTTTTTCAAAATATTCCCTGCAATCATATACATAATAAAATATAGTCATCTCAGATTACTATATACTAGATTATTCTTAAATAACATGTTCTTCGGTCACTACTAGCATGGTAATTCGGATACTTTTCCCTTAAACAGCGCCTCGACTTTGGTTACTCCCCGCCACGGCTTCTTGCCTCATTGGTTTCACCTTTAGGATGGCATAGTTCCTTGGGATTTTTCTCCGTTTCCACTTTGCTAATAAACTTCTTAACATATTATTTTTCGAATAATTCTACTATAAAGTAACTAATATGAATTTATTTTATCATATCATGATTGTCGGGAATTATGAATTTAGCTATTCATAATAGTAAATAGATATACCTGTTCCGGTAGCTTTGATATTTCTGAGGTTTGTTGTTCCATAGCTTTTTCCATTGCGGTGTATATATTTAATTAACTGGGCTAAATATTTTTGAATTGGAATGGAGAGAGTATTTTTTCTGAATGTAGGAAAGCTTGCCTTTGCAATGCTTCCTAAGTTCTTATTTATAGAATGAGAAATGTACAAAAAGTCTTTACATCCGTATAAAAACTTAAAAACTAAAAAGAAACTAAAAGACTTGAAAAAGTCTTTCTTACCTAACCTACTTTGAAATTTTTTCTCTATATTAATTGTACAATAAATGCTACAAAGCTCATATTATCTTTTACGTAACAACTTTGTAAATAAGTCTTCCGTCTATCTGTCATATCTGCAAATAAGTCTTCCGTCTATTTTGTCATATCTGCTATATCTCCATTATTGCTCTGTTCTTATCTTTGCAGCTGTCGTCCTTATTTTCTTTTATTCTAACTGTACTGCTGGGACGTCATTATCTCCTCCATTACATTTTGAACATCTGTGGTCTGGGTATTTGTGTCCAATAGTTTTGCAATATCTGGTCAATAATTCCTCTGAAATAAATTTTTCTCTAATAGCTCTGGCGATAGATTCTGTCTCTGGTTTAAGCAACATCATAATCCATTGCCTAATTGTTTCCATATCTGTTTCTCGTAGTTCTTTTGAATTTGAATATATCAATACATGGTTTCTTGAATAATAACTCCATATAGGATTTTGATTACAATATGTATTTGCTAGTTCTTGTAAAATCGTAGATAGTCCGATAACTCTTTTATTCGCATAAAATTTTGGTATCTCGATTCTGGGTATCTCTGGCTGTGTACCGATATCTTGCGGTATAATCATATCTCTTGTCATTCCTATTTTTACAACTTGTATAGGTTTCTTAACTTCGTCAAATAATATCTCTGCTGGTGCCGTGTAGATTTTTATAAAAAATAAAGTACCTTTGGTTATTCTCTTAAATGTGGTAAATGCTTCATATATCTCGGGTATAGTAGATATCTCAGTTCCGTATGTGGTATATACGGTACTAAGTAATCCATATTCGTAGCAAGTTTTTACTAAGCTGGGTCTAGTTTTGGGTAAGGCAATTAGCTTGTTGTATCCGGTTAATTTCTGGGTTATATAGTTCGTATCTGGCTCTTGGATATTTGTAGCTTTTGGGTTGCTATTTAAGAAAGTTTGTACGTTGTAGATATTTTCTATATATGTGCGGGTTGTGTAGTTGTATGTCTTTTTGTCTTGGTTTAGGCTTTCTCGATATGTGGTAACTTGTGGGGGTGTAAACATAGGGTCTTTTGGTATATTTGGTGTATATGGCTTGTCAAATAGCTTATTTAAGTTCATATTTTTTCTAACTCCTTTGCTTGTACCTTCAGAAGTAGATTGATAAGCGTTATGGGTTTTATGGAGTATCCCAACATCTCCTTCTAGCTCTGGAATTTTATTGTCTTCCGATCGACATAGCTCTGCACATTGCTGAGTTAGCTGATTCATAGCTATAGACTTCAGATTATCTTCACTAGTCTTTAGCTTTAGCTTTTCTATCTCAGTACCCATACTGTCTACTTTCAATGAAAGCATAGTCAGGGCATTGAGTATCTTTTCATGTATATTTTCTTCTATCATTTCAGTTTGCGTAGCTTTGTCTTAATATGTAATCTGCAATAACATTTTTGTTAGTACTGATTACTTCTATTATAAATGTAAAATTTAATATATTTAAAACTAGTCTCCGAATCTCTTTTGTTGTAACTGAATTTTGTATTTTCTTTGTTAGCCACCAGCGTACCTGTGTATTATCTGTCCGCACAATAAACTTGTTATATACAATATACGGCTCAAATGCTAATAAACATTTATATAATGAACATAGTTCTTTTCTATTTATTTCCCACTTTATTTCTGTCTCGTTGAACGTACCTGAGTAGTATCTACAATGGTGTTCTATTTTTTCTGCTTCATATCTATATTTAAGTACTCCTCCGTAACTATATTCACTGGCATCTGCTTCTACTATGTATGTAAATTTTCTATTTTCATCTGGAAATTGTAGTTTTGGTAATTCTTTGCAAAGTAATTTTATTTTTTGAACTTGTTTTTTATCTTCTTCATTATAATTATATTCTATATCCTTTTTTAATTTTTTCTGTAGTGGTTTTAGGTTTTCTGCTAATTTTGGAATATATTCTCTTACTTGGTTTACTAATCCTAAAAATGATTGTAATTTCTTTTTTGTATCTAATTCTTCTTTCGAATTTATTATTTTTTGTACTCTATGTTGTTGCATTTTTACTCCACTTTTATCTATTTGTATTCCTAAAAATTCTATCTGATTTTTCATAATTTCGGCTTTCTTTTCACTTAGACTTATTCCTGAATTTTCTATTATATCTGTAAATTGTTCTAATAATTTTATATGTTCTTCTTTAGTCTTTGTATATAATAATATATCATCTATGTATACTATGCAATTAGGTAATTGTTTAAAATAATTATCCATAAAATGTTGATATCTACCTGGTGCATTTTTATATCCAAATGGTAGTACATTCCATTCGTAAAATCCTTGTGGTACCGTAAATGCGGTTAATTCTTTAGATTCTTCTTCTAACTTTAGGTGGTAAAATCCTGATTTACAATCAAATTTACTAAAATAATTATATCCTTGGATTTGTCTTATTTTTAATATCTTATTTGGTATTGGATAATTATATGTTATAGTTTTTGCATTTAAATTTCTATAATCAATAACCATTCTACTTTTTCCTCTTTTTTGTTCACTATGTTTATTTACTATAAATGCTGGACTATTATGTTTACTATTACTTTTTTGTATATATTGTTTTTCTAATAATTCATCTATATGCATTTTAAATTCTTTTAAATCATCAAAATTATATGTTAATGGTTTTTGGGTTATTATACTATTTTTATCGATTAATTCAATTTTTATGGTAGTTTTATGTTTTTCCCATCCTTTTAACGGATCTTCGCTATATAATTGTTCTAATTTTTTCTTAACTATTTCTATCTTATTTATTGAAAATATAGTTATTTCTGTTTTATTTATCGAAAATTCTACTAATTCTATTGTATCTTCAGTGGTTTTTATATTTTCTAACTTTTGTGTAATTTTTTCACTTCCTTTTATCCAATCAGTTTTCTTTCTTATTTTATTATTAACTCTTTTTGCTCTTACTTTTTGTTTACATGGTGTTGTGAACCACCAATCGTTTCTAGTTATTATATGTGGGTATAATTTATCTAAAAATGGCATTCCTAAAAGTATATCTTTTGATGTTAGTTCGTAATTATAAATTTCTTCTATTGTCAATATCTTATCCCATATTTGTGCTTTTACATTCCTAGCTTTATAAGTAATTAAGCTTCCTTCATTATTAAATCCTTTAACTATTATTGGTATTTTTAATTTATCCCATTTACTTTCTGGTAAGCAATTATATCTACATAAATTAGCTTCTGCTCCTGTATCTAGCATAGGCGTATAATATCTACTGTAATATCCTTCCACTACTATCTTCATTAATACATATATTTTCATTTTATGTTAAGGCTCTTCTTAAGAATAATCTTTCCCTATTATATGTTATGGCTAATTGTGTATGTTCTATATTATATGGTTTTTACTTGTTCTAACCATTTTATTCCTAATATTATATCTGCTTTTTGCATTTCTTCTTTTACCTCAGATTCTATTTTTATTTTTCTAATTCCTCCTATTATTATTTCTTTTTCTACTATATCTTTATTATTTATTAAACTTCTCGGTAGATCTGGGCATATATCATTATCAGTTTTTATTTCTTCATTTTTTACTAGATATTTTGCTATATAATTTTCTTCTTGTCCTGTATTTAATAGTATTAAATGCTCCTTTTCATTTATTTTTCCTGTTATGTAATATTGATTTAAATTACTTATTGAATTTGTTTCATAACTTGTTCTTTTCGATGAGCTCGATGACTCTGGTTTTTCATTAGATATTCTTTTCGTTGTACTTATTCTATCATTTATTATTTCTAAATTTTCTTCTATATCTATGTCTCTATAGCTATAGTCATTATAATCTATTGTTTTTACAATTTGTTCAAATGGGCTATCTATTTGTATTTTGTTAATCTTATTTTTCCCTGTTATTTTATGTTTTGTTGTTAATACATATAAATTTTTACATCTTGCTGTAAATATTTTACTTCCTGGGGTTAATTCTATTCCTGATATCTTCCAATATAATACTAATGATTTATCTATATTTCTATCTGTTACTGCTACTGAATAATTTGCAATTATTATAAATTTAAATTTTTGGTATATTAAATTTTCTTTTACGGCAGTTATTATACTTTTTTCTATAGGTTTTATAATTCTGTCATCTGCTAAATATAATTCTATCGGTGTATCTATTCCTTCTCTAAAACATGCTTTTATTAATATTTCTGTACCTCCAAGGTGTACATATTTTATTGGATCTCCTTTACTCTTTATATCATTTATTTCTTTATTAATTATTCTTTTTGTTACTAGTGGTATACTAGCTTTTCCTTTTGCATATCTACAGTCTATTACATGTTCTTTTTGACATACTACATAATATTCATCTTTTTTCCTACTAAAAATATTTTTTATTGTTGGTATTTTAAATATTTTTTCTACACTTAAATCTAATTCTTTTCCTTTTATTTCATCAAATATATTACTGTCAAATATTATCTTTTGTTCTGTTCCTTCATCATTTAAATATTCTTCCTTTGTTATTATTTTTATATCTTCTTCAGTCATTTGATTCATCTATCTCACTATCTATTTCAGTATCTGTGTCGTTTTCTGAAATTTCATATATACTATCTTCACTTTCTAGTTCATAATCTATATAATCTATTTGCATATATTCTGTATTTTCTATTTTTATTTCGGATATTTGTTTATTTTTTGGATTTTTAGGTAATTTACAATCTCTAGCTAAATGTCCTAACTTTCCACAATTATAACATGTACATTCTTTTATAGATTTTTTCTTTCTATATGGTCTTTTATTTTTGTAATTTTTAACATAATATCTTTTTCTTGGTTTCTTATATTTATATTTTGATTTTTTATATTCCTTATATTTCTTATGTCTTTTTCTTTTCTTATAATATCTTTCTTCGCATCCAAATTGCGGTGCTATTTTATTTTTGCAACATGCTAAATTTCTTATTAATGTTTTTTCCATTTTTAATTCTTCTCTATATTTTTCACATAACTTTCTATACCATTGTTGTAAAAATTTTATTCTAGCTCCTAATGTATCTACTATTTTTGCTTCTTCACAACTTTTTATTATCTTTGAACTAAATGGTTCGGGTAATTTATTAAAATATAATTTTCTTATTTCTTTACTTTCTTCTATGCTATATGCTCCTTTATAATAATATTCTTTAAATGCGCAAGTATATTCATCTATATAACACATATTACATATTGTTAATTTTATCATTAAATTCCTATTTGTATCTTTTTCTTCATCTTGTTCTTCTTCTAATGTTGTCATACTACCAAATTCATCTTTTATAGCTGTTTCATATTTTTTCAATAATTCTATAGGTGTTAATTTTGTTGTTGTTGATGCTGCTCCTTCCATAGGTTTATTAGCTCTTAATACTTTCTTACTATTATCAGTTAAATTTGTAAACCATAATTTTACTGATCCTATTAGTGTTTTTTCTATGTATTCTGGTGCATCTGTTATGTTTATATTATTATCTAATAATTGTTTTGTCATATATCCTATCCATAATTGTATTGTTTTTTCTGTATCTATTACACAATCTAGATCTAAAAAGTTATAATTTTTATTAACTATTTGTTTTGGTGTCCATTTGTCATATTCATTATATCTTTTAAATTTATTTTTGTAATATATAGGTTTTCTTATTTCGGTTGTTTTGGGTATTAGATTTTCATCTTCTTTTTTGTCAAGAGTATTTATTTCTGTATTATTATTTTCCAAATTTTCTTCATTAATTATTTCTTGTTTTTCGTTAATTTCTAAATCTTTTATATTTGTTAATATTTCCGTATATGTTTCACTATCTTCTGAATCATAATTATCTGTTTCTTCTACCTCTATATTATTTATTTCTAATTTTTCTTTAAATAGATTTATCTCGTTTATTAATTTTTGTTCCTTATCTATTTCTTCTTTTTCTTTTTGTCTTTGTTCGTATAAATCTTTTAACATTTGTAATTCTTTTTCTAATTCAGCAACTCTACTATTTTTAGTTTCTTCTATTTTTCGTATTTCTTCCGTAGATTGTTGTTTAATTTTTTCTATTTCCTTTTTTCTATCTATCTCTTCATTTTCTTTTTCTATTCTTACCATTGCTGTTAATTTATCTTCTAATTTTAATTCTTCTTTTTCTAACATTAAATATAAATGTTCTCCTATTTACTTATATCTTCTTCCTAGATTAGAAAATACTATTTTTATTTTTGTACCTTCGTGATTTTCGTATATTTTTTCATCTATTATAAATTCTTCTTTATTCATTTTATTGTGAATAGTTCGTGTTGATATATATATTCTAAACTATCTATTTGAGATTCTAATTTTGATATTTCATCTTTTTGTATATTTATTGAATTTTTACTAACTCCGGCAAATATATTATAATGTAATCTTTCTTTTCTTATTTTTAATTCTTTACGTTTTTCAGAGATAAATTGTTTTAATTCTTTGTATTTTTGCTCTTTATTCATTTAAATGGTCTTCTCATAATTAATTTAATAAATAACTAAATCTAATCTTAACTAAATTTAAATCTAACTTAACTAATTTATCTAACACGTATATCACTTCCGTATCTTTCAAATTACTGTGCTCTGATACCATTTGGAGGGGGTGCGGATAACTAAGCTGATAAAGAGATTTATAAATAGATTCATTAACTGTGGATATAACTTTCGAGAAAAATTTTGGATTCATATTTGTTATTATCTGTGCTTGCTGTTTCACTTTACTTGTATATGCACCTTCTCTCTGTTCATTTAATAACAAAATTCCCCAGTGTATGTCTTTTTGTCAAAATTTACCCAATCTTTCCACTAGCGGACTTGTAATGACCCTCCAAGTCATTTTTCATATTTATGCTTATGTTCACAATTTGTGCTTCTCCACAGCTGCTCCAAGTCCTTTATGACATGCTCGGACCGACGGTTCGATTACCAGACAGTTCATTTAGTTTTTAGAGTAAATTCCTTGTTTTAAGTCTTCGCTAGTATCAAATGGCCAGTAAGCGAAAACTTCAGTGAAACAATCCCGGATGCGAATTTCGACTGTACCAACAGATTCAGAATATTAAATTTAATCTAGGTAGACCTTTGGTTTGGATTCCAATGCACTCGAGCTCCTTTCGACCTGTTGGTCGGAAAGTTGAAAAATGAAATCTGGGTGTGGGACCCACATTTGATTGAAATGACATCGGATTGAAAATCCAACTTCATCATCGAGTCTGAAATATCGATTTTAGGCTAGTGGGACCCTTGATTTAGGTCTCAAAGTTTTCAAACTTATTTTGGGCTATTTAGCGTATTTTATGAAAAATAGAGCTATAGGTGTGGGCCCCACTTTTTGTCGAAACAATCTTGTATGAAAGTTTTGATGATTTCAATGGATTTGAAATGTTTTTTTACACTAAAGTTTCACTATTGGATCATGTTATTTGGGTTCCAAATTAGTTCTGAGGGTTAAAAACGAGTTTTTGATTTTGCTGTCACGAGGATACCGCATCTCTTCGCCGAAGGGGTCTATAAATAAACCCAAGGGCGCGAATTTGGGGATTTTCTCTTCTTCTTTGAGAGCCTAAAATCTTAAATGGGTATGATAACTCAAAATTGAGTTTTGTGGGTGTCTAGGGATCTTGGTAATCATCAATTATCATGATTTTCACCCGGATTAAGGTAAGATTTTATCATATTATTGATAATTTTTTGATTTTTGACCCAAAACCCCATATTCACTTAGGGCTTGATTTTAGCCCAAAGATTGCTTGTTCTTCACCCATTTTTGTGGGTTTTGATTCGTTGTTCATGTATGAACGTCGGGATGACTTTGGAACGTATTTTTCGTACGAAGGATCCACTTAGAATTTTTGATGTCATTTTTGGACCGAACCACAAGTGTAATATGGGTATTGTTAGACTCGTATTGATGAGTAGACTATGATTTTGATAGTGCAATTGCATTTTGGGATTGTGAAGCGAAGATGCGTGGTGGTGCATGATGTGAGGTTTTGTGGTTCGGCCTTGAGTTAGACTTTTGTCTACCTTTCTTCATAGATGATGTGTGATATATATTGTGTATGAATATGAATGTTAGGATTATTATGATTAGGATAACTTGACCTTGATTGTTGATGTTTGGAGATTAGATAAGAGCTTTGGACACGTAAAATGACATGTTTATAATCCTTTTGAATCTGATTGCTTTCCTATTTGATACGAGAATAATGGTCACCTTAGCTTTCGACGACATCATTCAAAGTTACTATGTGAAGAATCAAGCTTTGGTCACATAGAGGGCACGAGATTATACTTGGAGGGGATTTTTTGAGCCTACCATTGATCAAATCCGAGTGTGGAAGATTGCTTGGAGATTTGAAGACTTAAGGACTCTCGGGTTTGGACCACCTTTGTTGGTTCACGATTTTGGTTCCCTTTATTAAGGGCATTTTGGTCACTTATCTTTGTCCATGTGACACTCCATGACCATCCCTCCTCATTAAGGGTATTGGAGTCATTTTGTGTTCATTTTATAATAGATTATAAATAGGCTCCTTTAGTCTTATTTTCATTAGTTTATGAAAGATGAAAGATTGAAACACTTGAAATCCTCTCTCTTGAGAGTAGACCACCTTAGTATAGTCTTAGTTAGTACTTGGATAAGTCATCCTTTGTATAGGGCTTGGAAAATTCAATATTGTTCTTTGCTTGGAAACGGTGGATCTTGAGATGAGTCGATTACCTTGGCGGTCACCGTAAGAGTGTGGTTTTGATTATTACATTCATTAGGGGTTAATGTTGAAATATACTTGGTTCTTATTCTTGTAATAATCTTGGTCTCACTATCTATCCTTTCATTTTTTTGCAAATCCGTGTGTTTTTGTGTTTGCCATCGTGTTTCCCTTTGTGTTGCTTGTTCTTCTCACATTTTGTGGACTATTTTGGCCTCTTGGTGGACTGATTTGTATCATTTGGTATCAAAGCCATCATTGATTTTGTTCTAACAAAATCAATCTTGGGCTTGTTAGTTAAAAAATAAAAAAAAAGAAGTATTGAAAAACCAAAAATCTCAAAAAAAGAAATCTGTTCGGTTTTTGTGTTTAGCTGAAAGTTGAGACTTAGATTTAGGAGATTTTAGTGTGTTTTATTTTCTTCTAGTGTTAGGTTCTTGTTTCCTAAGACTAAGTGAGTCTAGATCTTGGATTTGAGCTTAATCCGGGTGGCTTTGAGTTGTTCACCATTGTTGAGTTTAAGGTTGAAGAAACTAGTAAGGTGAAGCTCGAAATTGGAAGGGTTGTTGTCGATATTGTGGTTTGAAAAATGTATGGTTTTGTTGTGGAGTTTAACTTGAGCAAAAGGAATCGAAAATCATTCAATTTGGAGTTCATTTGGTTTAGTTTCAATCTTTTGAGTGTTCTTGTTGTTCTTCATGTTCATCATTCATTGTTGAACAAGAACATTCAATAGGTGTGGTTTGACCTTAAATAGTAGAGAAAAGAGTGTAGTCTTTTGTTAGTCTTGAAACACATCCCAAAGAACATACAAAAGAAGAAAGGGTATAATAGGACTTTCAAAAAGACTCATTACCAAAAGGGAGTAAGGGCACATACCAAGACAAACAAAAGAGGAAAGGAGACAAAGGCTTTCAAAAATGTGTCTTGCCAAAAAGGTGCAAGGAAAGTCAAAAGTCCTTTGAATTAATTTGAAAAAGGCTCTAAGTCTTGTGCTTTCCCTTCTTTTAGCTGATTTGTCACTCTCCCGAATTAAAAATTTGACCAATCCAAATTGCAAACTGCCATGTTACCAAACTACCACGCCATCTAAGTGCCACTTCATCAACGTTCCAAAACACCTTGAAGCTCCAATTTCAGATTTTAAAGTCTCTTTTCTTTGTTTCGTTAGTTTCATTTATTGATTCTAGTACTAATTAGCAACTAGTAATCACCTACTAGGTTGTGAATTAGTTTTTGAATCCATTTTTGTCGTGTCTCCGTTATTTGTGTGCTTTTCTCATTTTTAATTCATCGTAACTTTTTATTTCAAGTTCGTAAGTAGAATTTTTTTTTTGTGTCTTGAGTCGATCAAACAAGACTCTATTTAGGCCGCTAAGTAGAATTGACATCTTATTGACTACCGGAGTATAAGCAACTTTCAATATTCACCGCTCCAATTGTGAGAATCACAAATGTGGGTGTATATGAGTGTTGGTGAGGAGCTTTTACTACTAATCTTGTTTGTTTATTGTGTAGGTACAAAGGTGATTTAAGGGGAACATGTCTTCAATAGAAGGGTATTATTGTGACTACAACATGGGAGACTATGATTGTAGTGAGGGATTTTATGGCTATGAAGTTGAGGGAGATTGCGGAGGCTATGAAAATAGCCATGATCAAAACTTGGGCAGATTTGAAAGTTACTATTTTGAGGGATAAAATGAGGTGAATGAAGTTCCTAGTTCTTATGGTAACTTTGGAGATAATGTAGGACCTCATGATGGATCGTATGATGATGTTGGGCATGTGAGGAGTCTTACACTTCTTACTCCGACCCTAGATTTGGTGTTAGGTACAACCCTTTCATTCACAAAGCTTATGAGAGCTATGATGAGAGTACACGTGAGGAGTATGAAGATTCATATTCTCCACCTTGTAGTATTTCTTATCAAAGTCGATATAGTGTGAATGGTTATACTCTCTATAGTGGAGGTTGTCCAACGATAAGAAGAGGGTATGTATCTCCAAAACCGAGAGGTACTCATATGCTTTATAATGTTGATCCGAGAAGGAGTGTTCACTCCGAAAAGGTGACCATCTGTGGGATACCGGGCTGCCTCGTTATGTTAAATGATAGGTACTATAGAAAGTACATCGTTCCATCCATGGTTGACTATTTGGGGTTTTTTTGCGAGCCTTTACTTGTTCCATACTTCTTGGACGGGTTCAAGGTTACCGAGAGGGTAAAAGTTATCTTTTACCAATATGAATACTATGAGGAGGTGTGGTGCGATATTCTTTCCTTGGCCTACGGTCATGTATACTTAGGTGCTGATTGGTTTGCACGGCATCAAGTTCCTAACTTGCAAAATTGGCCTAATGTTGTGAGAGATCAATGGGGGAATCGCCTCATGACTTACTTGCTGCCCAAGCCGCGAAGAGTGCCTACCTATTCTAATCCAATTTATTATGAGAGACAAAAGATTGAGAGGAGTAAGGGAGTGCAAGGTGGTAATTTGAGAGTGGAAAAAATGAGAGGCTGTGTAGAGTGAAATGGAGGGATTACCACCAAACCGTGCTAACATTGGTTGTCCTTTTATTTCTAAGGATATTTGTGTAGGTACCAACATGGCAAGCGAAGTCAAACAATGCCGAAAGGAAGTTTCTATCCAAGCTTGTGAAGAACCTTCACACCATGACAAAGAAAAATGTACTCAAGGACTTCAAGGTAAAATAGCTAACTCTTACACTTTTGTGCATGTGAATGATAATTGTGTGTCTAATAGCCCATTGAGTGTGAGTTGTAGCTTGCCTATATGTGAGTCTATTATTTCTTTGCCACTTGATGATGATGTACATGTTGTGAGTAAGGATACATTAGTTGATCCTATTGATGACCGAATTGAATCTTCTTGTAAGATTGATTTATGTCCACCTAGTGTTGAAACTATTGTGTTGAATGAAAGTACATTATCTTGTGAAATTTGTGTTGATCAACTTATGTGTGAAAATTGCCCACCACTTGAGGATATGTATGATGTGATTAATGACCCTCAAGTGTGTGATAATATTGAAAATGTTGATCAAAGGAATAGGAGTGAACCCGTGAGCTTACCCTTTGATTCTAATATTTTCTTGGATCATAGGGATAATCATGTGCTTAAGACATCTTTGAAACTTGATAATGAACTTTTAGAGAGTGAACTTACTTGTTCCAAATCTTCCCGTGGGATAGATCATGGTCTCTTTAGGTATAATGTCTTGTTTGAAGATGATATAAACACTCCTAATGAACCTAGCAGTGAAAATGATGGTATAGCTTGCTTTGGAAGCTATAGACGATATTCTAACCAACTATGGTGCGGCAACATTCCTCCTAAAGATGGAAATCTCTTTTTGAAAGGTGAGAGTACTCTTAAGGGTAAGGAATGTGTAGTCCTTCTTGAAAACCCGAGGGCAAAGGTGTCATTGACTCCTTGGGGTAACGTTCCTAAATGTGAATCCTTGTTTGACACCCTTGTGCCTAAATTGCATGAATTCCATCTTGTGGATTCCAAGTTGTCTAGTTGTTTGAAGGAAAGAATGTGTATCTGTTTAAATGCTTATTCTTCACCTGTGAATTCCTTTGCACGTGATTCTTTCCTATACCACCTCTTTGCCTATGATGATGTCCATGCTAGTTTTGGATTTTTTTTATGTCGAGGTAGGAAGTTTGTTGGTCTATCTATGTGTGTGTATGATAATGCTATATGGATTTTATGGACTTTAGAAACAATCGAAACACCCCCCTTGGTTTGGTCTTTTGACGAGATAAAGAAGCAATAGTGGCTTATGGCTCATAAGATGAAGGAAGTTCTACCTTGTGGATTATTTGATGCCATTAGGACCTATGTAGTTTCTTTATCTCTTGGTGATTACCTTAACCAAATCCTTTATGCACCTTTCATTGAGCTTTTAATATTTATTCAAAGGATCCTTGGTTATACTACAAATATGTGCAACCTTGGCATGTTGAGATGATTTATTGTGCTAACCCTAACCCTCATGCCATGAGGAGTTTGTATTTGTTTTTCCTCTCTTCATTTTTGCAAGGTTTGGATTCGAGGTCGAATCCTTTTCAAGAAGGGGAGGATGATAAGAGAATAATGGCCACCTTAGCTTTTGCCAACATCATTCAAAGTTACTATGTGAAGAATCAAGCTTTGGTCATATGGAGGGCACAGGATTATACTTGGAGGGGACATTTTGAGCCTACCATTGATCAATCCTGAGTGTGGAAGATTGCTTGGAGAATTGAAGACTTAAGGACTCTCGGGTTTGGACCACCTTTGTTGGTTCACGGTTTTTATTCCCTTTATTAAGGGCATTTTGGTCACTTATCTTTGTCCATGTGACACTCCATGACCATCCCTCCTCATTAAGGGCATTGGAGTCATTTTGTATTCATTTTGTAATAGATTATAAATAGGCTTCTTTAGTCTTATTTTCATTAGTTTATGAAAGATGAAAGATTGAAACACTTGAAATCCTCTCTCTTGAGAGTAGACCACCTTAGTATAGTCTTAGTTAGGACTTGGAAAAGTCATCCTTAGTATAGGGCTTGGAAAAGCCAATATTGTTCTTTGCTTGGAAACGGTGGATCTTGAGGTGAGTCGATTACCTTGGCAGTCACCATAAGAGTGTGATTTTTTTTATTACATTCATTAGGGGTTAATGTTGAAATATACTTGGTTCTTAATCTTGCAATAATCTTGGTCTCACTATCTATCCTTTCATTATTTTGCAAATCAGTGTGTTTTTGTGTTTGTTATCTTGTTTCCCTTTGTGTTGCTTGTTTTTCTCACATTTTGTGGACTGTTTTGGCCTCTCGGTGGACTGATTTGTATCACCATTATAGTTTTGATTTGTTGTATCGTGGTTATGATGTAAACCTATGTTTGGGTTGTGGTTTTATCACTTGAAGCATGATTTATATATTTGACATATTTGGACTAGTGTGGTAGTCTTGAAACCGTAGTTTAGATAGAGTTGACTTGATGTAACACCCCGCACTTTTGGGATAAAGTTATACCATCTTTCCTACGTTTATAGACGCGAACTGTAGTACCCCGTACTATTCTTATCTTGATTCAACTTTTAGTTGCGTGATTAAGAGACTTAAGGATTGAAATTTTCACTAAGTGTTGGGGACTTAGTCCTATTTTAAGACTCTTAGCAACGTCGATTTTAAATTTGGTCTTCCTAGCCCCGAGACATAGTTTTTTGAGTCAATTCCTGTTCTGGGGTGTAAGGGGCAGGTCTCGGAGAAGTTTTGGATTTTTTGGATGAGGATTGAGACGCGTTTAGATTTTGATTCCAGTAGCTGATCACGGTGCCTATAGCGATGGAGAACCTACTTGTAACGCCCCAAAAATCTATCCCGAGACATCACATGATCTTTAGGACCACAAGTGATCCCAAGCTAACCCATGGACTAGCATACTATTAAGAAACTGATTAAATACGTATGAATTAACTGAGTTTACTGTGCAGAAACATAATAGTGATGGAATCTATAAAAATATAATATTGATACAATTTTACATTCTGATAAAGTCTAAAAAGAGGGACTGAAATTACATGACTGACTCTAATTGACATCTGTGAAGCCTCTACTATACTGACTATAGATAGCTAGGATGTGACCCCAACTACCATTAATCAATACATAGGAGTTAGAAAGTAAACAACATAAATAATATCTAACTGAAGTCCCCAAAGTAGGAGGACTCATCATCTGCTGGCTGGAATCTACAAACTGTCTGAATATAGCATGCGTGCTACAACTCGTACCGACATTATGAGATAATGTAGCAAATAAACATATATGTGGATCAGTACTTTGAGGATGTACTGAGTATATGGGGGTAAAATGCAATAAGTAAACAATATCATCACAATTTATAAAAATCATGCATGCTAAATGTAAATGACTCACATAGGCTTGAGTAATCTGAAAACTGAGGATCATAAATCATGAACAATAAAATATATAATACATATCTTGCGAGCCATTACATTAAGTTCCAAAATCTGTTCTTTTTGGAAACTACTACATTATCTTGTCAAAGTAAGGGAAATACTTCATCTCAAGACTTTAAGAATCTTAAAAACCACAACTTCCAAAACATATGCTTTTATCTTAAGGCTTTAAATCATTGACTATTTTAAAAGTAGGGGACTTCTTTTGGTAGGTTCTTATAACCGGCATAAACTATGTGAGCATTCATTTAGTCCAACGTCTTACCCATGTTGGGGAGAGATGTTCTACCTTTGCCATCGGAATAGAACCTTTATCTTAAGTGATCTCAATCTTAGTCATCCACGTAGAAGTGAAAATAATCTTAATCCTATGGTGGAACATAGTTTTGGGGCATGAATCCTTGTTAATATACCCATCTTGGTGCTAAATACTACTACCATTCTTATGCTTAAGATCTGAGGAAAACCACTTCAAAATAGCACAAGGGTTTACAAGAAAACCAATTATGCTCTTTCTTTTCTTTAAATCTCAACTCATATGAACAATGTGGATTCTTTATCTTAGCTTAGGACCAAAAGGTCAAATCTTTATAAGAATAAAGGAATAATGTTATTATAGGGTGCTCATAGCAAAACAAATCTTGAAATAGCAATCTTTAGTTAGGGTTTAGTGACCCATATATCAAACTCACGTTAAAATATCATAATATTCATGCGTGCTAATGTAAACATTTATAAATCAACTTAAAATCTAGAAATTTCTGCAATACGCATGAATATATGAACATAGACATGCAATTCAACTTCTAAACCCCTTGAAATCCCATAATCTTATAAATAACAATATTGGGTATAAACCCTAACTTTGATTTAATGGGAAATCACATAAAATTCAGTAAGTTTGTAATTAAAATAAGTTTTGGGCACAAGTATTAAAGGATTATCCTTGTTGAGAAACCCCACAAACCTTAATTGATGATCTTAGATGAGAAAGCTTGAATCTTGAATTCTTATGATGCTTTTGAAGATGAGTTCTTAAATTGAAAATTCTTAATCTTGAACTATCTGGGAGAATTAAAGAGGAAAATTGGATTTCTTGGAGAGTAAGTTTGATCTTTAGGGTTTTTGTTTGAAAGAGAATTGATGAATAAGTTTGACTTGATTTCCTATTTGTTTTCTTGAATATTGTTTCTTGAAGAAGATAACTCAAATTGATGTTCTTGGAAATGTTCTCGAATGATTTTCTTGAACTTCTTGGAATAGAAAGCTTAAATTCTTGATTGTTTTCTTGAATAGAAGGTTGTGGAATGGATGAATCTTGAAGAGAATTGTTTAGGGTTTATTCTTGGGAGTAAAGTAGGATAATAAAGGCAAAATAATGCCCCAGTGTTGGCTAAACATTGCTATATTACGACCTGGGTTTAGGTAGAAAAAAACCCCATTGACCCTCATTCATTTAAAGAAAACATTCATAACCCATATCTAGATTTATCTCTTTGCCGCGACGTGGTACCATCATGGCAATTTACTGCCTCACATGAAAATGGCTATAACTTTTTGCTCGGGTGGAGGATTTATGCGAAATTTGTATAGTTGGAAAAGTAATTCAATTATATACAATTTGGTAGGTATTGAGATGGAAGATTCTATATAAATCAAAAGTTATAGACATTTAAAGTAGACCCTTATAGAATCAAATGCCAAATTTTAGACGAATCTAATGTTCTAAGCTCCACTTGGCTCTAAGTGACATCTATGAACATTATTCACCTAATAAGAACTTCACATGCTTAGAATTAAATTTATGACATAATCATTCAAATTATGGATCAAGAGTACGACAATTACACCTTTATTGCGACGCGGTGAAATCACGTCAAGCTACTGAAAAAGGACGAGTGGGAATTGAAAGTTCTGCGCGATGCGGAGCTATTGTGGTGCACCTTTTGAATGCCATTTTGTCCATCACAGTGATGTTCCACCATCTCTTTGGCTTACTGGAATTCGATAATTGAGAAATTGGACCCCTCCGTGATGCAGAGAAATCGCAGAGGTCCACTGGATTTTGACAAATGAAAAATTGGACTCACCAGTACGCGAGCTAATCACGGTGGTTCACTGGGATGTGACAATTAGGAATTCTCCATTCACCACGATGCGGTGACCGCCCAGGTGGAACATGATCAACACTAAAAACGCCCTAACTTCTCTACCGAGTATCAGATTTTGACGAAATTAGTATTGATGGAAAACTAATCAATTTCCCACACAAGGTCTAAATCTAGAAAATTCTGAATGAAATAAATGTTATTCATTTTTAAATCCCACTCTTAACATTCTAGGAATGAATTTTAAGCTAGAAAAAATGCGGGGTATTACAATATCTCCCCCTTGGGAACATTCATCCTTGAATGTGGATAAATAAGATGAAAATACTGAGGAATCTAAGGTTATAAGCTATCATGCACGACTAAAATTAACTGAATAACTGAATCTTAAATATAATGAGCTACTGAACTGAGCTGCGAGTGCATGAATTCTCAAGAAAATAGCTACATGGATGAGATAGAAACGAGAGCGTCAACTTATGAGTAACCGTTACTTTAGGCTGGATCTAATTTATTGAGAAAAAGAATGAGAGGTTTATGACACTGATATAAGAATAATCACAGATATGGACTTATAAGGGAGCACGTTGGCCTCAAGACTTGGTGTGTGCAATTTAAGTGTAGAATAGTCCTAAAACACACCAAAATCAGCCCATAACTTACAATTGATGGGCAGCCCACTCTTTGAAGGCCTTTTTGGTCATTTTAACTTATATCTTGTAATAGTTATATAAAGAACAATGTAGGGTTTTATTTACTTATATTATTATGGATGTTGAAGTGAGAAACACTTGAAAACACAAAGTACTCTCTTCTCTTGATGAGGTAAAACCGAAACTAGGAGACAACAATAGGGTGGATTCTCTTTGTTGTTGATTGCTTGGAAACATTGATACTAGAGAGGTGGATTCCGATCTTGTGTCTTTGTAAGAGATAGGTTTATTATTGTATTTAGTGTTAAGGTTCTAAGAGTTACCATTATTGGGTTCTTAACATTATACCTTCATGTGGTCTATCTATCTATCCTTTTTCCTTTTGTAATCTTGTATCCATTTTGTATCTTGTATTGTGAAGCCGTTTTTGTTGTTGTTGTTCTCATTGTGGTTTAATCTTGTGTTGTTTACTTAGTTTGTTGTTGGCTGAAAAGGTGTCAAAAACCTAGTAATATTGTCCTTCTTGTATTGCATTCTTGAATCCGAGAGTGGTCTCCAAAAGGGTCCTCGGTTCTTTGAATTAGTGGACTGTTTTTGGAGTGTGTTTGGACTGTTTTGAGCCAATTTCATGTCTTCCAAGTTTTTACCGTATCAGACATGAAAACTCAGGGTATTACAATATCTCCCCCTTGGGATCGTTCGTCCCCAAATGATATTGATTTGGTTGAAATACTAAAAAAAGACTAAGATGAGACACAGGATACTTACAAATTGAATCATGACTAAATGCTCACACCCAAATAGGGTATTTCTTCAACTCTATTTTAAGAAGTTCTAACGATATTAGGGATTAAAGGACTCCAGGCATGACCTGAACAACACATCTGAATAAGAAATTACAACATTACTCCAAATCTATAGCATGGAACATAGACCTATGAATCATAAGTCTGGATAGAAGTACTAAGCCTTAAGCAATGCAACTTCTTACTTTAAAGCTTAGCAATACTTTCACAAATACTCGCTTAAATATACTATCCCCTTAAATTCCATAATCACTTGATTTAACTTATAATGCTCATGAGGCATTGATAAATCTGTCTACTAAAGTCTAAACTGAACTAAATCCTCTCATCACAGATAGGCCTAACTCGAAATCACAAGGTACTGCACATAACACCATAACACTAGCTTGAACCATTGATTTAATACCCCAAGCATGGTCATAACTATTAACTCTAGGAAGATTCTTCTTATCTCTTTAACAACTAAATTCAACCTCTTACTAGAAATTCGTTAGTGCACAACACACCTTTCCCCTTATATGCCAACATGACCTTCAAACCTATCTTCATAACCACATATGCGCTTCTAATCAAATACTCATAAGAGCATCTTTCTCATATTCTCTAATATCTCTATAAATAACAACTTCCATGCACTATTCAATTTTTAGGAAGACACACATAAAATATTCCCAACTAACCAAGTTATAAACAAAAAGCTTCTCCTCAATAATCCTTCATTTATAGACCTACATAAAACAAGCATACAACAATCTTCCCAAACATAACACATTTACTTTCTCCCATCTACACAAGTATTCATCATCACTACTAGAATTTGGAAGTCTGACCTTGTTACTTACTCTATCATCTCTTCCTTAGCTTTAAGACATCACTCTAAGTCTGTGGAACCCTTTGCTATACTCTAAACTGAACTACACTCACTACACTCTAGAGTCTGGAACATGATAATACACGTAAATAATAAACTTACTCTGAAAGACTACACCTGAAAGTGTAAAACCAACTTCCATACTTCCTTCTGAGGTACAAATCTATCTTTCTATAGCCCCACTAGTCATCATATAATATCTTGAACACTTACTAACTTATAATGTTCATGAGTATCACTACATCCCGAGTTCACACCATATAGAGCTTCAACTCTTATTTCTATTCACTCAATCTTCAAAGTTTAAAACTTAGATTCTAACACTTATCATAGATATATTCAACCTTTATTAAACCATACTGCTTCTATCATAGCCTACTAATATCGCATCTCTATACTTATATTTCTAAACCATGAGAATCAAGATCAAACCAAGGCTCAACATCATCTATCCATAACCTCTTAACTTAGCTATTAAGAATATCATATACTATATAACTAGTCTCCTTCCTATTAACAACTCAACAGTACTACTAACCGCACACAACACGTAATAACCTTGGAAAATAATGCAACCCTATATCACCTTGGGCACACTTTCTTCATCATACATACAACATCATACATAATTACGAATTGAAATGGACTCAACTCTTGTACATACTATTCAATCCTACTAGATCACTTCCATATAACTAGCATCACTAACTAAGAAATCATCACATCCACCTCGGTGACCATTAACTATTCAAACTCAATGTCTAGTGCTAAACATGAGTAACAACTCAACCTCATATACAATACTATTCTCACTATGAAGCTATAAAATAAAACATCAAGAAACACTAGCCCACTAGAATCTCATAACAACAATAATCGATCATAATCATATGTCCTATCTTATTTACAATCCATTAACACATCATCGTTCTACATATCATTACTATTTACCCTTCTACACATCTAAATTACTATCATAGCTCTATAAGTTTCAACTAAACTCCTTTTTACAACCTCAAGGGAAGCCTAAATTAATAATACTAAACCTCCAAACACTTCATTAATACCCTATACTTTTCAAACACAATAAATTCCATCAATGACTTTTTTCGTACTTTAAGCAAACAATAGCTCACCTTAACTAATAACTTCTTCTTCACCCTCCACTAAACTAACACACAAGGACATATCACCTGAACATATACCTCTATACTTTCTATCAATCAGCATTCCTACTTTTCTTGTCACTACTCTTATATACCCATACTTCCAACTATAATAAGGTTGTACTATTCATAAATCATAACACTAAAGTTCATAATATCCCTCGAATGCACACTATATTTAATAGTATAGGTTCATACTATCTCCTCTCATGAATAATACCTGTATTAAAAAGGTTAATGGGCAATCTAAATACATATCTAATTCTTTCTCAACTGAACAACTCATAAGGATGAGAACATAAAATATCAACTTGAGGGACTTATGACACACTAGAGAGCTCCTCTCAAGCCCTTTGTATGACTTCTCAAATTTCTGCTAGTAAATCTTAGAGCATTATTTGGAGAGAAATTGGAACTTACTAATTATGTTATCTCAAGAATAAGTCATAGATGAAGAAATTTGGGGAAACACAAGAGTAGATAGGAATTTTTGAGAGAACAACTTTACTGCACGATCTAGAGTATGAAAGGAGGGAAACTTTTCTTAAATGACTTGTAGTCTCTCAAAGAAAAGTATAAATGTCTCCGTACCATTTCACAAGAATCTACTAGACATGACTTCATACACCCTAGGACACGTGAAACTTGTTCTCTAATACCAAGTTTGTAATGCCCCAAAAATCTGTCCCGAGACGTCACACGGTACTTAGGACTACAAGTGATACCAAGCTAACCCATGAACAAGCATACTATTAATCAACTAATTAAATACGTATGAAATAATTGAGTTTACTGTGTGGAAATATAATAGTGATGGAATCTATAAAAATATAATAATGATACAATTTTACATTCTGATAAAGTCTGAAAAGAGGGACTGAAATTACATGACTGACTCTAGCCAATATATGTGAAGCCTCTACTATGTTGACTATAGATAGATAGGAAGTGACCCCAACTACCACTAATCAATACATAGGAGTAAGAAATTAAAGAAAATAAATAATATCTAATAGAAGTCTCTGAAGTAGGAGGACTCATCATCTGCTGGCTGGAATCTGCAAATTGTCTGAATATGGTATGCCTGCTATAACTCATACCTACATTATGAGACAATATAGAACAAAGACATATATATGGATTAGTACTTTGAGGATGTACTGAGTATATGGGGGTGAAATGCAATAAGTAAACAATATCATCACAATTTATAAAAATCATGCATGCTAAATATAAATGACACACATAGACTTGAGTAATCTGAAACTAAGGATCATAAATCATGAACAATAAAGCATATAATATAAATCTTGTGAGCCATTAAATTCAGTTCCAAAATTTATTCTTTTTGAAAACTGCTACATTATCTTGTGAACTGTAAGGGAAATACTTCATCTCAAGACATTAAGAATCTTAAAAACCACAGCTTTCAAAACATATGCTTTTATCTTATGGCTTTAAACCAATAGGCTGTTTTAAGAGTAGGGGACTTCTTTTGGGAGGTTTTTCTAACTGACATAAACCATATGAGTATTCATAGAGTCAAAGGTTTTACCCACGTTGGGGAGAGTTGTTCTATCCTTGCCATCGAAATAGAACCTTTATCTTAAGTGATCACAGTCTTAGTCATCCACGCAGAAGTGGGAATAATCTTAATCCTACATTGGAACATAGTTCTGGGGCATGAAACCTTGGTAACATACTCATCTTGGTGCTAAATACTACTCTCATTCTTATGCTCAGAATCTTAGAAAAACCACTTCAAAATAGCACAAGGGTTTACAAGAAAACCAATTATGCTCTTTCTTTTCTTTATATATCAAGTCATAAGAACAATGTGGATTCTTTATCTTAGCTTAGGACCAAAAGGTCAAATCTTTATAAAAATAGAATAATCTTATGATAGGGTGCTCATAGCACAAACAAATCTTAAAATAACAATCTTTAGTTAGGGCTTAAGGACCCATGCATAAAACTCATGTTAAAACATCATAATAATCATGCTTGGTAATGTAAACATTTATAAATCAACTTAAAATCTGAAAATTTCTGCAATACACATGAAAATATGAACATAGACATGCAATTCAACTTCTAAACCCCTTGAAATCCCATAATCTTATTGATAGCAATATTAGGTATAAACCTAACTTCAATTTCATGGGAAATCACATAAAATTCAGTAAATTTGTAATTAAAATAAGTTTTGGGCACAAGGATGAAAGGATTATACTTGTTGAAAACTCCCACATACCTAAATTGATGATCTTGGATGAGATAGCTTAAATCTTGAATTCCTATGATGATTTTTAAAATGAGTTCTTGATGTTCTTAAATTGAAAATTCTTAATCTTGAACTATATTGGAGACTTGATGAGGAAAGAGAATTTCTTGGACAGTAAGTTTGAGCTTTAGGGTTTTCTTTTGAAAGAGAATTGATGAATAAGTTTGACTCGAATTCCTATTCGTGTTCTTCAATATTGTTTCTCAAAGAAGATAACTCAAATTGATGTTCTTGGGAATGTTCTTGAATGATTTCCTTAAACTTCTTGAAATATAAAGCTTAATTCTTGATTGTTTTCATGAATAGAAGGTGGTGAAGTGGATGAATCTTGAAGAGAATTGCTTAGGGTTTGTTCTTGGGAGTAAAGTAGCATAATGGTTACAAAATAATGCCCCAATGATAGCTAAACATTGCTATATTATGACCTACGTTAAGAGGGGTGGGGGAGGCCCCATTTCCCCTCATTCGTTTAATTCAAAAATTTGTAACCCGCATCCCAATTTTGCCCTTTGCCGAGATGCGGTACCATCTTGACAGCTTACTGCCTTACATGAAATGGCTATAACTTTTTGATCGGGTGGCGGATTAAGGCAGAATTTGTATAGTTGGAAAGGTAATTCAATTATCTATAATTTGGTGGGGTTTGAGATGAAGATTCTACATACATCAAAAGTTATACACGTTTAATGTAGACCCTTGTAGAATTGAATGCAAAATTTCAGATGAATCTAATGTTCTTAGCTACACTTTGCTCTAAGTTAATTCTATGAATATTATTAAAATAATAAGAACTTCACATGCTTAGGATTAAAGTAATGACATAAGCATTCGAAATATGGATCAAGAGTATGATAATTACACCTTCACCGCAAAGCGGTAATATCGCGTTAAGCTACTGGAAAAGGACGAGTGGGAGCTGAAAGTTCTCCGTGATTCTGAGGTATCTTGGTGCTCCTTTGGTATACCATTTTGGCCATCTCTGCAATATGCCACCGTCTCATTGTCTTAGTAGAATTCGACAATTGGGAAATTGGATCTCTCGGCAATGCGGGAAAATCGTGGAGGTCTACAGGATTTTGATAAATGGGAAATTGGAATCCACCGATACGCAAGCTAATCATATTGGTTCAATGGAATGTGATTATTAGGAATTCACCCTTCATTGTGACACGGTTACTGCCCAGGTGGCACATGGTCAACACTAAAAATGCCCTAACTTCTCAACTGAGTATCGAATTTTGGAGAAATTAGCATTGATAAAATTTTATTCTATTTCCCACACAATGGAAGGTTTAAATCTGGAAAATTCTTTATGAAATGAGTTTTATTTATTTTTAAACTCACTCTTAATATTCTAGGAATGAATTTTAAGCTAGAAAAAACGTGGGGTATTACAATATCTCTCCCTTAGGAATATTCATCCTTGAATGTGGATAATTAAGGTAAAAATACTAAGGAATTTGAGGTTATAAGATATCATGTACAACTAAAATAAACTGAATAACTGAATCTTAAACATAATGAGCTACTGAACTAAGCTGCGAGTGAATGAATTCTCAAGAAAATTGCTATATGGCTGAGATTTAAATGAGAGCGTCAACTTATGAGTAACCATTACTTTAGGCTGGATCTGATTTAGTGAGAAAAAGAGTGAGAGGTTTATGATACGAGAACTCAGGGTATTACACTACAGCATCACGGTGAGCCACCAAAACGCAAGTTAGTTTTGGGTTTAAATGCATGAGGGGCAATTGTGTCCTTTTTCATAAATTCTATTCATCTAATCATGATTAATAATGTAGTTAGGGCACAAAATTTCTCATTCTCTCCAGTTTATTCTTAAACAAAACCCTTCGCTCTTCCCCAGAGACAAGAATTCAAGCCTTTCAAGTTCAAGATTTTCAAGAAAAGTGTTAAAGATTAGGCTGTTCAAATTAAATAAACCTAAGGTGCATGAGGCTATCCTAAATCTCATGGGCATAGTTTTTTTTTTATGACTTTTACAATATTTAAAGTTATATATGTATATATATGTAATGAATTTTGAGAAATTATTTTAAGTGCATGCATAATAATCCCAATTCGATGAAAGTATGCAATTGTCATAGTTTTTTTTTATAAGATTGATTTGTATTCTCGTGCATATATGATTTTAGTTTAAAAAAGTGATTTATGAATGTGATTTGTGAAATTCCCTTCCCCATGATGACATTATGTGGTCTTTGCATGGCATGAATTGTGAATTGTTTTGAAAGCATGACTTAAGAGCCCCTTTTTGATAATGAGATTTATGTATAACTAATGTTGGGGCTGATATATGAATGATGGCAATTCTTGAGTTTAAATGACTCTGTAACTATTATGAATTGTCATTTGCACATTTTCAAAAGGGGCATTTCTTATGCTAAAGGATTTTGTGTCTTAACTAAAAGTAATACATGTGTTGAATAAATGAATTAACATCCACATGTTAAAGTCTTGCTAAGAGAGTGTTGTGTATCAGTCTTCATATACTTTTGATAATAAGAACTCTCTTGTGATTTGATAAATCTTTTGGTGGTCATTTACATGTTTTGAATGAGAAGGGTTGTGGATTTGATATGATATGAATAACGTACAAGTCTGGGTATGACGATACCCGGTGATGATATGCCCTTAACAAAAGAATTATTGAATGTTTGAAAAGCATGAAACATGTTTTTAAATAACTAGAATTCATCTTAAAGAGAGTTCGATGGTTACCAGAAGAAGGCTTGAGTTCCGATAACTCAGCCCAAAATTGTGTTTTGCAGATGTTGAACGTATGATATGTTATCCTACATGGAAGGATAATTAGGACCTCTCACATGGGTGAACTCCTACGGTATGCTCGCATAGGGGGAGAGGTTATACTGATTTATGAACTCTAATCCTTACGGCAAACTTGGATTGGGGGCTTGGCCATCGTGTTAAGGGCGGATTCTATATAGCCCGTAGGATCGTAAAAATCTAGGGTACCATCTAACTCAGAAGTAATGCAAAGAGTTGAGTCATGATTTCTAGAAGATGTTTTGAAGATCAATAAATTATGCTATTGTATTTTTAATTATTTTATGCTGACATGTTTTATTGAAATGCTCTCACCAATGTTATATAAAAATATATTTCATTTTTGGATTATTCTATGTACCAGTACCTCTATGTATTGACCCCCCTATATTTTAGGTTATATGGTATAGTCTTAGTTTCCATCACCTCAATAAAACACTTGGTATTTGACAGAATTGGTGACCCATCCATCTTTCGGATGACATTCATTAATATGTTGAGTTTTCAATATATGGTCCAGCTGGGGGCCTGTACCGGTCTAGATAGTTAGTTTTCATTAGAGGCTTTATAGAAGAGAGTTGAGTATTATATTTTCCTAATATTCTTGACACAGTTTGAATTATAATAAATCTCCATTGAATATTATTAAATCTTCTTCTCTTTGATTTATGTATGGACTATTCTTATGATTACATGCTAAGGGGTCTCTCAGGCCTGCATGGTTTGGGATGCCTGTGCAGCTAGGGCCCTAGCTCGAGTCGTGAAAAGCTGGGCTTTTTAGCCCAATTCATGGTCCCATGGTGTCTATGAAACCGTGTCTAGTACAGTCTTTCTTATGGGTGTATTGTGCACCACACTTATAATCAGGAGGCTACCAGGCATTTATGAGTTGTTTCTTATTCTTTCATACTTTAGTACATGCTATATCTTCATCCATAAAAATTTTATCTAAATTCTTTTCTTACTCTAATATTATTAGATATGTTATTGTCGAGGCAATTCAAGCGCAAAGGCATAGGGTCTGAACAATGAAGTCCTTTCTGCTTGAGTTGTCCATAAAAGTTATGAGTAGCAGAAGGACTTGAGAGGAGTCCATTAGTTCTTCAAGGTGTATTGATTCAAGTGTATAGCTTATCCTAATGAAATTATGCTTTTTAGCCCAAGGTATGAAGTGTATTCAGTACCCTTTAAAATATTCTTATTGCAGATGTCATTCTTAAGGGTAATGAGATATAGCAGAATATTGGAATAATATTTCCACCATAGTATTAGTATATGTTAAAGTGTTATAACCTATTGGTAGTGAGATGGTCCTGAAAATGGTGTTATCAAGTCAAAAGGTTAGAAGTTAGAGTGAGGGTGACTTTTGTATAAATAAGTGGTTTTAGTTATGTAACCCTTGACTGGGGAGTGGTTTGCTCTTTTATGGTGATCGACTAATATTGTGGAAAGATTTGTTGATTGTAGGGTAGTCTGGGAAGGAAATGATTGGCTATGATTATTATTTATTCAATAGGTAAGGAGCTCTGAGTGGATACTTATGATAGTTATAAAAATCATTTATAGGTTGTGAATGGAAAGGGGGTAGATTAGTCAATAAGTTATAGGCAGAGACTCATCGGTGTATATAGAACTTGAAGGTAGTAGAGGTGTATGCATGGGTAAGTAAATATTATGTGAAAACATACAATATGTTGATAAGATCATAATGGGTTATATTATAAGATTAAGATCAATAATCCTTGTTATGTTATTTTACCCTCTTGATTGTCTTTTCTCTAGTAGTTGTAAACTAGTATGACACATGAGAAGGTGTATGGGAGGTTCTAAGGTGTAGTAGTAGTGTTGTGGAGAGAATGAACTTGTGGGCCATAGTTAAGTGAAATAAGAAACTTTGGTTGATATTTCTATTCGATTGGTTAGTATAGTACATGGCATGCTTTACATGATGGATAGTGTTAGGAAATACGCTTGAACTTTATATATGAAGTGGAGTGGTAAGAATAGCAGCTCAAAATTGATAATGCATATTTTGTGGGAATGAACTAGTAGGTTTAATGTGAGATGTGAAATGAACTAGGTTGGCAATTTGTGGAAGAAGGAGTGGATAATTGTTATATATGTATATGAGTGCTAGTGCCAAAACAATTAATTGTGGTTGAGTCTTTAAGTGGATAAGTGTGTTAGGTATATGAGAATAAGTTGAAACCCCCATCTAGCATATTGTAGGATAAGGTTTTTTGGGTATAAGTATCATGTGTACTTGATTCGTGTTCTTGAATTGTGTAGTGTGGGAAAAAATAAGGAGTCGTTGTGTGATGTTATTTAGAGTTAAATTGAGAAAATATAGGTAGGAAATATGTGCCTTTGGTATAGTTTTGCAAATTTTGTTAAAGTTCTAAGTTAGGTGATTAGAGGTATAATGCCAGTTTTCTAAGGAGTTAAAGATGGAGTGTTAAGTGTTTAGAAGAATGGATGTCTATGCCCATGATAATGTTAGTCATAAGTCGATGACTTTGGGTGTTGGAGGAAGTTATGATTAGTATCCCTGAAGGGGATGTCCTAGGAGAATTTAGTGCCCTTATATTAAAATTTTGAGGGGAGTTTGTGTTCATGTGTATACTGATAAGAGTATACATGAGATAAAAGTATTGCTTAAAGCCTCCTTTAGACTTTGAGTACTGAGAATAAGAGGAGACTATAGATTTTGAAAGTTAAGTATAATGACTCATGAGATTTGTGTTACGTGCTTCACTATTCATGATTCATGAGTTTTATATTTCAGACTTATTCAAGCTATGTGAGTCATTCATATTTGCATGCATGATTTTATTAAAGAGTAATGATATTTTTTATGAAAATGCATACACCCCAATATACTCATTACATTCCCAAAGTGCCGATCCACATATACGTTTGTGTGCTATATTGTCTTATAATATAGGTTCAGGTGCTCAGTCTTAGTAGTGATAGTGATTTCTGAGTGCCTTTGCCTACATCCCACAGTTGGTGAGTCCTTATGGTTCGAGGACCTACTTTTCTTAGATTCTCAGTTGTTATTGCTTTTATATCATTTCGAGTCAGTTTGGGGTTTATCCCACTGGCTCTCAGTTTGAGTAGTAGAGGCTTTGTCAGACTAGACTAGCAATTGTGTTTTAGACTTTTAGTATGTTATATTTTAGACTATGTTTTCCAGTTATTTCAGTTTTGAGATGATATATACGTATTATAGCCTTATTTTTTGACTTGATATTCCAAAGTGAGAAATAGAGGTGGTAACCTGCTCGAAGGTTAGCTTTGGGCTACTTGTAGCCTTAGGCACTGTGTGATGCTTTGAGATGAGATTTTGAGGAGTTACAAACTTGGTATCAGAGCCTAAGGTTTAAGGAGTCCTAGAGAGTCTGATAAGACGCTTTAAGTAGAGTCGTGATCATCAGTGTGTAATGCGCCATATCTATGAGAAAGAGGCTACAAGACATTTTAGGAAAAAAGTTGTTTCTTTCTTTTAGATTCTATCATGCCTACAGTTGTCCCTCTCGTCTAATAATTTGTGCTCTCCTATTTCAGAGAATGCCCCCTTGAAGAGCGAATGCCCGCAGAAACAATAATGAGAAATCCCAGCCTGTTGATCCCTTGAATGAGATAGATTCTCATGCTAAGTTTTGGGAGGCCTTTTAGGCATTAGTCCAAGCATTCACTGCCAATATTCAGGGCAATAACTAGGCTACAGTTCTAAATCAGCAGGGAGGTGATTTAGCTGCTGCTAGGATTCATGATTTCATGCGAATGAATCCAATGGAGTTTTATGGGTCTAAGGCAGGTGAGGACCCATAATTATATCTTGAGAAGGTAAGGAAGATCGTATAGGTGATGTATATTTCTAAGGAAGAAAGGGTTGAGATGGCATCTTACAGGTTAAAAAACATTGCTTATGACTGGGTTGTATCGTGGAGGAAGGGTAGAGGTGAGGATGTAGCTCCTATGACTTGGCAGGTATTCCAAGATGCATTCTTCAACAAGTTCTTCCCATTTGAGTTAAGGGAAGCACAGATTGAGGAGTTTATGAACTTAAGGAAGGGCTCCATAACTGTTCAGGAGTACTGCTTGAAATTCAACTAGTTAGCCAAATATGCTCCTGATTTGATTGCTGACACCCGAGCTAGTAGGAGCACGTTCGTGACAGGTGTTTCTGGTTTGGTGCTGAAAGAGTGTAGGACTACGATGCTGAATAGAGACATGGATCTATCTAGGTTGATGATACATACACAGTAGATAGAGGTTGACAAGATAAGACAGAGAGAGATAGAGTGAGGGGTAATAAGAGGGCGTGATCCGAGCAGCATGAGTATGGTCAGACTAGGTCCCATGGAGGGACCCATCCACAGTTCCAGAGCCATTCGTCTATGCCAGTGCCTTCATCAGCTAGTGCTCCTACTCCTAGAGGTAGGCATGACCAAGGGAACAGGTCTTCTATGTGTAGGTCGCAGAACAATGTAACAGACCCCACTATCCTCCTTATGCTAAGTGTTGTAGGGACCATCCCGATGAGTGTTTAGCAGATCAGAGGGGTTATTTTTGTTGTGGAAAGCTGGGCCATAGACTTAGAGATTACCTGCATGCTAGGCAAGAAAATAGAGATGCTCGACCTCAGATATAGACTACTAGTGCACTCGTCCCGCCCCTGCTCCGGGCACTTCATTTAGTATTACTGGAGGTCAGCACTAAAATATATTTTATACATTACCATCCCGTCAAGAGCAGGAGGATTCTCCCGATGTTGTTACTGGTATGCTCCGTGTCTTTTGTTTTGATGTTTTTATGCTGTTGGACCCCGGGTTAAGTTTTTCTTATGTGACCCCACTTATAGCTGTTAATTTTAAAATGAGTCCTAAGAAGATTTCCGAGTCTTTCCTAATTTTGACTCTAGTAGGGGAGTCAGTTGTTGTTAATAAAGTGTATAGAAATTGTACTGTTACTATTTTTCATAGGGTCATGCTTGCTGATTTGATAGAATTGGACGTGGTGGATTTCGACCTTATTCTGGTTATGGATTGGCTTTATTCTTGTTATGCATCTATAAACTGTCGTACCTATGTGGTCAAGTTTCAGTTTCCTGATGAACCAGTTTCTGAGTGGTTTAGGAATTCAATAACTCCCAAGAGTCATTTTATCTCCTATCTCAAAGCCAAAAAGCTAATATCCAAAGGTTGTATCTATCAACTTGTTAGAGTTAAAGACACTAAGTCCAAGGCTCCAACTATTCAGTCAGTTAATATTCTTAATAAGTTTCTTATTTTTTTCAAAAGATATCCCAGGGATACCTTCCAATAGAGAGATAGAATTCAGGATTGACCTTCTTCCTGACACTTAGCCTATTTCTATTCCGCCATATAGTATGGCACCTGTAGAGCTTAAAGAGTTGAAAGAGCAACTCAATGATCTTTTAGATAAAGGTTTCATAAGTCCCAGTGTCTCTTCTTGGGGATCCCCTGTTCTATTCATGCAAAACAAATATGGTTCTTTACAAATATGATTGACTATTGTCAACTTAATAAGGTCACAATCAAAAATAAGTATCATCTTTCGAGAATTGTTGACCTATATGATCAGTTGCAAGGTGCAAGTTATTTCTTCAAGATAGACCTTAGATCCTGCTATCACCAGCTTAAGGTAAGGGAGTGTGACATCTCGAAAAAAGCCTTCCAAACCCATTATGGTCACTTTGAGTTTTTAGTCATGTCTTTCAGGATAACCAATGCTCGAGCAGCCTTTATGAACCTTATGAATTGAGTGTTCAAGTAATATCTTGATATGTTTGTCATTGTTTTCATAGATGATATCCTTGTGTATTCATGTACTGAGAATGACCATGCAAATCATCTTAGGATTATTTTGCAAACTCTGAGAGAGCACCAGTTGTTTGCCAAATTCAACAATTGTGAATTTTGGCTAAGATCAGTAGCCTTTCTAGGTCATATCATTTCAGCCGATGGCATTAGAGTTGATCCTCAAAAGACAGAAGTTAAAAGAAATTGGCCTAGACCTATCTTTCCATCTGACATTAGGATTTTCTTCGGTCTAGCCAGTTACTACCACCATTTTATTGAAGGTTTCTCTTCTATTGGGTCTCTCATGACCCGGTTGACCCAAAAGAAAGTTAAATTCCTTTGGTCAGATTCCTATGAGAAGAGTTTTCAGGAGTTGAAGACTCGACTTACTATAGCCCCTGTGTTGACTTTGCCTGATGGTGCAGATGGTTTTGTGAAGTATTGTAATGCCTCTAGAGTTGGTTTGGTTTGTGTGTTGATGCAAAGAAGTAAGGTTATAGCCTATGCCTCTAGACATTTGAAGTTGTATGAAAAGAACTGCCCAACCCATGAGCTCAATTTAGTTGCTGTGGTCTTTTCTTTGAAAATATGAAAACACCAGCTTTATGGTGTTCACGTTGATGTGTTTACTGATCATAAAAGCCTGCAATATATGTTTACGCAGAGGGAGTTGAATCTTAGGCAGAGATAGTGGTTAGAGTTTTTAAAAGACTATGACATGAGTATGTTGTATCACCCAGGAAAGGCCAATGTAGTGGCAGATGCCCTTACCAGGCTGTTTATGGGTAGTGTTACTCATGTAGAGGAAGGTAAGAAAGAGTTATCTCGTGATGTTCTTTATTTGGATAAACTGGGTGTTAGGTTTCTTGATTCAGCTGAAGGGAGTATGTTAGTGCAGAGTAGTTTCGAATTATCTTTAGTTTCGAAAGTAAAGAAGAAGCAAGACAGGGATCCTAGTTTGGTCAGACTGAGGGAGTCAGTTTAGGACCAAAAGGTAGAGGTTTTCTTCCAAAAGGGAGATGACGTGTTGAGATTGCAGGGTAGATTTCGTGTTCCATGTGTTGATGATCTGAGGTAGAGAATTATGGCTGTAGTGCATGGTGTGTGGTAATTTATTCATCCCAGTGCAACTAAGATATACCACGACTTGCGGGAAATCTGTTTGTAGATTGGTATGAAGAAATGATATAGCTGAGTTTGTAGCAAAGTGTGCAATGTTCCAAAAAGTTAAGATAGAGCACCACAGGCCTGTTGTTGTGATGCAAAAGTTTGTTATTCCTACTTGGAATTAGGAAGAGGTGAATATAGATTTCATGACTGGTTTACCTCTTTCACGCCGTCATCATGATTCAATCTAGGTTTTTGTAGACAGGCTGAAAGTTCGTGCATTTCTTGCCCATGCATACAACTTATATAGCTGAGGATTATGCTAGAATATATATTCGAGAGTTAGTAATGTTGCATGGAGTCCCCTTGTCAATCATCTCGGATAGGGGTACTCAGTTCAGTTCTTAGTTTTGGAGAGCTTTCCAGAAGGTTTTTGGCACCCAAGTTCATTTGAGCTTATCTTTTCATCCGTAGACAGATGGTCAGGCTGAAAGGACCATCCAACTTTAGAAGATATGTTGAGGGTGTGTACCTTTGATTTCAAAGGTAGTGGGATGAGCACTTACCCTTGATTGTGTTGGCCTACAATAATAGTTACCATGCTAGCATCAAGATGGCACCAATTGAGGCTTTGTATGGTAGAAGATATGGATCACCCATAGGTTGGTTTGAAGTGGGTGAAGCTGCTTTGATTGAACCTGATGCAGTATTTGAGGCCATGGAAAATGTGAAGTTGATTAGATAAAGGTTGAAGATAGCTCAGAGTCGTCAAAAGTAATATGCTGATGTGAGGAGAAGGGATCTTGAGTTTGAGGTGAGTGATTTGGTGTACTTGAAGATTTCACTCTTGAAAAGGGAGAAGAGGTTTGGTAGAAAAGGGAAGATTAGTCCCCGTTATGTTGTCCCTTATAGAGTCTTGAGTCATGCTAGGAGAGTAGCCTATGAAGTTGAGTTGCCCGCAGAATTGTCACCTATTCATCCTATCTTTCATGTCTCCATGCTTAAGAAGCATGTTGGTGATTCTATTGTAGTGTATCCTTTAGAGAGTGCTGATATTCAGAATAGTCTTTCATTCGATGAGATTCCTATTGAGATTCTAGACTTTCAGATCCATAGACTGAGGGAAAAAGAGGTTCCCTTGGTCAAAGTTTTATGGAGGAACCAGTCAGTTGAGGGCGCTACTTGGGAGGCAGAAGCAGACATAAGAGCCAAGTACCCACACCTCTTCTATGTGAGTTCATATCAAGTTAAAGGTATTATTCTTCCTTAATTCAGACCTTCTAATCTAAAGTTCAGCTATGTATCTATTCTTACACGAGTTATTGCAATTTCTGAAGTATTCTAAAGTTTAGAAAGATATAAAGTCAGTTTGGTGATTTGTTTTAGCTGTACCACCCTGTTCTTTAAGCCTAACTAGTGACATTTGAGGACGAATGTTTCCAAGCGAGAGATATTGTATGACCGCATAAAGTTCCCTCGTAGTCTGAGCCTTAGAGTGTGTCAAGTGAAGTGTAATTTCTGCCCTAAAAAATTGAGATGTGACTTCCAAAGTAATTAGTGTTTAAACCTTATTTAATTTTCCTTAAAATGATTTTCTATCATGTGGGAAATTAAATTATCTTTCCAATGATACCCTATTTGTCAAAATCTGACATCAAAAGAGAAAGATAGGACCATTTTACAAAAAGCAGTGAAATCGCCTAGGTGCATCGGAGAGGGCCGACGGACCATCGCCCAGACCATCGTAGAGGTGGCAGTGAGGCCTCATTCTAGTTAAGTTCCATGGCAAGGGTCGATGGACCATTAGACCCCCGATGGACCATCGCACCCCACCATCACAGGAGAGGCAGTGTAGCAAATTCTAGCATAGATGCGACGGTCAGGACTGATGGATCGTCGGGCATCCGACGGACCGTCACACCCCACCGTCGCATATCCCGATCAATATTTTAAAGTCATTTTAGAAAGGGCTTTTTGGTCTTTTCCCACCTTTTCAACAGTCAGATATATCCAAAATGAGGCAGATGGCTTCATTATTCATCAAAACGTCGTGAACTAGGGTTTTTTTTTATCAAGACTAACCCTCTAGAGCAAATCAAAATACTTCTCCAAGAAATTCAAGAACTCACCATAGATTGTACAAATTTAGTTGAGATTCAAGGTTCCCAAGTCAAATACCTCAAGAACCCTCTCTCAAGAGTAAGAAGAAGAGTCTCAAGCAAGGTTTTTCATCTAAGTCACAACCTAAGGTATGTGGGGTTTGAACAAGAAAACTTCTTTCGTCCTTGTGCCCAAAAGTTGTTCTAATTACAAGAATATATAATTTTTTATGATTTCTTATGGAATTGAAGTATGGGTTTATACCCTATGTTGTTATTCCTTGAAATTTTAATAGTTTCAATGTTCTAGAAGTTGAAATACATGAGTATGTTGAAATTTTAAGGCAAATTGTTGAACATTCCAGATTTTTATATGATTTATGAATCTTTATGACATCTAGTATGCATTTTGATAAGTTTTAACTTGAGATTTGATTTTGGGTCATTAAGCCCTACTTGAGATTTACAATTTTATGAATTTTAGTGCTATAAGCACCCATGAATTGAGTACTTTGATATTATTGAGAATGATTTGGCCTTTTGGTCATAACTGAGTTGAAATCCACATTGAGTATGATTTGAAGCAGATAGAATTATGTTTTGGTCTTCATTATAGACCCTTGAGCTATTTTTGAGGTGGATTTCATAAGATTTCTTAGCTGAGTATGGGAGTAGAATTTAACACCGAGTTTGATATGATTCCAAGGTCTCATACCCCATAACCACGTGCCACCGTAGGTTCTAGATTTATGGGCCCAAGGCCGAGATAGTGATCAATAAAGATAAGGTTCTACTCTGATGGAAAGGATAGAATAGCTCTCCCCTATGTGGGTGAAACATTGGACTCCATGTAGCTCACATGATTTATGTCGGTTAGAAAAAACTCCCAAAGTTATATAATCCCGAGTTCTAAGTGTTCCGAGTTTAAAAGAGTTTTAGAGTTCCCAATTGTTGAAGTTTCTACAAGTTCTAAGTCTTTAAGTTTTAAAGAAGTTTTACTCTCCATGAGATAAAAGTATGAGTTTGAAAGTATTGCTTAAATCCTCCTTTAGCCTTCGAGTACTGAGAATAAGAGGAGAGTATAGATTTTCAAAGCTAAGTATAATGACTTACGAGATTTGTGTTAATGATTCACTATTCATGATTCATGAGTTTTATATTTCAAACTTATTCAAGCTATGTGAGTCATTCATATTTGCATGGATGATTTTATTAAAGAGTAATGATATTCTTTATGCAAATGTATACACCCCCATATACTCAGTACATTCCCAAAGTGCTGATCCACATATACGTCTGTGTGCTACATTGTCTCATAATGTAGGTTTAGGTGCTCAGTCTCAGCAGTCACCGTGATTTCCGAGTGTCTTTGCCTACATCCCATAGTTGGTAAGTCCTCATGGTTCGAGGACCTACTTTTCTCAGATTCTCAGTTTTTATTGCTTTTATATCTGTCCGAGTCAGTTGGGGGTTTGTCCCAATGACTCTCAGTTTGAGTAGTAAAGGATTTGTCAGACTAGACTATCAGTTGTGTTTTAGACTTTTAGTATGATATATTTCAGACTATATTTTCCAGTTATTTTACCTTTGAGATGATATTTACATATTATAGCCTTATTGCTTGACTTGATATTCAAAAGTGACAGATAGAGGTGGTAACCGACTCTAAGGGTTAACTTGGGGTTACTTGTAGCCTTAAGCACCGTGTGACGCTTTGTGATGAGATTTTTAGGTATTGCAAATGTGCACCATACACTTTTGCAAGAATTTTCTTTCTCAACTTATCAACATACGGCACACACAATCTACCCTTACAACACAACACACCATCTCCCCCTGAGAGAAACCGTTACTTTTTGATCTCTGACTGGATCTTTCAACTTCACCAAACTAGGATCCCTATTCATTTTTTCTTTCACTTTGGTAATCAAAGAAGATCCTGAACTATTCTAAATTCAAACATTTTCCTCTGCTGAGTCAAATAAACAATACCTAACCAACTAAACAACACCTAACCTGCCCAGCTGATGAAATTCCTGAACAAACTTCTTCTTACCATTTTTATCGTTACCAACACAGCCCATAGACAATCTACTTAGGGAATCTTCCACTACATTGCTTTGATCGGATGATACAAAACACTTATATCATAATCTTTCAACAATCCTAACCACCTTCTCTGATGCAGATTCAGATCCTCCTGCGAAAATACCTAATGCAAGCTCTTATAATCAGTGAACACATCCACATGCTCCCCATACAAGTAATGCCTCCAAATTTTCAAGGCAAAAACAACAATTGCTAACTTAAGATCATGGTCAGGGTGATCCTTTTCATGTGGCTTAAGTTTTCTAGTGGCATAAGACATAACCTTACTCAAACAAATTCTGGAAGCATCACAATACACAACAAATCAATCTGAACCATCTGGTAACATCAAAAATAGGATTGTGGTGAGTTGAGTCTTCAACTCCTGAAAACTCTTCTCACAAGAATCTGACCACTGAAACTTAGCCTTCTTCTTATGAGTTAATCTGGACATGGGAGATTCAGTAGATGAAAAACCTTCAATAAACCACCAGTAATAGCCAGGGAAACCCAATAAACTTCTGACATCTGATGGATAAATAGGTCTGTGCCAATTTCTCACCGCTTTGGTCTTTTAAGGATCAACTCAAATACTATCACAGAAAATAATGTGGCCAATAAAAACTATCGATCTTAGCCAAAACTCGCACTTATTAAACTTAGCTAACAACAGATGGGTTGTAAGAGTCTGAAATACTATCCTAAGGTGGTTTGTATGATCGTTTTGTTACGGGAGTATACAAGGATGTCATCAATGAAGACTATAATGAATATGTCCAAGTACTGCTTGAACACCCCGTTCATCAAGTCTATAAAGGTTGCTGAGGCATTCGTGAGACTAAAGGACATGACTTAGAACTGAAAATGACCATACCGAGTTCTGAAAGCTATTTTTTGAATGTCATATTTTTTGAATCTGAGCTGGTGATAGACTCATCTGAGGTCTATCTTAGAGAAATAACTGACACCCTGAAGTTGGTAAAATAAGTCATCGATTCTGGGAAGTGGACATTTGTTCTTGATTGTGACTTTGTTTAACTAATAGTAGTCAATATACATCCTAAGATAACCGTCTTTATTATACATGAATAAAATTAGTACGCCCTACGGAGAAATGTTGGGCCTGATGAATTCCTTATCTGGGAGATCTTTCAACTGTTCTTTTAACTCTTTAAGTTTAGCTGGAGCCATTCTGTATGTCAGAATAGAATTGGGCTGAGTATCAGGAAGAAGGTCTATTCCAAAGTTGATTTTCCTTTTGGGAGGAACTCTAGGGAGCTTTTCGGGAAACACATCTAGAAATTTACTTGCAACTGGAACTTACTCATGTTTAGGAGTCTAGAAACTAGAGTCTTTGACTCGCACAAAATGATAAATACATCACTTGGATATCATTTTTCTTGCTCTAAGGTATGAAACAAATCGACCCTTAGGCGCTATAGTACTTCACTTCTATTTAATGACTGGTTCATTTGTAAACTAAAAATGAATAACTCTGTTTCTAAAATCAACAGAAGCATAGCAAGAATAGAGCCAATCTAAGCCAAGAATGACATCAAAATCAATCATCTCTAACTCTACTAAGTCTGCTGAAATAGCTTTCTAAGATACCATAACCGGATAGTTCCTGTATACTCACTGGGTTATGATAGACTTACCCACTGGGTAGGGATTGAGAAAGGCTCTTTTAGGATTTTGAGACTATCTCTAAAGTTGACAGCTATGTAAGGAGTTACAAAAAATAGAAAATCTCCAGGATCTAGAAAAGCATAAATGTTGGTCAACAATTGTTGCTCTCCTTTTGTCAACAATTGTTGCTCATATTTCAACAATTGTGGATGATGAAGACATTTGTGACTTTGTGTTTTCAACATCGGTGGCTACATTCATATATGAAGGCAAGACTTTTGAGGTCCAGATTTGGCTATAAAAGCCAATGCTACTTCATTTGCAAAGACACCCACACAACATATCAATAGCCAATCTCTCCTTTATATTTTCTTCTTTCTCTACTTCTTGGTTGAGTATTTCTATACTCGTAGAGAATTTGTAAGGGGCTATTTTGTCTTGTTAGTCACGAGAAAATATTTTGTATTCTCGTCAATATTAGTGGAATCTTTGGCTCTCTCGCCGGTGGTTTTTACCTCTATTTAAAGAGGGTTTTTCCACCTAAAACCTTGGTGTCAATTTTACTGTTTTTATTAATTTCTCGGAATCTTTGGTTGAATTTATCACGCTTCCACACTCTGTAGCCCTACAAATTGGTATCAAATCCACGATAATTCAACCGGGATTTTTTTTATTAAAAATGTCGACGAAGTTCGATATTGAGAAATTTGATGGTAAAATTAGTTTTGCTATCTCGCGAGTCCAGATGCTGGCTGTTCTTACCCAGAATGGCCTAAAGAAGGTTCTGTCTGGTAAATTGGCGAAGCCAACCACTACAACAGAGGAGCAGTGGGAAGAGACGGATGAAAAGGCGTTATCCACAATCCAATTATGCTTGTACCGTGAGGTGCTACGCGAAGTCATCAATGAGAAAACTGCAGCCGGCATATGGAGTAAATTGGAGTCTCTGTACATGACGAAAGTCTTGAAAATAAACTCCGGTTAAAGGAGCGACTTTTCACACTCCGTATGTCTGAAGGTACACCCATCCAATCTCATCTTGGTGAATTTAATTCCATCATAATTGATTTGGAAAATCTGGATGTCGAAATTGATGATGAGGATAAAGCCGTACTACTTATTGTTTCTTTGCCACCCTCATATAGACATTTCAAAGAAATTATGCTATATGGTAATAATGTTACCTTGAGCTTTGATGATGTCAAGTCTAACCTACTGTCCAAAGAAAAATTTGATACCCAAATTCATTCTGAAAGTTCGGGTGAGGGACTAGTAGTTAGAGGGAGAAACCACGAAGTAGGTGCTAGCGGTAAAAACCAATCCAAATCCAAAGGTAAAAACTCTAAGTATTGCCGTTATTGCAAGAAAAGAAATCATGAAATCTCTGAGTGCTACAAATTGAAAAATAAGCAAAACAGAGAAGATAAGGGTAAGCAACACGAAAAATCTGCCGAAGCTAGTTTTGTAGAAACCGAATCTGATGGAGAGTGTTTTATTGCTTCTGGTACTGATCAAAGGTCAAAAAATGAGTGGGTTCTTGATTCTGGTTGTACATTTCATATGTCTCCTAATAGAGACTGGTTTACCACCTATGAATCTTTTAATGGTGGTCTTGTCTTAATGGGCAACGATGCTCAATGCAAAGTTGTCAGCAAAGGCACAATCAAAATCAAGACACATGATGGAGTCATTAGAACTTTGACCAGTGTCAGACATGTCCCTGATTTGAAACGGAATCTCATTTCCCTAGGCACTCTTGAATCTCAAGGGTGTAGATACTCAACTGAAGGTGGAGTTTTAAAAGTGTCCAAAGGAGCTCTTGTGTTACTAAAGGCAATTCGATCTGGTAGTTTGTATTTGCTTCAGGGTTCAACTGTTATAGGTTCTGCAACCGTCGCCTCATCCAACAAAGACAACACGAAGTTGTGGCATTTGAGGTTGGGCCACATGACTGAGAAGGGGATCCAAATTCTCAAAAAGAAAGGCTATCTTGGCAACCATTGTACCGGTAAGGTCGATTTCTGCGAGCATTGCATTTTTGGTAAGCAGAGAAAGGTTAGCTTTTCAAAAGCCATTCACAGGACCAAAGGTACTTTGGACTACATCCATTCAGATCTTTGGGGTCCATCGAGAGTTCCCTCCAGAGGTAAATGTCATTATATGCTGACATTTATTGATGATTTTTCACGTAAACTCTAGGTATATTTTCTCAAGCAAAAGAATGAAGCTTTTTCCACCTTTAAAGAGTGGAAATTATTAATTGAGAACCAGACTGGAAAGAAGATCAAGAGGCTAAGGACAGACAATGGCCTCGAATTTTGTTCTAATGAGTTTAATGATTTCTGCAAGAAAGAAGGTATTGCTAGACATTTCACCGTTCCAAGAACTCCACAACAAAACGGAGTTGCTAAAAGGATGAACAGAACTATCTTGGAGAAAGTTTGTTGTATGCTCTCCCATTCTACTCTGGGGAAAGAATTTTGGGCAGAAGCAGCTTCAACATCATGCTACTTGATAAACCGCTCACCAAATCGATCACTCGACTGCAAAATTCCAGAAGAAGTTTGGTCAGGTAACCCTGTTGATTATTCTAATTTTAGAATATTTGGTTGCCCTGCTTATTCTCATGTGAACGAGGGAAAATTGGAACCTCGTGCTAAGAAATGCATTTTCTTAGGTTATGGCCTAGGGGTTAAAGGCTATCGTTTGTATGACCCTGAATCTCGCAAAATATTTCATAGTCAGAATGTAACCTTTAATGAAAATGGTATGCTATCTTCCGGAAAAGATACTGTTGTTCCCTCCACTGATACAGGTGATCAGGAGGATGTTCGAGAGAAGGTGGAGTTTGATACTGAAGCTCCCACTCTGGAAACAAATATCCCTAATTCTTCCACCACTCAAAAAGATGAAGTCACTGCTGAACAAATGAGTCCACGACAACATCCACCTTAACATCGAGGTTTACCACAACCATGGTCTATGGCTCAAGAACTTCCACAACAAAGGCCAAGAAAATCGACTCAAAGACTGATCACAGAATCTGCCAACATTGCTTATGTATTGACTGTTGCACAAGATATGGGTGAAGATATGTTAACCAAACCACTTCCAGCCGCTAAGTTCGATCATTGCTTGGACTTAGCTGGTATTATTCATTGTTAAAAGGTTTTCATGGCGAGAGAGTATTTCCGGTCAAAAGGAGATCAAGGTGGAGATTTGTTGGACAAAAATTGTTGCTCTCCTTTTGTCAACAATTGTTGCTCAAATTTCAACAATTGTGGATGATGAAGACATTTGTGACTTTGTGTTTTCAACATCGGTTGCTACATTCATACATGAAGGCAAGACTTTTGAGGTCCAGATTTGGCTATAAAAGCCAATGCTACTTCATTTTCAAAGACACCCACACAACATTTCAATAGCCAATCTCTCCTTTATATTTTCTTCTTTCTCTACTTCTTGGTTGAGTATTTCTATACTCGTAGAGAATTTGTAAGGGGCTATTTTGTCTTGTTAGTCCCGAGAAAATATTTTGTACTCTCGTCAATATTAGTGGAATCTTTGGCTCTCTCGCCGGTGGTTTTTTACCTCTATTTAAAGAGGGTTTTTCCACCTAAAACCTTGGTGTCAATTTTACTGTTTTTTATTAATTTCTCGGAATCTTTGGTTGAATTTATCACGCTTACACACTCTGTAGCCCTACAATAAACATATAAATGGTAAACTTGTTACGTTCTAGTGACCACATAAGGAGAAATTTCCTGATCCTGTCAGGACTGGAGTGCATAGAGCCTATTTGGGCATTGACTACTGGTGGCACTGAAAGCGGCACCCTGCTGAGACGGGAAACCGAACAGAGCTATGGGATGATTATGCTGACTCTGCAAACCCACTTGAGGACATTATCTGATTCTTTGACCTTTCTTCCTACACCCAAAATGTACCTCGTTGCCAGCCCTGCATATACCCTAATGGTTTCTTTCACACTTCTAAAAAAGAGGATTTGTTTGAGCACTGCAAACACTACCCTAAGATTTAGGTCCTGGCTCCCTATACTTATTATCATTTCTGAATTTAGGTACTGGAGCACTAGCTGAGGATAGGGTTGATACTAAAGATTTTGGGTAAAACAGAGGACAATTATCACCTTCAATCTTTGGCAGAGTAAAATTAAAGCTAACCATTCTAGCCCTTTTGCTCTCCCTTTCTTTCTCCTTAGTATTCTATTTCTCAATCTATTGAGAATGGACTATAAGCCTAGATATGTCGATCTCCTTGATTAACATCACAGTCCTGCACTTTTTTCCCATACTATCAGATACTCTAGATTTGAACTTGTTCATCTTATACCTACTATCTGCCACCACGTGAGGAACATACCTAGCTAACTGAATAAACTTAAGGGAGTACTCCTTCACACTCATATTGCCCTACTTTAAGTTGATAAACTCCAACACTTTGGCCTCTCTCAACTTCAATGGAAAGAACCCATCTAAGAAGTCAGTAGCAAAATCTTCCCACTTTATTGGCCCTGTATCTACACCTCTATCTACCTTCCACCACTTAAACTATGTATGGGCTACATCCTACAACTTATAGGCAGCCAACTCAACACTCTCACTAGAAGTCACCCCCATAATATTTGTCACCTTCCGCACTATGTCAAAGAATTTCTATGGGCCCTCTCCAGACTTAGACCCTAAAAATAAAGAAGGGTTCATTCAGGTGAAGTCTCGAATCCTAGATGTGGCAGTATTAGCCACTGGGTTTGCCGGAACTATGGCTGGCTGAGCATTTTAAGCCTTTACAGAGTGAGCTAGAGTAGTGAATACATCTCTGGACTCTGTATGAGAAACATGCTCATTCAGGGGATCTTTTTGAATGAGCTGAGGTGTTGGCTCATTCTTGATTTTTCTTTCGTTAGTCTTTCTAGGTGGAATATTCTGTAAATAGAAGGAAAGTTGGATTATACAGAGAGTTTAATCTTGAGCTCATGCTCTTTCGCATAACATGACAACTGAAAGAAGGGAACTTTTCCTAAAATGCCTTTTAGCCCCTTGTCCATAAGTGTGGCACGTTTCACACCCATGCACAAGCTACTAGATGCAATTTTCAAACTTCCTAGGACACTTTAGAACCTTAGGCTCTGATACCAAGTTTGTAACACCCCGAGACTATACCCTGGGTGTCATATGGTGCTTACAATCCTGAAGGAACATAAGCTAACCCATGACTGGTACCTACTGTGAGAACTAAATATAATACTGGAATATATCTATGCAAAAGTAACTAAAAATTCCACAAGGTTCTTAAAATACTAAAATAATAACTGAGTATAACTGATAATAACATTTGAAAACTAAATAATTGACTATGCTAGTCCGAAAGCCTATGACTGTTTGAATGTGGAGTTAATGGGACATACCCTCAACTAACTAAATAACTACTAAACTACTAATATACTGTAATAGGTAAACTTTATCCTCGATATATGAGGACTCACCACTATAACTTCTGCTGATAGCCTAAGCTGCTAAGTACGATCAGCAATCCGTGCATCTGAACCCATGATTTAAGACATCATAATGCAAAAGGGAGTATGCATCAGTATGTATAATATATTGGTATGCTAAGTGAGGTAAGGATAATAGGCATGGGCTCATATGCATGAACAGTAACTGACTGAATGATATAAAGTAACTGAATAAGAGTACATGGAGAACTGAAACTATTGTAAACATTGAGCATACAATACTGCGTATGTAAATATGTATATATATATCGCGTATCTAGGATTATACTAAAACTCAATACTGGATTTTGATGGATGAGTAATTGATAACCAATAGCCATGGATCCATAGAACTTATTGAGTTCTTTACTAAATACTGAGACTGAAACTGTAACTGTGAAAGTGTTTATCTAATCGACATACCCTGATGTAAACTGATTTGGGGTTCAACTTGTGGCCCGAGTTGGAAGGGTGTTAGAACCTTGCCACGGGACACTAGCAGTGTTTTGCCCACCTTAATATGGCAGGAAGACTCATGAAATATATATATGATTATGTCAACCCTAGTCTGGCAGGAGGACGACTTACCCTACACTAACTACATAGTTTTATAACTCAGGGATTGATACTAACGGTCAAACCCAAGGCTGATAGGATTTCCCCTATCCCTGGGTTCGATTGGTGCTGAATCCTACTCCTAACCGAAATAACACTAGAACTAATAATTACTGGACTAGCTTGACTGACGTCACGCTGATCATGAAAACTGACTGAATACTACTATTTTATGACGTTACTGTGACAATTCTGTAACTACTGTAATCTAAGTAAACAACTAGATTTTGGGTATTAAATACCACTAGGACTCGATAGAATCAATAATAAAGAATAACATAATTTTGAAAGCATAACAATAGTCAATTGTTCACAATCCATTCACTAAGATATTTTGTTAAACACTTGGAAGCCATGAACTTTTATATGAATGAGAACACATGCTAACATATCATAATTTTACAATTCAATTCACATGGACATTCTATCAAACACTTGGGGAGCATAATTAATACACGTGATAATAAACAACACATAAGCATAATGACTAAAACATAAAAATAAAATTTAAAGGGTTTTGGCATAAGAATTACATCAATCAATATGCATGTTATCTCATATTCATGAAACTTTTAATTAAATTTTGAATTGAAACCCATACAACAACACAAACATGAATACAATCCAAGTTGAGCATGTAAATCATGAATTTCATAACTTGTAGGTTTTAAAAAAGGGTTCTTGAACTCCAAGGGTGTAAAGAAGCCCAAGGATGAACACCTAACATACCTGGATTGATGAATTCCTGAGAATTAATGATGAATTCTTGAGATTTAATCTTGAATTATAGAGGGCTAGGGTTTTGTTCTTAAAAAGAGCCACTTTAATTTTGAGAGGATTGTGAAATAATGAGAACATAATTCTCTATTGGCACTAAATCCTGTGTTTGTACTGAGTGGGATTAGGCAAAAAAGACCTAAATGCCCTTAGAATTAAAAACTTGAAATTGACTAGAAATACCAATTTTGACACCTGACGCGATACGGTATAATCGCGTCGAGTGACTAGAAAAGGGACCATTCTTATTTTCCCAATGGTGCGATATGGTTCTATCATGTTGAGCCACTAGAAAAGGACAACTGCTACGTGGAACTTAGGCGCGATGCGGCATTATCATGGTGCCTTTCTAAACGCGAATTTGGACCATGGTGTGACACAATGAAATCTCGTTCGGTTCCCTGGAAAAGGATCAATAAAAAATAGCATATCTTCATGATGAAGTGCTATCATGATGGCACACTGAAAAATGACGAATGCCATTTTGACCCTCCCTCCGATGCGGTGCTGCTAATTTTGATAGTCTGCTTTACTAAAAGTGCTATAAATCTTACCTGAGTATTGGATTTAGATAAAATTAGTATCTTTTGAAAGATAATTCAATTTCCTACAACTTGGTGGGTGTTTATATGGAAAATTATGAGTAGATCAAAATATATGCTCGTTTGAAGTTGGCTAAAACAACATTCTTATCAAAATTTCAATTGGTAAGGATTACTATGATTCATTTTATAGCTGGGAGTTATTAGAGGAATTAATATACCTTAAACTAATTCATAAGAATATCAAAGGTCTATATGGTACTAGGTATTAACTTGAAACATGGCGCTAACATGGGCTCGAATTTTAGGGTATTACAGGATATGTTCGAAAGTCTTTGATTGTGGATTTAATCTAAGGGGGAGATGATGAATTAAGGCAGTCCTAAATTTCCTTGTGGTGTCAAGTTTCACGTAAGAATCATTATAAACCAATTCCTATTTAATAAAGCTCCTCCTACTTCGATTTAAATGGACATTTACCAATGTCTTATGTATAGTCTTGCCTATGTCTAAGGTTTGAGATCCCTATGAAACTCATGTCATGTTTTGACCTCCAAAGTAAAAGCAATAATGTCCCACTGTGATCCAATACTCTAAGTATTTAAGCTCTATGTTATGTTGCTCATGATCCAAAAAAAAAAATCTATGTCTCACATAATGCTTGATTCTAAGAATCTATTCTTTCTATAAATTATCGATTTATTTTATGCTGGGATTATCCAAAGTGATAAAGTTTATGCTAACTCATGGAAAGTTTTGGTTCATTAAATGAGGAGCAATCGCTTCAAGTGGCAATCCTTACCTTAGTTGTTAACTACATAAATTCTGGCTTTATGCTATATAGCTCATGATATGTGCACCCATATTTCTTAATGTGGTCTATCCTAAGAAATCATTTTGTGTTATGTTTATGTCGAACAACTCTTTACTTATGATCCAAACACTTGATACATGAAGCACTTCATGTCTATTCTATCATATCTTTACCTCATGATCCACATTGAGTAGTGCAGTAAGTAAAAGTTATAGTTGTATAGTGTTACCCCCATTCATTATGCTTATGAGTGGGTCCCTTAATGACCCTCCAAATGATAGTATGATGGTAGTTGTGGAAGAGTAGTAGTGACTTAAGTAGGGGGAGTAGATGTTCTTGAATGTGAAAATTTTAATGCGTTTTTTGTAGCTAATGTTATAGTGAAGGGGAAAGAATGAGATGAATTTTCATTATGTGAAATAATTAGGAAGCAGATATGTGCCAAAAATCATTGTAAAACTGATTGAATTTGTTTGTATTAGTGGGGAGATCCATGAAAAGGGTGTAGTAATGATAAACTTAAATGTGTGATTAATGAAAACACAAACCCATGTACTATGTGGTTAGTACTCCTTTAATTTAAACCTGAGGGTGTTTGCTGGTAGTGATACGATGAAGTAACCTTCTTAAAGGGATGTAGAGTATGGGGTCCCATAGCTTAAGCTAGCAGCTCTTTTATCCGAGGCAGGCTTCAACATAGGAGTATTATAGAGTAGGACTCAAACTCTTATGGCTAGATGTGTGATGGGAGGATTGTAATATTGAAATGATGAGGTATGTAATTCATTGTTTGGCGCATAGACGAGTAGTGTCTCTAAGCTTAAGAATATTCTTTATATCATGTAAAGTAGAGAATGCTTCTATTCCTATCTCCTACGAAATCTCATTTCATGATGGTACAAATGTAAATCAGGTCTATTATCACCAAATTAACTCATGCTTTATATTGTGATGATTATGATTCATAGAACTCATATGAAATATCATCCCTATGTAAAGTCTCATTACCTCATGCTTCGTGCTTACACATTTCGCTAGGGGTTATCATGAAGCTCTTTTGATGCCTTTGCATAGTTGGTTGAGGTAAAATGTTCAATGCGAAGTTACGTTCTATATTCAATACTTTTAGAGCTTAAATAAGTTCCTACCCATTATTCAGGGATGGATGATCCCAAGGGGGAGATAATGTAATACCCCACACTTTTTGGATAAAGTTAAACTATCTTTCCTACATTTATAGACCCGAACTATAGTACCCCGTACTATTCTTAGCTTGATTCACCTTTTAGTTGCATGATTAAGGGGCTTAAGTCTTGAAATTTTCACTAAGTGTTAGGGACTTAGTCCTATTTTAAGCCTCTTAACATCAATGATTTTAAATTTGGTCTTCCTAACTATGAGATGTATATTTTTAAGTCAATTTATGTTCTGGGCTGTAAGGGGTAGGTATTAGGGAAGTTTTGAATTTTTTGGATGAGGATTTGGATGCATTTGGATTTCGATTCCACCAGCTCGTCACTATAGGACCGCATCGCAGTGCCTACAGCAATGGAGCACCTATTGCGTCACTGTGAGCCACCAAAATACAATTCAGTTGCAGGCTTAAATGCCTGAGGGGTAATTTCACCCTTTCCCATAAATTCTATTTATCTAATCACGATTAATAACGTAGTTAGAGCACGAAATTTCCCATTCTCTCCAATTTACTCTTAAAAATAACCCTTTCTTCCACCCCAAAGACAAGAATTCAAGCCTTTCAAGTTCAAAATTTTTAATAAAAGTGTCAAGATTAGGGTTCCATTCTTCAAACTAAGGAACCTAAGATACGCGGGGCTATCCTAAATCTCATGGGCATAGATTCAAGTGCATGCATCATAGATCCAATTCGATAAAGGTATGTAATTGTCATGGGGGTTTTCCATTAGATTGATTAATAATCTCATGCATATACAATTTGAGTTCAAAAAAATAATTTATGAATGTGATTTGTGAAATTTACTTCCCCATGATGAAATTATGGTCTTTGCAAGACATGAATTGTGGATTTTTTTGAGAGCATGACTTAAGAGCCCCTTTTTGATCATGAGATTTATGTATAACTAATGTTGGGGATGGTTTATGAATGATGGAAACTCTTGAGTATAAATGCCTCTTTAACCACTATGCATTGTCGTTTGCACATTTTCAAAAGGGGCATTTCTCATGCTAAAGGCTTGTGTGTCTTAACTAAAAGTAATACATGTGTTGAATAAATGAATTGACCACTAAGTGTTAAAGTCTTGTTAAGAGAGTGTTTTGTATCAGTATTCATATGCTTTTGATAATAAGAACTCTCTTGTGATTTGATAAATCTTTTGGTGGTCATTTACATGTTTTGAATGAGAAGGGTTATGGATTTGATATGATATTAATGACTTGAAAGTATGGGTATGTCGATAACCGGTGATGATGTGCCCTTAACAAAAGAAGTATTGAATGTTTGACAAGCATGAAGCATGGTTTTAAACAACTAAAATTGGGCTTAAAGAGAGTTAGATGGTTACCCATAAAAGTCTTAAGTTCAGATACCTCGTAACCCGAAACCATGTTTTGTCGTTACAGGACGTATGATATGTTATCCTATATGAGAGGATAATTAGAACATCTCACATGGGGGATTCCTACGATATTCTTACATGAGGGGTATTACCAATTTTATGAACTCTAATCCTTGCGACAAACTTGGATTGGGGGATTGGCCGTCGAGTTAAGGGCGGATTCTATATAGCCTGTGGGATCGTAGAAATATAGGGTGTACCATCAAGCTTAGAATTAACGCAAAGAGTTGAGTCATGATTTCTAGAAGATGTTTTGAAGTTCATTCAATTAGGCCCATTTATTTTCAATTATTTTATGCCGACATGTTAATTGAAATGCTCTCACCTATGTTGTATAAAAATATATTTTATTTTTGGATTGTTCAACATACTAGTAACTCTGTGTATTGACTCCATGTATTTCAGGTTAGGTGGTATAGTCCCACTGCCCATCACCTCAGTAGAACACTCGGGATTTGACAAAATTGGTGAGCCATACATCTTTTAGAAGGAATTCGTTAATATGTTGAGTTTTTATGTATATGGTCTAGCTGGGGGCTTTTCCCGATATAGATAGTTACTTTTTAATAGAAGCTTCGTAGAGGAGAGTTAAGTATTATATTGTCCTAATATTCTTGACACAGTTTGAATTATAATAAATCTCCATTGAATATTATTATATCTTCTGCTCTTTGATTTGTGTATGAATTATACTAATGATTACATGCTAAGGGGTCTCTCGGGCCTTCATGGTTCAGGATACCCATTGTGGCAAGGGCCCTAACTCGGTCCATGACACTTGAGTACCCTTGGTTTTGTCATGACCCGAACTGAGGCCCTGACCATGACGAGCAGTCAAAACCATGAAAGCTCAGACGCCCTTCTCTATCTTGTAGTCATGAACAATATTCATACACTAAAGTAAGATGCATAAATATAACTTAATATGGAATCATGGTCATACTCTAAACTCAATTTAATGATAAGGAATTAAAAATACAACAAATCTAGACAATATCTAAACCAGTCTGCGAAATCTCTATTACATTCTAAAATGACAATTGTCTGAATCTGGGATAAGGGCCCCAGTAGACCCAAAACAAAATAATAACATAGTCTGGAATAAACAGGCCTTCTGGAATAAAGAAGACTCACCTCTGCACAGTCTCTTCTCTTTGAAATCTCTACTGCTTAGCTAAACCTCTAGATTGAGCCTCAGACCCTGAGAGATAGGGGTTCAATACAGTTATACTGGTACGCAAAGCAAATACAAAATTATAATTTTTATTCAACATATATGAGAGCAATTAAAACAGTTCATAAATATATCATATGTTAAGAATCACATGGGCATATTTAAAAGACTCTATAAAATCATTTGAACTTTGTGACATACTCTTTCTTTTACTTCTTCTCTAGGTGGTATACCCCATAATTCTGTAATTCCATGGGCTATATGGAATATTCCCTTAACTCGACAGCTAAGCCCCCAACCCAAGTCTACCGTAAGGGTCGGAGTCTCTGAATATCTACTACGCCACAGGACCGTCGCCAGCGTACAAAAGTAACATACCCGTATTGGCAAAACATGATTTTAGGCTATGAGTCATTTGGCTCGTTCCCTCTTTGGGTAACCACCTAACCCTCTTTAAGTCTATTTTTAATTCTTTACAACATGCAATCTTTGAAATCAGACTCTAAAGACTCTAGTTCTGTTATGTCCTTAATTTATATGGTATCGTTATACCATTGACTTGCAAGTCACATTCTCTGAGCCATTTATAGTAAATTATATCTCTATTCTCAAAACATGAATTTCAGGATCACCATATCAATAATTCCTTTCAAGAAACTCATTCTTTAAAACTCATGTAAACACATGCAAGAAAACTCTCATTTTCTACATTTCAAACACACAAAAGGTGGTCATGTCAAAGATATCAATCACATGCAATTCTTTCGCTTTAACACAAGAATGAAATCATATCAAGAAACTCCCTATCATCATTATCAAAATCATGTTAATTACTTTAATATTAAAAATACCACTTTCAAATCATTAAACATGCATCTCAAATCATTCTCAACAGTTTCATAAACTATAAATCATCAAAGAGAGGGATTTCAATGATAATGCTCTCAATCAAATCTTCAATATCATACATATACATATAGATGTAAATCAATTAAAGGGGGAAAGGCCTAAAGGCCAAAATAATAATACAATCAAAACATCCAAAATGCGAAATTTAAAGCATAAGTTCCAAAACCCCTTTAAAATTCATGCTTGATAATCTTTAAATCATATTCAAGAGATTCAACAATCTCATGTAGTTTTTAGGATTAACCCCACGTACCTTCGACTTTAAGAGTTGAAAGATGGAACCTAGATCTTGATAGATGTAACCCGAATCTTGACCATTTTCTTGGAGTCTTGAACGTAAGATCTCGATTCTTTATCTTGAGAGAAAGGATTTAGGGTTTTAATTTAAGAGGAAAAATTGAATTATGGAGTGTATTCTACTTTTAGGGCATGAATCTTATGTTATGGACAGACCTTGGGTGAGATAAAGGTCAAAATTTCCCTTACAAACTCCAAAATAGAACCTGAAAATTAGGTGTGTGCGACGGAGTGTGCGTCGCATGCTAATCGCGCGCAACTACTACCTCTCTCACGAAAATGACTGTAACCTTTTGCTCGGGTATCGGATTTTGACAAAATTGGCATCGTTGGAAAGATACTTCGAAGATCTTTCACTTCATATATTGTAGGACCTCTAATTCGATATATACCAAGATTTATGGTCAATGGAATTTGACCCAAGTTTAAACATCCACTGAAAATTAATCGCTAGAAATGTTTTCGACTCGCCTTAGAGTTAGGGGATTTTTGTGACCTCAATTCATATTCAAAGGTATTACCAAACTATAGGATTGATAACCACACATATATTAACAAGGAATTATCTAGTTCAGGTCTATATGCATAGGAACGATGGTCTAGATTCTAGCCCAAAAGTACAGGGTGTTACATTATCTCCCCCTTGGGATCATTCGTCCCCGAATGATTGGAAGGAACTTTTTGAAGCTCTAAAAGTGTAGAATAAAGAACGTAATATTGATTTGAGCATTTTTCGTCAACAAAAATATGCAAATGTATCAGACAATCTTTATGATAACCCCTAGGGAAACGGATAAGCACGAAACCTGAGATAACGAAACTTGACATCGACATGATCTTGGCTTGTGTTTCATGGAACATGATTGAAACATTGTAAAGCATAACTTTTTCTAAGAGTCCTTGGACTGATTAAGATTGGTACAAGAGATGAGATATACTTCTCGCAGAGCATATGAATATTAGCATTCTCCATCTTACAAGAAAAACGAAAAGACTTAAACTTAACAACGCTACTTATCTATACCCCACCATTAATTAACATACTTCATCATTTCCAACTTACAATTCTCCCGTAGCACATCTAACCACAAGAATTTGTGTCCCATCATATATTACTTCTATGTTGAAGCCTAACTCGGAGGAAAGAGGTGCTAATTTAAACTACGAGACCCTGTACTCTACATCACATTAAGAAATAATCTCACCTCATCACTATAATCTAACAACCTCAAGTCTTAATTAAAATAATACTAACCTCATGACACATTGGTTTGTGTTTTAATCAATCACAAAATTTCAGCCCACCTCCACTACACCCCACTTCATGTACGTCTCCACTAAGACCTGCAAATTTAATTATTTTTACTAAGATTCTCGCCTCATACTTCCCTACTAATTATTTCACGTAAAGGATATTCATCTCCTTCCTTCCCCTATTCTTCTAACCTTAGCTTAAGAGATTGCATCAAAATTTTCACCTACAACGATATCTACTCCCCTACCCAGTATACTTCTACACTTCCATAGTCACCATCATACTAGCATACAAAGGGGGCATTAAAGGATCTGAGCAAGAGAATTATAAAAGGGAGTAACACAATTAGATTATAACATATACTAATTATCATACTTAAGGTGAAACATGAGTTGAAAATACCGTACAATCATAGCGTATTTCATATATCAAGTGTTTAGATCACAAGTGGAGAGTCGTTCTGGCATAAACTCAACAAAGTATGAGTTCTTAGGACAACCACAGTGAGAAACATGAGAGATTTCATCATGAGTCTTATAACATGACTGTGGAATTCATGAAGTTGATGATTTAGGAAAGGACTTCCACTCGAAACTATCGCTTCTAATTTTCAGAACTAAAATAGTCACGAGTTCGCACAACTTTATCATTTTGGCTAATCCCAACATAAAATGAATTGTTAACATACGAAAAACATAGTTTCTTAGAACCAATCACTATTTGGGACACAGATTTGTTGTTCATGAGCAACATGGCGTAGAGTTTGGATACTTAGAAATATTGGCTCATCGAGGGACATTATTTCTTTTAGTTTGGAAGTCGAGACATGTCATGAGTTACATAAAGTGCTCAAACCTTAGACATAGGTAGGACTTGGATACATAACGTAAGGAATTAGCAGAGTGACCTCGTAGACTGAGTAGGAGGAGTCACTAGAACGTAAGACCTTGAAGCATGGAAGGATACTATACAAAACTTGACACATAACTGAGGCCTGAGGAACAATGAACCAACATCAGGGTTTCATCAAAGTGATATGAATTAAGGGCATACCTAGCTAAAATATGAATCTCGCCAATCATTTGGAGTGTAGCATGATTTATGGGAACTGAGCACACCATAAAGCGTGAGTACATGAGTCATGACCTGGATGACCTCAGTTTAGAGTTCATAACTTATGGAATGTGATTTCGACTATCGAATGTACTAGAATTCCTCATTTAGGAGCTGGAAGAGCATATGATTCTCTATCATATGCATGCACATGAACTATGATCATGAATCCGAAACGTAAGGCATAGGTAGGTATTGGGATAACTTAAAAATACTGAGATAAGAATGGGTTGAGCCTCACCCTCACTTTCTGATATTCTATATCATACTGGCATTACTACTAGAATCTGAGAGCCTAGCTTGGTTACTTGTTCTGTCATCTCCCCATTATCCTTAAGCCATCATCTTATGTTTGAGAGATCCCTTACTAGGCTCTAAACTAAACTATACTCAGTGCACTCTGGGGTCTGGAATATGATAATTCACGCAATTAATAGGACTTAACCCGAATGATTACACCTAAAAGTGGAAAACCACTGCTAATACTACCTTCTAAGACACACTCCTATCTTTCTATAGCCCCAATAGTCATCACATAATACTTGAACACATACTACGAATCTTCATGAGTATCCCCATAGTCAGAGTGCACACTCTTTAGTGCTTTAACTCTTATGTCTATTAGCTCAATCATCAAAAACTCAAACTTAGCTTCTAACACTGAACATAGATCACCAAGCCTTTGATGAACCATACTACTTCCGACATAGCATACCAATATCATGACTCCTAACTTATATCTCTCTACCATGAGAATCAAGTTCAAATCAAAAAGTTCAACACTATCAATCAAAACTCCTTAACTTGGCTATTTAGAACACCTCATAACATCTAACTAGTATTTGTGAACCTAGCAACTCAACGGTACCACTAGCCATACACAACATGTAATAGCCCTAGAAAAACATACCGCAACCTCACATCATCTTGGGGATACTTCTACATCATACATACAGCATCATACTTCATTACGAGTCAAATAAACTTAAGCTCTTGCATACTTTGTTTAAACCTATTAGATCACTTCCATAAAACTAGTATCATTAACCAAAAAATATCACATCCACCTTCATGGCCATTAGCTGTTCAAAATTAATGTCTAGTGCTAAACATGATTTACAACCCAACCTTATACACAATTTTCACTTGGACCTAAGAATTAAAACATAAAGAAACACTAGTACACTGGAATTCCATAATAACAATAATTGATCATGACCTTATGATTTCCCTTATTATACTCCATTAGCACGTACTATTTCAACACATCTGGCCTACTAATTCATTCCCACAAAACATACATCATTCATCTTAAGACACTATCCTTACCACCACATTCTATATCTAAAATTCAAGCCTATAGTCTAGAATCAATCATCTATCACCAATGAAGAATGCAATATAATGTACTAGTCCATCAAATTGGGAAATCAATTCAAATACTTATTTCATTTAACTACTACCTACAATCTCAATCCCTCCATGACATCACTGCTACAACTCAAAATCCACTATATACCTTCTCACATGAAATTCTAGTTTACAACCATTCAAGAAAAGAAGGTTGATACGAGAATAATAATGGATATAGACTTATATGGGTGTGAATTGAAAGAAACCAAGTATATGTGCAAGAGAAGTGTAATCAACGGCCGAAATATAGACCAAAACAACCCACTCCATACACTAGAGGGGCAGCCCATTCTTGAAGGGCCTTTTTGGTCATTTTAACTTCTATTTGTTTTGTAATATATAAGGAACATGTAGGGTTTTATTTACTTAGTCTATGAATGAAGTTGTAATTCTTACAAGGCAAAGAAACACAAGTCCTCTTTCCTTGAGGCACTCAAAACCGAAATTAGGGTTGTGTTTGCGTTTGCTTGGAAATATTGATGCTTGGGAGGTGGATTCCGACCTTGTGTATTTGTAAGAGATAGTTTTATTGTTGTGTGTAGTGTTAAGGGTCCAAGAGTTACCATTCTTGAGTTCTTAACTTTATACCTTCATGTGGTCTATCTATCTATCCTTTTTCTTTTGTAATCTTGTATCCGTTTTGTATTTGTTCTTCTCATTGTTGTTTCATCTTGTGTTGTTAACTTAGTTTGTTGTTGGCTGTAAAAGGTGTCAAACACCTAGTTATATTGTCCTTCTTGTATTTTATTCTTGAATCCTAGAGTGGTCTTCAAAAGGGTCCTCGATTCTTTGAATTAGTGGACATTTTTTTGGAGTGTGTTTGGACTGTTTTGAGCCAATTCCGTGTGTTCCTTGGTTTTATTGTATCAAAGATCAAGGGGGTAAAGTCACATAATAGACATGGTCAACCTTAATCTTATATTATAATCCACTACGATCTTATCCCTATATTCTACTTTCTCACATAATACTGACTTACCCAAGCATACATTTAGACTACCTTCAAATTCCACAAATAACAATGAGTCTATAATAATAACTTATCGGCTAATCTGAATCTATAATAATAACTTATCAGCTAATCTAACCATCTTTATTCACAGCCTATAAGGGATTTCTGTAACCAACATAACTATCCACACTGGACTCTTTCTCTATTTTTAATAGATGATAATCACGGCAAAACACTTCCTCTATCGCACACCTAGCAATCTACAAATATTACTACCATACTATTCTATCAATATGAAATGACAAATCATTCCTTATTCGACAGTTATACAACTATAAATATGCATTTACACAAAAGACATCCTTACTTTAACTGCTAACCTTGTGACTTCATGTCACCAACTTCTAGACCATCTCACTACCAATAGATCATGAAACTTTAACATACACTACTACTCGGATGGAAATACAGTTCCAACATTCTGTTATACATCATTCCCTCTTAAGTGTGATATCTACAACATAAATTTTAAAAAGGACTGAAGACGCTTAATACCGTAGGCTGAAAGGCATGATTTCATCATAATCAAAGTTCACACTAGAATCAATACACCTTGAAGCACTAACAGACTCTTCTCAAGTCCTTGCACAATTTTAAAATCTTATATGACTCAATCAGAAACGACCATATCATTTAGACTCTAAATTTCTACTCTTGAATCACCTCAACAATGAGACATATCTGAGCACATCAAAGTAAAAGAAAGAATTGGGATAACTTTAATTTCCTATGGGCGACACCATAGCATAAATTAGAGTATGGAAGAGGAATATTCTAACTCCATAGCATGAACTAGAACATAAAGAAAGAGAAACATTCCTAAACACCTTGTAGCCTCCTGCTTATAAGTCTGGCGCACTGCACAACCATAAAAAAGACTCTACCTGATATGATTCCCAAAAACCCAGGGACCATGAATCATTCTCTGCTACCAAGTTTGTCACGAACCGAACCGAGTCCTTGGCCATGACAAGCATTCCGAACTATGAAAGCTCAGACGTCCTTCTCAATCTGGTAGTCATACACAATATTCATATAATAAAGTAAGATGCAAAAATATGATTTAATAAGGAATCAGGGTCATACTCTAAACTCAATTTAACGATAAGGAATTTAAAATACAACAACTCTAGACAATATCTAAACCAGTCTACGAAATCTCTATTACATGCTAAAATGACAACTGTCTGAATCTGGGACAAGGCCCCCAGTAGACCCAAAACAAAATAATAGCATAGTCTAGAAAAATAGGCCTTCTGGAATAAAGAAGGATCACCACTGCATAGTTTCTTCTCACTAAAATCTCTACTACTTAGCTGGACCTCTAGATTGAGCCTCAGACCATTAGAGATAAGGGTTCAATACAGTTGTACTGGAATGTAGAGAAAATCTAAAATAATAATTGTTTAGTCAACATATATGATAGTGATTTAAAACAGCACATAAATATATCATATGTTAAGAATCACATGGGCATATTTAAAAGACTCTATAAAATCATCTGAACTTTGTGACATACTCTTTGTTTTACTTCTGTGCTAGGTGGTATACCCTACAATTCTGTAATTCCACGGGCTATATGGAATCTTCCTTTAACTCGGCAACCAAGCCCCAACCCAAGTTTGCTGCAAGGGTCAGAGTCTCTAAATTTCTACTACGCCACAGGGCCATCGCCAGCGTCCAAAAGTAACATACCAATATCGGCAAAATATGATTTTAGGCTATGAGCTGTTTGGATCGTGCCTCTTTGGGTAACCACCTAACCCTCTTTAAGCCCATTTTTAATTTTTTACAACATACAATCTTTGAAATTAAACTCTAAAGACTCTAGTTCTGTTATGACATAAATTTATATGGTATCATCGTACCATTTACTTGCAAGTTACATTCTCTGAGCCATTTATAGAAAATTATATCTCTGTTCTCAAAACATAGAATTCAGGACCACCATATCAATAATTCCTTTCAAGAAACTCATTCTTTAAAACTCATGTAAACACATGCAAGAAAACTCTCATTTCTGATATTTCAAACACACACAAGGTGGTCATGTCAAAGATATCAATCACATGCAATTCTTTCTCTTTAACACAAGAACGAAATCATATCAAGAAACTCCCTCTCATCATCATCAAAATAATGTTAATTACTTTAATATTGAAAAGACCACTTTCAAACCATTAAACATGCATCTCAAATCATTCTCAACAGTTTCATAAACTATAAATCATCAAAGAGAGGGATTTCAATGATAATGCTCTCAATCAAATCTTCAATATCATACTTATACATATAGATGTAAATCAATTTAAGGGGGAAAGGCATAAAGGCCAAAACAATAATAATATGAAAACATTTAAAATGCAAAATTTAAAGCATAATATCCAAAACCCCTTTAAAATTAAGGCTTAATAATCTTTAAATCATATTTAAGAGATTCAAAAAGCCCATGTAGTTTTTAGAATAAATCCCGCGTACCTTAGACTATAAGATTTGAAAGATGGAACCTAGATCTTGATAGATGGAACCCGTATCTTGGCCCTTTTCTTGGAGTCTTGAACTTAAGATCTTGATTCTTTATCTTGAGGGAAAGGATTTAGGGTTTTAATTTAAGAGGAAAAATTGAATTATGGAGTGTATTCTGCTTTTAGGGTGTGAATCTTATGTTATGGATAGACCTTGGGTGAGGTAAAGGTCTAAATTTCCCTTAAAAATGTGAGAATAGAACCTGAAAATTAGGTGTGTGCGACGAAGCGTGCGTCGCACATTAATCGTGCACAACTAATGCCTATCTCATAAAAATAGCTGTAACTTTTCGTTTGGGTATCCTATTTTGGCAAAATTGGTATTGTTGTAAAGATACTTCGAAGACCTTTCATTTTATATATAGTAATAACTCTAATTAGATATATACAAGAAGTTATGGTCGATGGAAGTTGACCCAAGTTTAAACATCTACTGAAACTTAATCGCTAGAAATGTTTTCAACTCATCTTAGAGTTAGGGGCTTTTTGTGACCTCAATTCATATTCAAAGGTATTCCCACACTATAGGATTGATAACCATATATATATATATATATATATATATTAACAAGGAATTATCTAGTTTGAGTCTATATGCGTAGGAACGACAGTCTAGATTCTAGTCGAAGTTTCTATCTTTGGCTTGAATATGGCTTACTTTGAAATCTCGAAGATGAAATAGGTACCTTAGCCTAGTTGGGGCATAGTGTTCCTAATTATGGAAATTCAGGATTCAAAGTGGGAGTACTTGGCCCACTTAAGTCTAAACTTGTGTTAAGTCTTATGGACTTGGTTGAGAATATTAGATATAGATGAGCCTGGTAAACCTTAGAATAAGGTTAATTCATAACTTGGTAAATTTTAATGACACTCCTGGAATGTGGCTTTTGAGTTGTGGTTATGGTACTTCTTGTGGAGGTGATATTGGGCATTTAGAGATGATATTTCTCCTAGATACGTTATGTGGCCTATAGAGATGCTATTTCATCTTAGACTTGATGATTGGCCTATAGAGATGCTATTTCCTCTTATACTTGGTGATTTGACTATAGAGTTGCTATCTTCTTTAGACATGATTGTTGGACCTATAAAGACGATGTTCCTCTTAGATATGCAAATTGGCCTTGAGAGGTGAAATTCCTTATAGTCATGATGTATGACCTATCAATATAATATATACTATAGACGATTATATGTCTATCCATATTATGCCTCTAATATGTGAGATACCTCTCATATGTGACATGATTATATATATGCTACAACTTATAAATATGATAATCATTATGAGTTTCGGATATGTATATGGGCCTAAGGCCGTGATTATGATGTTGTGATTATTTTGGATAAATTAATAGGCCAAGGGTTGTGTTATGATAATGATTGAATATCCAAGTAGTATTTATCAATGTAAAAGATACGATTACAGTTTATAAATACATGTATGTTTATAGACACATCTCTTTGGTATGGGACGGAGGAAGATGCGGTATATTGTTTGCGACTTTATTGATTGGATACTAGTGATGACATGCATAGATTTAGTACATTCATAAGTATCATATTGGTAATTTATGTGATTGTAGCTGAAATATGACCTTTATGATTGTTGTGCCTAACTAACGGTTAAGCTATGTGGTAACTAGTTATCTATTAGGGGACTATAACACTTTATGGCTAGGAATCTAATATATTAGTTCATAAATCTTGCTTAGTTAAAACGCGGTAGCTAGCGATGGTTAATACAATGGAGAGGTCGGGTCTAGCATAGGTGAAGTTTAGTTGGTATTGATGACTAAGTTCGTGATGTCGATTAGTCGATAAATGAGGAGTTGCACGTTAATGAGGTTAGATAACAAGAGATGTTGGTAATAAGAGGTGCCTACTTAATAATTTTGAATAGTTACTAAATGGTTAACTAATGAATAGTTAATCAAGGATTACTTGGTAAATGTGGTTAGTTAGTAAATTGTGTTTGTTAATAAAAGATGGTTAGGTGACAAGTAGTAGTCTGCTGTATAGTAATGATTAACGAATGTAGGATGATTAGTTGATAGTAATGAATAGTGGATAAATGGAGGTTTGGTATATGGATGAACCTTGACTAGATGTTAGATTTTGGATATTAAATAAATAGTGGTTAGGTTGACATCCCGTGAATAAGGATTATGTGAAGGATAATGTTTAGGCTAATAACTAGAGGTTATGTGATGAATAGTGAACTAGTGATTCTATTATAATAAGTGTTGGTTAGCTAATAGCAAGTAGTTGGTAAGTATTGACTAGATAGATATTCTAAAGTGATATGACTATGTTTATGAGTATTTTAGTGTATGTTATTTGGTAATGACTATTATGATGATATATTGATACTTGGCAAGGCCGGAACACAATATTACGATGACATGTTGATACCCATCAAGATCAGACGATAATATTGCGATAATATTGATACCCGAAAAGGCCAGAGGATACCGTTGTGATAATGTTGATAACCAACAATCCAGGAGGATATATTGATACTCGACAAGGCCGGAGGATACTATCGATGATGTGTTGATACCCGGTAAGGACGGAGGTTGATTACGATGATGGTAGTCCTGATGAGGATAGTTATGATGAGTTACAATATTGATTGTGTACTTTGCATTCATTCCTGCATGTGCATTGCCTATCACCAGTATGCACTAATATTTATCAACCCGTATGGGATGGTTGCATATATATGGGTGAAGAATATGCCTTGTGTTGTTGTATGCTGATTGAACTTTTCAATTTTGGGGTGGTAGGGGTACGCATAGTCTCGGATAGGTATTTGGTTGTCCGGAGTAGCCGATTATTTATGATGTTATTGATATTGTTATTATCATTGTTATGATTATTATTACGTCTAGCCTATGACAGATTGGTCATTGATCCAGTATCGGGATTGAGGTATGTCTTCGGCCTCTGCTATCTTATGATTGTATTTCTATGCACAATTATGCTATGTCTAGCCATATGGATTAGAAATCCTGAGTATGTTAGTATTGAACACTGATAGTATTATAATAAGGTCTTAAAATGAGAACATGATGATCTAGCTTATGCTTGAGTTGACCTCCTGTTTATATGTATTATATATATATATATATATATATATATATATATATAGCTATATGAAGCTATGGTACTATCGTATATCCCTTCTTTCATTGTTCATATTGTATAGTCGTTCTTTCGCCTTGTATATTACTATATACCTTTCTTTCGCTCTTTATTCATATATTGACCTGGGATATATGGTATAGCATTGACATATATTGAATGTAGATGGAATAGGATATTTCACCTTGATACTTCCTTAGTCATGTTAGACTCTTGGACATGAATAGGATAGTTGTCCCTTATTATTCTCATTGACTTATTATATGATTTATGAACTCATGGGTGTAGTTTTCATTCTGTTTATATTGCTGTATATATCTACTTTATATTTGGAGCTCAGTTGACAGTTGTTTGCTGAGTGCCATTTATTTGGTACTCATACTGCAGCTCTGCAGCCTGTAGATCATAGTACCGGCTATCGCCGTTGATTGTGCATCATGCGGAGTAGCCCTGATTCGGCGACTTAGAGTGAGCTCCTAGCATTCGGAATATTACTTATCTCTCTCCTATGTATTAGACTAGTCTTTAAGTTGTATTCAGAGGTAAGCTGTATCAGTGTATTTTTCCTTGATATATATCACTTTTGTACTCTTATTATGTTAGCTCTTGTACTGTTAACGCCAGGTTTTGGGATTCTTCTATGTATTGATCTTTATTTCATATATTCCGCATTCTTTTCCCTATGTTATTGAGCAGTCCGTTACTAGCCGTTCCAGACTATGGATTGGCTTGCCTACTGGTGGATCATGGTAGGCGTCATCATGACCTAAAAAGTTGGGCCGCGACAAGACTATTGACTAGAGTTGTCGATGGGACAACCAACAAGGGAAGATCAATGATGTTGGTGGTCTATAGCTGAACCACTATAAGATTTTTAGAACTTCCTAAAAAAATAAAAGAGAAAACACACACTCAAAAACACATGCATGTACACATAAGAGAATTAGTGTTTAACAAGAACACAGTACCCGTTATGAGGCCAACTGGATAACTATTATATTTCCCTCACAAAGAGGCAAACATTGCATTAGCACTTCAATTAAGGCATGATCAGTTGTTCAATAAAGAGAACTCTAAACTTTCTCTGTGGACTTTTTTCAATAGCATATCAGAATATAGCTTACTGAACACTAAAACACACGTTCCACGTTCACATGGTACATTGCTGATCCACCTCCATAATATTATACTTACCGCATATGTGATTTGAGGAGCCTCTACATGGTTGTAACTTGAGGCTCAAAAAACTAATGCAGAAGTCACAAAACATTACATTTCATGAATTCTAATCTCATGAACCACAAGGTTGTGCTAGAATTGGAAATGTAACAATATTTAACATTATCCAACCATAAATTGGTTCTTTCAAAGACAAAAACTCATAAGCTTATTGTTTACCTTGGTCCTGATAAAACTGAAGGAGATTTTAAACTGATAGTGGCTTCCCTCTGTTGATTTCCTGCCCCAGCCTTAGGTACATTTCTGAAATTATAATCTAAGTTGGTTTGAACAGTCACCAAACCTTCTAGTGCCTTAACAACTAATGACATGGAAGGTCTCTTGGTGAAATCGCCTTGTAGACACCATACAGCGAGGCTCATCATTTCTGTCACTGCCTCTCTGTGGAGCTGCATATCCTCATTTTTGTCCACCATATCTATGAACTTCTCTTGTTCCGCTTTTCTCCTAAAAACACTTAGCAAATGGTAATCTTCTTCATCAGTTTGGGACCAATCCAAATTCTTTCGTCCACAGAGAATTTCCAAGAGCACAATTCCAAAAGCATACACATCAACTTTCTCAGTGATTACTGAACTCAACCATTCAGGGGCTAAATACCCGGGTGTTCCTCTCATTCGAGTCACAATTTTGCTTTTGTCTTTTTCAATAAGTTTTGACAACCCAAAATCAGATATCTTAGCATTGAAATTTTGGTCTAGAAGGATGTTTTGTGGTTTGATGTCTAAATGAATTATCTTTTGGCTGCAATCCTCATGTAGATAAGCTAACCCTTTCGCAATATCTAATATTATCCTTTGTCTTGTATGCCATGGAAGTCCATTTTCTTGATCCTCATGTGTAATCCACCTATCCAAAGATCCATTTACCATGTACTCATAGATTAGAAGCCTGTGGCTTTTTTCGGTGCAAAACCCAATGAGTTTTACCAGATTGATATGGTGAATGCCGCCGATAGTCTTTACTTCTGTTAAGAATGAATCCTTTACTTGACCTAGACCATGCAGATGCTTCACAGCTACTTTGGTGCCACTACTTAATGTTCCTTCATAAACAGAGCCAAATCCTCCTTCCCCAAGCTTTCTGCAGAAATCTTCTGTAATTATTTTCAAGTCACTGTAAGAGAATCGAGTTAGGATTCCCGGTAAGAGTGGTTCCAGATCCAGAGAATCTACAACTTTGCGGGACCCTATCCTCCTTTTATAAAGAACATAGTAAGTTGTGAGAATCAAAATTATCCCTAGCAAAGCAGCAAAAGTTGATCCTATTATCCTTGGGGAAATGACAGGTGACTTTGAGGGCTTCTGTACCTTAAGAAATACTGTAGTGTCTACTTCATACTCGTTGTCTACAAGGGAGAAGACTTCATTCAGCAACAAACAGCTCCCTCTTCGATTGCCATTCTGATAATATCTGAAAACAGCAGCTTTGCAGGAGCAATTACTCAGACAGGCCTTTTGGCAATCTTCCAACTTTTTCCCCTCAAGCCAAAATATGCTTGATCTTAGTTCATGATTGAACTGAAATGCAAAATATGTGGTGTTCTTGAACTCTTTGAGACTATGATACTGCGAAGAGTCACAAGAAATGGGCGTCTTCTCTGTACATCCGATATCTGGTTTCCTATCATTAAATGGACCGAAGAAGTTACCTTCAGCTGGACAACTACATTGCCCATCATTTGTACAAATGCTGTACCTTCCACACACCATTGGGTACCCACAGTTTCCCCAATATGCCGTCAAAACATCATATTCCTCTTCCCAATCAAGGTTGCCCCATTGGTATACCCGTAAATGTCCATCAGACCCAAGCTTTATGAATTGAGCTGCTGGTCTAGGAGGGTTTTGTAAAGCAGTAAGTGTTTGACCATCAAAACTAAAATAAGTACTATCTGGATAACTTGAAACATAGTAAAACTGAGGTGGATCAGAATCAATGTAAGTGGCCCAGCTTCCATTGAGAATAGTTAAAGCAAGCAAACCTTGACTCGGATTGGTTTCTGAAACGCTTGCTATAAGCTTCCGTCCAGAAACCAAACTCTGTCCAGGGAGCAAAGAGTCCGTTGGATGATCAAAGGATTGCCAAATTGTGCGGTTTGTCTTATCAAGGAGCACGATATTCCCCATTTCAGTCAAGTTTAAGCCTGAAACAGATTGGCCATTAGTATTAGTGGACCAAACAAGAGCGCCGTCAGAGTCTTCCAAGACTAAGTTTCCATCTTGGCGTAGTTGCAAGGTTGCATTGGTTTTCACTGGATGGTTTCTGTTAGCAGACCAAACTAACTGCTTGGCGTCTATATTACCAGTGGTGGAGCTGTTGTAGAATACTAAGGAAACACCAAGAAAGCATTCTGTGGCATCATAATTGCAAGAGAAGCCGAAGAGGAATCGGGGGTTGCCATTTCCTTCCAGGATAGGTGTCAGGATGTCAGTGGTGAAACTAACTCTAAGAGACGGCCTGTTGATCCACAAAGTAGGAACTCCAGCAATGGAATTCCGAATACCGGCATTTAGATTCCCTGATGAATAACAAAAGAGGAGATGAATGAAGAAGAGGATTGGAAAATATTGTTTCTGTTCTGAAATCATTGCTTTCTTAACCAAGGCAAAGCTAATCAATAATTTTGGTTCATAAACGAGTTTTATTTTAGCTTGGGTTTCTCTTTTTGCCATATGCTGTCATTTTCCAAACTTCTGTTGACTTCTAACTTGTAACACTCATTCCACTAACTTGCTACAGTGGATCTCTATTCTAATTTGATCAGTTTACATTTTAACCATTGAACTCATTATACTTTAGAAATTATAGATTCGATTGAACTTCATTCTAAAAGTCTTCAATGTGTTATTACTTTGCAAACGTCTGTTCCTGGAACACTCATTTCATTCACTACGAATTGGTAGAGATCATACTCACTGTTTCTTCTTCCCCCTCGTGCTTTTAAAATTCAAGGATTTCATAAAGATTTTTGCTTCTTCCTATTTGCTGTTATATCTCATAGTTTCCTTGATCTTCTTATTAAAAAAAAAATCCTTTTCGACATAATGCTTTAATGCTTCACAATCTCGAAATATTACTGACTGCAAATTGTGAACTACTATAAACTATTCAACTCCATCGGAATGCAATCTGATCAATTGTCGTGCTGCATATGTAGTTTCAGGATGGCAGCTTTTCTCCCTGAAGGATTGGTGTCACCGTCAAACCACCACAGAAGTCAACAGGGCCGTTCCACAAAGTGGAAAGTCTAGCAGTAGGAATTCAATAGCACTGATGGACGGTAAGGGATCTGGGTCTGTTCGAATAAGGGAAACGAGGAGAAGGCATTAGGGGTTGGGTAAAAGGAACTGAGTCGGGTTCTAACATAGGGCAGGCTAAAAGCAATTGAGATGAGTAAAAAATAAGTGGGATAGATAAAATGACGTGGATTGTTACATGGACGACATGTGCCCAATCCGGTATTTAAACAGGAAATGTGGGCCAGTTAGTGGTAAGTAGCACTAATGGACCAAATTTATCAGGCGTTGGCATAAATATGCACAACTTTTAATGAGTGACACAGTTGAATCATTTCTGATATTTTGATTAGATATTTGAGCTTTTTCCTTTAATAAATTAATGTATAGAATTGTCCTTTTGCACCTATAGAGACCTCCTTGAAATGTTATTACGTAAAAGAGGAGTTTTTCTAATGATAGGAAACAAGATTAACGTGTCCACTTTATGTTAATATTTCCCACAAAATCAGCCACTTGGTTGGTCTTATACAGTTGGACGCCCTCAATTTTGACTTCTTTCCCCATAAATATATGAATAGTGACTTTTTTTTATCTCCATCTTCCCTCTTTTTCAATCTTTGCCTAGTCAATAAAAAGAGGGGCATAACAAAAAAAACTTCTTCATTATGCTATCATTTTCCAAGTTAATTTCACCCTTTGGGAACTTTCCTCATTAACTGTGAGTTTTCCATTAAGGAGCCTTCCCAAATTTCAACTCAATAATTACTATACTGACTTACAATCAGGCAGATCTTATCTTCGCATTGGTTAACTGGTAAGTGGGAACTGCAAAGCATTTTCTTTTTACATGACGCGTTAATGTTTGGCAAAATAGGGTATAATTGAATCCTATCTCGAAAATAATCAGAACTCTGAAAAACCAAGCATGCTCAGTAATGAGTTTAACAAGTGAAGCCTGCAATATGATTTAACTGATTAATTACTATTAGTTTTAAGAGTTTAATTGGACAATAACCATTCAACTGCTAAATCCTCAAACTTTATCAGTTGGTATTCCTCTTTTCTTTTCTGTGTGTGCATGTGGTGAAGAAGTAATATTTCCACCGATGCGACCCTTTTGACCATTTCCAAGTTCCATTTCAATTATTCTTCCAGTAATATAATGTTTCTTGCAATGCTATAATTGTCGAGAAAATTTGGCTATTAAGCCTCTTCAAATTTCCAATTAACAAAATGATCTACTTCTATTTTCTCATTTATCGGATTGATAATCAATCTGTCCATATATAGGTCGGATCGATAATCGATCTATCGAATTAATAATCGATCTGTTGGATCGATAATCAATTAATCGGATCAATAATCGATCTATCTATATATCCGTGGAAAAGATAATAGATCTATCTAAAAAAATTATCATTTTCCTAAAAAAAAAACCTTATAATCTAAAAAGAATCCCGATATGATTATAAAACTATACTTTTAAAAAGCGTTTGATAGGTTAGAATGGCCATACATAAAAAGAACCCTACACAACTTAAAAATCCCAATCATACTTACCAATCGTATTACGGCATGTATTTCGTCTAGTGAGACCTCGATGTTAATAAGTGGGGACCGCATGAGATTCTTCAAACCCAGCTGTGGACTCTGACAAAGAGACCCTCTATCCCACATATATATTCATCTTATATATGGAAATGCTATCCAGAACTATTGAACAAAGCAGTAGCTAGGGACGATGGTACCCAATAAAAATTTCCCCAAGTGGCCCCTATACTTCCCATTTGTTTTTTGCTGGCGACTTAACCCTGATGGCCAAAGTATAGAAAGCAAATTGTCATATTGACATCATTAGGGAGATCCTGAATCAATTCTGTATGGACTCTGGCCAATCCCTTAATATCAAGAAATCAAAAATAACTTTTTCCAACAATCGCACTAGAACTAATATGGATTTATCCATATTAGTTGCTACACATAAACAAGGGGAAAACTTTTGGGAAGTACTTAGGCTTCCCTATCTTCACCGAAAAAAAACCCACCAATAAAGACTATCAATAATACATAGTAGATAATCTACAAAACAAATTGACGTGCTGGAAAACTAGGTTCCTAAATATAACAGGGCGCCCAATCCTAGTAAATCCATCCTTAATAACATTCCAATCATGTAATGCAAACCATACAATTAGCTGAACACATCACAAATAACATCAATAAAATCCAGCGCAGCTTCATCTGGAGATCAATAGTAAGCCCAAGAGGAAAATCCACCTCTTAAACTGGAAAACAATAACTCTAAATAAACACATTGGTAGACTAAGCCTTCAAGACGCCAAAGACAGAAATATAGCGCTACTAACTAAACTAGCGTGGAGATGTTGTGATAATCAAGACATATAGTGGGTCGCTATGCTTATTAAGAAATATACTAATGAGATAGCACATTTCCCAGTATAAACATGACCAAGACATGCAGTAGAACCCAAACAACCTTTTCTGGCACTAGGCAACGGTAAATCTATCTCCTTTTGGAATGATAGATGTATACCAAACAAAGGGAATCTCCGCGCTCTTATCCAATGATCCCTACCAAAAAGTGAAGACATGAAAACAGTTGCAAACATTACTGGTTATGGTATATGAAATTTAGAAACGTTACCTTTCGTGTTGCCCAATGACATTTTAAAATTCAAGGAATCTACCTAACCAACTTTCCCACTTTAATAGACAAACCATCACGGCCACATACTTCTATTGGTTTTTCTTCTATGTTAGGATTTTTTTCCCTGATTTTCTTACCAAATTTAAGTTTTATTTTTGTTAGAAGAAAAATAAAAGTTATACTATAATTACTTTTACTTTTCGTGAAAGTAAAATATAATACTTTTCCGTATATGACAAACCTTTTTCTTAGAGGAAAGGTTTTGAATTTCTAGAAGATCCCTCTTCTCATACCACAATCAATGTAGTCATCTAAGAGTCTGGTTTAGGGGGAGATTTCTCCCAATAGGTTTAATATTTTTTTAATATTAAGGCCGATTGGACAAATCATATAATAATATTATGTTTTTAGTATTGTTTTCTTTGTTGTCTAATTTATCGTTTAAGGTTTGCAAACTATAAGCTTGCGCATGACGCCCTCTCGATTTCGAACCCAACAAGTGGTATCAGAGCCTACGGTTCAAACATACAGTGGTTTGATAAAACGAGGTTGAAGACAAGTCCAAGGCGACTCTAATTAATTTGCAATCAATTAGACGAAAATGAAGATTTTTGTCCAACTATATGTGGAGAACAAGTTTCAACCATATTTTCAACATTCCTGCTGCTACATCTTTAAAAATAAAAACAAAATATTAATTTTTAATCATGATATTTTATACTTTATTTTTAACCATGTCAAGAAACAGTTATGAAGATTATATCAAGAACGAAGTTCCTGCATGTGATGTGAAGAAGGCGGATCAAGTGAAGAAAATAAAGCTAAAAAGGGGAGATATGTTAGGATTTTTGCCCTGATTTTCTTACGAAATTTAAGTTTTATTTTTCTTAGAAGGAAAATAAAAGTAATACCATAATTACTTTTATTTTCTCTAAAAAAAAAAATATAATACTTTTCCATATTTGACAAACTTCTTTCTTAGAGGAAAAAGTTTTGGATCTAGAAGATGCCTCTTCCCATACCATAATCAATGTAGTCATCAAAGAGCCTGGTTTAGGAGGAGATTTCTCCCAATAGGTTTAATATTTTTGTAAGAGTTTTGGAAGCTTCTTTCTATCAAAAAAGGTAATTCTAATACTGGTAAAAAATCAGGTAAAGTAGCAAATTCATGACAAATCCTAACTAATCTCCCCTTGGCCTGAATTTTCTAGTAAAATTAATCTCTAAGAAAGAATAAACCTAATAAAAATCTAAAAGAAAAAAGACCTTTTCTTACGAGGAGACCTTTTTCACTAAGAAATCCTTTTCGAAGTAAACACAATTATTGTAAAATCAAGTAAGATAAGAAATTCAGGACAAATCCTAACACTCTACTGGATCTGCATATTGGCTGATCAAAAATCAACAATACTTAGTTCTTAGTAATGATAATCACTTCTGCTGGATATGGAAGATAAGCTACCCCAACAAGATTAAGTGCTTCCTATGGTTATGCAGACATAACAGGCTTCCAACTTGCAACTACCTAAGTTCAATAGGAATTGACATTAGCCCTATGTGCTATAATTGTGGTAAACCAGAAACCCTAGAGAACATATTCATAAACTATAAAAAAGTTAATGTGTATTGGAGAAAATTGGGTTTGGAAAACATAATAACAACTATGAAAACAGCTCCAGGCCATTGGCTGGACCTCCTTTATAAAAAATCCCAACATAAATTTATAAACTCAATCGAACTACAAAAAATTCTACCATTTTACCTAAGGAATGTTTGGATCACTAAAAATGAAAATTACCATAACAAAGCAAACAATAGCATACCTACTAAACTACCACATACTAGGGAAATAGCGTATTTAACTTTTTCTGACAAAGCAAGACAAAAATCGATGACAACTTTTTTGTTGAGAATGGTAATATTAGTCTTTATATCCATAGGTATACTACAACGTGTAGTGCCCCTTCAAAAAGTGTTACAGTTACAACCTTTATATCTATCACCTATTCCTATACATAATCTAAAACATCAAATATGTCTTCTACCTAAACTATTAGATCCTGTTTACATCAAAAGTAAAAAAAAAGCAAAGCTAAACAATTCATTTGAAAATCTTATAGATTATTCTTCTTCTTTTAAAAAAACTCTTCTTCCATTCTTTTCATATGGTCCACCAAATGCAAGAAGGGATAATCTTTCATCTCTCTTTCTTCTGTGTTGCATTTCCCACCTTGTTTAGCAGTTGAGTAGTTCTTTAGTGCTCCTTGATTTTATCCATCTGATATTACTCAAGCTAATGAACATTTTTTGCAATTGATCTGTCCAATTACAATGTAATAAGGGATGGTTAATTGTCTCTACTTATTCTTAACATAAAAAGCATCCAAAGAACAATTGAAACCCCTCCTGTTCATATTCTCATGAGGCAAACCTATTTCTTTGGCTAGACACCATATGAAATAGTTTACTTTACAAGGGATCTTAGTCTTCCAAATAATTTTACATGGCATATCCTTTTCTTGGAATTTTAATATATTGAGGTCCTTGTATGCTGAGTTGACAATGAATTTCCCAAATTTGTCCTTCTATAATTCTAATCTAAGCTGAGTTGACAATGAATTTCTCAAATTTTTCTTCTACTATTCTAATATTAGCCAGTATAATCTGCCAAGGTTACATAAAAGGAAGAAATAGTTTTTATTTCCAAATCATTCAAAAACCTTCTGAAATGCAGATTTCAAGATTGTTGAGTCCTTATTTCAGCAACAGTAGCCTGCTGTTGAGTCCTTATTTCAGCAACAGTAGCCTGCTGTTGAGTCCTTATTTCAGCAACAGTAGCCTGCTGAGTTTCGCAAAGTGAATAAAGATGAGGATATAGTCTACACAACGGATTATTTCCACTCATTTGTCATTCCAGAAGGAAATCATCCGTCCATTCCAAATCTTGAATTTGATTCTGGGCTACATAAGTGGCCATAGATTCCTGACTGACCTTCATACGCTCATATATATGCAGAGTAGTCTCAATAAAATTAGTGGTGTAAAGTCAAACTTGAACAAGAGGCCTTAGATATGTAAATATACATATACAAATAATATTGTAATAATTTAAAGTTATTTTTTATTGTTGTATATTAATTATTTTTGGTGTAATATTTTTAAAAAATACATAACATTTAACTTCACATATAATATAATTATTAATAGAAGAAAGATTCATTTTTGTCAATAAGATATTATCCATTTGTTTGCAATACATTAACATGGATGTTGTTGTTAAAATATTATTTATTAATATGAAATTTGAGTTGTTTAATTTGAAGTTCTAAAATTTTTCTAGTAAAAATTAGGTAGCTCTTTCTTTCTATATTTTTTAAGATAATGTTTTAAATGTATTTCACAATCTTCATTACTATTTCAAGTAAAATTGAAATCATAAAATTTACTATTAATTTTTTTGATGCCTCAAAGTTTTTAGGCCTAAAGCAAACGCTTACTAGCCTTTCCTTGAGCCACCTTTGTTCATATGTTGTTGTAAACATGTTTGTCATCCATAGATCCTCCATACAGTATTTAGCACTCCATGGCATGCTTCATCACTTGTTAATTACCATAACCATTTCATCATCAAGCTTTCACGATTTAAGTCGAGGCCCTAGGCGCGATGGACATCCCAAACCACGAAGGCCCGAGAGACCCCTTAGCATACTATCATAAGCATAATTCATACAAAACAGAAGTGTGTAAGACATAAAGAAATTCAAGGTGATATTATAATCAAAATATGCCAATAAAGTTATGGAAATACAATAATTGAATCTCGTCTAGAAGCCTCTACAAAATACTAACTATTTAGGCCTGGACCATAAACTGAAAGAAGTCAACATATGAATAAATATCCTTTGAAAGATGCATAGCACACCAAATCGATGTGATGGACCAAGGGATTGTGCCTCAGGACCTACATTATAAGACAATGCATCCGCCATGAGGAAGGTCAATACTTGAAATGTATTGGTATGCAGAACAATCCAAAAGTAATATATATTTCATATAAAATAATCGAGAGCACTGTGAAAATAATTCAACATAATAGACATCAAAACATATAGGCATAATTAAAAGTACAATCAATCTTGTAAAATATGGACTCAACACTTTGCTTTAATTCTGAGCTAGATGGTATACCCTACAAATGTAGAATCTCATAAATTGCAGAGAATTGTAGTTTAAATAATCTTTTGGGCACAGGGTGAAAGGATTACCCTTGTTCAAAACCCACATACCTTGAATTAGAATCTCTATCTCTGGGGTCATACCCCTTGCATAGTGACCAGCTATTCCCTGTGGGATTCGACACCCAACCCAGTTGGGTTCTATATTTGACAGCGACTGCTTACACTCTTATGAGAGCTGTAGTTTGAGCGTTATCACCAACCCTTGCAATTCTAATTAACCATGGGATATATGGGTCCCCCATTAAATCGTCAGCCAAGTGCCTAATCCAAGTTTGTTGCAAGGGCAGGAGTCTCTGATTTTTGATATGCCAAAAGCACATAGCAAGCGTATAATCCATATTTCAGGATATAATAAACATGCCTTGGGAAAATATCATTTCGAGCAATGAGCTATCTAAACTCGTGCCGCCTTCGGGTAACCATATAGCTCTCTTAGAGCCTAATTTTATCCTTTTAAAACATGCATCTTTCTGAAAACACGGTCTGAAGTCTAAAAATGGTCAGTAATCTGAAATAGTTTATATTTTATCATTACATTTGTCTGATTTGTTATTATAATACCAAAATTTGCAAGTCATCTAAGCCATATCATATCATGTCATATCATGTCATAGTGTTTTTATTTAAAAATCATGTTAGTGACCACCAAAAGATTTAAACATCACATAGGAGTTCTTATTTCGAATGGCATATGAACTTATGCAAGATAATCTCTTTTCAAGACTTTTCATATGGTGTCCAACTCTTTCATAAATCACACACAACTCTCCATTAGAAAACAAGAGAATTTAGACTAAGAATCGCCTCTCTGAAAACATGTAAAATATAATAAAAATACATAATAGATATAGAGGCATTTAAAACTCACTATTCATCATCATTCATAATACAACCCCAAAACTAGTCACAAATAAATGTCATGATCAAAAAGGGGACTTATGGTTCATGCTATCAAGTCCAATTCACGATTCATAACACATGCACATAAAAATAGTTTTGTGTTTACAACAAACCCTATAATAAATACAAAATTTCATAAAATGGGGTTCATGATACATGCTGTTCATATAATTTCAAAATCCATACCATGTACATATAATGTAACATCCTGAAAATACACCTTGATCTCCACACGGTGCTTACATTCTCGAAAGACCACAAGCTAACCCATGTTACTGGTACCTGCGGCGAACATTACGTAAAACTGATAACAAAAAATCATAAACGGAATTTAACAAAAAAATGCCATAAGTTTTAAAATCATAGTTCTTATAATTCCTGTAAAATAATACCGACTATACTGATAAAATGGTTGATAATAACAATTGAAAACTGACTAACCATTTGTACTAGTCTGAAAGCCTCTAAACTATTTGAGTATGAAGTTGATGGGACAAGCCCCCAACTAAATCCAATTGACTAAATAAATGAACTACTGACATAACTAAATATAAAAAAACTCATCCTCAAAGGATGAGAATTCATCACGGCTGCTACTGCTGATGCACTGGAAAGTTAAGTACGATCGAGAATCTGAGCGTCCAAGCCTATGATATAAATAAGTATGTGATCAGTACTTTGAATGTACTAGTATGCTAAATGAGGTTAGACTGATATGCATGGTTACATGTGCATGAGTAATAACTGACTGAATATATAGCATGATGTATAGAGTAAGAATGTATGTAAACTGAAAAGACTGAGAGTGCATGACCAAGAATAAAACAAGTTCTAAAATAGTCTGTAAAATAAAATACTAAAATTTGGTAATCGAATAACTAATAAACTATATGCTATGGTTAAGCAAGAATGAACTGAATTCTGAACTGAGTATTAAAACTGAAACTGTGAGAGGTATTATCTAACCGACATGCCCTAGTCTGAGCTGATCGGGATCCAACTTGTGACCCTAGTTGGAAAGGTGCTAGTACCTTGCCATGGGTACTAATAATGACTGTGGAGTCAGTCCTAATCTAGCCGGTGACTCCTGAGATCAGTCCTAAACTAGCGAGTGATCCTTGAGGGTGTCAGTCCTAAACTAGCAGGTGACAGCTCATAACCTATGTTGGCTACATAGTTATGAAACTTAGGGATTACTTCTAAGTACCCAATACTAAATGATGGGTGAACCCCCATCCCTAGTCTTGCTCGATGTTAAATCCTACTCTCAACTAAGTTAACATTGATTACGGGACTGAGCTAAGCCTAGCTGGAAAAGTAACTGATCATGATGGTTTACTAGCTGAATATGTTCATGGTTTATCTAAGCTATTTTATAACTACTAAAATTTTGTAAACAACTAAGTTTTTGGGTATTCATAACCCCCAGGACTCAATAGCAATAACAACAAGATCATACTAAAACTTTGAGGACATGACATGTAGTTAATATTCAACTCATTCTTTGAGGTATTTCATCAGACATTTGCAATGCATGACTTAAGCACGTGGATAGTTTTAAGCATATAGTAGTAGCATGATTTTGATACTAAATGACAAATTAAGGCTTAAATCAGCGAAAAATACCATTAAAATATGTAGGGTTTAATAACAACAACAATTTCATGTAAAGATGGCATAAAATTAGAAATTCATGAAAGTTCATGGACATAATTCATAAAAATATATAAGGATCATTCTTTTAAACTTGAAATTGGGTTCTTGGACTCTAAGGGTGAAAGGGAACATGGATGAACATCTAACATACCTTAGAGCTTTAAATATTGAAAGAGAATTTGATTTTTATTGAACGTTATCGGATTTGGAATCTTAAATTCTTGATTTTCTTGAAGGAGGGCTTGAATCTTCTTCTGGGGGAATGATCTTGAAAGGAAACCCTAATCTTGATATTAAGAGTGAATGAGGAGTTTTTGGCATCTAAAACTGATAAGTGATGGCTAATAATGCATAATGATACCTTAAGTCATGGGAGGGGTAGGGTTTGAGGTGAGGAAAAGACAAAAATACCCCTATGCGACTAATTAAAAATTGCTGAAATTTTTAATTGACGACTTGGGTTGATAAGTCGTCACTTGGGTGAAGGATTATCACCTCAAGTCGTTACTTGGAAACTGAATTTGACTTGTTTCTGGTTGGGCTGACAACTTGGGATGATAGGTTGTCACTTAGGTGACGACTTATCAACTCAGGTCATTACTTGGAAGTTGACATTAATGGCATTCTGTTTAAAGCTGATGACTTGGGCTAATAAGCCATCACTTAGTTGATGGTTTATCAATTCAGGTCGTTACTTTATTGACAGATGGAGATGTTGAATTAAAATGAGCATAACTTTCCAATTCAAATATCTTTCTTTTGATATATTGTAGTCCACTTAAATCATTATGTACAAGGAGTAATGAACGTGTAAAGTTGATCCAAGATGAAATGTTCGCTAAAATTTAATCAATAGAAGCATTTTCAGCTCGTCTTTGAGTTAGGTGATTTTTATGACCTCAACTGATATAATAGGACATTTCCATACAATAGAATTGATCATCACACATATATAGACATAGAATCATTGGGTTCAAGTCTGTGTGCATAGGAACGACAATCTAAATTCTAGCCTGAAAATATGGTTTGTTACATGTAAACAAAATTTAAAGTACTATAAAAATATATCTTTCAAGCCCATGAACAGTAGGATAGTTCTATGTACCTTTGATGGAGAAAAATTGAATAAGAACCTTGAGTTTGGAATCTACAAGATTTAGAATTCAGAAACCCTTCTTGTTGTTCTTGGGAGGAAGAGAATGAGGATTTAGATGACTTCTACTAGTTTAGGATGACTTTAGGGTTATAAAAATGTACAGGGGGAGTTATGGGTGGTGAAAGGATCATTTTCCCCATGATTTAAAGAGGGCAAAACACATTTTAATGTCTTGGAAGGAGGGTCACACCATGGACCCAAAAACATGGGTCCAGCTGTGCCCTGCAACCCCAATCACAAAAAAAGATCTTCGCCCCGCACACCCTAGATATTTCCTCACTAAAATTCCTCGAATTGACAAACGGTTAGTTGCATTGGAAAGAAGACTCAAAGGGATTTAATTTGATATATAGAAGGTCACATAACTCATTATATTATAGGAGTAATGGTCATGATAAGTTGACCTAAGAAAAATCGTATACTAAAATTCAATAGGTAGGAAATTCCTCATCTCAGCTTTGAACTAGGAGATATTTATGACGTTAATCCATTTTAGATGATGTTTCATCCTAAAGAAATTATTAATACTTATTTCTAAATAGAAATCTTTGGGTTTGGGTCTATATACATAGGAAAGAGGGTTCAAACTTTAGCCCGAAAGTGTGGTGTAATGCCCCGAGTCTATACCTCGGATGCTACATGGTTCTTATGACCTCGAAGGACCACAAGATAATCCATGACTGATATCTGCTGTGAGCACTAAATAATAATATAGAAATAAATGCGGAAAATTGGCTGAAATGCCATAAGGATCAAAATCTGTAAATACTAATACAAAATATCAACTAGTAATAGTAATATATAAAACTAAATACTATCTGACAGTCTAGTGTGAAAGACTCTAAACTAAACTATATGAATGTGGAGTTGATGGGACAATCCCCTAACTAACTCCTTCTACTGACATACTGCATCTAATGAGAAACTGAAATAATAAAACATCCTTGATAGAGGTGGAATCATAACTAATTCTAACACTATCAGCTCAATCTAAATCTATTTATCAGTGGATAGAAACCTAAGCATCCGAACCTATGATATGACACATCATAGTGCAAAAATAGAGTATGTGTCAGTACGTGGAATGTACTGGTATGCTAGATAAAGTAAGGCTGAATGTAAGAGTTCAAATCCATGAGCAATAACTGACTGTATGATATAGAGTATCTGAACATGAGAATATATGGATAACTGATACTGCTGTAAATACTGAGTATGCACTACTGTAATATGAATAAATACTGTGACTAAGCTTATCTAAAGCTTCATCCTGAGTTCTGATACGGAGTAATTGATAACTAAAGTTATTGATAACTAAGTTACTGATACTAGGTCACAGTATCTGACAGTCCTGAATCTATAGAATTGGACTGATTTCTATTCTGAAGACTAAAACTAAGACTGTGGGAGGTAATCTTCTAACCAACATGCCCAAAATAAGATAACTGAGTTGGGTCCAACCTGTGACCCCAGTTGAAAGGGTGTCAGTACTGTGCCATAGGTAAAGACACTGAAGAGTTACCCTCATTTGAAGGTACTCTAATAAGAAGGTGGAACCCTTAACTGGTAGGTTAAAATACATCATTAACCCCCAACTGGCAGGTTTGATATCTCAACCTACGATGGTTACTTAGTTCTAGAACAAAAGGATTATTTCTAAGGATCATACCCTCTACTGGAAGGTGAGCCCCTATCCTTGGGTTCACTCGATGTTGAATTCTACTCCCAACTAAAAGACACTGATCTGAGTATACTGAACTGGATAAGACTGATACTGAGTTTACGGAGTTTTCCTGAGTTTTGTAACTGACTGAGTTCTACAAAGTTCTGTAACTGAATGAGAGTAGATTGATCATGACATGATTGATACTATTCTGTAATTGACACTGACTCTAGGTACACAACTAAATTGTCGGATATTAGATACCCCAAGACTCGATAGCATGAAAAATAAAACATAATATACTCTTGAAATTCATAACAATGTATACTTGTCCATAGGTCATTCATAGAGGCATTTAATCACACACTTGTAATGCATCTACTTATACATGAATGGGGAATACATGCTATTGTATTATAATGACACTATTTCATCCACATAGATATTTTATCAAACACATGGGGAGCATGCTTAGGTTATACAATAATCAACATATATAGTTATTATAAATACGTCAATCAACTTGCAACTTTAAGGGTTTATCATAAAGATCATATAATTCAACACATATAATGATTAATTTCATAAAATTTTGTAATTTTATCATGGACTAAAACCCAACAATAACATGAACATGAATTCAATACAATTCAAGCATGGAAGTTCATAATTCAACAATCTTGTAGTTTAAAAATGGATTCGTGGACTCTATGGGTGAAAGGAACCTATAGATGAACACCTAACATACCTTAACTTGGTGAGTTACTTGAAGTTCTTGGTGAATCCTTTGAGATTGCTCTTGGTTTCTTGAAGTTAGGGTTTTGACCATTGCGAGAAAATGCTTGAATTTGGGGAAAATTGAATAAAGAATGATTTTTGAAACGTTTTTAGGGCTTTTACCTCACACCTGGGCGGAATAAAATCATGAAAAAAAGACCCATTTAACCCTGGACAACATTTAAATTTTTTTCATAAATCCCAAACTGGATCCCTGGTGCGATGCGCCACTATCGCGTTGGGCCACTAGAAATTGCCAACTGGGAATATGACCAGTGGCGTGACGCGGTGGTATCGCATTTCCACTTTGGATGAAACCTAGAACTTCACCACGATGTAGTGACATCGCTTTGGTACACTAGAAATGGACAATTTTGAATATGAGCCTTGGCGCGATGTGCCATGATCGCGGAGGCTCACTAATTTTTGACAATTCTTATTTGGTCCTGCTCCGCAATGCACTGATGGCCAAATTGGCATACTTTCTTAGAAAAATAGCTATAACTCTTCACCCGAGTATCAGATTTGGGCAAATTTTATATTATTGGGAAGGTAACTGAATTTCCTATGCATTGGTAAGCTATAAACTGAAAATTACTGAGTATTTCAAAAATTTTATATAGGGTAACCTATGTACTGAGGGTTAATTTAAGTTAAGGAAATACGGGGTATTACATGTGGGCTATTACACAAGCTCTGAGTCTGTTTTATTTTGATCCCCAAACTTCCTTCCCTCTTATCCACGGCCATTTCCCCTTATTCAACGAGATAAAATTTCTTCTTGTCTTTACTATCTTTTCACAAGAAGTTTCTTTTCAATGTGTGCAATATGTTGATCATACTAGTAGGCATGGGAATATTGACATCATGTAAGCTGGTAATGCATCTAATACACTATACAATAAAGTTAGTCTTCCACCCGTGGTTGAGTATTGGCTCTTCCAAGTTGTCAATTTCTTTTCAAACTTTTCCACTACTCCATTCCAGATCCCTTTAGATTTACTCTTAGCTTCTAAGAGCATAACCATATAGGTGGTTTGGAGCTCCCCTATCCTTACTCCTAGTTTCTTAATAAGACTATCCAAATATGGTACTTTATTAATGGGATATATAAAGATTTTTCCTCAGTTAATGTGAAGAAAAGAAACTTCTTCAAATATCATGAAGATCACCCTTAATATCATGACTTGATCCTCCTTAGCTTTACAAAAAAATAAAATGTATCAGTAAATTATATATGTGTTATTTCCAATTTTCCCACTCCAACCCAGAAACCTTTTATCCAACTCCTGAAACTTGTTGTATTCAACATATTACTCATTCCTTCCATGGCCAAAATAAACAAACAGGGGGAAAGAGGATCCCCTTCCTTAATCCCCTTTGGGAGGAGAAAAAGGTATTTGGAGTTCTGTTGATTAAGACTACAAATTTCATTATGTTGATGCAGTATTTGGTCCATCTAATACACCTTGTACCAAAACCCATTCTTTGTAGCATATAAATGAGGAGATCTCAATTCAGGTGGTCGTATGCTTTTTGGATATCCAGCTAGCATAGAATATCTGGTTTGATCCTTCTTTGCCTACTCTCCATACACTTATTGACTATTAGGATTGCACTCATAATTTCTCCCCCTTTAATGAAGGTCATATATTGCCTATCCACAAGCTTATGAATCACTTTCTTGGTTCTTTTTGTCAACAATTTAGCAATAATTTTATAAACCACTCCCATTAATCTAATTGGTCTGAAATCATTTAACTCCAATGCCACCTGCTTCAAGGATATCTTACCTTTTATCATCTATTTGGTGCGATATACAATTTCGTTTCTCTATTTTTATGTTTTTTATACAGTTATTTGTCCCAAGTTAGGGGTCTATCAGAAACAGACTCTCTACTTCATCTGAGGTAGTGGTATGGACTGCATACACTTTACCCTCCCCAGACCCCACTTTTTGGGAATATACTGGGTATGTCATTGGTATTGTTATTGCCCCTGCTTCATGGGTATTAGTGCTATAAAAGTTGCATTGATACTTCATTCAAATACCCTTGTCTCATGAAACTGTTTAACAGTTTCCACCATGTCCCTCCTAATGATTTCCCAGCATTGAGAGAAAATGCCATGGAAAAACCATTAAGATCACCCAAAATCTCCTACTCCTTAAAAGAAGCTTCAAGTGTGCTGACTTCTTCTCCAACCCAGGGACAATTTCTCGTGTCTAGATTGGTATCCATGTTTTTTTTTGTTTATAACCTTTCATAGTAAGCTATAATCTCCTTCCTCACTTCTTATGGATCTTTCATAATTGTGTCTCTCACTTTTATCTTTTCTATTGTATTTGACCTCTTGTGAACATTTACAATTATGTGTAAAACTTTGTATTCCTACCCCATTATTTTAGCTATGTAGCTCTATATCTTTTCCTCCAAGTAATCTCCTCGTTGTCAGCTATATCTTTAAATTCTATGATCAAAGCCACTTCATAAGTTATTTCCATCTCTAGAAGATTCCTATGTTCTTGTAGCTCTTATAGCTCAGCCAATTGATCAAGAACACTCTGTTTATATATACCAAGGTTCCCCTAACTAGCTTTGCTCCACTCTTTCAGCTTTGTCTTCAAAGATTTTCGTTTAGCTACCAAGATAAAGCCATCACTCTCAATAAAATTTAAAGAACCCCACCACTCCTTCCCTCTTTCATTAAAGCCTTTTGTCTTGAACCCCTAATTTTTTTGTTAGGGATAAATCACGCCACAATAATAATATTTGCAATAATAAAAGCAATAAATATGAAAACAACAATAACATAGTTAATCAACAAGAACAACAAGAACGATAATAACACTAAGATTTTTACGTGGATACCTAATAAGGGAAAAAAACACGGCTAAGAGGAGCAACTGATATCAGTAGAATAAGGAATTTTACACCTGTAGTCTAAGTAAAATACTCTGAAGACCAATACACACTGAAAAGAAATATCTCTCTTTTGATTTTCCCACCTCACTACAATATCATTTACACTCTCTATTTTTCCTCACAAACCTAACTCTTTGTGATGTCCCACTCTTTTTGATCTCCACTCATTATTTGTTTGTGTGTCTCACAAATGAAATCAAAAAAACATGTTCTTTCCTATACCATCAATGACATCATGAATGACAATGTTTCAAAGACATTTAATGGCCTGCTTTTACCAAGTAACAAATCTTGTTTTTATCCTGACATTTTTCACCATCCTTGTAGCCAATAAAGACATTTGTGATACGGGGGTCGTGGAAAGTCCAAGGTACTATCTAAATCAGGAGATAGAAATTGCTATAATTGCGATCAACTAGGTCACTTCAAAAGAGAATGTCCAAATCTTAAAATAGGCAAATGTGAAAATAGTGTCCTAAATAATGACGATAACGCAACTGCTATGATGCAAAACAATGATAATGTTGTTCTTTTTATAAATAAAGAAGAGGAGTGCATGCACTTGGCAGGTTCAGAGTTGGAATAGATGATTGATATAGCAGTATCTTACCATGATACACCGGTAAGGGATATTTTCTAAGAATATGTAGTAGGTGTTTTTGGTGTTATATAAATGGGTAACACAAGTTACTCAAAATTGTGGGGATTAAAGATATTTTTATTAAGACAAATGTCGGATACACATTGGTTCAAAAAGATGTACTTCATGTACCTGATTTGCGGTTGAATTTGATATTAGGAATTGCTTCGGATCAAGATGGTTTTGACAACTATTTTGCAAATCAAAGCAATTCGAGAGATCAAGTTCAACCGCAAAGTATGTAAATGATGCACATCTTTTAAACCAATGTGCATCCGACATTGTCCTAATACAAATGTCTCCAATCCCCGCAATCTTTGAGTAACTTGTGCTTCCCATTTTTACAATTCTAGAATCACCTACTACATATTTTTAGAAAGTATCACATACCGGTGTAGTGTGGCAAGATGTAGCTATATCAATCACCCATTCCGACTCTAAACCTGCTAAGTTCATGCACTCTCCTTCTTCATTTATAAATAGAACAACATTATCATTCTTTTGCACTGTTGTTATTCTTCAGACCACTAATTTCGCTGTTTCCTCTTTTTAGATTTGGACAATCCCTTTTGAAGTGGCCTGGTTGATCACAATTGTAGCAACTTATAACTCTTGATTTATATCGGACCTTGGACTTTCCACAACCTCTGGATCTAACATAGCTATTTGAACTCTGATGGTGACTTCTGCCTCTACTTTCTGTGATGAGTATCTGCCGATGATTTTTAGATTTATTTATCATCTTCTTATTGTGTAGAAGAGCTTATGTGACATCTTTTAGCTCAATTGAGTCCTTACCATGTAAAATGGTTATTGCCAAAGCATTATAACAAGATGGCAATAAGTTTAAGAGTATGATGGATTTATCCCCCTCCTCGATCTTTACTCCGACGTTAGTCAGCTACGTGATTAGTTCATTAACTACATTTAAATGTGATAATGAATTTGTACCTTTACCCATATGTAGGGCGCACGACTGTTACTTTAGGTATAATTTATTTGTCAATATTATGGACATATATAGATTTTCTAACTTTGTCCAAATACGACATAACCTATCTTCGTTGATGACGTTATTGACCACTTCATCTGTTAAGTGCAACCTGATTGCACTAGTAGCTTTTTCATCTCTTTCTTCTCTTCCATTTTCATGGATTCGAGCTTTTTGAAGTTGCCACTTAGTACCTTGTGTAATCCTTGTCAATAAGTTGATCCCTCATTCTTCTCTACGATATTGAGAAACTGATCACTGTTGAATTATGCTACCTTATAATTTACTCTAGATATTTTATTTTTACCTAGTACAGTAACACCAACCGTAAAAAAATATTTTCACGAATGAGTAGAACTTGTGCCCTGATAACAGTTGTTAGGGCTAAGCCCCGCAATTATAATAATATTTTTGATAATAAAAGAAATAAATATGAAAATAACAATAATATGATTAATCAACAAGTTGTCAGAGATAATAATACCAAGATTCTTACGTGAAAACTCAATAAGGGGAAAAAACACGGACCGAGTGGAGCACTAATATAACTATAGTAAGAAATTTTACAATGGTAGTCTGAGTAAAATACTCTGAATACCACTACACATTAAAAAAAAATATCTCTGTTTTGATTTTTCACTTCACTACAATATCGCTCACATACTCTATTTTTTCTCACAGACAAAACTCTCTATGATGCCTCATTAGTTTTTATCTCTACTCGTTGTTTTTTGATGTATCTCACAAATGAAAGTCGCACAGTATATATAGAAAAAAACATGTTCTTGCTCATGTCATCAATGACAAATGGCCTGCTTTTATCAAGTAGCAAATCTTGATTTTTTCTTGACATTTTTCACCATCCTTGCAGCCAATAAAGACATTTGTGGCATGGGATGGATCTAACGTTCTCAAACTTAAAGTATGAATTGGTCTTTGACTTTTTTCTAGTTTCCACATTGTAGCAGTAATGGAGAACTATTAGAGGTTACGCCATGTAGAATTGATTATCTAATGTTTTTGAAACTTGTACCCCACTCCTCAGAAATGAGGAATTTATTAATGCTTTCATCACTATCATGCCTATCTCTTCTCTTCCAAGTGTATTTCCACCCAATGATATCAAGACCCACAAGTTCTATATCTTTAATGAATTTTGAGAAGTCACTCATGGTCTTATAAATTTTATTTCAATTCTTCTTCTCAGATGTATGACTTACAGTGTTAAAATACATTAATTGGAACCCCCTAGTCATAGGTTTCAAGATAAACACCAATGGATCCTCCTTGGGTAAATCCGGGGCATGGAGGGATAGGAGGGGTAGTAAGGATACTGTTGATTTGTTAATATTTAAAATTTGATTTTTTAGGTCCTATCTAATTTTCTATAGATAGGTTAGGTAATTAGATAAAAAAATATCATCTCTTAATTCTCATTTATGCTAGAATTAAGTGATTTGACTCTGTGTGTTTGCTTTCATGTACTATAAATTTGTAGCTTTCAGATGAATAAAATATATACTTTTGGTACCAATCTTACATGGTATCAGAGCTAACAATTTTTCTCTATTCATGTGTTGTTGATAACTAAAACAACATTTATTGGGCTACGTCACCCATCGACATTAACCAAAGCCGAGAGTTCTATTAAAAAAGTTCTACAGAGAAACAAGGATCCGATTCTTCTCATTTTTCCTTTCAGCTTACTTCTCACAACATAAATGGATATAATTATTTGGAATGAGAATAATGTGTACATTTGGTAATTGGTTGTTGATCAAAACTTGAGCACTTGACTGGAGTAACAAGAAAGCTTGAACCAGGAGACCCGAAAATGAACGCCTGGAAACCCAAAAATGAAAGGCTGGATTTCAGAAAAGTTGATGGTAATTGCTTGGCTACTAAACTCCATGGAACCTATCATAGGTAAGCCATATTTATTTCTTTCCACTGCTAGGGATGTCTAGGAGCTGTTAGGGAGACTTATTCTAATCTAGAAAAATGCCTCTCAGATTTTTTAATTAGAAAGTAAACTGTGAAAAGTGACGCAGGGGGAAAGAAGTGTTATCATTACTATAATGAGATGGTTTCCCTGTGGCAAGAGTTAAATCAATGTTATAATAATGAATTGGGAGTGTTTGAAGGATAGCGTAAAAGAAATGAAAAAGGAAGGAAGTGAGAAGGTATATATGTTATTAGCAGGTTTGAACCAAGATTTTGATAAACTTTGTTCTCGACTTCTTGGGAACAATCCACTGCCCACTTTGAGGGAAAAATTTCCTGAAATTAGCTATGAAGAAAAAAGGAGGAATGTTATGCTAAAAATTGATTTCAATCTAGAAGCAAAAAAAAAAGTCATCTATTTTAGTTACTGCAAAAAATGAGAATGACAAGAAGAAGAATTCGTGGTGTGATTTTTGCAAAAAATATTGGCACACCTGTGAGACTTGCAAGAAAATCCATGGAAAGTCACTCAACTGGGAAAAAAAGGTAGAAAACCATGGCAAGCAGGCGTTTCAGTGTACCAGAGAAGAACCGACGCTAAAATCTTCTTAAAAAATGCCATCCATCACCAAGGAACAGCAAAAGCTATTACACAAACCTCTCCAATATCAACTCGAATCTAATAAACCTAATCCTTCTATTCCCACTTGTTCTTTTACCTAGTACCATGTGTTTTGTTTAGTACAAATTCTACTACTATAAGATCTTGGATCATAGATTCAGGGGCTAGTGATCACATGACATAGAACACTCATTTTTTCTCTACTTATACTCCATTAGTATAAAATAAAAAAGTCAAAGTTGTTGATGGTTCCTTCTCACCAATAGCTGGGAAAGGGACAGTCAAACTAACCCCTTTTTTAATTTTTTTTATGTCCTTCATGTTCCAAAATTATCTCATAATCTTTTGTCCATCAACAAATTGACTCAAAAACTTAAGTGTTATTCTATCTTTGATAATATTTCATGTGTATTTTAGGACAAGGTCTCGGGTAGGATGATTGACAATGCTAGAGAGTTTGAAAGTCTCTACTTTCTTGAAGATGGATACAATCTAATAAATTTTAGTTCAGCTTCTTTGAACTTTGTTCTAGTTTATAATAACGTCATGTTAAGGCACTATACACTTAGGAATACTAGTTTTCATTATTTGAAACTCTTGTTACCACAATTGTTTATGAATAAAACTACTTCCTCTTTTCAATATGAATTTTGTGAAATGGCTAGACGCAAACATTCATCTTTTTCATCCCAAGAGTTAACATACCACAAAACCCTTTAAGTTAATCCATAGTGATGTCTGGGACCATCTAGGATAACAATTGTAAATGGAAAAGGAGATTTGTGAGTTTCATCGATGATCACACATGACTAACTTAGGTGTACCTATTGAAAGATTAAGGGCAAGTAAAACATATATCTGAGCCCTTTTATGTTATGGTTGAGACACAATTTTCATGAGAAGATTCAACTATTTCAGAATGATAATGGGAGAGAGTTTTTAATGACCACCTAAGCATTTTTTTTCACTTGTAAGGGAATAGTGCACCAAAGTTTATGTCTTGCAACAACCCAACAAAATGGAGTAGTGGAGAGAAAAAATAGGCATCTTATGGAAGTAGCTAGATCCTTAATATTCTCAAATGGAGTTCCTAAATTTCTATGGGGAGAAGCTCTTTTTACATCCACCTATCTTATTAATATGATGCCTTCCGGAGTTTTAGGTTTTAAAACCCCTTTCAGTATGTTCTAAACATACTTGCCTACTTCTAGATTGACAACTGATCTATCTGTGAGTTTTTGGGTGTAGTGTATTTGTTCATGTTCACCATCATAATAGGATTAAACTTGATTCATGTGCTAAAAATGTGTTTTTTTATTGACTATGCCCCTCATCAAAAGGGTTACAAGTGTACCCAAGTACTAGGAAGGTTATTGTCACAATGGATGTCACCTTTTTGAATCATAGTTTTCTTTTGAAACTCATATTTAGGAGGAGAAAAATAGTTAAGATTCCATGATTTGAGGGATGATAAAGATCTTCTTGACCTCACATGTGAGAAACAAAAGGATCCATGTTTTATGATAAATACAGGAAATAGTTTTTTTGGGTAATATAACCTAGATAGGGTAAGAGATCCTAACTTAAATAATGAAAATAAAGGTACTAGACAATAGAGCATTTTCATGATATAATTGATAACAAGAACTGGGAAGAAACAATTGAATCACAGGTTTACACGAGAAGAAGCGAAAACTAAGAAAAAGAGATCAAGTACTCCCATCGGAACCAAATTTTGGCCCCGCAAGATCTCACTGATACACAAAGTAATTCTCCGCAACCTAATTCTGATTTACTCCTTTTTTGTTTAGACATTGATCTTTCAATTTCCAAATGTAAAAGGGTAAGTAAAGTCACCAACCATCCCATGTCAAATTTTATGTCATATAGAAACTTGTCCCCCTCCTATATACCTTTTCTTTCTCAGTTATCTAAAATGGAGATACCGATAAATATGCAGGATGCTTTGAACATTTGTGAGTGGAAGGAGGCAATTCTAGAGGAGATGAATGCTCTAGAGAGAAATGAAACCTGGAAAATGGTAGAAATACCATATGGAAAGAAAACTGTAGGCTGCAAGTGGGTGTTCACTGTCAAATGTAAATCAGATAGGTCCCTAGATAGGTTTAAGGCAAGTTTTGTAGCAAAGGATTCACTCAGATTTATCGGATTGACTATGTTGAGACATTTGCTCCAGTTTCCAAGGTTAATTCAATAAGGGTTGTTCTGACTATTACTGCAAACCTTGTTTGTCCCATCCAATAACTTGATGTGAGGAATGAATTATTGAATGGAAAACTCGAAGAAGAAGTTTAAATGGACCCTCCTCCAGGATATGAAGATATGTATGGAACTAGAGTGTGCAAGATATAAAAATCTCTCTACGAACTCAAACAATCTCCAAGAGGTTGGTTTGAGAGGTTTACTTAGTTTCTAAAAAAATAAAGTTACTCTCAAAATCAAGTAGATCATACCATGTTCATTTGACATTCTCTTGAGGGAATGACAACTATCCTTATAGTGTATGTCCATGATACTATACTTACAGGAGGTGACTTGTTGAAAATGAAGAATTTAAAGAAATAGTTGGCCTCGGAGTTTGAGATTAAAGATTTGGGCCAGTAGAAATATTTTCTTGGCATGGAAGTAGCGAGATCAAAAGAAGGCATTATGGTGTCACAAATGAAGTATGTATTAGACCTTCTAAAAGAGACATAGATGAGTGGTTGTCGTCCAGCTAAAGAACCTATTGGACTAAATAGAAAAATTAAAAATAAAGAAGGAAATTTAGTTGACCACAGTCAATATCAAAGACTAGTGGGGAAGTTGATCTACTTGTTTACATACTCGACCTGATATAGCTTTTGTTGTAAGCTTAGTCAGTCAATTTATGCAATCTCCAAAGGAAGAGCACCAAGAAGCTGTCTACAAGAGCTTCTAACCTTGACAAGAGGAATTTACAATCCCAGAATAAAAAATGTGTTAAATAATCTCATACATTTGTCTCAAAAACAAAAGACAAATAATGATAGAGGGGAAACAGGGCAACTCGATCTCCAAGAGCTCACCCTATCTCCAAATAGTCAAATTGCATGAACTAGATCAATAGTGGCAACTAGAACCTGGATCTACACCAAAAAGGTATCCAAAAATTGGGTACTCATTAGGCGTAATCGGCCGACTGAGCTCAAATATAATGTAAATACGATATTAAGAAAGACAATGATCTTAAAGTAACGGGGGAGAATCAGACCTGAATCTGCTTTGATACCATTGTAACAACATCTATGCTACTAAAGCAATAAAATGACATACTATTTCAATACTCCATAATCACCATAACAACTGAGTATCATTTCGAAAGTGTACAGCTATATACAAAATTGCAAAATATCTACTTGCCATAATCATCATCAACCATCTTTAGAACGTACACACAAGAACTTACCAAGAAATCCCATACCGCCGGGAAGTACATGAAAGAGAGAACAACAAAGAACTCATCACGTCGTCCCATACCACTTGAGAGTACACAAAAGAAGTACAACCAATAATACCATAAAGTACAACTACTCCATCAATTTACTGAAAGCCACAGGTGGCACAACCCCACCATGACTCATTATAGAAATCCACTTCCAAATACCCTTACCGTAATTCAACATAAAGAAAGAAACATTGTCATAGCATAGGCATGTAATCATTAATTCTATAATTCATTGATAGATACCACAAAGTCCATACTAATTAACCTTATTCACCACAGTACTTATCTGGTTCTTCTAAAAAAGGAAAAGGAAAAGGAAGTGTCAACTCTATTTAAGTTAACAAGCAAAAAAATGTAACTAATGCAGCTTCACTCAGAAAGGCACCATAGACTTATATTAGCTGGTACATTTTTAGATCACTTTAAGCAGTAAGGTTCTAAGGAACTACAATAAATGGTCCATATTTTCAACTGAATCATGAAGCTTCTAAACAGAATTTAGCAGAACACCACCACAAATTAACAAATGTGTTCAAGGTGAAGGAAAATACTAATGTTGATGCATGCATTTAAGATGAGCGAATATGAGTGCAGTAGCTAAATGTAGAAAAGAGAAACAATCATTAAAAGTTCTTTGTTTCCTCCATTAGGACCTTATAAATATTCATAGTTTCCTCCATTAGAACTAAATCAGAACCTTAAGGACTAGTTCCCATATTTTAATCAAGTAAAATCCACCAACTTGTTTACTAGGTTCCAAATAATAATCATATATTTTAGAAGTAGCTAGTTATCACATAAGCCACCTTACTAGACAATATTTCATAATATAACCTCCTATTCAAGTCAAGTATACCTATTAGGTTAGCCCTTGAATTTTTTTAGAAGTTTACACATAACTCTGAGCCTTAATATTAGGCATAAATTTCCTCTAGTAGCTAATTTAGCATCAACAAGGGTCACACCTCTTATATAGTGATTTGGAACAAAAACCAATAACAATTTACAAAGTGATACCTCATAATTCAAGCACATAGGCGGTTGGACCCACACGACCTAACCTTACAAATATCAATGCATATAAGTAAATTTGCCCCACACGACATCATAATGTTCTTAACTCCTCTGAATTCACCGGGCGTAATCACAATATAAGTATATTGCTCCGTATTCATTAGGCATCATCATAATATCACACATTCCTCCGGACTCGAACCGGGCATCATCATAATATCACATATTTCTCTGAACTTGAACCGCACATCAACATAATATTACATATTCCTCTGAACTCGAATGGGGCATCATCATAATATCACATATTTCTCCGAATACAACAATATACATTCATATACATAGCCAAACAAATAGGTGTACACAAAATCTCACAATATATAAAGAATTAGGGATATGCGATAACATTTACCATTTTACCTTACTAATAAGCTTCACACATAATATGAGTATCAACGAGATCATGAGTATTTACCAAACATGCACAATAATCACTTAACAAGGGCATTCAAGTCATGATCATAAGATAATACTATAATTGAGTGAAACTATCACAACTCCTACACATATGTATTAGGTTGGACACTTACCATGTATCTAGGTCGCTAAGCATTTACTTAGTTCAAGCTGAAGGTGGTTCATGTCCCACTTCTAAATTCTAAGAATGTCAAGCTTACTAACACATGTCTAGCTTTTACCCAGAATTAGACTATGTCATCCATACCTCACCATAAGGGCTTACCAATCCTTTCTAGGTCTATAGGGAAAGTCTTTTTAAGAATCCTTCTTAAGTCAATCCAACACCAAGGTTATCTCTTATATAGGCATTATATAGGTGAATACACTCCAAGGGATAGAGAATATACCATTAGTGTCTTCTTATAGCAACTATAGTGTTCTTAAACTAGTCATGAGACCACAATTAAGCTAACCAAGCTCCTAGACTAAGTGCTAAAATCATAACATACAAATCCATGGCCTATAGCAATTAATAAATCCCTAGTTCACCACTTGATCAACTATCATCTAAATTTGTCGCCCAATGTCACAAGATATCAATGGTTACATTACAAACAAGATCAATCTGTACTACGGGTAAGCCTAACCCACCTTGAATCCAAGTAACTCATGAACCAACAAGCTTTTTCTTTCCTTTCTGAGAAGCTTCCTCTTCCACAAGCAATGATATCCATAATATAATCTAAGAATTACAGAAAGAATTACAATACCCATTATAGAACCATTGTTCCATGGATTTCAAATGGACACCAAAACCCTAATTGGGTTTCACCCTTGGAAAGGAGTTTGCAAGACCAACCAATAGCCTAATTATCTTTAGGGAGTTAAAAACCTCAAGTAATTTGAGTCAATCATTCAATTTTGGGGCCACAATTGACCCACAATGATTTAGGGGTTTTGAGTCAAGAAACCATGAAATCATTAACAAGTTAGAGGAATTCTTACCATAGATTTGTAGTAAAAAGATGGATTGCATAAGTATCTAAGATTCTAATCAACCCGCAAGACTCATTTTTAAGTCACCAATCTACTAAGGCAGATAGGCTTTTAATAGAAATGAAGAATGACCCAAAATATACAAAAAAGACCCTTTTATACAGTTTCAGATGGGTCCACAAGGTCAAAACTTGTTTTTGACCTCCCGGGCATATTCGAACTTCATTTTTCACAAACAAACTATGTAACCCCTCTAAATTTAATATTACAGATGCATTGGTGAACTTAGATTTTACATCCAAGGTCATTTAGGCCACTTGTTAGTCCTACACCAATATATTCTAATTTTTTGTGTTTTCAACTAATGAGTCAAATAAGCTCGAGTATTGTGGGATCCAAACAAAGGGTTTATATATCCTAAAATATATATTACATAGCTATTGGTGCAAATGAAATTTGCATCCCAATTGATTTTATTGAACTTTTTGCTCGACGGTCAATTGGAATCAACGAAGAATTCAAATAGGAAAAGTGATTCTAAATTACCAAACACATCATCAAGTAACCAAACTATCGATTCCAGTAAGTCACTAATGACTTGGGAAGGCTATGAAGGAGCTCTATCAATGAAAGTAAGCAAGAACACGACTAATGACCTGAAGGGTTATTACAATATCCACTACTAAGGAACTTTCGTCCCTAAAAGTTAAAGACAAGCAAGTACTTCAAGTCTCAAACAAGTGAGGATACTGGGTCCACATCTTATTCTCAATCTGCCAAGTAGCTTTCTTTATTGGGCGATGCCTCCATTCAACCTTGACCACCGAAATCTACCTAGTACGTAGTAGCCTTACATTACTAGCCTAAACAGGCACGGGTTTATCCACAAAGGTCAACTGATCTTCCAACTGGACTGAGTCCCATCTAAGCACATAAGAAGGATTAGAAATATACTTCCACAACATAGAGACATGGAAAACTGAATGAATGATGGAAAAGTCTAGAGGTAGAGATAACTCATAGGCTACTTCGCCAACCACACGAATCTCAAAAGGATCAATATAAAGAGGGCTAAGCTTAACCTTCCTTCCTAATCTCATCATACCTTTCATAGATGAAAGTTAAAAGAACATATGATCACCCTCTCCAAATATCAAGGCATGAAGTCTACGGTTAGTATAGGCCTTGTACCTACTCTGGTCTACTCTCTACCTATCTTGAATCACCCTGATTATATCCAACAAGTCCTAAAGCAAAATTGTACCATAGGGTTTAACCTCAGATATCTCAAACCATCCTATAGAAGAACGACACCTCCTACCATACAATGCTATCCTTATACTGACGATCACATATCTACTTAAATAAGGAAGACCTCACCTCTACACAAGCCAAAATCTTTATAGTATCCGAAATATCTAGTCGAACCATCAAGTTGGATAAGGACTGAATGTCCCATTCCATAGGCCTCTGAGAAACTAATATAAATGCCAAACTACCCATACTTACTGCCTTGCAACTCAAGGCATCAACAACCATATTCGCCTTACCCGAATAATACAAGATAGAAATATCATAGTCCTTTAGCAACTCTATCCATCTGTGCTGGCGAGCATTAAGCTCCCACTGGGTTATAAGATGCTGAAGACTATGATGATCGGTTAAAATATCACAACGCACACCATACAAGTAGTGCCTTTAGATCTTGAGTGCAATGACTACCACTATTAACTCCAAATCATGAGTCGAGTAGTTGTGCTCATGCACCATAAGCTATCTAGAAGAATAGGAAATGACACGACCCTGCTGCATTAAAACACATCCAAGAGCAATGCTAGAAGAATTACAAAACACTGTGAATACCTTGACCTTAACTGGAAGAGCTAACACATGGGCGAAAGTGAGACAATCCTTGAGCTTCCTAAAGCTCAACTCACACTCTTGGACCATCAGAAAAGAACTTCCTTCTGAGTCAATCTAGTTATAGGGGATAATATGGTAGCAAAGCTCTCGACAAAGCCCCTATAGTAACCCGTCAAACCAATCAACTTTGAACCTCAGTCGGAGATATAGTCCTAGACCAATAACGAATCGCTGAAATCATAGATGGGTCTAATATATTACTCGTCTTAGACACCACGTGTTTAAGAAAAGGTACTAACTCAAGACAAAGATCAAACTTAGATAACTTGGAAAAAAATATATGCTCTCACAAAACCTGGAGCACAATTATCAAGTGCTGTGCATGCTCCTCACTACTCCACGAGTACACAAGAATATCATTAATGAACACAATGACAAAGGTGTCTAGATAGGGTCTAAACAAATATTTTATCAAGTCCATAAATGAGGTGGGGGCACTAATCAGCCCAAAAGACATAACCAAGAACTCATAGTGACCATAACGGGTCCTGAAAGCTATCTTCGGATATCCTTAGCCCGCTGATGGTAACTATATCTCGTTTAAATATTATAAAATACTATTTCACCCTGAAGCTTGTCAAACAAATCATCAATGCAAGGCATAGGATAATGGTTCTTCACTATTACTTTATTAAGCTATCTATAATCAATACACATACGTATGGAACTATCTTTCTTCTTTATAAACCAATAGGAGCTCCCCATGGGGCCACACTCAGTCTAATAAAACCCTTACTAAGAAGATCCTGAAGCTAATAATTCAACTTCTTAAGCTCAACATGAGCCATACGTTATAGTGCCATAGAAATAGGTCGGGTTCCAAGCTCAGGGCTAATAAAAAACTCAATCTCACAGTCAGGGGGAATACCAGGCAGATCATCCAGAAATACATCAAGAAACTCACACAAAATAGGAATTAAGTCAAGAGTTCAACTCTCTACATAGGTATCATATATATATATATATATATATATATATATATATATATATATATATATATATATATAAGCGAGATAAGACTCACAGCCTATCGATATAAGTCTCCTAACACAAACAAAAACAATAATCCCGGTCGGCTCGTGGCTCACCTCTCTCTACCACATGACTGAGGGCATGTTGGGTATGGATAACGTAATGGTCTTGGTAAAACAATTCATGATTGCATGAAAGTGAGCAAACCAGTCCATGCCCAGTATCATACTCGAAATCCACCATATCTAGAATAATAACAACAATAATATCTAAAAAAAAAGATCAACATATATATCAATATTGCTAACTGTCACAACACAACATTTGACCACTCAATCCACTACTAAAGAATCACCCATGAGAGTAGATACTCGCAATGGTACAGAAAAAATCACTAGTCAAATCACACTGTGGTTCATAATAAGAAGATATATAAGAATAAGTGGATCCGGGATCAAATAAAGAAAGATCCGACTTGTAGCACACCAAAATCATACCTGTCACTACAACATCCAAACTCTCAACCTAGGGCCTAGTAGTGTAATACCCAGTATTTCCTTAGCATAATCTAAGTCCCAATACATGAGTATTCATATATAAAATTTTGGAAACACTAGTAATTTTCAATTTAGAGCCTGGCATTATGTAGGAAATTCAATTAGCTTTCCAATGATATAAAATTTGCCCAAATACAATAACCGAGTAAGAAGTTATGGTAATTTTAAGTTACAGTCGTAAAACACCATAGTTTTTGTTACTACCGTATCGTAGAGGGCTTCCAATTACGAATTGTACAATTCCAGTAAGAGTTTATGATATTGGCACATCGCTCCAAGGACCAAATTCTCTATTATCAGTTTCCAGTAAAGCAATGCGATTGTACCGTGTCGCGCCAAGTTTCTCGGTCAACGCGTTACTACCGCATCACGCGACTAGCCACATTCCCAATTGGCAAGTTCCAGTGGCTTGGCGCGATAGTGGCGCGTCACGCTAATGGTGAAAATTGGGAATTTTTCCAGTTGTGCGGTGATAAATTCCAGGGGCTATTTGGTCTTTTCCTATGACCTCAAATCTGCCTAAACACATTATTTAACCTAAGAGAGCATTATTTGCTCAATTTTTCATTGTTCTCACAAATTAAAATCAACCTTCTTCAAGAACAAGAACCCTAACTCTCAAGAATCATGGTCAACCCTAAGAATTTCTCTAAGAACTCTAAGAACTCATCAAATTAAGGTATGCTAGATGTTCATCCACTTTCATCAATGGAGTACAAATATCCTATTTAAATTACAAAATTTTGATCTTTTCAAGTTAATTTATTTTGAATTGTGATTTCACCCATGAATCTCCATGTACTATTAATTTTATGCCATATTTTAATGAAATTATTGTTCTTATTCAATCCTCCATGTTTTAATACTATTATGTCGAATTTATGCTATTTCTATAAGTTCTATGTCATTCCTATGATTATTTTAAACCATGAACTATAAGCGTTTGATAAAATACCTATAAGATTGATTTATTCAATAAAAGCCTTCATGCTTTGTCCTCCAAGATTTAGTGTCATTTTACCATTGTTGTTTTCGAGTCTTGGGGGGTATTGAATACCCAAAAAACCATAGCTATTTATTTAGTATAGCTTCTGTACATTATTCAATAGTCTTTAAAACATACTATGAGTATTATCAGAATAGTTAGATATCAGTTAGTTAAACTCAGAACAGTCTAGTATTTTAGTGTCTTTCAGTTAGGAGTAGAATTTAGCAACGAGCGAGTGTAGCGATGGTGGCTTCCTCGTCAATAGGAAGAGTCGCTAGTAGAAGTCCCTATACTTCAAAACTACATAGCCACCATAGGATATAAGAAGTCACCCATCAGATTAGGCTTGACTATCTCGCAGGGGTCACCCGCCAGTTCAAGCTTGACTATCTCAAAGTGATCACCCATTAGTTCAGGCTTGACACCCTTAGTTCTTCAGACATTATATTAGTTTATTGGATCTACCGAGCCATTTTTAGTATCTATCCTATGATATTAACACCCTTTCAACTTGGGTTACAGATTGGACCCCAATTAGCTTAGATTGGGTCATGTCGGCTAGATAATACCTCCCACATTCTCAGATATAGTCTTAGTTATAGTCTAAGTTCCGTTATTTAGTCTTAGTGTTTTTTGACCAAAGCATACAAACATAAGTTATTTCAGTATTTTAGTTTACAGATTTTATTCAGTCCATGTTATATGCTTGTTCATGCAGCCTCAGTGTGTACAAATTTTAATGTATTTTTAGTATCTCCAGATTTGATATTCTCTATTCAGTACTCCATGCTTTACATGTATATACAGATGATTTTTATTCCTGTTCATAAAACCATGCATATTAGCCTACTTTATTTAGCATAGCAGTACATTCAAAGTATTAATCACATACCTTTATTTTGCGCTATGACGTATTATATCATAGGTCCTGACACTCAATTCTCGGCTCATTATTAGACTTAGTAAATCCTTAACAGTAGCAGTGATGAGTCCTCATACTTTGAGGATAGGATTACTTTATTTCATGTCTCATTTTAGTAGTTTGTTGAGGCTTATCCCATCAAATCATATTTAGTCAAGTCTAGAAGTTTATCCTATCGATTCATATTCAGCCAGTAATACTGTAACCAGAATTTAAGATTTCACCCAGATGAATCCTCCCTTTTTCATGGGATCTAAGGATGAAGAGGATCCACAAAAATTCTTAGATATGGTGTAGAAGGTAACAGATGTTATGGGGTGACATGTACTCAGAGTGTTGATTAGACTGCATGTTAGTTTCAAGATGTAGCCAATACATAGTTTAAGCAGTGGAATTCTTATAAAGGTGTTGAAGCAGGGCTAATAGAATGGGAAGAGTTTGACATAATTTTCTCAAATAGATTCATCTCATTGGAGTTGAAGGAGGCAAAGATGTTAGAGTTTATTAACTTGAGGTAGGGAAGCATAAGAATAAAGGAGTTTCCATTAAGTTTACTTAGTTAGCTAGATATGATCCTCATATGGTAGCTGATACATGTCCAAGATGAGCAAATTTGTGTCTGGAGTGTCTAATAGTGTGGTCAAAGAGTGTAGGACCACACTTTTGGTTAGTGAGATAGACTTGTCTAGGCTGATGGTCCATGCTTAATAGATAGAGAAGCAGAAAATTAAGGAGAGATAGAGAGGGAACAAGAGGGCTAGAACGAGTAGTTTAAAATTCATTTAACCAAGGTCAGAGGGTGGTAACCGTCCTCATTTTTAGTAGAGCTCTTTAGTCCCAGTACCCTCTTCAGCTAGTGCTCCCATACCCAAATTCAGAAATGATAATAGGGATAGAGTACCAGGCTCTAAGTCCTAGGTCAATATTTGTAGTGCTTGTACAAATCCTTTATGTTAGAAATGTGGAAGACACCATCAGGGTGAGTGTAGAGCAGGTAGTGATGTGTAATTCATGTATGGCAAACCAGACCATCAGATTCAGAAGTGTCAGGTAGTTTCTCAGAAAGGTAAGGATGTACACCAATAGGGCAAGTCCTATCAGTCGTCAGTTCCATCTAGTCTCCCAACTCCGTAGGGTACCACTTCCAATGCTACCAGTGGTTAATATCCGAATAGATTATATGCTCTTCAGTCCCACCAAGATCAGGAAAATTATCCTGACGTAGTTACTGGTATGTTGCAGGTTTTTCACTTAAATATTTTTACTTTACTAGACCCTGGAGCTTCTATTTCTTTTGTAAATCCATGTATAGCCATCAACTTGGGAGTTAGGTCCAAAAGTATAGTAGAGCCCTTCTCAGTGCCTACCTCAGTAGGTGTTTCCATTGTAGCTAGATAGGTATACAAGAACTTTCCGGTCACAATATCTTAGAAATTTACCTCAGTTGATCTCATGGAGTTAGTGATGATGGATTTTTATGTCATTCTCATCATGTATTGGCTCCACTCATGCTATGCCTCAATTGATTGTAGAAACAAAATAGTTCATTTTCAATTCTCAAATGAACCAGTTCTTGAATGAAGGGTAGTACTACAGATCTTAGAGGTCAATTTATTCCATACCTTAGAGCCAGAAGAATGATATCCAAGGGGTATATGTACTATCATTTTCTTTAAAGATTTGGTGGAATTACTTGTATAGGGTACTTGTTGATGTGTTTACAGATCGTAAAAGCCTTTAGTGTGTGTTCTCAAATAAATATTTTAATCTGTTAGAGAAGGTGGTTAGAGTTAATAAAGGATTATGACATAAGTGTTCTATATCATCCGAGTAAGGCCAATGTAGTGGATTATGCTCTCATTAGATTGTCTATAGGTAGTGTTGCTCATGTTGAGGATGGTAAGAAAAAGTTAGCTCAGAAACTCCATTAGATTTCCTAAATAGGTGATCACTAAATCAATTCAGCAAAAGGTAGTATATGGGTGTAGAGTATCTCAGAATCATCTCTAGTTTTTGAGGTGAAAGGAAAGTAGGATAAGGATCCCTGTCTAGTTAAGTTGAAAGAATTAGTCAGAGATCAGAAAGTGAAGGTTTTCTCCTAATGAGGAAATGGTGTTTTTCTCTGTAAGGGTAGATTGTGTGTGCCTGGTGTAGATGACTTAAGGCAACAAATTATTACAGAGGAGCATGGTGAGTGTTACTCTATTCATCCAGGGGCCACTAAAATGTACCATAATTTGTGGGAGATCTATTGGTGGAGTGGGATGAAGTGAAATATTGCAGAGTTTATAGGTAAATTCTCTATAAGTCAGCAAGTTAAGGTTGAGCACCAGAAACCCAATGGATCTATACAGGAGTTTAGTATTCCCACATAGAAGTCGGAGGAAGGGAACATGGACTTTGTGATGATTTTACCTCGTACTTATCATCAGTATGATTCTATTTGGGTTATCATAGAAAGGATGACCAAATCAGCTCATTTCTTACCATTCTATATGTAACGCCTCAAATTTGGTACTCGGAGCACTACACGATGCTCATGACCTCGATGGACCCCAAGCTAACCCATGACTGATATCTGTATCTGTGTACTGCATAAAATACTGGATAATACAAAAACATGAACTAAAAAGACATAAGATTCAATACTAATACATAACTAAAGATATGGTATAACAATACCACAACAACTGAAATAACTGTTTGAACATACCATAGTCTGAAAATCCTCTAAACTGTCTGAAGAAGGAGTTGATAGGACATGTCCCCAACAAACTCTGACTACAAAAATAAACTAAAAACTGAAATAGTAATGTAATCATCATGTCCTCAAAGGATGAGGACTCACAGCTGAACTGGGATGCTATAGATGCTCTGGAGCTCGTGCTTCTAAACCTATGGTTTAAGACACCATAGCACAAATGCGTTAGTACTTTGAATGTACTGGTATGTTAGTGAGGTAGGCTGAATGAAAATGGTTCATATGAATGAACAATACTAACTGTCTTACTAAAATAAATGTGAAAATACATGCATGACTATGTAACTACAACTGAGATCATGATAGGACTGAATACTAAGCTCTGATTACTAAGTCTACTGATGTTTAAATCTGAGTCATTGATGAGAGAGAAAGACTGATACTATATTACTGAATACCTTAGGGACTGATACTATGTTACTAATATATGAATAACTATGTCTTATAGTTCTGATTATGAAGAACTGGTCTAGTTTACTGTATCAACAGTCCTAAAGTGGAATACTGATAACCTGAGTTCTGATAATTGATATAACTGATAGCATGAGTGACTATATCTGACATCCCTGAATCTGATGGAACTAGCTGAGTTCTATATTGTATCTGAGTTGGCTGTATCTAGCAGTCCTAAATCTGAAGAACTATCTGAGTACTTTTAGTGAGACTGAGACTGAAATTGAGACTATGGGAAGTGATCATCTAACTGACATGCCCCATACTAAGCTAACTGGGGTCCAACCTATAACCCCAGTTGGAAGGGTGCCAGTACTGCGCCACTTGTAAAGAAAACTACTGTGGAGTCAATCCTAACCTAGCGGGTAACCCCTAGGATCTATCTTGTACATTTAAATATGCTAATGTGTGATCTGTAAGTATGTCAGTCCTATCTAAAGAGTGGAATATCGTACCTACACTGTCTACGTAGTCCTGGAACTTAGGGATTGCTTCTAGGGATCTCAGTCCTATCTAGCGGATGAGTCCCCATCCCTAGGCTGGCTTGGTGCTGAATCATACTTCCATTTGAAAAACACTGAATTAAATTGATTAGCTAAACTGAAGTGATATTAATGGTATTTTTTAGCGGAGATGAACTGAATTTACTGAGTTCCATTGACTGACGGAATGTACTGAATTCTGAAGATTGTCTGAGAGTACTAAATTTAATGAGATTACTAAGAATACTGAGATTACTGATATTACTAAGTAGGACGGATCTGATGGATACTAAATTTACTGAGATTTCCTATGTCATGAGAGTGGCTAAATTCTACTAATCATGGCTTGAATGAGATTATCGTGAAAACATGACATGGCTCTAGGAACACAACTAAATCATCAGCTAGAAGTACCCCTATGACTCGATGGAAAGAAACCGACATAGCTTGACTTACTTGAACACATGACCAACAACAAAATTTATAATTCATCTATTGAAGCAATTCATCAAACATGTGATATGCATAAATTTATACAAATATGGGAAGTTCATGATATCATACTAGTTAGGCACTTCTCCTTCACATAGGTTTTTAATCAAACACATGATAGGCATAATATATGTAAACAACATTGTACAACAATTAAACATCATGGTTGAATTCTAATTTTATCATTCAAGGGTTCTGTCATAGGTTTGCATGAATCTATATCTATACTAATCAACCCACATAGAATTTATCACCCAACATGGAATAGAATTTAATTACTCATTATCAATATGAACAAGATCAACCCAATCATTAATTCATAAAGAAAATCAATAAATCTTTAATTTAGAAAAGAGATTCTTAGGCTTTAGGGATGAAAGATGTCCATGAATGAACACTATGCATACCTGGGTTGAGTTTCATATTTTTCTTGAACTTGAAAAATGAAATATCATAGTTCTTGAAGAATATTTTGGATTTTGTTCCTTGGGATTAATCTTAGAGAGAAACCCTAATATTTGTTGTTGTGAAATAATAAATAAATGAGCTGAGGTCGGGTATAACTAGGTATATATAGATGGGTGGTAAAATACCAAAATAAACCTATTAAAAATAACTTAAAATAACTGAGCGTGTCATGCGATGGTGGAGTGTGATGGTTCGTCGCAAGTCCTACTATCCATCAGACTCACCGTTGGCTGGGACCAGAACTGGGACTTACTGCCTTTGTGCGAAGGTAGGGTAAGACGGTCCATTGCTTGTTCGACGGTCCATCGGACCTCTCCATTGCACTTAACACGAGAGTGTACCCACTACCTCAATGTGACAGTGGGATACGAGGGTTCGTCGGTAGTCGACGGTCCGTCAGCCTGCACCGTCGCACTTGGGTGGTTTTACTGCCTTCTATTTTTTTAGCCATAATTTCCTCGTATGACACCAAATTTTGATGAAATTGGTATCAATGGAAGGCTTATTCAATTTTAAACGTGATAGAAAGTGAAAATCATAGGAATACCATTCCTACAAAGATGGATTCATATTTCAAAGCAAGTTCTAACATTCTCAAGACATATTCGAGCTAGGAAAAGGTATGGGGTATTATAGTATCTCCCCCTTGAGAATATTTATCCTCGATTGAGACTGAGAGTGAGGGGAAGAAGATAAACTAACGTTCATGCTAAACATGAATGGCGGAAACGGATCTCATCACTGACATAACTAGTATCTGAACATATCATACTGAACATGAATATTTGATGCATGTGTAACTGATTCATGAATACATGACTGAGTATTCTAATGAAATGAGTTTTACTTAAACGGGAATGCATATCTAATGCATAATTACATGAATGAATGGATATATGAAAGCATAGGTAAATATGTGAGGGTACTTAGTACCAATTTTGAAATGGGGATCTGAGCATGATCTGAACAAGCTTAAGGGGAACTGTTATCTTAAATGAAAATGCTGATGAACTCGAGATAATTTTACTAAACATGCATGAGCGGGAACACGAGAACCTAATTGAGTCTGATACGTGACATACAAATTGAACATTATGAACTTAACTAAGTCTCTGAATACATGTCCCACAGTTGAGGTTGGGACATTGAGGGTCAACTTATGAGTACCCTCTACTTTAGAATAAATTTGTTATTCAAAGAGAAACTGATTGAAGACATGAGAGCGTTGAGGAATCATGGGGTATCTCCCCCTTGGGACACTATATCCCTTTAAGAATGCTCACCTTATAGTGATACTAGGGCGATGCACAGGGCATTAATGAACTGATTCATGACTGAATACCTGGGGTTGGAAATGAGATATGATACCATAATTGAGATGATCTCACAATAACCAGGATATGTTACCTTGAAACGGTCTTACTCATGAAACTTAGGATAGTATGACTAAACGGAAAGTTTAAAAACAAACCATAGGGATTTGACTGTTTGATTGCTAAACAAAATTGCTAGTTTTACTGACTAAATCATGTTGAAAAGCTCTTAAGCTAAAATGAGAGAAAGAGGTTTACCAATACATATCATGAGTATGAAGGTCCTATAATGTACCCGAATCTATGCTAGGGGAATTTCTAAGATCATGGCGAGTCTGAAGAGCATAAAACCTATTCTGATGCTCACCACTAGTGGTACTGGAAGTGACGCCCTTCTGGCATAAATTTTTTCCCTTTTGAGCCCTTTCTCTACATTCCACAACCCGTGGCCTGGCTTACCATATCCATAACATACCCCACTACCTACTCTACATATACCAGGTGATTCCTACCACACTTTTTGCGAGTCAAATAAGTAAGACTCCTATTTTCACTACCCTAAGTCTCGAAGCCTGGAACCCTATTACGACGGTCATTCCCATACTTTGGTACTAGTGCACTAGATGAAGATGGAGCTGGAGATGAGAACTTATTACTATACTAAGAACGGCTACCCCCTTCTGACTTAGGCTGAGCAAAGCTGAATCTACCTGTCCTTTTTCTCTTATTTTGCTTTTCCTTTATCTTAATCTTTTGCTCTTCTATCTAATGAGAATGGGTCATAAGCCTGGCTAAAGTCATGTCACTATCTAGCATGGTGGATCTGCACTTATTAACCATGCTATCATTCACCGCTGACATAAACTTACTTATCTTAGCCCTACTGTCTGCAACCACATGAAGGGAATATCTGGCTAATTGAGTAAACTTAAGAGAATACACTTTCACCATAATGGTGCCCTGCCTGAGGTTGATGAACTCTAGCACCTTAGCTTCTCTAAGATCCAGTTGGAAGAATCTAGCAAAGAAAGCAGAAGCAAACTCCTCCCACTCAACTGACCTTGCACTATCTACCCTCTCTAACTTCCACTGCTTGAACCAAGTGTGAGAAACATCCTGCAACTGATATGCATCTAGCACAACACTCTAAACAGTAGTTACCCCCATTATGTCGTCACCTTCTGAACCTGATCTAGGAATTCCTAAGGGTCCTCGTCTATCTTAGACCTAAGAAAGGATCTAGGATTCATTCGGGTGAAGTCCCAAATATTGTCTACAGCTGAATTGGCCACTGGGTTGGACAAAATGGCTACTTGTAGTTTATTCTAAGCAACAACTAACTGAGCAAGAATAGTGAATATAGACCTGAACTCTAAATGAGAGACATGTTTGCCCAAAGGTTCTTCGGGCTGAGGGTTTGACTAATTTTTGTTTCTTCTTCTAGGAGGTATGTTTTATATAAGAAAGGGAGAAACATATTAGAATAAGAGATTAACTTGAGATTATGTTCACTGGCATGACATGAGTACTGAAAGAAGGGAAACTATTCGTAAAACATCTTATATCCTCTTGCACATAAATGTGCCGGGCAACACACCCATGTATAAGACTCTACTAGATGCAGCTTTTAGACTTCCTAGGACTCTATTGAACCTTAGGATCTGATAAAAAGTTTATAACACCCCAAATTTGGTACCCAGAGTGCTACACGGTGCTCATGACCCCAAAGTACCACAAACTAACCCATGACTGATATCAGTACCTTTATACTGCATAAAAAATGAATAATGCAAGAACATAAACAGAAAGTCCATAAGGTTTAATACTAATACATAACTAAAGATATGGTATAACAATACCAAAATAACTAAAATAACTATCTGAATATACTATAGTCTGAAAAGCCTCAAAACTATCAGAAGAAGGAGTTGATGAGACATGTCCCCAACTAACTCCGACTACTGAATAAATGGAAAAACTAAAATAGTAATGTAATTATCATATCCTTAAAGGGTGAGGAATCACAACAGACTCTGACTACCAAAAGGATGCTACTAATGCTCTTGAGCTCGTGCTTCTAAACCTATAGTATAAGACACCATAACGCAAATGCGTTAGTAATTTGAATGTACTGGTATGCAAGTGAGGTAGGCTGAATGAAAATGGTTCATATGCTTGAACAATACTGACTGACTGACTAACATGAATGTGAGAATACATGCATGACTACGTAATTGTAACTGAGATCATAATAGGATTGAATACTAAGCTCTAATTACTGAATCTACTGGTGTTGACATCTGAGTCACCGTTAAGGGAGAAAGACTGATACTATATTATAGAATACAAGAGGGACTGACACTATGTTACTGATACATGAATAACTGTGTCTAACAGTTCTGATTAAGAATAACTAGTCTGGTTGACTGTATCTAACAGTCCTACAATTGAATGCTGATAACATAAGTTCTGAGAGATGATATAACTGATAACATGATTGATTGAATCTAATAGTCTTGAATCTGATAGAACTACCTAAGTTCCATACTGTATTTGAGTTGACTGTATCTGATAATCCTGAATCTAAAGAACTATCTGAGTTTTTTTACTAAGACTGAGACTGAAACTGAGACTGTGGGAAGTAATCATCTAACCGACATGCCCCATACTAAGATAACTTGGGTCCAACCTATAACCCATTTAGAAGGGTGTCAGTACCCCTCAACTAGTAAAGACAACTGTTATGGAGTCAGTCCTAATCTAGCAGGTAACCCCTGGGATCAGTCCTGTACATTTAAATATGCTAATGGGTGATCCTTTAGTATGTTAGTCCTATCTAAGGAGTGACATCTCATACCTATGCTAGCTATGTAGTTCTTGAATCTTTAGGATTGCTTCTAGGGATCTAAGTTCTATCTAGCGGGTGGGTCCCCATCCCTAGGCTCACTTGGTGCTGAATCCTACTCCCATCTAAATGATACTAAACTGATTATCTAAACTAAAGTGATATTAATGGTATTGATTAGAGAAGCTAAACTAAATTTACAAAGCTTCGTTGACTGACAAAATGTACTGAATTCTGAGGATTGACTGACGGTACTAAAGTTACAGATATTACTAGGAATACTCTGGTTACTAAGATTACTGAGTAGGACTGATTTGATGGATACTGAATTTACTGAGATTTCCTAAGTCATGAGACTGATTAAATTCTATTGCTCATGGCTTGACTGATATTATTGTGAAAACATGACATGACTCTAGGCACATAGCTAAATCATTAGGTACAAGTACCCTCAGGACTTAATGGAAAGAAACTGACATAGCATGACTTACTTGAACACATGACCAACAACACAATTTATAATTCATCTATTGAAGCAATTCATCAAATATGTGTATTTATAAATTTGTACAAACATAGGAATTTCTTGATATCAGACTAGTTAGGCACTTTTCCTTCACATAAGTTTTTAATCAAACACATGATAGGCATAATATATGTAAACAACATTGTACAATAATTATACATCATGGTTCAATTCTAATTTCATCATTCAAAGGTTTAGTCATTGGTTTGCATGAATCTATATCTATACTAATCAACCCGTATAGAATTTATCACCCAACATGGAATAGAATTCAATTACTCATTATCAACATGAACAAGAGCATCCCAATCATGAAATTGATAAAGAAAATCCATAATACTTTAATTTAGAAAAGAGATTCTTGGGTTTCATGGACAAAAGGTGTCCATGAATGAGCACTATGCATATGTGGGTTGACTTCCTTGAGTTTCTGGAACTTGAAGGATTAGAATCTCTTACTTTTTGAAGATGATTTGGATTTGTTCTTGCGGATTAATATTAGAGAGAAACCCTAATATTTGTTGTTGTGAAATAATGAATAAATGAGCTGAGGTCGGGTATAACTGGGTATAGATAAGCGGGTGGTAAAAGTCCAAAATAACCTTGTTAAAAATAACTTAAAATAACTGAGCGGATTATACGATAGTGGAGTGCGATGGTCCATCGCTAGTTCGATGGTCCATCGGACTCACCGTCGGCTGGGACCAGAACTAGGACCTATTGCCTTTGTGCAACGGTAGGGTGCAATGGTCCATCACTTGTCTGACGGTCCATCAGACCTCTCCATCGTATTCAACCAGAGAGTGTTCCCACTACCTCAATGCAACGGTGGGAGGTAACAGTCCATCGGCCTGCATTGTCGCACCTCGATGATTTTATTGCCTTCTATTTTTTTCCACAACTTCTTTGTCTGACATCGAATTTTGATGAAATTTGTATCTATAGAAATCTTATTCAATTTTACACATGATAGAAAGTGAAAATCTAAGGAATACCATGCGTACAAATATGGATTCATATTTCAAAACAAGTTCTAGCATTTTTGAGATATGTTCGAGCTGGGAAAAAGTATGGGGTATTACACCATACCTGTTATTTAGATGAGGACTATGCCAAAATCTATCTTAGAGAGTTGGTTAAGTTGCATGGTGTTCCCTTATCTATTATCTCAAATAGATGTACTAGTTTGCCTCCTATTTCTGGAAACATTCCAAAAGGGTCTTGGTACCCAAGTCTATCTCAGTACAAATTTTGACCCTCAAACATACGGTCAAGAAGAAAGGACCATTCATACTCTTAAGGATATGATGAGAGCATGCATTATTGATTTAAATGGCAGTTGGGATGACCACTTGCCTTTTATTGAGTTCGCATATAATAACAACTATCATTCTAGTATCCGGATGGCTCCATTTGAGGATCTCTATGGTAGACGATATAGATCTCTAATTGGTTGGTTTGAAGTAGGTGAGTACATAGTAGTAGGGCTTGAATTGGTGTTTGATGCATTAGAGAAGGTTCAGATGATTAGAGAAAGGCTTAGAAGAACCCAGAGCCGACATAAATCATATGCATATGTGAGGAGAAAGGATCTCAAGTTTGAGGTTGGTGATTTTACGTACCTTAAAATATCTCCCATGAAGGGAGTGAAGATATTTGGAAAGCAAGGGAAACTCAGTCCCCGAGATACCTGTCCCTTCAGAATTCTGAGTCATTTAAAAAATGTAGCTTAAGAGCTTGAGTTTCCTTTAGATCTAGCCTCAGTACACCTAGTGTTCCATATCTCATTGTTGAAAAAGAGTATTGGTGATTCAGCTGTAGTTTTTCTCTTAGAAAGTGTGGATATTTAGGACAGTCTTTCCATGAGAAAGTTCCGGTCGAAATTCTTGATCATCAAGTTTGTTGACTAAGGAACAAAGAAGTTCCACTAGTCAAAGTTTTTTTGCGAAATTAGTCTGTTGAGGGAGACACTTGGGAAGCAGAGGCAGATATGTAGACCAAGTACCCTTATCTTTTCTCTGCGAATTTATGTTCGGCTTAAGGTATTAATCTTCTTAAAATCTCTCTCTATCATGATCAGTTTTAGTTTCACATCATGTTTATGTCAGTCCTGCTCATGAATCAGTTCAGTGTTGCATTGCATGCATCAGATATGCATATTAAGTGTGTAAGCTCAGTCCTTCAGTTTACTCAGCTTAAACAGTTTCATTCGAGGACAAATGATCCCAAGAGGGAGATATTGTAATACCCCATATTTTCTTAGCGTAATCTAAGTCTCAATACATGAGTATTCATATATGAAATTTTCAAAATACTAAATAATTTTCAGTTTAGAGCCTGCCATTAGGTAGAAATTTAATTATCTTTCCAACGATATAAAATTCGCCCAAATTTGATAACTGGGTAAGAAATGGCGATTTTAAGTTTCAGTCATAAAACACCGTCATTTTGTTACTACCACATCGCGGAAAGCTTCCAATTCCCAATTATCCAATTCCAGGGTCCCTGATATTGGTGCGTCGCTCCAAGGACCAAAGTCACGATTGTCAATTTACAGTAAACCAACACAATTGTACCACGTCGCGCCAAGTTTTTAAGTCGTATCCAAGGTGGAAATGCGATACCACCACACCGCGCCACTAACCACATTCCCAGTTGGAAATTTTCAGTGGCTGGGCGCGATAGTGGTACGTTGCGCCAAGGGTAAAAATTGGGAATTTTTCCAGTTTCATGATTTGAAATTCCATGGGTTGTTTGGTGTTTTCCCATGAACTCAAATCCACCTAAACACGGGATTTAACCCTAAGAGAGCATTATTTTCTAACTTTTGCATTATTCTCACAAATTAAAATCAACCCTGTTCAAGAACAAGAACCCTAACTCTCAAAAATCAAGGTCAATCCCAAGAATTTCTCCAAGAACTCTAAGAACTCCTCAAATTAAGGTGTTTTAGATGTTCATCCAGGGATTCCTTTCATCCATGGAGTCCAAATATCCTATTTTATAATGACATTTTTCTGATTTGGAATTATTATACCAAAACTTGCAAGTCATCTAAGCCATATCATATCATGTCGTAGTCTTTTTATTTAAAAATCATGTTAGTTAACACCAAAAGATTTAAACATCACATAGGAGTTCTTATTTCAATTGGCATATGAACTTATGCAAGATAATATCATTTCAAGACTTTACATATGGTGGCCAACTCTTTCATAAACGCAACTTTCTATTAGAAAACAAGAGCATTTAGACTACGAATTGCCTCTCTGAAAATATGTAAAATTTAATAAAAATACATAATAGATATAGAGGCATTTAAAACTCACTATTCATCATCATTCATAATACAGCCCCAAAAATAGTCACAAATATATGTCATGATAAAAAAGGGGACTTATGGTTCATGCTCTGAAATCCAATTCACGATTCATAACACATGCACATAAATATAGTTTTGTCTTTACAAAAAACCCCATAATAAATACAAAATTTCATAAAAAGGGGTTCATGATACATGCTGTTAAAATAATTTAAAAATACATACCATGTACATATAATGTAATGACCTGGAAATATACCCTGATCGCCACACGCTGCTTATGATCCCAAAAGAACAAAAGCTAACCCATGTTACTGGTACCTGCAGTGAACATTACATAAAACTTATAACAAAAGATCATACACAGAATTTAACTAAAAAATTCCATAAGGTTTTAAATCATAGTTATGATAATGCCTGTAAAATAATACCGACTATACTGATAACATGGTTGATAATAACAATTGAAAATTGACTAACGGTTTGTACTAGTCTGAAAGCCTCTAAACTGCCTGACTGTGAAGTTGATGGGATAAGCCCCCAACTAACTCCGACTGACTAAATAAATGAACTACTGATATAAGTAAATATAAGATAACTAATACTTAAAGGATGAGGACTTATCACAGATGCAACTACTGATGCACTGGAAAGTCTAAGTACGATTGAGAATCTGAGCATTCGAGCTTATGATATAAGACATAATAGCGTAAGAAATAAGTATGTTATCAGTAATTTGAATGTACTAGTATGCTAAATGAGGTTAGAATGATATTCATGGGTTCATGTGCATGAGTAATAACTGACTGAATGTATAGCATGAGGTACAGAGTAAGAATGTATGTAAACTGTAAAGACTGAGAGTGAATGACCAAGAATAAAACAAGTTCTAAAATAGTATGTAAACTAAAATATTAAAATTTGGTAGATAAATAACTAATGAACTATATGATATGGTCAAGCAAGACCGCACTGAGTACTAAAATTGAAATTGTGGGAGGTATCATCTAACCGGCATGCGCTAGTCTGAGCTGATCAGGGTCCAACTTGTGACCCCGATTGGAAGGGTGCCAGTACCATGCCATGGGTACTAATAATGGCTGTGGATTCAGTCTTAATCTAGCGGGTGTCTCCTGAGATCAGTCCTAAACAAGCAAGTAATCCTTGAGGGTGTTAGTCCTAAATTAGTAGGTGATAGCTCATAACTTATGTTGGCTACGTAGTTTTGAAATTTAGGGATTACTTCTAAGGACCCAGTACTAACTTATGGGTGAGCCCCCATCCCTAGTATCTCTCAATATTAAATCCGACTCTCAACTGAACTAACAATAATTAAGGCACTGAGCTAAGCTTAACTAGACAAGTAACTGATCATGATGGTTAACTAGCTGAATATGCTCATTGTTTATCTAAACTATTTTATAACTACTAAAATTCTGTAAAATGCTAAGTTTTTGGGTATTCATAACCCCCAGGATCAATACCAATAACAACAAGATCATACTAAAACTTTGAGGACATGACATGCAGTCAATATTCAACTCATTCTTTGAGGAATTTCATTCAACACTTCCAATGCATGACTTAAGCATGTGGATAGTTATAAGCATGTAGTAGTAGCAATATTTTGATACTAAATGACAAATTAAGGCATAAATCAGAGAAAAATACCATTAAAATATGGAGGGTTTAATAACAACAATAATTTCATGTAAACATGGTATAAAATTAGAAATTCATGAAATTTCATGGGCATAATTCATAAAAATATGTAAGGATCATGCTTTTAAACTTGAAATTGGCTTCTTGGACTCTATGGGTGAAAGGGAACATGGATGAAAAGCTAACATACCTTAGAGCATTAAATCTTAAAAGTGAATTTGACTTTTCTTGAACGTTCTCGGATTGGGAATCTTAAATTCTTGATTTTCTTGAAGGAGATCTTGAATCTTCTTCTTGGGGAATGATCTTTAAAGGAAACCCTAATCTTGATATTAAAAGTGAATGAAGAGTATTTGGCATCTAAAACTTATAAGTGATGGCTAATAATGCATAATGATGCTTTAAGTCATGGGAGGGGAAGGGTTTGAGGTGAGGAAAAGACTAAAATACCCCTATGAGACTAATTAATAATTGATGAAATTTTTAGTTGACGACTTGGGTTGGTAAGTCATCACTTAGGTGAATTCTTATCACCTCAAGTCGTCATTTGGAAGCTTAATTTGATGAGTTTCTGGTTGGGCTGACAACTTGGGATGATAGGTCGTCACTTAGGTGGCGACTTATCAACTCAGGTCATTACTTGGAAGTTGAAATTATTGGCATTATGTTTAAGGCTGATGATTTGGGCTAATAAGCCATCACTTAGTTGATGACTTATCAATTCAGGTCGTCACTTTATTG